>JALMGA010000002.1:73041300-73707966 GCA_023333525.1 Aspidoscelis tigris stejnegeri | reverse complement strand
GAGGATTGTTTCTTAAAATCAGGCTCACATAACACTATGAATAAACCGTATAAGAGAAACAGTGATTATATAAGGGAGACAAAGGGTTCATTACATAAAGAAAAAGTATCACGACAGGAGGGACACAATGAGTATGCTAAAGATAAGAGTCAAACACTGAGCAGTAAAGATGTAACATGTTATAATTGTTTACAAAAAGGACATTTAAAGTACCAGTGCACTAAGCCCAAAGCTGATGGCAGAGATAGGAAAAGTGACATCCATACCAGTTATTACATACAAAGACACAAAGAAAGCCCTGTAATAGAAAATGTCAATGTAGCTGAGGGAAAGAAGACAATTGAAAAACAAAATGGCCGCCCAACTGAGGCCGAGGTGTTTGAGAGACAAAATGGCCGGCAGGCTGAGGCAAATGAAGAACCAGATGGTTGTTGGGATTCAGTATGCAGACCCGTTATGTGCATAAGTGTTCACAATGCCCCAGATCCTGAATATTTATGGGAAGTAGAGATTAGAGGGCAGAAGTTTCATTGCCTAAGAGATACTGGTTCATCGGCTTCAATTATAAGAAGTAATCTTGTGAAGCCTCACGAAATTATAAAAGGAGCAGTGGTAAAACTTAGAGGGCTAGGCGGACCAATTATCGAAGCTCAAATAGCCAAAGTAAAAGTGACCATAAGGGAATGGACAGGGATACATGAATTTGCCATAATGGATGATATACCGACTCCAATGCTGATTGGGAATAACTTAGCTAAAGAGATTGAATTAGAAAGGAAAGATGAAATACAAAAAGTTAGTGGAGAGCCTGTTTTTGAGAGCTTCCAAGAGCCTGATTGCCAGCAGGCAGCGGATGATGAAGGGTTACAAGATATCTTGCCTGTGAAGGCAATAGACGTCAGTGTATCCACTAGGCAGCACTTTAAACAGGAACAAGGAACAGATCCAACCCTACAAGAGTTTACAAAAGGGAGTGCGCAGGTGGAAACTAGAGATGAACAAAGCTGTATTAGTGATACAAGTAAACAGATTGAGGCTAGGAATGGACAGATGTCCAGTATTAATGGTATTACAGAAGAACAAGTGAAAGTTAGCATTAAACCGAAGGAGTTGAAAGATCAGCAGGTAGCTTATGCCTTTGAGCAAACTTGGGGACTTGGAGATGAAGTAGAATCCATATTCCAAGATAGTAATAAGAAAGTGGACTTAGTAACTTCTAAGGGTCTTCCACTTGATGTCAAGGTTACAAAATCAGAAGTAGTGCTTTCTGAAGGTGACCTTTGTGGAGTCAGTAGACCGGCAGACACTACTGTTGAAGTCTGTGCAGATGTTGAAAAGGGAGATCCCCAGGGTGCCGAAAAACAGTCGCCATCTATAGAAGAAATAGTAGAGGAGCAGGAACAGCCTAAGAAAGCTACAGCAAATGATGTTGGGTTCTTAAAAGAGATTAAGTTTATTGGATTTGAATTTACAGTTAGCAAAGATAAAACTGAAGAAACAGAACCTGTTCAGTTGTTGAAAGTAAAAGCAGACGATATAGAAGATAAGAAAATTGGAGCAAGAGATTTCAAAACAAGGACTGTTACAACAGTGGAAGAAGAAAAGATATTCCCAGAAAAAGTAACCAAAAGCCATGTTGATTCAGTAAGAAAAGGAGCAAAAGTGAAAATCGATGTTCACCTGAGCCCAGAGCATTCAGTTAGACCGTTACCTACTGAAAAAATAGGCAAGGAATCTGAAATGGGCATGAAAAGGCAACTTGATCAAAAGAGTGCAAGAAGTTTGGAGCAGTTTGAAATTAATGTGTATGGAAAACAACCAAAGCCTAAACCGTCAACAGAGGTTGTCAATCAAAGACCTATAGTGACTAGCACTGAAACAGTTACCATAGGCAAGGAGAAGAAATCATTAGTAAAGAAATTAGAGTATATTCTCGAGCGAACAGGGGCTGAAATTCTGGTTGAACCACTAAAAAGCGAAGAATTGCTAGGTGGAACAGCAAAAGGCCACCCAAAGCAAACCAAACTTAACTGTGAAAAGCCAACAATTGCTAAACCTCTGGAAGACAGCACTGGAAAAGTTGATACGCTCCCATATCTAATAAGAGTTGAAGTGCAAGGAGCAATCTTCAGTCGTAGGAGCAATGATCAGCTTTTGCACTGGACACTAATTTTACAGAAGAAGCTTGGTGAACTTGGAATTGCAAGAAGGTGTGCCATTCAAAGATCATCAGCTGATACCCCGAAGCAGCTGACACGCTGTCCAGAATCAGCCAATGATCCAGCAGGTGACCACAGGCAGCAGACTCCAGAGGAGGCAACCCACATGGAGCCAAGGGTGATCGAGCACCGTCAAGAAGCAGCACCGGACTGAGCTGAAAACGCTCACGCAGCAGGCTGACCAACAGACTAAGAGCAGCAGTAAAGGCTGAAAGAGACTTTGTGAATAACTGTGGGGGCACAAGGGGATTTGGTTGACTGAATTTGTTGATGTTGATGCATAGTAGTTTTTAAAAAATAAATAAATAAAAATAAATATTTATTTTTATTTATTTATTTCCTCCGCGGTAAAAGGGGTTGTGATGCCCGCTAGGACCCCTCAATCCCAAAAGTATGTTTTTTAGTTTAAAATGCAAAGTGTGGCGAACACGGTAAGTCCAGACGCTTAAAAGTGTCGCCAAAGTGTATTTTCACAAGGGTAAGTAGCCTAAGGGAGGGGCTAGTTGAGCACTCCAAGGGGAGGAGTTGAATTTGCATCCAGGCGGAGCTCAGCCAATCAGGGCGAAGCTAGCCAGCCAGGCCCATATTTAAGGGGGCCTGAGGGAACAATTTCGGTTCTCTGCCTTGGGTCGTTAATCAGGGAGGTTAACGAAGGGGAGAAACGGGCTCTTAGCTGAGGAGGCTAAAGTTAGGGTCCTGAGTCTTTTAGTATATGAATGCTAAGCTTGTGAAGTTATTTAAAGGGAAAGCTAACAAATTCTGAACTGATTGAAGATTTATTCTTGAACTTGTAGAGTCTTTTGACTTAGTGTAAAAGTGAAAGACTGAACTGCTTGACAGCATAAGTAACTACGTGTAACTATCGGGAAGAGAAACTGACTTTAAACTTCATCTGTATTCAATAAACACATGTTCTTGTTGTTTCATAGAAGCTTCGTGGAGTTTTGTTTATAAAGGGAGCCAAATAGGGCCAGAGATCTAAACAGTAACTGTTTCTAACCCACTGCTGGAGCTTGGCAGAGTGGGGGCAGGGTGTTGTCTGCTGCAGCATCAGAAGGGAGGCAACATTATTATCAAGCCAAAGAGTAGAGAAAAGGAAATGGAAGGTGCGCCTCTTGGAAGGGAATAACAGAGATTGATTTACAAGTAAACACAACGCTACCATACTACCAAATAAAGATAAATATATATAGGAAATAGATAAGGGTGGAGAGGCGGCCTTTACAGTATACTTGTCAAATAAATTACTTTCCACAAGTACAACAAGTAGCAAAAAAAGATAAATCATAAAATCAAGTATACATGGTTTGGGTACTCATGTATCTGTGTAGGAATACAAGTTTATTTTGGCATCAGTCTGTAGCTATGTACATACTAATTAGCATTACTGTGTAAGAGCGCAAAAGTCCAATCCTCCTCTTAACTGGAACTGTGCTAAATGATTGGTCAATGTGGACAAGGTGCAATTTCTGGAAGTGTGTAGCTTGATTTGTAATACATTCCTTGCCAAGGAATCCTATTTGAAAATTTTCATTTAGCAGTTTTAATTTAGTGACTTTTCACCAGTTGCTTTTGAGCCTTCCAAAAACCAAACCTTCTGAACATGGTTTGCAGCAATATCCAAAATCTTAGATTCTCAGAAGAACCTAGAATACAGCATAACAACCCATAAACTACTACAAATGACTTTTATGCCTCCTTTCAGCCAGGTGCCATGGTGGTATACAGCCAGGCCTATAGCTGGGAGGAGGGGCAAAGGGGGCAGATCCCCCAAACATGCCTGGATGAATTAGTGGGTTAGGCAACACAAAAGATCTATCACCAAAAGAAACCACAGTCCTTTTAGGGGGCTGGTGGACTTCATCCGGCTTGGTGAATTACAAGTAGGGCAGATCTAAGCCATCTCCAGCTGTGTCCAGAAAATCACACTTTTTAGTGATATCTTGGTGTAAATGTTCTTTGAAATGATCACTTGTTGCCTAGACAGCTGGGCAACAGAGTAGGGAAAGCACCTGTGACGGTTTCAGGGTATAGGCTGCAAACTGCTTTGCTTACTGTCTTTGCAGGCTTCTAGCAAGCTGCAATAGCCAGCCTTTGTGCAAACAGCTTGTTGCAAACCCTGGGTTTTGGGCTGCAAAAAGGGTGGGAAATCCTGTGCGGGCCCTGCTGCAATGATTGGCTGCAAGTGAAGTTTGGAGGGAAAAGCTGTCCGGGGATCTGAGTGCTGGAGGGGGGTAGTAGGAGGAGTTCCCACCAATCAGGCAAGGGGAACAGGCACCTCTACCAGGAGTTTCCAGCAGCATTTTATTGCAGCAGTTTTCCCCAGGAGGTGACAGCCAATCAGGGCCAAGGGGAAAAAGGTATAAAGGAACTCAGAATATAGAAGACTATGTCTTCATGCTGGGACAAGAGCTGAAAGGAGAAGAAGAGCTGAATCCTGAGGGAGCTGGACCAGTAGCTGTCCATTGGTCTTTTGGCTGAGTGATTTCTGAAGGAGACAGTCATGAGGATTGTGGCTCTGAGGGAGACTCCACTAGCAACTGACCAGGCTGGGTGATCGGACAAGCAAGGACGGAATGGGCCTTGTGATCATCTAGGGCCACGTTCTGGTACACTGGCTTGGCTTGAGCTGTGGCAGAGCAAGTCAGAGGGGGAGGAACGTGGAGAGGTTTGTCTTATATAAAGGGAACTATTTTCCTTTAGAAGAAGGAGAGCTGATAGGCTGGGAAGCTGGTAACCTTAAGAGACTCATAGACTTAAACCAACAAATACCTGAACCTTATTTTCCTTTCTAGTATTGCTTGTGTATAATAATAAACTTGTTTTAGTTTACTGTTGAAACGCTTGCTACCAGTGTTTTGTGTCCACACTGTAGTATTCACTTGGCCGTTGCATGAACTCCGCATCCTAACAAGGCCAAGCTACTCCTTGAGAGGGCAGGCACTTACTGGAACGCTGGGCATCGTGACAGCACCTTCTTCCATACTGGCAAATTGCACAAATCCAGATATTTTGACAATGCAAAATGCACAGAAGTGTGCATTTGTCGGCTCTCACACATGCACAGTAGCCATTATGTCTCAGATTCAGCTGTGCACATGTGTGTGAGGGGGCATATTTTGGAACTGTTTTGGGAACACCCGTGTTCAGCAGTGGGTTTTCCAGAAATAGGAAAAGATTTTGCAGGTATGTGTGGCAATCCCAACATAGGTATTCCATAATCATCCTGTCTGGACACAGCCCTAATTTTTCACCATTTGTCATATTAAATGAAAGAGATTCTAGCTCTTAAAAACAACAGTCTAACCAAATAGTGCCGTCTTCATGCTATGGGAGTATGAAGAATTGTAGCTTTCCTTTTCCTTTTGTGATTTGCGAAACTGGGGGGTTTAATGAGAATTCGGCACATCATTTTTATTCTGCTCTCTTTATCTTCATTTCTGCCCAGTCATTGATAATACGATGTGGGGATTTTTAATGCTTTTTAAACACTGATCTTCCTTTTAATTGCCCATTGATTCTCACGCGCTAATTCTCTGCCTTGCCCTAGTGAAGTATACATTACTGAGCATTGGTAAATCTATATACTATATTTTTATGATCTCTTATCCCAGAATGACTTATGAATGCTATTACATATTAAGTTGTTTAGCCTGATTAATAGGTTTATATTATCATTTGCCTCTTCTATAAATGAAATTGGCAGACTTGCATTTTAGCTTATCTTATCTGCGTCTTCATTATTATTCTGAAATGCTTAATAACTTTCAAGTGACATCCTTCATTCTGAATGTAGGAAAGCAGGCAAAGGAAAACAAATGAAATGAAAAAGCAGAGTGCTCTACCTTTTACAAAATAATAGGAAAGATGTTTTAAGGGATATTTATAAAACTTCTAATTAAACAAACAGCTTTTGTAATACTCTTAAATCAGTATATATGCCTGATCTGAACTGATTTTGGAACTCATTTCCTTTACAAGATTAATTTAAGCAGCAAAGGGCACCAGGCAGTCGTGGAATGGTAGCCCCACTAGGGTCCTCTTTGGGGGCAGATTGGGGTTGGAGGGAGTTGGGTGGATGGTTTTAATTTATTCTGTTTGACTGTCTAAACGTTTTAAAATTGCTTGATTTGCTCTGGCCAGCTCTTGTTTGCACTGGGTCACAGGAGACAAGGTAAAAGAGCCCAGGGTCACAGGAGATGACAAGAGAGGTCAAGTGTGAGAGACGGATCCACCTCTTGTTGGTGGCCTAAGCTTGGCCTCCTGGGTGAGAGCCAAGATGTTCTCATTTTGTCCTAGTGCAGGTGAAATCAAACTACTTTTGCCAGCAGAGGGAATTTTGTGTCAGGGTAACAGAAAAGAGGGGAGCCACTGGGCCCTGTTGTGGGCAGAGGGGAGATATGGCAATAAGAGGCAGAGAAGAATCAAAGAAGGAGTGTTAGGAGCAACAAGACCCTTTCTACACTCACCTCTTCTTAATTCAGGATCAGTTGGTTGGACCCATCCATCTGGTTTGCAGGGAAGCATAGTCAGGATTAGCCCTGTCTACACTCACAGTGATTAGCCCTGTCCACACTCACACGGTGGCTGCAAAGCTTACATCTCCAAAGGCTTGGAATGGAAGTTTCTGCCCTCAGGGCTTGGGTGGGGGAGCTGAATTTCAGCAGCATGCTGTGGTGCACTGCTGAAAAGAACCTCCCCCCCCCCAAAAAAAGCAACCCTAGTAATCCCAGGTCTAGGAGATGACTTTCTGCATGGATCCCATGTTTTGGATCAGGGCCCTGGTTCCAATTCAATGGTACTACCAGAGATCCAGATTCATGGTCCCTTTAATCCAGAACAGGCTCCATCTAATACAGACAGAGCCAGACCAGCATGTGTATGTGGACCTCTGTGATTTGCATTAACAAGTGGATATGGAGACCCAGCCCTCTGAACAGAGACTCAGAAGAAATCTGGCCACTGGGAGTGGAAGCTCCACTCAACATTTTGAATGCTCCTGTGTTAGCTCTGAGCTTCCTCTCCCAGATCCTACCCTCCTTAAAACTTTCTCTGGATGGAACCTTTCATTATGGTAGAATATTTCATCATGAATAAGGCTGGCACACATCATATGTACTTTCTGGAATAGTTGCTATTCCAGGGGCGGCTGCATGCATGCATGACTTCCCTTGGAGCATGTAGATGTAGAGCAGTTGTAGCTGTTCTACAACTATGCTCCCTGCAGCCAGGTATGGCTGCATTTTCACCTCTCCCTCCTGGGAGAGATTCAAGGAGAGCCTATGGAAGGGCTGCACAGATATGTTGGCACCGTTGCCATGGTTCCATGATTACCACTGTAATGGTGGTGATTTACATCTTTCCAGTGCTTAGTGAAGCACTGAAGAGGCTAGGAAAAGATCTGGCATCCAAAATGCAGACACCATAACCATCTCCTTTCTTCACTTCCTGGGGAGGTTTTCTCCAGGAAGCAAAGGTGAGAAATTGTCCTTTGTTACTTTATGGTTAGCAAGGATTCCAGTAAATGCTCTTTGCCCAGGAAGAGACATGTATGATTTCCACGTGTGCATGGTTAGGAACAATTAATGTATATATACTAGTGAAGGATTTTATAAGTGGGTTATAATGGAAACTGATGGATGTTATCATACAGAGTTGGTACTGTTCACTCTTTTGTTGGATTGACTAGCAATAATAAGTTTATGTATGGTCACTGACCAAATAAAAAACAATATATATACAATGTACAGAAAGAATAAAATACATGAATTAAAAGTTAACAGACATCTAAGCATTTACTGCACTAACCAAAAATATAGGTTTTATTGCATCCTAAACATTTGCTACATGGGGGCCTCATCCCCACGGCATCGTTATCTCAAATTCAAAACGTTTTGAGTTCTCCTTGGCCAGATGGCAGTTCAGCTTAACACGCTTCTTCCGTGTTAAACCACGTTAAACCATTTTAAAATAAATCCTGATTTCAAGACGTCTCACACCGGATTGTGCGCTTGATACGTGTTTCATTTTTTTCTGTGTGGACAGTACCGTTTCAGGGATGAGATTCCGTGTTCAGGGTGTCCCTCCCCCAACCGCACTGTATCCAATGACGGTCCGTATGCTGGGGACGTCATTGGGGGGATGTTTCCCTGATCTGAAGCAAATGTTACTCCAGAACTGCGCTCATGTCTCCGCACCATCGCCGCGCTCCAAAGGCAAACGGTGAAGGCAACTCCGGCACAGAGCAGGAGGAGGAGGAGGAGAAGGCTGCCTCTCGAGGAAGCCCGTCCCCAGTCCCGAGAGGAGCATGGGCTCCGTGGCTGCCCATTGCTGGTGAGGCGGAGCAGCACCGTGTGCAAAAACAGCCCCACGTCGCCGCCTCGTTTGTGCCCAAGGTGCACACACCTTCTCTCGCCTTGTGCCGCGCCCTGCCGACGGGTGGCTCTCCGGATCAGCTCACCGCCGCCTCCCGGGGATGCTCCAAGCAGCCCCTCATCACTCCCTCGGCAAACTGTCCCCGATCGGCCCTGTGCCCCTTTGCCGCCCTCGCTCGCGCCCGGGCCAGCATCCTTCCCCACCGCCGCCGCCGTGCCGCCATTCATGCCGGCCGCCGCTTCCTCCAGGTTCCCCCCCCCAAACACACACACCAGCCAGTAGGAAGAGGAGGAGGGAAATGCACCTCCGATGTGCACGGGCGGCCAGGGAAGGGAGGGGGAGCAGGCAGGCTTTCATGACAGCTATACAATCCTTCCCCGCCCGTTTCAACCAGCCTCATCAGCCGGGGAAAGTTCTGATCTCTGTTACTTTCAGAATGAGAGAATATATAGGCTGTGGTCACACCTAAGGTTTAATCCACTTTCAGTCCACTTTCAGAATGAGAGAATATATAGGCTGTGGTCACACCTAAGGTTTAATCCACTTTCAGTCCACTTTCAGAGTGAGAGAATATATCAGCAAAGTGGCAAGCTGTTTTCTTTTAGGGTAAAATTCACCTCTGGGAGAGATAATGTGGAAGGAAAATTACTGGTCACTTTGCTCATGTTTTCTCGCTCTGGGGGTGGACTAAAGAAACAGCTTTTTTCTCCCCATGTTCAGGCAAAGTTATGGCTTTAATATGTTTAATATGAACACATTAAAACCAATGTGTTGTGACCTGCACTGAGACCCTTGTGTATAGAGTGGGATAAAAATATGAATGAATGACACCCCACTACAGCCACCCTATGCCTCTTTAATGTTTAAAGCCCCAGTCCTTTAAACAGAATCTCAGCTGTATTACTTCCTTTCCTTTTCTAAAGGTCTGAAGTTTTGAAATTGCGGAAATTTGCAACATTGTTAAAAGTGAGCTGGTTCCCTCGCTACAGTGTAATGCTGCGGTCGAGGGATGAGAATCCGTGTTCAGGGTGGGCGGGCAGGCTGGACACACAGCGCCGAGCGCTTCTCCTGCCGCTGCCGCTGCGTTTGCATCTGGTTGGCTGGCCGGCTGCTGCTGCTGCGCTGGGGAGGAGGATGGAGCGGGGAGGGGCGCGCCGCACCCTGCACACCCAACTTCACCCATGCCCACAATGCGGAGGGAGAACGGAGGGGCGCGTCCGTCTGTCCGCTGTCAGCCGAGAAGCGAACGGCTTGGAGGCAAGACGGGCGGATGGCGCCGTGCCAGGTGGGCTGGCCTGTCCGCGGGGCAGAGGGAAAGGGAAGGGCGGCAGAGGGACCACTTGCCGATGCGCGACTGCAGCAGGAGGAAGAGAGACGGCATCGGACAAGCCCTTCTTGGGGCGCCTCCGGGGCACCACGATGCGGCGGTGCTGCTGCTGCTGCTGAGAAGGGGAAGGGAGGGGAGAGAAGCGGCCGGATTGGGCAGGGGGTCCCCAGTGGAGGTGAGTGCGCCGGAGGGACTCGGGCAGGGGGTGTCCCAATGACAGCTGATCAGAACAAAGAGGCAAAAAAGGCATGCATGACGCACAGGGAAGGGAGGGTGGGATCCTGGGAGGGAAAACCAATCATAGAGAGGGGGTGGGCTCCATGACTGGCAATGGGCGGGAGCACATTCTATAGTGGGGATTACCAGGATTGATTCCGTGTTAAGGCTGCAATCAGAATGCCCTCGGAACCGGATCAATTTGCAAGTCGTGTAGACAGCTTCATTCCGGTTCAGTTATTTCGAATTATTTAAACCGAATTAAAGCATGCTGTGAAGACGCAGCCTGGGAGAAACAAGATCCAGCTGTCAGAAAGCAAATATTGCCAATAAAATGAGTCAAAACAACCCTGATACTGTGATAAGAGGGGAATTATTAGCTGCAATTGGGCAATACAGTAAGATGTGAGCTGTTGTTCCTACAACCCCCAGATCACAAGGACAGTGTCTATTGGTATAAGGAGTTTTACTGTATTTCCTTTCAAAACCGCTGTCAGTAAAGCGCTAAACTGAGCTGAAGAAATAGCTCTTCTAAATTTAGATATTGATTTGTTTTAGGTATCTAAAGATTAAACAGTTGTTTACTTGGGCTCCCATATCTAATATATGCTGTTTTAATCCCAGCAATGCCTTCTCATACCCTCACATCAGAAGAGCTTCCTGACAGAAGCTAATGGAGCTAGGCCTGATGGTAGAAAAGATAATTTTAACCAGTTGCCAAAAATATGAATCCAAGCTCTTACTCAGTGGCAGGCAGTCAAAATTGGGTTCTGAAGAACCAGTGAATCTCCCAGATAAACCTATTAGGGTGCATCCCCATGATCAAAATACTTCGAGGTGAACCTGAGTTTGCTTCGGAACGTCCCCATGGAAATCCTCTAATCCAGGCTACATGTGGGACAAATGGCATAATCTGCAGAAAAAAAACAGCCCTTTCCAACAGTTCTCGCTGCAAATGAAGAAAGCAAGCACGTATTACCTTGAGGCATGGGGATGCTCCCGGGTTATTGGGGAAGGAGTTTGGCAATCACATCATTAGTGGGCAGGGTTTCACCTGTGCTCACTGTTCCTGCCATGCGCGCTGCAGTCACAACCTCTTGGGGAAGGCAGCAAAGAAATTTAGCTGAAAGAAAAGTGATGAGCTCTCATTTGCCCTGCAAGTATCTCTCTGGCTACAGGCACGACACCCCCCTTGCCTGATCACATGATCGGCAAGGCACGCATGGGTAAAGGGTTAGATTTTGTGCATGAGCGCTGGATCAGCATAATGGATGAAGTGCCCATGGCTTCCCTGCACCAGGATGACAAAGATAAGAACATGAGGCTCACTGTCATGCGGAGGTCTGTTTGCTGTCATGTGAGGTGTGTGGGGTTTTTTTGGAGGTGCAACCTGGAGGGGTTTCCCAGGGCATGGTGGGACAGGGCATGGTGACGTCAACCGGGCTTCCTGTCAGGGCAGAGGGGGTGGAGGAAAAAAGGATGTGGTTTCCCCATGCAGGGGTTTACTACGGTTTGCTTGGGGACAGGTGGGTTTGGTTTGAATCTGTGCTCTCCTCAATTGCATGGGGACATGTTAATTCGAACTACGATTCCTATCAGGGACGCCCCAATTCAGCACAGAAATAACTGGAGCCCATGGGGACTTGCCCTTAAAGACTTATCTTTACTGAGATTTCCCCAGGCCCAGAGATGTAGTTAGGATGAAGTGGATCCTTGAGACAGAAAGCAAAATACCTCCCCAATTCAGGCTGAAATCAAAGACTTTAGGCCTATTTGCACTACACCCGGTAGTGCATGATTAGTGAACTTCTGGAGAAGGACATCTGCATTTGTAGGAGGCTGCTATAGCCTCCAAGTGCCCCCTACCTTCCCAGAAGTTTACTAATTGTTGACTAGGTGTTTGAGTGACCGATTGTGCAGGGCTTAGGCTCTCATTACCTAGCACTCGCAAGTGCAAGCGCTAGTTAACATTGGGTCATCACACTCCTTTCCCATCCAACGGATGGGAAGGGAAATGCAAAAATGCCCATTAACAGAGTGCCACAACAATAAGCACCAAACTCAGCAGTTAGCAAACCAGACGTACTTGTGGCCCATCAGCCAGCTGTAGTCATTTCTAAAGACTCTTTTCTTGCTGGCCCATTGGCAAAAAGCCAGCTATGTCCTGCCATATACTTCCTCATTTTATCATACAGAAGACATTCATTGATATGAGTCACCCTGCACTATGTTAATAATCCTTTTCCATTTTGTTTAAATCAGAAAAGTGTTGGAAGGACATATGAATATCTCTTGCAGGATCAGGTCCTCTTCTTGTTTCATACAGATCTACTCTGGTTCCATTACATTGTGCAGTTGCGCAGTAGCATCTAGAGATCTAAGTCTGTGATCACATACAGCAAAACCAAGCATCCCTGAGGCACCTCTGAGGCAGCTTAGAGAAGGCTTTGAGGTGGAATTGTTCACACACCAATCTGCCCCTCCCCCTCTCATGAACATTCTGGGCTAGAAAAGGTGGACTAGAGGAGGCCTGGGAATAGGAGGCTACACACTGTCATCATCACTGTCTTAAGGTCATCTCAGAAGACAGTTTGGTTTGGTGCAGTTGATCGCATCTTCCAGGTTCATGACTGGATCGCTTAGTTGTTTTATTCAACACCTGTTACCCATGAAGGATGTGATATGGCTCTCCTTTTCAGAAGTGCCTACCTATGCCCTGAACGTGCATTTTTGACAAGTTACGATCTTGCCTGCTGTTCAACAAACAGCACAATTCAGTGCTGAGTTAGAATATTTAGTGCTCACCTCCTGGGAGCCATAGCTTTCGCCACATGTTCTGAAGCGGTGACATATGTTCCTTGGCCTGCATTTTAAATCACATCGCTGTGTTTACAAAAAATTGTGGCCAAAATTCTCACACTGCCACTACCGTATGCTATCAGCATTTCTTCCCACTGTCTCTTTAATCATTGTTACTTCATAATTCACAATTCTTACTTTTGGTTTCCTGACTCATTTGCCTGATGCTTGTGTGTTTTCAGGCTTTACTTCAATGCAGGGTCCATAGTGTTTCTCATGTTGTTTAATCTGATTAATGGGTTCAAGCTCTACATTTAAATTGTCTTGTCTAACTCCCACTTTTGTTCTATCCATCACAACACTTGAAGTAAGGCAGGCGAACATACAGTAGCTTAACCCTCTCCACATTATTTCTATATGTCATTTGTCATTTCTGCTCCCCGTTACACTGTCATTTTGTTTAGCAATTATGTGGCTGCTCATGTGTGTTAAACCTTGCTGAAAGAAGATGTCAGGTGAGTTTTTCCCCTTACACTATCTAGAAAGACATGGCTTGGGGTTATCAACAATTACAAAGACAACAAGCATGCCGCAATGAAAGACTGATTTGAGGGTTTGTCACCTCTTTATCAATTATGGCTGTGATCAGACACAGCAGAAAAAAGCATCTCTGAGGCACCATCAAGGGGCCTAGAGAAGGCTTTGGGGAGTGGGATAGTTTACACACCAGTCTACCCTTCCTCACTCTCCTGAACATTCTGTACTAGAAAAGATGGATAAGAGAAGGGTTGGGAATACACCAAGTGCCTCCAGACTCGATCTATAATGTGATGCAGTGCTGCAGCCACTTCCAGTCTGGAGGATTAGAAGCTGCAAAGAGACAAGTAGTGGCTTGTGGTCTGCCAGAATGGAGGACTAGAAGCTTCGGTGTCCCTTCACAGTGGCTTCCCATCGAGAAGACAGGAAGCTCCATTGCCCGCAGTAGCGGTAGAGCATTCAATGATAAGCGAAAAGTAAAAAGATGCTACTGCAGGCTGGAAAAAGCTGCACATGGTTGGCAAAGCCTAGAGCATGTCTCGAGGCATCTACTGTTTCTCTGAGATGCTTCTGAGGCACCCCTTTTGTTATGTTTGAACAGTCGATATGCAATTTCATAATCATATGCAATCCCATAGCCTGTGTTGGATGAGACTGGCCACCATATTCTTGTATAGCTTAGCCTCTTTACAAAAAACATTTCCCTATTATTTCCTCAGCAATGCAAAACATTGCTAAAGAGAAAATACATTCCTATATATTATCTTCTGATTCCAGGCAAAGCAGTTTGAGAGATACGTTCAAGAGAACTATTATTTTTCTCTTTGAATTCAAAATGTTGGACCCTGGTGGGTCTCTTCATATTAACTGGCATAGTAAAACATTATTCCTCAACATTTAGCACAAAAATTCTTACCTATATTAGCATTGCCCACTTATGCTGGGTTCACAGTGGCACTTCCCTGAGTACATTAGAATCTGTTGAACAGAATATCTATCGAAATGAAAGAAACTTTTAACCTTCTTGATACCAAAAGTCCTCTGACTATGTGGACTCATTGGCTGTCTCCCCAGTGCATACCTTGGCACAAGGTACAAAGGGATGATTTTGGCCTAGTTAATCAATCTGAGCTAATACCAGGCTAGTGGACAGTTATGTCTCCTGGAGCCATCAAGTTTGGCACAGCCCGATCCTGGCTTAAGGAATGAACACTTCCCAGCTTCCACAGTTGAAGGCTAAGGAGAATTACTTTGGAAGGCTAAAAATGGCTTATTAGATGCCAGGTTGCATGTTGCTTGGATCAGTCCAGCTGCTTCATGGCAGACAAGTAGACCAAACCACCACAGTACCATTTTCACAACAGGGTCCCTGACACTGCCAGTGTTTTGCAGCCAATACATTGCATGGGAAGCTATGCCAACCAGGGGCTGCTTTGGTGACTGGATACCACAGGCTATGGAGGCAGCTAGCATGGTCCTCAGGTACCAAACATAAGCTGCCATTTATGTATGGAGAGGTGTCTTAGAAAGTTGCCAAGGCTCAACCCTGTGGCCGCCTTCTTTTTGGACAACTGGAAACATACAGATCTTAAGCCATATACCTACCTTTCAGGGGACTAAAGACAATGTAATTCCCCAAAGCCAGTAAAGATAATTATTTAGGATACTACAGTGAGGAAATACATAGTTTGCCAGTATATTGCACTTACACATCTATTTTTTAAAAACATGCAGAAAATCTTCTGGGGCATAGAAGCAAAGGAACTTTAGAAATTCTCAGGAAGGTAGAAAACGGGGAAAGGGGGAAAAAAGCACTAAGACATTAGTTTATAGAAAAGGAAGGAATATTTATATAGATAAATTGACAAGGAGGAAAAGTAAATTGCTAGGGATATAGGTCAAAGGAGAAGGGTCATCCCATGTATCACTGAAAGAAATACTAGACTAGAAATACTAGAAATAGTAGCAATAGTATGAGTGAGGGGGGTAAATAAATTCTGACAGGGCACTTTCAAAGTCCAGATTACATTCTTCAATTACCTAAAATACATGACTTGATATCATATATTAGTTAACTCCCTGCAAATCTTGCAAATTTGCCCATGATTTGCAATTTCCTTCCTCTTGGGGATTTAGTCTGTGACTCCCTGCTTTCCAGGTAGTTGCTCTACCACTTCCTGTGTCATCATGGGCCCTTTCTTATTCAGGGTTATATGGCTCTTATTCTGGATTATATCCCAGCCTGCATGCTGGTGCAGTCTACAGCGGGTCCTTCCTGGAGACTACTATGGTCTGCCTTACCATGAGAATAGCAGGTTCCTTTTCCAGGATATAATCAGGACTAAGGCCCAGTGCAGAAAGGGTCATGATATAGATCTCTGCAAGCATAGAGCATTGTGCTAAATGAAATTAACCAGGTGGTTAATATGTTCCCTCTGGAACTTGCAACTTTCCAAAAGTAGAACAGGCAGGGCAATGGCAGTAGGGTGCCCAATGACTGGAAGACTCATATTTCTTCATGCTGAATATGGCATTGGCTGTATCTCCATTCTATTATTCCCAGAGGAGGCCGCCTGCCTTGACCACCTGATTATGATCCTTTTACTGTGTAGCAGAGACACAGCACCTGTTTGCACTCTGGCAATCAAGATGCTGCACTCACATGCTGAAGTACCATCTGTACCCCAAAGCAGCCCAGACCATGCCTGGCCATCCTGATTGTCTGTAGCTTAGGGCACTCCCAGTATATTCTCAATGCAGCTTTCACACTACTTCCTTGTGTGAACATTGTGTGGGGTGGACTTGCTCAATAGAAGTTGGTACCACAAAATTAGAATCAACTGATTAGTCAAAAAATACTGAGTTCCAAAGGGCTGCATATTGCTCAGTATCTTCACCTTTGGCTCAGAAAATGTGGTTTCTCACCTCTCATCAGTTTGTGGCTTTTTGATGTGAAGAACAAGGAATCTGGCAATGTTATTTAACAAATTGTTAGCAAAAAGTAAAAATTTCATCAAGGAAGCAAATAACATGGAAGTCACATTCATTGATCAGAGTCAGGAAGTTCTATCACATTACATTAGCATCCTGGTAGGTAACATCATTGCTTTTGGTCTCAATAACAAGAAAAAACCTGATTTTTAAAAATTTCTTCCCAGTGCTATACTACTTTCTCTCCAGTAGAAACGTAACTGCACAGCTGAGAGTGATTAAAGCCTTTTTAGCTGACCCATAAATTTAGTTGACCCATAAATTGAAGCAAACCGCTGCATAGTGGGGGCAACCTTTTCATTTCCAGTTCATTTAGCAATGTGACAACAGTTGTTTTGCAACTATGAAATATGGCATTTAATTCTGTGTTAACTCCATAGTAGTGTCTTGGAGGGTCTGGTCCCTGAGGCAATTTTGCCTGGTTCCTGCTAGTGCTATCACAATACAATCATGTGTGGTAAATATTTTCTCACAGTTTTCCTTGACTGATAAAAGAAACTTCTAGCTCTAAGGAAGAAAGATGTTAGATATGACAATATTTCTTGAGTTTTGTAATGCTCCCGCTTTATTATTGAGTCTTACCACCTGTAGGAAACATTGGTTTGTGTGATAGAGACACCCTTGAGATCAAATATATCTCTGTTCAAGTAGTTTCTACTTTTGAGAAAAAGAGGTACATTTTTTTAAATTGCACAGCTGTCAATATTTGTTTCTTTTCACATCTATAGCTGTGTTAGCATGGCCACTGCACTGCCATCTTTGATGCTCAGTAATGCCAGGCTGTCCATACTCATGTATTTCACTGACCTTGCTTTTCCTTTGCTGTAAAGATAACCATGTGACCACTGGGGAATAATTGGAATTGATGTTGCCTCAAGGCCACTTACAGCCTGAGAGAAAATGGGGCATTACCTTGGGTGGTTCTAGGTGCTGTTTTCTGCATGATTTTGTATTAATAAATACTGATATGCTTCTGCCAAGGCAAATTTCCATGTTCTTGAATCTGGGCCTGTGAATGGTTCATCTTGACTAGCTGGCTTTTAACAGAATATTTGCAAATAAATAAATAAATAAATAGATGATGATGATGCTTATACATATCTAGGAATACTGCACCTGGATAATATGACGCATGGGCAAGTAAAAAATGTGATCAGCAAAGAATGGGTGTTTTCCCAGCGTCACTAGAAGTACCCATTAAGTACCCATTAATGGGTACAAAAATGCCATTATGGGTACTTCTAGTGACAGTGGAAAAACACCCAATATGTCCAACGGGTCAGAAAAATATTGAAGAGCAAGTTCAACGGCAGAAACACCATCAAGGCCATTAATACCTAGGCCATACCTGTCATAAGATATACTGCTGGAACAGTCAACTGGACACAAGCTGAGTTGGACAGCCTGAACAGAAAAAATGAGAAAACTGATGACGATCCATTATTCATTACACCACCCGAGTGACATTGACAGGCTGTATCTGCCCAGAAGATCTGGGGGCAGAGATATGCTGTAGGTGAAACAGCCCGTCGAAAAGGAAAGGCATGCTCTGGCTGATTATATCAAAGGCAGTCAAGAACCAGCTCTGATGGTGGTGAACAATCAAAAACTGCTCAAACTGCAGCAAACCAAGGTTGAATATTGGAGAAATGTAGTGCAAGCCCGAACAGACAACTGGTACAATAAAACATTGGATGAACAATTCCTGGAGAAAATTGAAGGGAAAGTAGACCCAGGAAAGACCTGGCTGTGGCTTACAAGCAGAACACTGAAGAAAGAAAGAGCTTCATTTTAGTCACACAAGAACAGGATATCAGGACCAATGTGATAAAAGTCAAAATAGAAAAATCAGCTGTAAACATCAAGTGCTGATTATGCAAAGAAGCTGAAGAAACAGTCAACCATGTACTCATCTGCTGAAAAAAGATTGTGCAGACTGATTATAAACAGCGGCACAACACCGTTGCCAAAATGATCCATTGGAATCTATGCCACAATTACCTTCTGCCAGCAGCACAGGACTGGTGGGATCATAAACCCCAAAAAGTGGTTGAAAATGAACAGGCAAAAATATTATGGGACTTCAGAATACAAACTGATAAAAGTTTGGAACATAACACCCTGACATCACCACTGTTGAAAAGAAGTGATGGGGGGGGGGAAGCGGGGCACTTCTAAGGCCATTTGCTGGGATTCTAGAGCAGGAGAAGGTTCGTCCTTGTCTCTGCTTGAGATGCCCATGAGCATTTGGTGGGCCACTGTGTGCGACGGGATGCTGGACTAGATGGGCTGTGGCCTGATCCAGCAGGGCTTCTCTTATGTTCTTATGTAAGTGGGTGTGGCTCATTGAGGTTGCTGTACCAGGAGACGGCAGGAAAGACATGAAACAAACAGATAAAATTATGAAATACAAGGACTCAAATATGAAAGTTCAAAGATTCTGGCACCAGCCTGCAATGGTGGTCCCAGCAGTGATCGGCACACTGGGCGCCATTCCAAAAGACCTTGGATGGCACTTAAAACAGTTTAACATTAACAAGGTTACCATCTGTCAATTACCAAAGGCCACCCTCCTGGATTCTGCTCACATTACCCACCAGTACATAACATCATCTTAGGGTCTTGGGAAGATTCTGATGCATTATGAAATATCAAAGCCGACATGTTTAGTGTTGTGCTAGATTGTTGTGTTTCCGTATATAACAACAACAACAACCCTTTCAACAAAGGCTGGAACAACAAACATATGCAATCAATGCAGACAAAACATATATATTTAAAATTGTACATTATCTGTATAACCAACACCCAAGTTCCTCATTGGAGGCATCATTTCTCAATGGCCTCATACCTAGATAACTCCCTCTCGTGAATCAAAAAGGAAGGTCTTCAACCCCTTGCTAAAGTGAAAGAGATCCTCTTAGATCCTCCTCCAGACAAAGCCACAGGAAGACTGTTTCACAAATGTGTGTGTGTGTGTGGGGGGGGGCAGATCTTGGAAGGCTTGCAGCCTTGAGATAGCTATAAACTCTGCACAGTTGTGAGGTAAAAAAGTAACTTTTATGACAAATAATAAAAAAGACATATAAAGAAGTGAGTGGGAACGTCCCCACCTTTTCTAGATGGAGTTTACTCTTTTATTGAAGCCATTAAAGGGTTTTTTATCCCTGGAACTAACTCAAAACATGCAATAAGGAGTATTGTCTTGTTCCAACTATTTGATTCCTTTAATATTCTTAAAAGAGTTTTTCTCTCATATTGGAACAGCTGTGCTCTGAAATTTTAAAATCGAGATAGCCACTGAGTGCGTGAAAAGACAGATGCTACTTGAGCTGTTCGATTATTGGGATAGTTAAATCTACTTAATTTGTAATGCAGAATATGCAGGACAACTAATGGGCTATGGAACATCAAAGCTATCTTGCATCAGCTAAGCAGCATTGATATCGTTTCTTTCTGTCTCCAAAGACTTTGCAGTTTGGAGCTTAGCAATAAATCTTGTAGTCCCTAATTGCCAGTCACAAGATGTACAATTTTGCACTATAGAATCTTTTGCACCACATCAAGACTGGGAGATGAAGGCTAAAAGTATTACCCATAGTGGCTCTCTGAGCCTCGGCTGTTGGATCAAATCCAGACTGAAGTTTCTGAAGGATGCTGGGATGGAGATATGTCTTCGTTTGTTCTTGTTCAAGTTCAAGTGCTTATTATCCTCTGCTGTTTCAGTAAATCTTGGGCAGAAAAAAAACAAATGGATGTTTGTAATGGTAAACCAATTGTAACAGAACCAGAGAAACTCCATTTTGTGTCTTGTTAGAGATGAGAAGCCATTTAGGGAATAGGCAGAAATCTTCCTGTGGGAAACAAACCCTCCAAAGCTTCTCAAGCAGATACATCACTTTAAGTTATTGGTGGGAAGGTTCACACCTACACGCAACACATCTGCTTAGTGTAGCCTGATTACAAGGTTATCGTGGATTCAGATCTACCAGCAATCAAATGGGTTTGTAAATCAATGGGCATATGGCAACAGTCCTGACAAGACTTGCATCTCATCCGTATTTCAAACAGTTACTTTGAAATACAGGAATAAGATTCACTACACCTGTCCACCAAGCATTCTCATTGGTTAATTATCCTCACCCGAGTACTTGGGAGAGTATAATAAAAAAGCATTTTCCATCCCAAAGCTATGCACTCTATCCGTCACGACTGAGTGTATCACTCCGTATCTTTGACCTATGACAGTGCCAAGCGTTGCGTGGAAGAAACGAACGTCTTGTAAGTTTTTATTTGCTACCTCATGTATGCCTTACCTTGTTTTATTTTGTAAACTCTATACTGTGTTCCAAGCTCCATGTAGCTTTTTATTTTATTACTTTTCTTATTAAAAGTTTTCTTGTACAGTTCTCGCCTTGTTGTTTAATTTAGGGAGACGCGGTGAGAAGAGTTTTTTCTCTCACACATGTAATCCTCTCTCCTAGAAGTATTTTGGAGAGAATTGCCACACCCTTAGGAGAGTAAGGATTACTGTGACAATGTTGGACTTTCTTGTCCCTGAGTCTGCTAACCTACAGCTTGAAACTATCAGAGTCCAATTCTCATTTCAGTCCATAGTTTACAATTAGTCAACATCTGGGCAGATGCATCTGCACTTACAGGAGACTCTTACAGCCTACAAGCACCCTTTGCCTGCCCAGAAGTTGACTAATCATAAACTAGCTGTGGTGCACAAACGACCCCACCCTCCCCAATCCCAACCATATCCTTACCTTAAGTGTCCAGCCATCGAGCATCTGCACTCTGTCCAGCTGAGGTCATCTGAGCTGCTGCATAAGTGCACTGGCAGCTCACATGACCCCCTGCTGTAACTGCATTTGCACAAAGCTCAAAATGGTTCACCCTATGGAGGATCTGTGGAACAATCGAGCACTGCTAAGTGATCAGTTGTACAGGGGCTAGGCTGCTGTGGACAAGCGCTTGAGTATTAGTCAATGTTAGTCTCTAATTCAGTTTTCCCTTCCATGGGACAAGAAAGGAAGTGCGAAAGCATCCCAGAGACCTATTCACACTTAGACTGTGGGATGGAAGTAGGCCAGCTCTGGGACAGGCCATTCACTCTTCCAAAAGGCCCAGCCTGCCAAAAGGCTGGCCTACTTCCATCCAGGGTGTGGAGCATGAAATCGTGCTCCCCACCTGGCTCAACCCATCCCTAGCTGTCCCAAAGCTGGCTGGCAGGAGAGCATTCACACTGAAGTCCCATGCCTGCAGCCCCTTTCGGGGGTGGGGTGAGACCAGGCCAGGACTGTCTCGTGGTTCTGTGGGGTGCCACACCACCATTTGGGCAGGCGGCAACCAGCAGGGGCCTCCTGGGTGCCCACTCTCACCCAGAGGTGTGTGCCACCCCCTAGTCCCCCACACCCCACTTACCTTTCTGGACCCTAGGCTTAGTCTGGATAGGTCCCAGGGCTTGCCTGCTGCTGTCTGCATGGGGGCAGGCTGCCACAGCACACACCTGTGCAGAACAAGGCAGATCGCTCTCGGCAAGCCCCAGGATCCATCCAGACTAGGCCAGCAGTCTGATGTCAGGTCTGCATGGGGCTGATTTCGCACAACGCACCTGCACAGAACATGGCAGATCACTCCCGGAAAGCCCCAGGAACCATCCAGAGCAGGCCAGTGGTCCAAACAGGTAAGTGGGGCGTGGGGGGCTGGGGGCAGAATGCCCCCCTGGCTGAGGGTGGGTATCCAGAGGGCCCCATTTGGGGTAGTGGGAGCCCACAGGACTCCAACAGGCCCCTGGCCCAGTCTACCAGCCAGTGGGCCGATAGAGGCCAATGGCGGCAGCCCAGGGTGGGCCATCCGGCCCCTGTGGGGGAGGGCTGGTACATGCCGGGGACAGCTGTACTATTCACATTGGTCAATAAAGGATGTGTTCTCAATGCATCCCTTACTGGCCAAGGTGTGATTGGTACAGCTGTCCCCAGCATGTACCAGCCTTAGTGCACTACAGCCATCTGGCTGTAGTGCAAAAAGGCCTTTGGTGCTGTCTCTTGGGGCTCTTTGAGGGCAGTGGCTGTAGCTGTAGCAGAACAGACCGTCTGAATGCAGGCAGCCCTGCCTGTTCTACTCCAGCAGCAGCCTATCCCAGCATCCTGCCCTATCCCAGAACAGGAGGCAAGATGGGAATGCTGAAAGGCCCTTTTATGTCTTAATACACTGCAAAAGAAACCAGCACACTGCAGGTAACGGTGATAGGGCAGGTGAGGCTTTAGCTTTGGTTCTTGCTTTCTTTTCTTTAACTTCACTTTGATCCAAACAATTTTTATAGTGCTTACGTAGTACTACTGCGTAACTATTTAACTATGTGAATCCTGCTGTTTCTGTTGGATGATTTTTCATTCTTCATTTTGTGTAGCCAGCAGAGATGTGAGCGGGATGCTGGGAATTATTCCAGAGCTCCAGGGTTGTTTTCTTACAGATGAAAAGAGTAGAATGTGAACAAATACATTTGAATTATTCCTCAAATATTATAGTCTCCTATACAATACCCGGCAAGGGAACTGTTTTGGAATGAGTGGCTTGGATGACTTTATCCATATCTTAGTAAATCACTTATGCTCTTGAAAAATTTGCCCGCAGCCATTTTTTGTCTCATGCAAAATAAATTATGTTTCTTATAGGCAAATGCTGATCATTCTATTAAATCATTATTATAATGCATGCCTCCAGTAGCAAAAATATATGATCGTGGTAGGTTTGCAGTCTTCAACTGTGCATACTTAATTGGAAGTAAGTTACTCTGGATGCTGAATACTCCTCATGACTTATTAGGCATTACAGGGTTGTATAATAAGAGTCAAGTCACTCCCTTTTTGAGGAACATGCTTCTTCTAATAGAGAACAGCATTAAGAACAGAAATCTGCATGCTGACAGCCTCCTAAATTAAAAAAGGGGGAAAATTGCATGCTCAGCCCATATAATGAAGTTGTATGCTGTTTGGGATGAAAGTATACAATACATCTGTGACTCGATTTTATGCTGCTTAAATTAATCAGCGCTGAACAGGGTTTGGGCTAGAGAATTTGTAAGATCACTTTCAACTCATGTGATCTATAGCCCTTTCCGCACCCTTCTGCACCTACTGCAGAATAAGAGAAGCTCTGACCACACTTAGCACACTTCATCCACATGGGACAAAGTGGTGGATGGGGATACAGCACCAAAACAATGGCTCTTGAAAGAGATCCACAATGGACCATAAAATTCTGGATTATGGAGGGCACATACACAGCATACCCTTGTTCTGTTTTGGTGACCCTCCAATAAATAACACAAGTGCTCTGGAAGTCAGCATGACACCAAAATGGGCCCTCATGGCAACAGTGAAGGCTGGGAAGCTTTGTTCTCACTCTTGGAAGGTTTTATACTACTTTGAGTGCTAGGTGCAGCTTTTAAAGTTAGTGTCCAGGGCTGGGATAGTCCTATTCTGCCTCAGTGACAACCCTTCCCATTCTGAGGAACTAACACCCTCACTTCATAGGTTCAGGAAATCTTGTTAGAATTCTTTGAGAGTGCTAATGAGCATGTGGATAATGATGACTGAACTTACATTATATATCTGGACTTTCTGAAGATTTTTCACCATGTCCTTCATCAAAGGCTCCTGAATAAACTCATGAGTCATGGAATAAGCAGACAGGTCCTGTCCTGGCTAGTGAACAGGAAGCAGAGAGTAGTAATAAACTGCCAGTCCTCAGAGTGAAAAGGGGTGAGACATGGGGTCCCCAAAGGTCAGTATTGGGATCTGTGCTTTTTAATTTATTTGTAAATGATCTAGAAGTAGGGGTAAGTAGTGAGATAGCAAAAGGATTGTAAAGAGTTCCAAAGGGATCTCTTGACATTGGGCGAGTGGGCAATGGAGTTTCAAATGCACTTCGATCTTAGCACGTGCAAGGTGATGCATATTGGGGCAATTAGGAAAGGAATAGAAAACAAGTCAGTGTCATTTTGCCTCTTTATAATAAATCTATAGTGAGACCACATTTGGAATCTTGTGTACAATTCTGGTCACCACACCTCAAAAAAGATAACATGGAACTAGAAAAGGGGCAGAAAAGGGCAACCGAAATGATCAAGTGGATGCAACACTTTCATTATGAAACCAGTTGCAATGACTAGGCCTTTTCAGCCTTGAAAGGCAAGGTTTAAGAGGTGACCTGATTGAAGTATATAAAATCATGCATGATGTAGAAAAAGTGAACAGTGAAAATTTATCTTCTCTTGTCACATAACACTAGAACCAGGGAGCACACTCTATGAAGCTGATGGCCAGGCGAGTTAGGGCAGACAAGGGAAAGTATTTTTCACCCATTAGGTCATCAGTCTATGGAATTTATTACCATAAGGGGTGGAGACAGCAGTCAGTTAGAATGGTTTTCAGAGAGGATTAAATTCAAAGAGGACAGGTGTATCAATGTCTCTTCAGGTTGGAGAGACAGGAGGATGCCACTAAAGGTCATTTGTAGGAAATTTAAAGCAAGTAAAAATGTTGCCATTGGCCCTTTTTGCATGAGCACTAGGAACCCATTCTAGACCCCATTAGGAACCCAATTAGCACCCAACTGGTAGCAATCTGGCAGGCCCTGTCCCCATGTGAAGCCCATTGAAGGCAACATCTGGCAGGCCCTGTCCCCACAAGGGTAGGACAAATCTGGATTTAATGGGTCCTTTGGTCCCTTAAATCCAGATTTCGTGTGGACCTGTTTGAAGGTGTCCACAATCTGGTCTTCAGGCATGAAGACTGGATATGTAGATATGTGAACCTGTGTCCACATGACTTACCTTCTTGAAAGGTTCCAGACCATCCAGGGGCCAGGCCAGCAGGAGTGGAGCTGTGCCTGCTGTTTGATTCCCCAGACTAAACGCCATTTTACATGTTGTGCAAAATCATAAAAACATAAGAGGAGCCCTGCCTGCCAACAAACAACCCAAGCAACACCCACCCACCCCCAGCTTCACGGACATACACACAGACACACGCATGGATAATTCCCGCATTTCACACTCCTCTGTAACTAGACTCCCGCCACATGCACATGCCGAGAAAAAGAGAGAGATGCGCAATGACAGCCGACTGAGGTTTCCCCAGTTATACACTGGCGGCGGCAGCTTGAAGGAGAAGGATGACTAGATGAGGCGCAAGGGGTGGGAGACCAAGCGAGAGAGCAAGTGGGAAGGAGGCAGGAAAAGAAGAGAGAGAAGGGGAGCATGAGCTCTGCTGGGTGGAATACTAATCAGGCAGGTTCCCTGTGTGCAGCGAGTGAGCAAGCCGGCTGCTGCCGCCACTTCAGCTGCAGAAGCGCACAGAGTGAGAGGGACGCACTTTGACAAGCTCTGTCCTCCCGTAGAGCTCAAGCACGCCTAACTGCTCCACTCTTTTGGGGGCTTCACTTGGCGATTTTTGTTTTTGCGTTGCTTCTGTCTCTCCATCACCCACCACCCACCAAGCACTTTTCGGTTTCTTTGCCGCCACAGATTTGAAGCAGGAGCAGCAGGCAAGCGACGGCTGCCGGTGAATGATGCCAAGCAGCGGCAGCGGGATCCGGTCTGCTTTATCTGGGCGCCCTCCCAACACAAGAGGAGAGCCCGTCAGACAGCTCCACTTCATGCCCTCTCCCCTTGCAGGAACCAATGCATGCTCCTCCTCTCATGGCTGTTTGAGTGTGTGTTGGGGGGGGGGCTTTGTCATGATCCTCACCTGCTGGGGACTGAGAGTTGGCCCAGTTCCCTTCCCTTCCCCTCCCCCCTCCTCGGTTCCCAAATGTGGCCAGTTCAAGACTTGGAATTGTACAGACATAACAAGAACTGAGGGACACCAAAAGAGAAAACAGAGTGGGGCTGGGGACAGAAAAGAAAGGTCTTTGAAACTGAAGCAGAGAGAGGAGCATGAGTTAAGTGGTCGCTCTCACTCTAAATGGAAAGTCGTGACATTTTCCATTCCTTCTCTTTCTACCTGCCCCAATACTGCTGTACTGTTCCCAAAGGAATTTTATTTTTTTAAAAAAAAAGCATTTTGGCAACAAAAAAGGGAAAAAAAACACCTGTATTTTCCGGTGTTTTTAATGCTTTTTTTTTTTTACTATGTACTCCCCTGAAAGTGCAGGAAGCGAATTTTCAAAGCGGACAAACAGTTTTCAAACAGTTTTTGACACGCAATAAAGTCCCAGTGGAAACAGGGCCCTGGAGTGCTGGGGATAAAGCCAGGAACAAGCTGAATCACACCTGAAAAGCAGTCACCTGGGGCTGGAGCTCCAGCTAACACCTGCACTGCACAAAGGAGAAAAAGGAACCAGGTCCTCCAAACCTGTAAAGCAAGTATCATTAAAACACTATTAAAAGGGTCAATTCAAAGAAGAGTCACCAGTCATGCACTGGATTTTTGAGCATATAGAACCAAGAAATAATTAACACTTCCTGTTTTGTGTTCTGAACGTGCATCTGTATTAGGATGAGAAAGGAGTTCAAAGAAAGATAAAGTCAGAGCCAAGGAATATTTGCACTGATCAGTCAGACAACCAGCAACTGAAGGAGCTGGGAACTGATTCTCATGAATTGTTCATAATAAGGCTTAGTGGGATCAAAAAAGCATGGGACATTACTGTGGCACCCACTTTGGAAGCCACATGAAAATTTGAATTCATGCACAAGAGCTGAGGGAAGGTCGACATATGTTCCTACAAATTACAAATGTTTGAAACTGCGTTCAAACCAAATATTGGCTAAATTCAAAGACTGACAAAGCTTTTCTTCGGATTGGGATTGGATTTGGAGGCATGACTGGTGATGGCAGGAATCACCGATCATTTGAAGGGAATTCAAAGCCTAGTGCATTTGAAGTGGCTCCATTCACACAAATGCAAATTTCTATCCCATTCGCTTTAATGCAAAGCAAACAGTGGGGGGAAATGTATGCACATTCCCACTCTTCATACTCAAAAGTGTTCTTCCTCAGACTATAGCCATGACATTAAAATGTTCATTTTGTGTGGCTAGGGCCTAAGTAGCAATACAACCTCTGAAAGAATTGATTAAAATATTTGAAAGTGACTCAGTATACTTGTCAGGAGTAGACTGATTCCTGAATAACAAACAGGCTGATTTATGAGCCAAGAATGTCACCCCATAGCTTGGGTGAAAGTAACAGCTAAGCTAAGGACTTAAAGCTGGACTACTTGCCTACTCAGGGTAGAAAAGGCTTCTTGGCTCTCACACAGCTACTTCAGTAGCTCAGCTTTCTTTCCAGGCTTATTTTCTAGTCTTGTTCCTCCCAGCTCAAGTCTTGCCTCCAAGCCTTGCTTCTTCCTCCAGTCCAATCTCCAACCTTACATCTAACCTCACTCCAGCCTCCAGCTTCCTAGTCTACCTTCTATGATTCTATACTGGAGATCTTCAAGCAGAGGCTGGGATGGTTTACAAAATCCCGCACTGAGCAGGGCGCTGGACTTGATGGCCCTAGAGGTCCCTTCCAACTCTATGATTCTATGATTTTGGCAAGGGTGAATCTGTATATGTAATCTGCCGCACCTTGTTATACGGGATCTGTACTTTGGCACACAATCCTATGTTTCTCTTTTAATCTGGCAACATTAAACCACAGTTCCCAAGGGAAATCCAACATGCAGATTCATTTTCTTTAGAAAAGAAGTCTGGAAGAAGACAGCCTAAAAAGAGACCCTACTCACCTACAACGTCATATTTATTAAGCAAACTGCCCAGAAGAAAAAGAAACAACCTATCATCCTTCCCTCAAAGGAAACTAAATTTCCAATTCATGAATTCACCATAATCTGTTCTATTGCTCCTGAATGCTTTATTGGATCTGCGCAACACCCTGCAGATAAGCTTAGAAGCACGGCATAACCTAGAGTAGAACATCTTTCATGGCTATAAATGTTAATCTCATTATAAAGCAGATTAAGAATTCACAGACATAAAATTCTGGTGTCACGTACTCATGTTTTTCCCCTCCCTTCTGAATAATTTTGTCTTTTAACTATTTAAATATGCATCATCTACTGCATATCTATATGCACAGCACTTAAGCAAAATCAATTAATTCCCTAGGCATTAAATGAGAGTGATTGGAGCTCATTTATGTTGATTATCTACCAAGCAGCAACAATTGTTAACAATACAGTTGTTTTATGATAGCATTAAACATCCAGTTCCTGGGAAATTTAAGACCTGACCAGGCAGATACATTAGTGTGTTCATTATTCTCCTCTGCAGCTTCTGGAATATTTGTACCTAGAACCAACTCCTTCTGAGTTTGGTTGGCCATTGACAAAAACGTCACTTTGCTTACCGTCTTTGTATAGGACTGGAACATCCTTACTTTTTCTTTTTCTGTACAGGAATAATTTCAGGAGCCATTAGGCAGAGGTAAGAAGCTCGAATTCCCTCCTGTCACCTGGAGGGGGTGGCGAGAAGAATTGCAGGATCTAAATAATCTCCCTGCAATTGCCTTTTGCCATCTGGGAGCATTCCTCATTAGGTATTCCAGATTGAAAACAAAAAACAAAAAATAAATTATTGTAGATTTCAATGAGGCTTAAAATTATTTGTATACAGGAACTGGGAACTGGGAAGGAGGAAACATGCAGCAACTGATCTAGAAAACCTTAGGCATTTTCGCACTTAGCTGATTAGGCTGCTGTGAACTAAGGCTGGTAAACTTCAGGTAAAGGTGGGCCATTCACATTTGCTAGGAAGTAAGCTTCCCCAAAGCATCCATTATTGGCCAGAAATGTGAATGGTCCTCCCGTTTACCAGCCTGCACTGCTGTGTCTGAAGCCAGAAGGTCCACCTCCTCACTGCTGCAATTGGCCACTATTGCAGAGGAGCGTGTTCAAATAGGAGCATACTGCAGTCGATCATGTCAGCTTATGTGATCGAATGAGCCTCTCGCAACTCTATGACCAGACACCACTCCCGGGGATCGGTCATCTGATCATGACAGAGGCAAGTGATGGATCATGGTTGCCACCACCACTGCACCTGCACGCACACCACTTCCCCTGCCTACTGACCACAGGAACCAGAAGAAGAGCAAATGGTTGCGCCACCAGATGGTTCAGGTAAGCTTTTATTTTATGTTGATAAAGGTGTGAAACACAATTTAGTGCTCCACACCTAAGCAACAATTAGTGAACGTCTGGGGAGGGCAGGCACGCTTGTAGACTGTAGCAGCCTAGTCAACGTGCATCTACTCTTCATCAGATGTTCATTAATTGTTGACTAGTGGCCTAAGTGTGAATAGGCCTCTGGTTTTAGAAACAGCCAGGTTGTGTTTATTTGGAATAAAGAACAACTTTGAAATCAGATATTCATTTTCAGTTACTTCATAGGCACTGAACAATGAGGCCAGGTTGCAAGTAAGCAGATGAAACAGAGAACATCACAGAATCTATAGGGGCTTCCTGGAAATGCTTAATAACCTTGCAATGCAGGCATTTTATATTACATATTCACTTTGATGGTTTGAGATTTAAGAGAACTTCACAGTTCAGAAGTATTGCAGGGGGGGAATGAAAGTTTGAACAGCAGTGATTTTTCAAGTGGTTTTCTGCTTCCAAAGTAGGAACAAAGAAATGTCTGTTCAAGCAACAGACCTCCTCACAAGCAAGATTGATAGCAAGAATGCACTATCCAGGGAAAAAATTGACTGTGAGAGAAGAAATATTTCTCATGAGAAGTGCCACATGAAAATCTTTTGGACTGACTGAAAAAGTATGTGATGACAAAAGACCTCATGGGAAGTTATTGGTTTTCCAGGGAAAGCAGAGCCCAACAACACTTCATTTCTACCTGCAGGAGCGTGGGCAAGACTAGCAGGAATATAAAACTTAAGGTTAGTACTAAATGATGGTTGCTGCTATGGTTACAGAACACAATTAGGACAGTCTGTGACTTATGTATATTAGCGAAGGTGGTAGCTGGTAGATTTACTTTATTATTCCTGAAAAAGCTGTATGATGGAAGCATGAACATATTTGATTACCTGAGACCTACGTATCGATTAGCATTGTCCATTTGATGGGTTCTTAATTGAGATTAGGGGTTTGAGGCATTACTTTGAAGTTCTAATTACAGAAAGCTTCAGAAAACGCTTTCAGGTGGCTGGCAGGACCTTCAATATATCCTGCTGATTCCACATGCTTTGTTATTTCAGCAAAATACACATTTGGAAAAGAGAGCCATCAGTGCAAAACCAAAACTGTTCTCATTTACTTCAAACCAGAGGTGATTCTAGATACAGATTTGAACCAAACTGTACTAAATTTCATCGTGTTTGGACACATGGAAAAAAATAGTAAAGCAGGTTTCTATCTACTTTGAAACAGCTGGGTTTCAGTGCTCTTTGAAGAACTGTTATTGCTCCATTTGATTTCAGTCTTCCATGAGAGATGATGTTTCAGGCTGTGGTCACATGTAAGGTTTAATCCAGCTTCAGTCCACTTTCAGAGTGAGAGAATACATCAGCAAAGTGACAAGCTGTTTTATTTCAGTATTAAATAACTGAATAAGGGCACTAAGATCTACATAGAAATTTCAGTCAAACCATAAATAGTTTGGTATACAGGTATATGTATATGCCAAGTCTTTCCAAGAAAAATAAATCCAGATAAATACATTGCTTGAATTAGGCTATTTTGCTATAAATCCCACGTGCATGCTAAAAGACAAAGAGAATAGGGAGATATTAAAGATTGCAGTGTCAAGGAGATAAACACATTGCTATGAGCAATATGTGTACTGTGTGGATCATCCAAATAGGCAGGAGTTGCCTTCCAGAAAGCACAAAATGTATCAGCTCTTCATTTTGTGTGGCATAGATTATGCAATATACTATAATAGAACAGGCTTCTCTCTAGGTCATCTTCCCTCTTCAGTTTATTATGTAACATTTTAGTATGTTGCAAGACAGTTTGTAGTGATTCCCTTACAGTGAATGGCATCCATTTATTTTAAAGAAGAAACATTTCAGAATCAGAGCCTTTTAACATTAGCCCCAGTGGGAAAATCCGGGTATGCACACCATAGGGCATATGCATTGTGCAGAGCCTCTTCCATCTCAGAAAAGGCTCTGCATGTGCTAGACCATCCTCCGGCTGTATAGCTATGGAATACATTTTAATGCTTCACAACTATGCTAGCACACACCGGCACACATCTGTTTGTACCTCTTCTGGGTGATGCATGTGTGGGCAGCACAGCATAGCCACAGTTACGCACCGCATTGCCTGGTCACCATGGCAATGAGTGGCACATATGTCTGCTGCTGGTGGTGTCATAGTGATGCAATCACCCCTAATACGGTGGTGATCGTACTTAGCTAGTAGCTAGGGAACTGGTGGGTAAGTTTGGGATGGATCGAATGTCCCAAAGTATAGATGCTCAATCATTCCCAGAAATTCACTGGTCAGTGCACTTCACAAAGGTGCAAAAAGGCACTCAGAAAGGAATGTATTAAACACTGAATTATATAATTAATTTATTCTTTGGTCATGAACTTTCATCCTAACATTAATTTAAGTACCTTATTGAATTACCTTATTAATTACCTTTTTACACTACGTAGGTCCAGTGGGCAAATCCAGGTATACCCCAGTAACGGGTGGGCAGAAGGGTATGTGTGATGAGGTGGCACAGCTGCAGTTGCATGCCACATCACCCGACTGCCATGGCAATGCCACCTCTCCTCTACAATGCCCACAAGATCAGGCTCTGGCCAGAGGGGGAAAGGGAAATCCTCCTCGCCCACCCAGGAAATTACAAGTGCCACCCTCAGTAGTTCTCTTGCATGATCATGTCATGAAAATATAACCAGCCTAAAGGTCTTTTTGCACCTGACATTACAGTTAAGGTGGCGGAACTCCTGGATGGTGCATCCACACCTCACAGAGGTGCCCAAAGAGCAAAAGTGTGGAACGCTTAAAAGTGCTCCACGCTTATATTAGCTGCCATGCTGTGACAGCCCAGCAAGCTCCCATTCACCGGTGTAGGGAGAGCATGTGACCAGTGGTGCATGTACAATGACACACTGCATTGTCAAGTCACTCCAGCAACAGTCCCACCAGTGCTCCACAATAGCTACCATAATAGCTACCTTGACACTTAAGGTAATTTTGGAATGCTCTAGCCATCTGCACTTGCAGATGGCTACAGCATTCTAGTGCTAGGCCTCCTAGTCAATGGAGGCATGGTGTGAATTTCCCCTGAGTAGCAGAAACAGTCTCATGCTGGGATAAACCACATACTGAATAGATCAGATTGGGAGAGATCACTGGGATTAAAATCAAAACAGCATCGTTGGGTGTGATCTCTGGGAACAAGGACTGCATCAGACCATGTTAAACACTGGGTTTGTTGCAGGCTGATATAATGCATTCAAAGATCTCAAATCATGATTGTATTATAAATTGTTTGGATTTGTAATGACACATTTGTGCAGACGACTATCGTATTGCACTGTTGAATTTCCACTTTTTGATCTTAGTTCTGAGTAGATATAGTTGTTGAAGCATCTGAGGAGCAATCTCTATGGAAAATATGTTGCAACATTTGCTGCAGTGTCTCCAAGCTGTGAGAAGTTCCAGGAATATGATATTTTTATGGAATAAATTTCCTTTGGAAGGATTCTCAGGAGGTTTATGGTGGCTTGTACTATATGAATTTATTTGCAAATACCCAGGTTGAGTGCAGCTGGTGGCAGAATGTAACACACCAGAAAACAGCAATATCCACTACCTCACATTCACTCTCCAGAGAGATAACTTGCCTGAATTTCCCAAACTGTTAAATTGCATAATCCCCAGGCATCACAGCGAGCTTCTTAGCTAGCCTGTTGTTGTTTTTTTAATCTCACACAAGGCTCATGAAGTTCTAGAGCTGACCAGGTATTACTCTAGCAAAAACTTTTTTAAAATCACTATTTTCAGAGAGATTTAATTAACAGATATCTATAATAAGATCACAGAAAAGTTCCAGAGACTAAGGGTGTTTTCACACTTGGGCAAAAAGGCTGGGCTGGGTATATTTCTACATGGAGCATACACACTGTACTGGAAGCAGTTCTGCATGTGCCAAATTGACCCCCAAGTGGACAGCTGTGGGACACTAAAAAACACTGCCCGTAAAGATGATTTGAAGCTGCAGCTGGTGCAGAATGCAGCTGCTAGACTGCTGACTGGGACAGCTGGCTGGACACACATCACACTGGGTGCACATCACACAGCTGGCTGGATGTACGTCAAGCACATCATTTGCTGCCGATTCGCCACTGAGCTCAATTCAAGGCGTTAACTTTGACCTATAAGGCCCTAAATGACCTGTGCCCCAAATATCTAAAGGAACACCTTCTTCCACATCGACCTGCCTGTGCCTTAAGATCTGGAGGGGAGGCCCTCCTGGTTGTCCCACCACCCTCAGTAGGAAAAGGGGTGAGCACCCAGGAGAGAGCCTTCTCAGTGATGTCCCCTAGGCTATGGAATAGTCTCCCCCTTGAGGTGCATCAGGCTCCTACACTGTATATGTTTAGGAAGGCAGTGAAGACACACCTCTTTGCCCTGGCCTTTGGTTAAATGGGAATATACTGTCACTTCCCACTATACAGACACTGTTGTTATTTTAATATATATTGTTGTTGCTTTAATATATGTCTGATTTTAAATGTTGTTACCTGCCCTGAGACATTCAGGTATAGGGCAGGATAGAAATACAAATAATAAATAAATAATAAATAAACTATACTAGCCATGTCTGGGATGCAACTTGCACGCACCATTTGTACCACTTCCTGGTGAAGGGTGAATGGGTTGGGGTGGCACAGCTGTGGTTGTGTTCCTTGTCACCCAGTTGCTGTGGTCACAGCCAACATGCATGGCTGTTGCTGTGCCGAAGTTAATGCTGCTGATATAGTAGCATTCACATTTACCCAGCACTTAATGAAGAGCCAGGTAAGTTTTGGATGGATTGGGCAATCAAAACGCGAATGCTCAATCCATTCTGCATCTTCCCATCCCTGGGACAATTTCCCAAAGAAATGAAGGTGCAAACAAGCCAAAATATGGAAAATACATACTTACCTTTGTGGAATAGGATAAGAAGACAATTCCAGGCAGATTAACATCAAGGGCAGTTGGGGCCATTTGGGGCCTCCGGTCTGCTTGGAACTATCTCCCTGGTAAGCGCAAAAAGGGCCATAAGCTGGATCCAGACAAAACGGAGAAGGTTCATGAAGGAAAATACCCATCCCTTGTTACTTTCAAGGGAAGCAAATAACTTCCTTTCAGTAAGATTGCTTGTCTGTTTTCAGACGATGTAAGAGCTTTCCTCACTTCCATTTGACGGGCAAGAGAAGTGTTCTCTTTCCTGTGTGAATGGGAAAACCCTCACCCCATTTGATCCTCCACTTTCTGTACTGAGGCATGGGGCCCCATGGACCCTGTCATCAAAAGCAGGCAGCAGCAACACAAGGCAAGCTGAAGAACTCTTCAAGGCACTTGAATGTGATAAGGGAGGAAGAGCGTGGCCTCTGAGTGGCCACCATGCTTTCCTTCATCTGAAAGCACAGTGAAGATGCAGGGTCAGCATGCCATAATGGCACCATGTGGGTTCAGCCTGAAATTGGGAAACTGTATCTCCTGGAAGACTGGGCAACCTATGCTAACGTGGTCACTGAAATTTTTGGAAGGGGCTTTTTCCAGGTTTACATTGTCAGGTGAGATTGAGATATAGTCGTCCAGGGTATGTTTGGCCTGTCATCACACCGGTTTTGCCATTTATATATAAAAAAGCATGCTTCATCCAGTTTTGGGGGCTCAGCTACGGCGTTTCAGCATCTTGCCACTGTTTTAGATTTTTTTCTTTTTTATCTTCCATCCTCTGTGTGATCCATTCTGTGAATCCTAGGGTAAAAAGCTGCATGGAGATCTAATCAGTAATAATTGCATAAATATGAACTGCTGGTTTGCAAGGGAGCTATGAATTGCCCGTACAGTAAAGGAAATCTTGGGTCTGTTTTATATCATAGTAATAAAAAGGTCAGACTATGGAAGCAACTGAGCTGGAGACTTGTCTCACTGTGCTATATATTTTCTGTTGAATGCCACTTCAGGGTTTAGGGCAAGATTATTATTTTCTTTTTACATTAACATAGCTTATTTAATAACTCTAAATGGTGTAAGATATCACAGCTCTTCAGGGAGGTAAATAATCTTTTGCTGAGCCTTAATTTCACCTCGCAGAACAGCATGTTTTCTCTCTGACTGAAGTGAGCAGCTAGAGTACTTAGGTCTGTGGAAAACTCCTGGAAAAGACAGATTATGTAATGCAATTCATCACAGTCAAGCGGCAACATTTTTTAAAGTACCCACTTTCGGTACATCAAAACAGGTTGGAAATGTCTACTTGAACGTGAAAGATTGCCTGAATTATGAACATAATTTAGACGATGATTCACTTGTTTTCTTCCCAAAATGAAAAAAAAGAGGGAGGAAAACAAAAAAACCCAAAACCTAGAGCCGCAAACTTCCCAGAAACAAAGGCTAACAGCAGTGATGAAAGAACTAAAGCGTCTTTGTTCCAAACAAGGGGAAAAAATTCTACCATTTAAATTCAAACACGGGATATTATCTCTGAGATAAAAAGCAATTGAAAATCTAAATGAAAAATCTAATGCTTTCTCCATGCTGATTTATTTTAGAATGAGAAAGTTAAACAAGATGTAAGCATGACTAGGAGGAACCCAGAAAGAGAATTGCTGTGAAGTGACAGTTCTCCTACCATGAGAGCCTGATTACATCAGATTCTGCTGCAGTTTTGATCACATCCTGCTGATTACATAAGGCATAGCTCATGGGCTATTTGGATAATGTCCGATTCTCTGTTAATTTGCTCTTATCATACAACACTATCAAAGCAACTTGCACAGTACATGCAATCACAGCTACCAATATTATTGTGAGAAAAGACAAAGAGGGTGAAGAAATATTCTTAGCTCTTCAATTATTTTCCCCTAAAGGGGAAAAATGTTACTTAATATGCTAGATGGCAAAGGAAATGTCCTTGACACAGAACTGGAGGATGACAGCTAACTTTGCTGCAGTGGCGAGACTCTGGATCAGGAACTTGAAACTTACATGCTCATATTCCTTATTGGAGATCTGAATGAGGGTGTCTCCAGATGTAGTTAAAACCTGCAGTTCTTCCGGAACTATATTGAGTAGGGATGTGCATGAATATTTGTAACATTCAATATTTGTACAGATTTGTACATTCATTCCATACAAATGCTTCGGAACATTTGTGAAACAGGGAGGTGGGAAAGCATCTGCAACAGATCCAGAGTACGTTAGACATGGTTTGAGAGCAAATTCAAAGTGGATTCAGGATGGATTTGACACTTTCAGAGAAGATATGTTACGGGATACATATCAGATAAGTATTGGAAATGTATGCGTTCATACTGGATATCCATACGAATTCGTATGAATAGATTCATATCGAATAGAATCCTACCATATTAGAAGGAGATCTATTTGAATGAATACAAATTTTCTTACATTCGATTTGTTACGAACCAAATAATAAAAAAAAACCTTTCTTGCACATCCCTAAAACTGGGAGTGTCACACATTTATGTGGCATTTCCAATATAGTTTCAGGGTTGGAAATCCGATATATTGGTATGGCAGGAAATCTGGCGATGAACTGAATTTCTCCTAATACCAACTGCTTACCTCCATCTGCCATCTCCCTGAAAAAACCCACAAAGGGGTACTTTGCTAGCATCTGGGTATTTCAAACAGGAACGCTAAGGCCAGGAGACAAGGTAAGAAAACAGGATTCTCTGCAACTGTCTGGCAGAGGTGGTGAGAAACCATTTCAGGATCTAAAGAAGGTCCTGCAGATTCCTCTGGCTGTCTGGGTACATCCTAGGTGACCTTGGGCCAGTCACCATTTCTCAGCCTAGCCTGTCCCACAGAATGGTTATCGCCATTTAATCTGAACCCTGTTCAGAAATTAGTTTTACTATGGTTAAAGATACCTACACCAGGGGAAGTGGAATAAGCACTATTGTTCACATGTTAGAAAACAGAGGTTAGTGATAACCAAAGCAGTACATAGCACTATCTGCAACTGCATCTGCGGAATAGCCAGTTTCATTGGCACAGAAGGAGAATTTCATTCACATGCAGATTTTTTTTAAAAGCATCTCTGAGGCAGTTTAGAGAAGATCTTGCAGATGGTTTTCAGGTGGAATTATTCAGATTACAAAATATTAGTATGGTGGTTTGATATTGATGTGTTTACGCTATATTATTACATTTATAGGGTACTTTGAAGACCAAGAGCTGGGGATAGCCATTGAGAAAGACAATTAGCCAAAACACATCCAGCACATTCTGCTGTTCATTAAAGGTTAGTTCAGTAAGTTTACAGCTCAACTTCCCTCAATGGTCTTCCATAGTGACTGAATTACTGAGTCAGTCCATCTTGACCTCAGAAGTTCACTACAGTTAACAGGGAAATCCAGCTCATTGAGGTCTGCTGAAACTCTTATATTTGAACAGTCACAACAGATTGTGGATCGTTACAAAATGAACAAGAGACATATTAAATACAAAAGCTGTTTTATATATACCAACTAGAGAGAGTCACATGGAACAAACTGGCCTGTAATCCTTACAAAGGAAGACTGTATACCCAACTGCTGTTACCATATAATTATATGTTTACATACTTTTATATATCTTTACTTATATATGTATAAAGTCATAATATTTACTATTCTTACTTTTTAAAGTATATATATCAATCAGATTCTTTTTAGGCATTATTACTTTACTGAATTTGGAATATTCATATTTTATTCTGGAATATCCAGATATAGCGGAATAAGTAAATGATGCCTGGATGCAGGATTTGTTCACATGCCAGTCCCTCCCTCCCCTTTTCTAGCATGAAGCATGAAAAAGGGAATTAGAGATGGGATAGAACACATGGGCCACATGCTATTGAATCTAAGGGATGTTTCTGCACTTATCCCACTAGATCTAGAATAGTCAGTCCAGATAAAGTAAACCATCCCAAAGCTGAGACAGATTGCCATTAGACAGAAACCACACCATCTGCACAGTGGTGGCCTATTCGAACCCAGCCCCTGCAAAGCCAGCTCGTGTGACCTTTGGATCTGGCTTCTGAAATTGATAGTACCCAGGGAACCCATTTCAGCAGCACATAATGGCAACTAGTGAAATAGATTCCCCATGTTAAACCAAAACATGGAGTCATGTGCTTTCTGCTGTACACCTTGGTGGTCCACTTTAGTTCTGTGGCCATCCATCCATCCATCCATCCATCCATCCATCCATCCATCCATCCATCCATCCATCCATCCATCGAAGGTCTCCGCAGGTTACATTTATGCAAGTGGACCAATTTGAACAGGTTCAATGCCAATTGGGATCTAGGCCCTCCAGATCCAGACTATGTCCCCATATGATGCTTCTTACTTCATACACACAGACTTCATTACACTTTGGACTAAAATGCCAAGAACTTAAACTATTTTCCACCTTGGCTGTAATCAAATAATTTCCATTACAGGGACATCTGAATGTATTGGCTGATTGCAGTATATTATATATACCCCTCACTGTTTCTTTGAAGTTGTCAAAATCCCAATTTCATTTTCTGGTAGAATTAGCTTGGAGGGGAGGATAGGAAATACATTTTGCATTTTGTTTCTTAACATTTTGCTTACTTGAGGTCTGATCCTGTCATCCTTAATGCATGAAATTTTCCAAATGCTAAAGTGCTGTAGGACAACATTCTTTGTTGATATAAGTGCTGTATAAATTTACAGGTAAAAGAGCTGTAGGACAGGCTCATCCTTAATACATGAAAGTTTCCACAAGCTACAGCACTGTAGGACAGAGCTGCTTGCTTTTTAATAACAAGAATCTTATACAAAATGGCATCTAGCCAACCAACAAACAAAAAGGTATCTCTAGTTTTTATTTTTTTATTTTTCATAGATTTGCCAACAGTTTTTTTTAACATCAAAAGATCTCCCTCTGTGGAGAAGAAAAGAAACCCTTTCTTATTCAGGTAAAGATAATCACTTTCTATCTGTGGGGAATTTTTTTCCTTTCCCTTTTCTGCTGGAACGTTTATTTACCTCATCTCTTATTAACTATTAATAATGAGATACACTCTTTGAAGTGTGAAGGCCCTCCTAATGTTGTGTGGTTGTATGGCAAGGTATGAAGCAGATTAGAATTTCACAGTGAAAACAAAAGCTTTTCAAAGAGGAGGAAATGAAAAGGGGAAAATATATAAAAAAAATACTTTCCCTTCTTCATTCCCCTTTGAACAGCCTATCTGCACATTTGTCCAAATGGCGGTGATACTATCTTTTATTATCACACCCAAGTCAATCATCTTGTGCCCAGCACAGTTTCCTTGGCCTTCTGTGTTATTTAAGTGCACAAATTTTCAGTTCTGTCCATGTGACTTTGCCTTTATCAAAGTGGCAGCCACTACTTTTTAAAAAATTAATCTGGATTTCTCTTTACTAGGGGAAAAAAATCCAATTAGTAAAAATGATCTCCTTCACAGCTTTAGAAAACAAACTGTTTGCCTCTACTTGGATGGAGCTTCAAAAGAGTATACAAGTTGTATGGTATTGGGGAAACACCTGGATTGGAAAAGATATTTAAACACAAATTGCATATCAACTGGGTTAAATTGTATGCACTGCCTCTTCATCCGGATTACTATATATCCCAGAATGGTAGTGCAGACTATGGCAGTCTCTTGGGCCTATGTGTAATAAAGTAGGAGTTCTGAATGTAAAGTTTTTTAAAAAATTTAAAATTCTGCTTTATAAAATGCACTGGCTTACTTATCAAGCAGAGGAAGGAAATTTCTCAAGCAGATGTTGCTTTGATTTAAGATTTTGTAGATCTCTTCATTGCTCTGCCCCAAAGCAGAGCAATTCATCCTTGGAAGACCTTTTCATGTCCTTCCATGCTATTGAATCTTTGACAATAGAGAAGGAAAAGAAGAGGTATTACAATAACAGAATCTGGAAAGACTGATACTGTTCTTCTTCATCTCTACCGGCTGCATTCACACCCCAGGTTTAACTGAATGCCAAAAATCATTTGCACATCCCTAGTTTAGTTGGATTCTGAGCATGATCTCTCTTTGTTATGCTGTTCTATGCATGGCTTTTTGTTTCAGTCTGACTCAGATCTACTTTTTTTTTCCAGGAGTCCATTCTACCTTGGCTATGCTCCTGCCAGCAAATGCTTTCTTGCAATCAAGGTATCACTAAGGGCGAGTTCCCACTCAAGGAATAAAGCACTTTATACAACGCTATTTACAATGGGATTTACATCGATATGTAAAGCGCATTAAAAGGAAGCAAAGAGCGTCCGGCAATTGGATTCAACCCAGATTTTCTGTCTCCGCTCTAAACACCTAAAATGCTTCCAAAAACAGATTGGGGAAAGCGATTCTTTCCCCTCCTCTACCCATTGCCCAGGGCACATGGCAGCAGAAGCAACTCAAGCCCTGTTCACCCACTCCACCTCCACAGCCACCATCCCCAGCAGGAGTTCCCTCCAAAAAAAGCACCCTGGCTGGCTGGCTCACTCTGCTGCCGCTGCCGCCTGCACACACACACTTAAACATACACACATCTCCCAGATCCTGCAGCAGTTTCCTCCCATATTCAACTTAAATACAGGGAGTAAGTTCTTAATAGAGTCTAACACAGAGACTTTAAACTTCCATAAGGGAAACTTCCCCAAAATGAGGAAATTAGTAAAAAGGAAATTGAAAGGGAAAGTTAGAAGAGTTCAATCACTTCAAAATGCATGGAGACTACTTAAAAACACAATAATGGAAGTGCAACTGGAATGCATATCTAAAAGTAGAAAGGGGACTTGTAGGTCCAAGAAGAAACCAATGTGGCTCACAAGTGCAGTAGATGAAGTCATTCAAACAAGAAGAGTTCATTTAGAAAATGGAAGGCTTGTCCAAATGAGGAGAACAGGAGAGAGCATAGACACTGGCAACACAAATGCAAGATGACCATTAGGAAAGCTAAGAAAGATTTTGAGGAGCATATTGCTAAAAACATCAAAAGAAATAATAAGAACTTCTACAAGTATATCAGAAGTAGGAATCCAACCAGGAAAGCAGTTGGACCATTAGATGGTAAAAGAAAGGGATAATTAAAGAAGACACGGAGATTGCAGAGAGACTAAATGAATTCTTTGTTTCTGTATTCACAGAGGAAGGCAGAGGACATATGCCAGTAGCTGAGCATGTATTTTCTGAAGAGTTAAACTGGACAGAGATAACCAAGGAAGAGGTCCTTGCATGTCTCAGTAAACTAAATGTTAACAAGTCACAGGGGCCAGATGGTATTCATCGAAGAGTCCTTAAGGAACTCAAATGCAAAATTGCCAACCTTCTAGCAAAAATATGTAATCTTTCCCTAACATCAGGCTCTGTACCTGAGGACTGGAGGGTAGCAAATGTAACACCAATCTTCAAAAAAAGGATCCAGGGGTGATCCAGGCAATTACAGACCAGTTAACTTAACGTCAGTTCCATGTAAGGTGATGGAAACCATCATTAAAGACAAAATTAGTGTGCACATGGAGGAGCAAGCATTGCTGAGCAAAAGCCAGCATGGCTTCTGCAAAGGTAAATCATGCCTCACAAATATTTTGGAATTCTTTGAGAGTGTTAATAAACACGTGGATAAAGATGAACCAGTAGACATTGTCTATCTGGACTTTCAGAAGGCTTTTGAGAAAGTCCCACATCAAAGGCTACTGAGTAAACTCATCAGCCATGGAATTAAAGGACAGGTTCTGTCCTGGATTTGTGACTGGCTTAAGGGCAGAAAGCAGAGAGTAGTAATAAATGGCAAATTCTCAGGGTGGAAAGAAGGCTCAGTGTTGGGACCAATGCTTTTTAATTTATTCATCCATGATCTAGAAGAAGGGGTACATAGTAAAATAGCAAAGTTTGCTGATGATACTAAATTATTTAGGGTAGTAAAAACTGAAAGAGATTGCCAAGAGCTCCAGAGGGATCTCTTAGCATTGGGTGACTGGGCAAAACAGCCAGAATTGTGGTGGATTGCTACAATGAAACTGGCAGCTGTACATGGTGGATTGCTACAATGAAATGGCTGCTGTACATTTTAATTGAAAGGGGCTGACCTGCAGGGTGAAACCTCATCCACTTCACGATGTATTTGCCCAAATACTGCTCTAGCATTCCCACAACAATAAGGAAGAAACATTTTAAAAGCCAAAACTGGAAAAAAACACCTGAAAAATCAGGTGTTTATTCTATTTTAAAGCCAAATAACCCCCAAAATACTCCTAAAACTGATTGGGAATGAGGACGACAAGGAGCCAAACCATTTTTAAACAGTTTTAACTGATTGGGGGTGGGAACAGCGAGAATCAAAACAGTTTTTAAACAGTTTTGAGTGGTAATGGGAACACGGCTTAAGTACAATTTAAAAAATTAATTCTGGCAGTGGTCACACCTAAGGTTTAATCCAGCTTCAATCCACTTTGAGAGAATACATCAGCAAAGTGACCAATAATTTTCTTTCCATATTATCTATCCTAAAGGTGAATTTTCTGAGTTATTTAACATTGAAAGAAAACAGCTTGTAACTTTGCTGATGTGTTCCCTCAAAGTGGAATGAAGCTGGATTATACCTTAGGTATGTCCACAGACTCTGTTGAAGTTGTGCTGGCTCAATGTATTATTTTAATAGGATCATATATGGGCATATTTTATTAATGTACTCTTAATAGCAAAAATAATAGCACTGATCTGTTTTTCAGAGCAGTAAAGATTTATAAATTAATTTAGGTGAGCCTCTTTGAACAAGAAGTTGTATACAGGTGCTATAATAACAGTAGACTTGAAACAAAAATTAAGGTTCAATTTTTGTTAACTTCTTATCTCTAGATTTTAGAGAAATCAATGTGAGCTGTTTATAAAATTTGTAAATAATTTTGAAGTTAAATGTTGCTTAAATCCATCTGAAGAGAGTTGAGTACAACCTTCCTTAAACACGTATCTGAAAGGGAGGGGCCATTCCAGTTACTTTAGTTAAATATCTTGAAAGCATAAGTAGGCAGATGCCATAAATAATTTACACTGGTGGTGCCAATATAAATTGTTTGCCAATCAAGCACTGTGAATTTAATGAGATATGTGCTGAAGATACATGTGCCAAAGCATCCTGTGTGTATTCATGTATTGCTATTAAGTTAATGAAATCTCTCAGTTTGGGAATTTACCTAAGACAGCTTGTGGAATAAGCACAAAAGCAGTTGATCTTGAAGATGTGACTGGGTTATCAAAGCAGACTCAGTTCTCTTTCCTGTCTGGGCAGTGTGGTTTGCCCTAGTGAACCATCTTTTCCATTTTATACGTGAGGAGGAAAGAACCTGATGCTCCACTTGGTATGTATCTTATTGTTCCTCGTTTTCTACTATGTATTGCTTAGGTTTTAAATTGGCTGCCTGCTCACTATTTTCTGCCCCTTTGTATACCCTTCAACGTGTTTCCCAAACCGCAGGGGGGAAATTCTGGTGTCTTTAGGAATTTTGCTTCCTCTAGAACACACAGGCCGCATCCCCATTACAAGCCCAATTCGATTTCCCTAAACCGAAATAATAGAACTGGATGCAAACGTGAATTTGCCTGTTCCCATTACTTTAAACTTAATTGCGTTCAATCCAGATTCTGAGGATCGTAGGTGGCGTGTGTGACTCAAGTGGCTACTTTTTAAAAGCCGCTTTTCGGGGCTGCCCTGCCTTCTTCCTCCTGGCGTGAACGCGCCACCCATAATGGACTCCTTCACCGAGCCTGGCTGGGTGGCTGCCGCTTGCCTGGATGGAGGAAAACCGGCAGCAGGCAGCCAGCGATTCTCCCCATTGCCCAGGGCACACAGCAGCAGTGGCAACTCAAGCAGGGGGGCTTTAAACATTCACACATCTCTCAGAACCTGCCCCGCTTTCATTTCCCCTTTAAAGGTCAGAATTCCAAAGAGCTAGAATTGCACAAAATTGCAACATTGTTATCAGGTGTGAAGTGCCTGGATTGCTACAGTGTAGCAGCTGCTGTGAAGGCTGGATTTTTACATTGACATCACTGTCTTTGGAAGCAAGCTATTGGGAGAGGGAAACCCTAAACATGGATTCTCATCCCTTAAAACGGTAGGGTCCCCACAGTAAAAAATGTAACACGTATCAAGCGCACGATCCGGAGTGAGACCTGTTGAAATGAGGGTTAACATTTACAACGCTTTGGGGCGATTTAACACACAGAAAGCATGTTAAGCCAAACTGATGTGGGGTCTGCGAGGATTGAAAACAGTTTGAAACTGATATAAGCTTGTAATGGGGATGTGGCCACAGATGGAAATGAGCACAAGGTTGGGAGAAAGGAGACCAGAAGCCATCAGTGAGGTCCCTTGATTTGCATTGCACTGGGTATAGAACTGTTATGGATCAGATTACCAATGTAATGCAATGCCACCTCCAGATGTCTCTGGAAAATGATTACTTGTTGCCCTGACAGCTGGGCAACAGTGGGGAAAGCGCCTTTTCCCACACTGGCATTATGTGTACATCTGGGTATTTCGAAGGCACAAAATACCCAGAAGTGTGCATGTGCTGGTCCCCGCACATGCACAGGGGCCATTTTCCCCTCAGTTTTTGCCACGTGCATGTGCAGGGAGCCATTTTATTCAGCAAGAATCATGCTGCCAAACTTCCAGACAGGTAGGTTTTCATGCTCTTCTCGTGTGACATTTATATCAGCTATCTTTGCTCTGGTGATAGACTTTGAGAAGGAGATGGAGGGATATTTATTACAGCATTTACTGTATATGCTACTGTTCTGGGGAAAAGTCAAGGTGCTGCACATTATTTTTCACCCACTTTGTTCTCAGGACAACCGTCAGAGGTAACTGAAGCACCAAGCTCTGCAGCCAGCCAAACCAAAGTAGTTATTTCTTGCATTTTTCAGCAGGGATAAAAGGTAAGTAATTCTATTGGCAAGAGGTTGCAGAAGCTGGTTATAGAGAGATAGGATAGTTGAGGGCAGCAATTTGTGGGGAGGGATTTAAAAAGTATTTGGGTTGTCTCTAGCAATGGTTACTTCATATGGCATTCCTCTCTGGCTGACACTGTTCCTGTGCTCCCAGCACTGTGTGACGGAGAATAAAGCAAGGAAAAGGGTTGAAGGTACCAAGCCCGCCATTCTTTAATTGTGTTGTGCTGCCAACCTGTGTGAGAGGCAGTGTTGGTGGCTCAAGTTTGCCTCCTGGATGAAAGCCAAGATGTTCCTCTGTTGTCCCACTGCTAGGCAACAGATCACCTTGGCCCTAGTCACGCAGGTCTAAGACAAGATGGCCTATTCATTAATTCATTAATTTGATTTGAGGTCGTACCAGTGCTGGTCACACCTAGATTGTTATAGGTTGTCCTCAGGCCTTCCCTGCCTCAGTCACACCTTTCTCCAAGATCAACCTGAGCACCCTCTTGACTCTCCACCCCTTTTCTTGCTTCATATCAATCTCCTTTCTTATTCAATGCCATTCTGTCACTGAAGGGAGGCAAGAGTATGTGTTTGCAGTTCTTTTTTAAGCCTGTTCCCCATGCCTCCACGCCCCCTTCTTTTTTATGTGCATCTCTTCTTTGTGCAATTAATTTTAAAAATAATAATAATAAATTTGCATAAAAACACTAGATAGAGGAATCATACACAGAAACTGAGAAGAGAAGGGGAGGTGCCTCATGAACTCCACACATGCACATTAGCTGAAAGAAAAGACTGGACCCACCACCACAGTACAGTTCAGCCTCCTTTAGTCCACCCTCCCACTCACACTTTGAGGAAGTGAAGATGACCTGGAATGCCAGGATGGGCCAACTCCTCCTCAGTCCTGTAAAAAAAATGAGGACTACAGTTAAGACAATCTAATGGGGGTATGCTGGCTTGGAAAACAACTTAAATAAAAATAATGTAACATAACCTGAATATGATCTGAGGGTGTCCTAAACTACTTGTGTGACCAGGGACCTTGAGTGAGAAGAAGCTAGACTAGATGGGCTGGTAGCTGGATGGAGCTGTGTACCTGGGTAGAAAGTCACAAGGACTCCATTTCAGTTGGGCAGGTGAAGATGTGGCAATGAGAGGCAGAGAAGAATGGATCAGAGGAGGACTGTTAGCAACACTGAGGCCATTTCCAGTGCAGAATCTAGGGGCTGTTCTGCACTGGCCAGTATACCATGACAACCATGAGACTGTCTCAGTATCTTACAGACCCAACCCATGTTGCTGGACCTACCTTGACTTCACCTTTTGCTACAGAGCAGAAGGACAGAAATGCCCCGGTAGGTGTACTTACAGTGAGTCCATTGTCATGGTTCTAGTGAATAGGGATGTGTCAAAAAGGAGTTTGATGACCTCAAACAATTCAAAGAGGGTAAAGAATTAATGAAATTCCTCCTCTTATGTCTGTGATGGTTTGGGAGAGGAGAGAGGCCAGGTGAGCAAAAGGTACATGAAGAACTGTCTTAAAGCGGCAGCTTCCTGTGGCAGGACTATTTTTCTGTTTTAAAGAGTCCTGTGGGAGAGCAGCACTGCAAGGCCCACAGTGATCCTGTATGCCCTGCCCTTTTTCAGGACTCAAGGAAAGGGTAGGAGATGCAGTATCACTGTGAGCCCTGTGATTATGTCATCACTGGTGCCATGCAGACAAATAAGTGCTACTATTGTTTTATGACTCTCCTCCATGTACCTTTCACTCGCCTGCCCTCTCCTCTATATCATGGATGTGAGGGGAGGAATTTAATTAATTCCTCACCCCCTCTGAGGGGTTCAGGCTCATTGACCTCCTGCTTGACACATCCCTGTTGTGAGGTTTGTCCTTATGGTGACTATTCCTTGTGGCATAGGTGAAGGACCCACTGAGATGTTCTGACCTTAGAAGCCTGTGAAATCTGTGGACAAAATCTAGCTGGATACAGAACATATGAGTCTGGAAGGATGTGTACTAGTTGCCTATTCAACATTGTGCCTATTGTTGACTCATATATATAAAGCCCAAAATGGCTTGGACCCATAGAGATGGGGGGGCAGTTTCTTGAAGTTCTGTCATCCTCAGAGACTCAAGAGGGCAGAAACATGTGGGAGGGCCTTTTCTGTGGTGGCCTCCAGGTTTTGCAATAGTCTTCCAGCTGAGGTACAGTAGGTGCCCACACTGTATGGCTTTCAGCACCTGGTAAAAACATACCTCATTGCCCACGTTTCTGTTGTTTAACTCCCTCCTAAATTTGTCCTGTAAGCAGGTGTGGGTATGTTATATACTATTTTATATATTTTAATGATCCTATTTGTTTTTTATATCAAATTATTTTACTGTGATCCACTCTGAGAGCTTTGGGTGAAGGGCAGGAAGACGTAATAGTAGTACTATTTTCCTTTCCTGTCTTTATTTTCTTTCCTTTTCCCCCCCCTGGTGATTTCTTTTTCTCCCTGATTCCCTTCTCAACTCACACCTCTGGCTGTGCTGTAGATGTGGAGACCTGAATAGGAAATAGCAGCCTCTGAGTCCCCAAAGCCTTTGCAGCTCTCTTCCCCCTGTTGTGTCTCCTATTTCACTTGAAATATTATGGAAGCCATTTGAAGGAGAAGAGAGACACAGGTGGAAATGGCAGCAAAGGCCCAGGGGTGATGGAGAGGGTTACATCTCTGATCATGAAGCTGAACTGCTGAGCTCCAGTGATCTTTGCTGCTGTTGTTTCAACTTCCAGCTTGCCTTTCCATTTTATCTCAGAAGTGGCTATATGATGGAAGTGGGAAGAAGCGGGCATTAACAAAGGCCTATGATGATGATTTCTAGAGCTGTCCCCCAAGGCCACCCCAAACTAGATATGCTGTTCTTATTTTAATTGATTTTTACTTAACTAACCAACTGCATTCCCCACAGAAGTCAATTCACAACATCGATGTACCACAGTGACAAAACCCAGCATTCCTTCACTTGTTCAGTCTATATGTATATTGGAGAATCTACTTATTTATTTATTTACATTTCTATCCCGCCCAATACCCGAAGGTCTCTGTGCGGGTAACAACAGATTAAGAACCAGATACACATTAAAACAAGATACCAGTTAAAACAAGATACAGATTAAAAACAAGTTCGCATGTCCTTGGACCAACACATCATGTAAATACTCTCTGCACTCCAGGAACTGTTCCCAAGTGGTGCCTTCCATGTTTGCCTGGTGTCATAGGTGCTAGATTCATGCCTCCACTCTTAGGTCAGAATTAGGAATGTGCACAATTTTTCTTTTTGCATTCAGTTCGTATCAAATTGAATGCAAGAAAATTAGTACTTGTTCAAATAGATCCCCTTCGAATGTGGCAGGATTCAATTTAATATGAATGTTTGATACAAATTCCATATCAATGTTTGATACGAATTGCATACAAATCCCCTAAGTGTCCCATATAAATCCCATACAAATCTCCTACGTATCCGATATGTATCCCCTACATATCTGCTCTGAAAGCATCATATCTGCTCTGAATCCACTCTGAATCCACTTCAGATCCACCCAGGATCTGTTGCAGATGTGACTGGTGCTTCTGCTTTCCCATCTCCCCAGGTTCACAAATGTAACAAAGCTTTGTACGAATGTTCCGGAGTATTTGATTCAAATTCAAATATCAATTTTTGAATGTCCCAACATTTGATTCGAAAATGAATGTCCGAATTCATACGAATTCATACAAATGTCAAATGTTATGAATATTTGTGCACATCCCTAGTCAGAATAGTTTTTCCAGTGTCTGGCAGTGTGTAAAGACACCACTGTAAGCCTATGTTTGGTCAACCTTTGCATTGCTCTGCATCATGCCCTAGAAGATGATCAGTAAGTGTAGTTCTGTCATAAAGTCTAAATCTTCCTGTCTGATTTTATTTTATTTTGTATTTCTGGTGCAATCACTTCCCATTATGGTTGGATTTTACCAAAGGTGAGTGTATGGGCTATTTTCTTTGTGGCACTGCCAGCACTTGGATGACGTGCCCAGGAAACATTGTGAGAGCTTTACTGTAGTGGGTGGGGTATTTGGGATGCAGGAGGTGCACCATGAATCCTGGTTCACCTGCCCAATGTGGAAGAACTGCAAGGTGTGGACAGCATTACAGGAGAACAAGCTGCCTTCTCCTGTTCACCACAAAAAATTATTTGCCTTGTGGCAGATTTATAGTTTTTGAGAATGAAGCCACTTTCCTTCCATGGCACTGTAAATCTGCAGCAAAAACAAAAGAATCCCATCACTGTGCTGTAATTCTTTCTTGTCAGCCCTTTGAGAACCATCTTCTAAAGAGCAAGCAGAGATCTAAAATGTCTCTCTGCCTACTAAGGCAGCCTTCTCTGAAGACGTTTCTGAAAATAGGGGGAGGAGATATTTAAAAAGATCATTATTTCTATTTCAGACCAGAGATTAAAGCCGAGGCACTCAACGTCATTGGACAAATATAGCTTGTGGGTATATAGCCACTGCTGATATACACATTGTGGTTGGAATGCCCATGCAAGGGACAGACCCTGATATGTACACCATATTTAGCATTTATCTCTAGGCAAAATAAAGCGAGAGCAGGCAGCATGCATCACAGGTATTCCTCCATGGGTCCATGATCTCTGTGGCAATCTATGCTAGGCAAGCCCGTGGTGGCCCAGATTGAGTGATTTAGGCCAAGACCAGAGTGACAGCCCATGCCAGGGGCTGTACACTTCCATGCAGCACAGCCCTGCCCAACTTGAGAGCTGGGAACAAATATTCTCAGACTCCAAAGTCACTGGCTAGGGCGGTGATGGCCAACCTATGACACGCGTGTCACAGGTGACACGCCAAGCCCTTTTAGGTGACACACCTGGTCACCCTGGCACCTGGGCATGTAGTGCTTGCTTGTTCTTGAAGTGTACGAAATACCAACTTTCAATTGAAGATTTAGCAAATGTAAAGAATTATTCATTTTTGCTTTTAATAAAATACATATATCAAAAATATAACTTTCTTACTAGAGCTACAAATATCACAAAATTATGGATATTTCTGGAAGTGACACAGCACCTGAGTTAAGCTAGGTTTTCTTGTGAATTTTGACACACCAAGCTCAAAAGGTTCGCCATCACTGGGCTAGGGCTATTTTCACCAGGTGCCCAGAGAAGTTTCCAGAGCACAGTGAAACAGTGCCAAGCTCTGTGCACATGGTGTACAGCTGCTTTATGCTGTCAGATGGAATGTATGAAAAATGACTATAAAGTAACTTTTGACACTATTTTTGCACTGAAGTACATGTCAGCTGCAGACGTCATGTGGACAGGACAGTCCCTGGAAGGCATGGCTTCCTGGTGCTGATGTCAGGGGTCAGTAGCCCGATCCAGAATTTACCTATGTGTCCATTTAGTTAATTGTCTCCAGACTCAGCCATGTACTTTCTCCCATGTTCCATATATTTTCCTGGTAGACTGATCATTATGGAGAGGCCCTAAGACCTCATGGACCTGCAAACCAATGGGAGGGCTCTGAGGCTTAGGTATTCAGTGAATATTTAGACTTGTAACAGTAAAGTCAGGTTCTCCTCTGGATTTCATTTCTTACATCGAGCTGTGGTCCCAGATCACCACTTGTGGCTTATTCTATGCCCTTAAGGTAAGCCTTCTGTTCTCAGGTGTTATGGAAGTGACATTCTTTCACTGATGCTGCTGCAAGATCTACTGCCAGTCCTCTTGGGCTGTAGTTATACCTTTACTTTAATCCTTCAACCTAAATTCCAGCCTGTTTGGTTACATCTTTAATTGCCAAGCCATTTTTTTTCCTGGATTTTCCTCCCTCTATTTGGGTTTTCCTTCATTTGGGCCAACACAGCATTAAAGTTTTAAACCCCTTCCAGGAGGCCACCATTCCGGCTCCCTGGTGCCCAGAAAATACCTATGCAAGTCTCTGCCCTGAGTCTTGCCCCTCCCCCTCCCCTTACTGCGACAGTCCTTCCTCTTCCCTGTTGTCGCAGTCTCCTCCCCCAACTCTCCTCTTGCCTTGATTTCCTTTCCCTGTCACCACTGCCCCTGCCGCAATCTCCCTCCTCCTACCCACCTGTCACCACCTCCCCATCAAGCACAGCATTTCCCCCATTCAAGCTCCAGCTGAAGATTACCAGCCTCAGCAGCAGGAAGGTGTAACCTAGTTGTCCCAGGACAAAAACAGCTTTGGATATCCAAAACAGCTTGGATATGACTGCCTTCCTAGCACAGATTAAAATGGTAAGGTATAACTGCAGCCTTGGACTCTGCATATGGAGCTGTATGTTTTTTTCATTTCCATTTAATTTGTATACTGCTTTTCCAAAAGAAAATTTGCCCAAGGCAGTGTACAACAAACAGAAGATACACAATGCAAAATAATAATCAAAACATTATAATAAAAATGCACATCATACAAAACGTTGCAAAATAAGCGAAAAACATACACACACACATTGAGGCAGCTGTGTTGTGTGAAAGAGAAAATAAATGTTATCTATAAAATCATGCATGGTATAGATCATGCATGCCACCACTAGACCACGCCCAGGAGAGATGGGAAGGTTCTCCTTCTCGGGCAGGGCTTCCTGTGTAGGTAGGGCCATGCATCTTGTCTTTTCTTTTGCAGAAAAATGTCTTGGGCCAGCAACGGCCTTGTTCAGAGCCCCAGAGCTTACAGAACATACAGTTTTGGTCTTTGTATTAGAAATGGCAATCTTAAACTATGTCTGCATAGGAAATTGTACCCATGTGGCCAATTGGGTCAATAATTAACAGCTGGGAAGTCTTGAACAGTAGCTTTCTTTGGCCTAGGGTTTAGTTATGAAATATTGCATTGCTCTGGATAAACGTGCAGCAACACATTACCAGAGGGAGAGCTTTGGGCTGATAGCTATTGAATTTGCACAACCCATAATACCTGGGCCTGAAACCATGTAGAAGACTTATAAGCTTTCCCTCGAGTTCCAACAGAATCCTCAGTTTCTTTTATGTGTCCTTCAATACAAACAAGATAAGTCACATTTGCCTTCTCCTGTTTTCCCCCAAAACCTTATTGAGAGACTAGAAAATACATAACAGAGAAGTATAAAAACATTAACATCGTAACATAGGACAATGGTCATGTACATTTCCAAATTCGTTAGATAGATAAGAATAACAAACATTGTGATATTTAAACAAAACCAGTCTTCAAGCTTATTATTGAAGAAGAAAATTAATCATAGAAGATAAAGGAGCACATCTGATATGTAATTGTCTTAGTCGATCTATGAATGGGTCCCATATTTCATGAAATATTTAAGTTGATTATTGTATAACCTATATTGTATAACAATATCAGCTAACTTGGAAACGAGTTTTTTATATTCTAGGTTTCTTAGCAGCAATTAACATGAAATGTAATAATATTTGTATTTCCTGTTCCTAACATTGTCTACTAAGATATGGAGAAACAGCATTTCTGGTCATATCTAGGTTGGATGTACATGAACAGATATGCTGATAGGTATGTAACAGGTGTTGTTATTATGAGTATCTGCTGCAGGAATAAAGTCTAGCTACTTATACATACCTCTTCACCCAGGCCTCTGATGCATAGTTTCCTTAGGGCATAAGGAAGGGGAGGAAGGGAGGATTATATTTTAAATATGTTTTAGTGTTTTGTGTTTTCACCATATGTGCGACCTGCCTTGGGACATTCACATGAAGAATAGGATAAAAACGTAATGTAATAAGAATTAACACCTTTTCCCCTGCCTTTTTACATTCTACCTTTTGAAGAGCTCAGGACAGTGCATATTTTTCTCCCCTCCATTTTCTCCCTGTGGTGCTCTGTGAAGAAGGTCATGTAGGAAGAGGCCTGAGCAACCTAAGGTCGGTGAGTTGCTGTGATTAAACAGGGATTCCACTTCTAGCCACTGCACCATACTGCTTTCACAGTGGAGAGCCAGATCTTTTTATCTGTAAATTTGATAAGGTAGTGCTGTAAAAGGTCTGCTGCTCCACTGCCAGGAGTATCTAACATTAATTCTACACATGGCTTTGACATCTCTGAACTTCTGAAAGATTCCAGTAAAATCCAAAGTCTGCAATATTCTATCTATTGGAAGAACTGTGCATTTTGAGCAGCTTTCCATTTGCCAAATCCCCAAAGACCAAAGGGCTGCAGAGTGTTCAGAATGGTGAATATAATTTCTGGCCTACTTTTTGTAATTATATAATCTATTGCACAGATTGAGTTAACATCTTGAATGGTTTAAAACTCAGGATTCATGTTCTTTTAGGTAGCTTCACTGTCATGTAAATTCAATTTTATATACATCCAAGATGCAAAGTTAATCAACTTGTAGGCCCAAGATTACTGAGGCAGTGACTTCTTTTTATAGCCTGAATTCTTTTTGCTGCCCAGAACAAAGTGAGGTACAGCTGCAATTAAAATATGTCAAGCTACCATGTAAAAGAGCTTTACACAGATTAGATCTATTATAGTTTTCTTTACATCAGTGAGTACAGTGCTAACAATTTGCCTGTGAATTTTGGTTTAAAGGTGGTGGACATGATAATTTTGGGTGTAGTTGTTTTATAACAGTGCTCTATGCAAACCTTATTTGAATCATCTGGATAGGTTTCCTCGTTTCATTGGAAAAGTCAAATGAATTAAGTGAACCAAGCAATTCTTCTTTTAAATTCTAAGTAAGGATGCCAGAAGGGTTGTGGTCTTTGCTCCCTGTGTCTCAGAAGTGTTTCTCTGTCTTAAAGTGAGGTTAGAGCCCACAGATGTCAGTGGCCCACAGACTGGGACTGGAAGAGCAGTAAATGAGTAACAAGGCCTGATTGGAAGCCTCTCTGTCAGCATGATCACACAGGGCTTGTTTGAGGCAACCATTACAAAGGACCACCCTATCTATGGACACAGAAAAAAGACTGTTCAAATTTTTAAAAAAATAAGTTTCCAAAAACCTGCTAACTTGCTCCTCCTTGTCCAGACCTAGAATCCAGGAGCTCTCTAGCTTCCTATCTCATCCAACCCAAGTTCAAGTTATTCTAAGGGGTTGTTCCCACCTGGCTTTTATTGCAGTTTGAAAATGATTTGAATTTTCTTTGGCCCCATTCCAGATTGGGTTCCCACATTTTCCGAGGAGTAAAGCACTAAAAACTGCCATAATAAAAAACACCTGAAAAACAGTTCTCACTCCTATTTTTGCTGCTAAAATGCTTTATTCCTTTGGGAATGGTACCACAGTATTGGGGAGAGATGCATCATGAAACAGGTGGGGTTTCACCCAGTAGGACAGCCCCTGGCTTGCCATCCCTCCTTTGCAGAGGAGTTTAAAGTGTTCAAGTCTCCACCACCCCCTCTTTCCTTCAGCTGGCCACTTCACAGTGGATTAAAAGTTTCACTTTCACCCACTCCACTTCACACTAATAACAAGTTTCATTTCCCACCCACTCTTCCCCTCACTTTCTCCTTTTTCAGCTGGGGAAAGAAGCTTGGCTGGCTCCTTCCTGCGTGAAGCAACCACAGTGGGTGGGTGGGAGAAAGGTACAAGAAATAAGATAGTGAGGAAAGCATGGCCGAGGAGGCTTAGGGAGGTGATTTTGTGCAACATCATGGAAGCGATCCCAGTGGTTGTGGGAGAATCACTAGCTGAAATTACACAGTTGCGCAAAAGAGGCTGGGTATAGGATCAAAGGATGGAGCTGGAATTCCCCACCCTCAGCCACATCATCACGGGATTGAACCCAATCAGGAGAGAGGGGTGGGCACCCCGGCTGGCAAAGGGTGGAGAGGAAAAGATTAACTTTCCCCAATGCATTTTGGAAGTGTTTTCTGTGAGGAAAGCAGAATTGGGTTGACTGCAACTTAAAATGAAAAGATGGGAATGGCCAGAATGTGCATTTATTTTGTTTTAAAAAACTTAAGTGGGAATGCAGCCTAGGAGTTATTACTTTCTGCTTGTAGAAGGAGCACACAAGTTTGTTCTTTGGAATGAGGTAAAGCTTCTTTTTTAAAAAATCCATTTCTTTTTTTAGAAAATCCAAGTCCTCCTTGGGGCCAACACTTTTTACCCTGTGTGATTACAATCTTTGATTCCAATAAGACTGCGGTTGTTCCATATTTCCCTCCCATAGGTATTTTGTGGATCACTGTGGCTACCACTGGCTGTCAGAAACCAAAATTAGAAGTGTACTAAATGGCTTGGGGAGTGGGTATGTGATCATCACTTTAGTCATGTCTGATCTGGTTAAGCCAAAGAAAACGTAGAGAGAACAAATCTTCCTTCAGGAACAGTGAGGAAGTTTGAAATCTTGGCACTGCTAAAGTTTTCAAGTAGCAGGATTCAGATGAAAATCTGCTCTTCTATTAAAGTGTAGATTTGGTTCAAAATGAAAAAGAAAAGGAGTAAACAATCTCAGGTTGACTTTGTTCAATCCGTTGTGTATCCGTGCTGGAAGAGCAGCCCTAGAGCAACTGACAAGTTGTCAGGATAGCCTTTAATGCCTTTCTCTTAGCAGACAACACTTTGACAGCCATAATTTCCAAATGATTTTTCAGAGTTCATCTAGTATATTCAGAAATCGGGTAAGCAATCTGGCAGCATAAGGGCATAAAAAGTTAATAATCAGAAGCATCTTCTTCTCTACAACTTAATCAGCCCCAGCCAACATAGCCAAGACTAACATCTGGAGGGGGGGGGCAGAATTTGACTACTGTATACTATACTGTATAAGTATACTATTGAAAGTAGTGGATAAAATGGCAAAGATTTTTTCAAAAAAACAAATAATATAGACAGGATGTTAAAATTTCTGTTTCCAGTTCTAACACTCTGGCTCCAGTTTGGGGCCAGCCTGTTTTTAAAACAGTAGTCTTATCTGCACAAAAGAGGAGGATATTCTTTGTTTGTCTATCAAGTTTATATCCTGCCGAAACAATGCTTAGAGGTAATGACTCTCTATGAGCAGGGCTAAGGTTGCTTTCTTTATATACACTCAGGATGAGGTTCTCCTATACTTGCCGGACAGAGGCAGCATTTGGCAATCTGGATATTCACTACCTGTTCTGCAGACAAAGATCCCTGGGTAACAGAAAGCAAATAATAATGAAGGAGATCTGAAAAATGCTTTACAAAATGTCCCAAACACCATTCTTGTAAAGCTGTTCCAGTGACTGGAAGGTAGTCCAACCAATTACCACTTTCTTTAAAACTTGAGAAAGGCTGGTAGCCATAAGCCACATGTTTAATGTCGGAAACTAACCATGTATTCTAGGACAATTCCACACTGGCTGGTAAACCAGAGCAATAAGCACACTGGGCATCTCTACCTTCCACATGCTGGTGTGGTCTAACGGTATAGGCCTCCTTTAGATTATACCAGCATGCAAAAGCAAGGCTCCAAGTGCAGTTGGTGGTCTGGAATATTGGCCAGTGCAGAATCACCCCTAGAGCATGATGAACTAGTCAGTACACAAGTCTAGTCACCACTTTAACAAAAATAACCTCAGGGCCTGTTTGCACTTGCTTTATTCTGGACTATAACTTGGAATAGGGACCTGCTGATGACATGCTAGTTCAGGCTACAGCGGGCCCCAAGTGAGGCTTTCCAGAATCTTCATTAGCATATGGACAACAGACCCTCATGCTAAGTGCGAACAGGCCTTCAGCTTAGCTTTGCAGGACAAATATTGCCTAACACAGTTTTACCATGAAGAGATATTGCTAGGGCCTATGAATCTTAATCTTAATGTAGCCTTTTGCAGATGTCACAGTGTTCCATGTGTTGATTCCTCCAGGGTGTTGTAGGGTTTAATTAAAAGACTGTAAGGTGACTTGAGCTCATTATTGCTCAGCTGTACAGATCTCTTTTTGCCTTTGTGTATATATATCTACCTATCCTTAATTCAATCCCTATAGGTTGATTGACTGTACCATAGTTCAGGTGAGGGGAAGAAAGATGTGAGTGAGTGAGAGAGAAAGAGTTTGAGAGGAGAGAAAGAATGATGATCTACAGAGATGAAACTTCAGAAGTGGCTGATTCATTCCTACATGAATTTTCAGGAGGTGAGGGAATGAATTATTGCACATAAGTCATTGAAAATGATATTCTGTTATTTATAGCTTGATTGGTCCCTTTAATGAAATGTTAACAATACTGCATTGCTTGGGAAGAGATGCTGATGGTTAAGAGTAAGTTTGTGTGTGAGAGAGAGGGAGGGACGTATATACCCAGAATGATGGTCATGTGACCTTCATCCCATCGAAGATTTGCAAGGTAACTAAATGAACTAAAAACACGGCTCTGTTGCTGGTATTTAAATTAAACCCTGCATTCCTGTCTTTTTCTATGCAAGCATGGCTACTGCAAGACAGAAAAAACATTCTGTTTGGTGGATAATGTATGTGCTCAGATAGCATACAGTGGGGTGAAAAAGTATTTAGTCAGCCACCAATTGTGCAAGTTCTCCCACTTAAAAAGGTGAGAGAGGCCTGTAGTTTTCATCATAGGTACACTTCAACTCGGAAAGACAGAATGGGTGGAAAGAATACAGGAAATCACACTGTCTGATTTCTAATGAATTTATTTGCAAATTATGGTGGCAAATAAGTATTTAGTCAATAACAGCTAGCAAAGCATTCAATCCACTCCATCTTTAGGTGAAAAAAAAAAGAGTGGCCTGAAAGTGAATTTCCAGCTACCCAAATGGCAATAGGAAGAGATACTATAGTGTGTGGACACTGCCATTGATGACCTAGACAGAATGCGTCCTGCATTGGAAACTTGTGCACAGGGCTAGGATATGTGGAGGCAGATTTGTAGTGACTTGCCATGTGGGCACCAGTCCATGCTCATGCACAGAATGTAAGAGCTATTATAAACATAGACACCAGAAATGACATGATCTGATTCATTTCTGTGTCATACTTTATCCTAACATGGACAGTGACAGCTCCAGAGATGAAGAGGAAGAAGCAAGACCAGCAATAAAGTCCAGCAGTTCTAACCCCATAGAAGCCCCTTCCAAACTACACTTTGTGCCAGGCCTGGAGGATGATACTCTCCAGGGTCCCAGCCTTGACCAGCCCCACTCAGAAAGTGAACCATCCTCATCCCATGAAGCCATTCCTTGTCTTCCCCCTATCATTCCATTTTGAAGCAGGAATCCCTGCTTCAATAAAAAGGGCGGGGGAAGATCTTCTCCCCACCAGTCAAATGTCATGAGAACTTTCCTTGTTGCAATTTGATGGCCATGGGATGCTTGCTCCCCACACATTGGGTTGGATATCATTGTACAGTTGATTATGCAGGGAGAAGCGCTTCTCCCAGACAGGATCACCTTGAGCATCAAATCCCAATGAGGAAAGCCCTCACAACATTTGATGGAGAGCAGATGGACAATTTGACTTACAGAAAAGTGAATCTTTCCTTTTAAAGACATCAGGGTGCTTTCCCACTCTTCTCAAGATCCAGCCTAAATGTGAAGAGCAAGAGGCTCCACTTTAGATCCCATCTTATTTACTGATCTTTATGCCAGCCATTTTAGACCAATGTCTGCATCTGCCTATAGGACCTAAAATATTGGGGACCCTTTGTGTGGAAGAGTTTTGCAACAAGAATTTACACCCTGAATTCACAAAAGAGCAGTAGTGGTCCAAAGTAACTTATATAGGTGACAGAATGTTTGATGGGACATAAGCCCAGAAGAATCAGATAATAAGAACTTAATCAGGATCAAGCTTTCAATCTCGCTGACATCACAAGTACATAAGAACATAAGAACATAAGAACATAAGTAGTAATAAATAGAGACTAAATTTATGTACATATAGAGTTCAGCCTAATGTTTCTTCATCTTCTTGTTGGCATAAAGAGCTTCTGGCTATAGCTTCTTCCTAGGTGCCTCTCATCAACTTGTCAGGGAGACTGCTCTGGTCTTGGAAAATTTGAATTAGGAGATGAGTTATAGAATGTTTCAAGGGCATTCCAATTTGATGTATTTAATGTACCTCTTAAGCAGCTCTCAAAGTGAAGAGGCAGTGTTCAAAATGAGTCCTCATACAGCTAGGCAAGTGGGACGTAATGCCTCCAGACACAGGTGAAAGCTTCAAAGCTGCTACAGACCTGGCGGTCATGTGATTGGTCATATGACCATCGATCAGCAGTGGCGGCACAGTGGCAGGGGAAGTGTGCTGTAAAAAGTTGCTGTTTAATAAGCAGCTTTGTACTTCGCACTTTCCCTTGCTTGGAGGGAGCATACTGCAAAGTATTCCTCATCCCATCGTCTTCATGGGTCAGACTGCACAGGAAAGCTCCCATAGCCAGTCACAGCCTGGAAGCCAGTCAGGGGCATGGAAACCTAGACCAGCAGCAGCCAATGAGGGATGAGCATTCATTATCATAGAAAGCAAAGGTAATTTTTTAGGCACTCATTTTTAAAACTTTCTGATGAATGTTTTTTTCTATGTTTACAGATAGGGTGATGCTTTGAAAATTGGTGTCCAAAAATAGCTCCGTTCTTAAATGATTCCAATATCGCTCCAGTCTAGACTGTAAGAGAATATGGAGGGAGTGAAATTTGGATAATTTGGATTATTTTTGAAGCCCAAAGAACACCAAATTTAAACCTCTCCCAGGGGAATAGGTAGCTTTATAGATCGTTTACATAGGATTTAATAACGAGGAATACCCAGAAAACAGAGACAAGACCCATTTCAGACTCAAAAGTCAATGTTTCTTGTTAAACCAATGCAATGAATTTATTTAGAAATACAGAAGAGAAGTTGAAATGAGATGTGAAACCATATCAGAACCATATTAGACATTAGAAGAGCTGAGATAGACATGCCCAAAAATCCAAACATGACTAAATCCCCTTAACACATCTCTATGTATTAAACTAGGTTTACCCCATTTTTCTGAGACCCAAAAATGATGAAACTATGCAGCAAAGAAAATCCCCAAAACATAATAAAATTGCCTTTTGTGATTAAGAGCCCTAAAAATGAGGATAAGGCTCCCATAAGAGCACTTCCAAACCTTAAAGAAACATACAAAAGCCCAAAAGAAAATTAAAATTAGCCCTAATTCTAGAAAAAGTTCCCTGGCCCTAAACCTTTAAGAAAAATATGGGAGAAAAGTGAATCGAAAGCAATCTTCCATTGTTCTCACCAACGCTCTTCTTCACGCCCAGAAGTTCAGAACTGAAGATGCGTAGGATTTCAGCAGACTGCATCATTTTCAGGAACCCAAAAATGACTAAAAATTGGGAAGGCCTTCAGTCTCAGTCAGACCGATCCCCAAAATGAATAAAAATTAAAAGAAATAATTTAAAAATAGTCTCTGTAACTGCTTTTACCAGAAACCAAATTCAAAATGCAAAAGTTTTAAAATGCAGCTCTTGCAGAAAACCTCCGCCCACTTTCTGTGTAGCAGAAAGAAGAAAGGGGGGGGGGCGATTTCTCCAGGTCTCTTTAGCCTCCCATGATGACAAGAAGACGAAGTCGATGGAGAAGATGGAGACCTCCCTCCTCTGATGACAAGAAGAAGAAGACCCCAAAAACCATCTCTTCTCTGCCATTTTTTATAGCAAAAATTGGTACCAAAAACTGCTGATTGGGTCTTCCCTTGTTAATGAATAAAAATGTGTATGTGACTCCAGTCTTCTCATAGCTTCTCCCAAAAAGAATACAAATTACCTCAAACTTAACATTTCCTAATGAAGCAAACAAAACTGGTAAACAGGAAAGATATCTGAAACTCAAATATCTTATTTCCTAGTCCTGAGTTTACAAGGATTAGTTCTGTTCCCCTTGGCTAACAGAGATTCTCTTAGGTGACACTGGTTACTCATTGCCCTTTTCCACAATGGAAATGCCCCTCAGTGAAGCTCCACAGAAAAAGAAGAAATGAATAGGATATTTAAAAACCCTCTTATTTCAAAATCAGGCTAAATAATTTATTATTTAAAAAGAAACCCCATTAAACTTCTGTTTCTCCTTCAGAAAATAAGGGAGAACTCAACTTTTTTTAATGTAAAGATCATGTTTATGCTATCGTGTCTCTGCCTAATTGCAAAAGTTATGTATCTTGTATACCTTAATCAAAGTTTCCAATTAGCACCTCTCCTGACTAACCTAATCAATATGAAACCTTACATCCTAGCACTGGTGACTTTTTCCATTTAGGTAGTAATTCCAATTCCTATATATATTATTTTACCAAATCTTTTCCAAAAATCCATTCCATTTTATTCTTTATTACTTTTATTAAAATGAGACAAACCCATCTCTGTTCCAGATTCCATGGTTTTATTTCCCCTTCATTATTTTAAAAAACTGTTACCCCCAAAAGAGAGAAAATAAAGGTCATCCAGGTGTCAGCATTTCTTCCTGACAATCAAGATTAAAGCCCAAGCATTGTCTCTTGCATGTAGAATTTTAATCTTTTGCAAACAGCCAGCTTGTAACTTAAAAGAAAAACTTTTTTTTTTTAACTCCAGGCTTGTCTTTTTCCCAATATGGCTTCAGTCTTGCTATTTTAAGGCCTTTCCACGTTTCATGGTCTGCCTTTAGCTTTTAATTATGCCAATCATAAAGCCAAATTCATACATCAAAACCCTGTATATTTCAAGTTCCGGTTTTGCAGTCAAGATTTCTTATGATACCTGCACATCCAAAGTTGATCTGGTAACACCGTGTGATCACACCCTTAGTAACATAAAAACAGACCACAAACCATGTAATCCAGCATCCTGTCACACACAGTAGCCCACCAGTTGCTTCTGGGGCAAATACAAGCAGAACAATAAAAGCAAAACATTCACCTGCTCTTGGTTACCTGAAAATGCCTTTAGAGGCATCCTGCCTGTTTGCTGGTTTGTTTATTATTATATTTCTATCCTGCCCTTTACCCGGAAGTCTCAAGCTGGGTTACAATAACATCACGTTAAAAGCAGATAAAAATATCCAGAGGAGCCAATCAGGGAGGCGGTGGGGAGGGCCTTGGGAGGACGTATCTAAATCCATCCTTCCCTTGTGGGTGCAGATGGGAGGGGGTCTTAGTAGATCTGTATCTACTAGATACGGATCTACTAGACACGGATTTCCAAAATACGGATCCAATAGATCCGTATTTCGGAGAGCCAGTGCGGAACCACCCTTAGTCATCAGCTGTAATACCCAACGACTGAGAGAGGATCTGTTCTGCTGCAGAACTCAGCAAATAATAGAACCATCACACCCCTAAATTAAGGATGACAGAGACTCTCACCTCACTGACACTTCCAGGTGCTGCTTCTGAACAACTTTCTTTGCACATTCCCTAGCCAGTTGGGAATCCACAGAATCCATGCAGATTGCATAAAGAATTCCTGGCAAAATGCGAGTGTTAGGTCATTCTGTTTAAATAATGTGAACAATGTATCCCAGTTAATACAAAGCATTAATGTGGCCTTTGTTGAGCTTTTGACCCTTGCCTAAGATATATTTGTACACCCTGGCATTTGGTGGAGATAGATGGAATTATTATTCTAGTAAATTGTTATTTTAATATGTTGATTTTATTCTGTTCTTGCACCTGACCCTTCAATTTGCAGTAAAGCTCAACATATAAATATTTCAAGGAGGTTTTTTTTTAAAATGTCCTTCTGCTTAGATTTTGATCAGGAGCTTGAACGGTAAAAGTAGTATAGGGGTGTCAAATTGCTTGAGGGCTTGAAGTCTGTTTCTGGTCCAAGCCTAACAAATTTTGCTGGCATATTCCTCCAAGTGTATGTACTACAGGCACTAAAGCAGCAAGTTTTAGTGGCTTCCAAGGACAATCAAATATTTCAAATACAATGAGCCAAGGTTATAGCAGCACTCTGCTCAAACTGTTCGTGAATGAACAGGCTTCTTTAATTGCTCATATGAGGTTACAGCAGTAGCTTGCAGCAGTAGCTGCATGGCTCCAGATATGTTTATTGATCCTGGTGATTCAGAGTTTTTGCTTTCAGGCACAAGTCAGCACATTTAACTGCATGGCACAGCATTTTGAGGATCAATCAGCATTTCTTCCTTCTGATCCCATTAATTGCAGTATCAAAGGTAAAGTAATCCTTGCTTAAGTTTAGAAGGAGATTTGAAGCTTGGATAAAATGATGTGATAAAAACAAGAAGAACTTCAACATGGAGATCTAAGGGAGAAAATGAATCTACTAATCCAAGAACTGACCTGATACTAAGTAGTTGGCCTAATGCTAGGATCTGATTAAGCCCTTATACCAGCAAGGTTAATAAATAAGTTTGCTACCTTCACATTGCTAACTTACCAGCTTTGGAAAGACAACACAAATAGGACATCTCAATGTACGGGACATCACTAGATGAAACTTCATGGTCTGTTGTGAAATGTTGATATCTATCACCTGAACAAGCCATGGCATTGGGCCACCTTTGGCAACAGGAGAGGTGAGAGAGATTGTGCTTGGAATCTGGCAGAGCAACTGGCTTGGGCTGGCACAGGTTGCCACTTCCTCTGGCCCAGCCCTGGGGACCTGAACAGTTGAGTAGATGCTGGGTGCCACCATTGCCCAGGTCAGTCTTATGCCCTACAGTCAATCTGAACTGACAACCAAGTGGCACATGGCCCAGCCCAATTCATTACTATTGCTACCCCACTGCCCAATATCTCTGGCAAGCATGCCAGCTAGTAATCAATGAAATAAAACATGAAAAGAAGGAATGGGAGAGGATTAAAGACAATGAATGGATAAGAACATAAGAGGAGCCCTGCTAGATCAGGCCACAGGCCATCTAGCCCAGCATCCTGTCCCACACAGTGGCCTACCAATTGTTTCTGGGCATTCTCAAGCTGAAAACAAAGGCAAAAACTTCACCTGCTCTTGACTCCCTGCAGATGCCCCTTGGAAGCATCCTGCCTGGGTCTCCAACCTGGAGCAGGACCTAGGCATCCATTCTCATAGCCATCGATACACCTGACCTCTGTCTAATCCTTTCTTAAAGCTATCCAGGCTAGAAAGCTGTCACCTCTTCTGGTAGTCAATCCCAAGGATGAATGACTATGGTCGAAAAAAATACTTCCCCTTCTCAGTCCTAACTCTCCTGCCTATCAGCTTTATAGCATGATCCCTGGTTCTAGTGTTGGGTACACAACAAGATTTTTTCTCAGTGCACCATGCGTGCTTCAACCTCGTCAACATGAATAAAGCAAAAGAGAGAGAGAGAAAGAAGGAATGAGGTAGCAAAATGACAATTTAAAATGGAAACATTCATACTTGATGCAGAATTGGACATGGATTTTGCTTTTTAAACAAGCTGTTTTACAGCCACTTTCAGCCCATCATGGGATGTGAACTGTGGTGGGATGTGAGCTGTGGTGCAGAGTGCCCATCACAGAGGCATTGGATGCGATAATAAACTGCAGGGCTCAGAGGTGATTTCTCAGAACAATCAAGTGATGGAACCCCACTTTCAGCAGCCCCAACACAGCATGAATCACTGCTGGGTACTTGAAGTGCCGGCACAAGTCCAACACATTTTTGGTTTCCACAGTGACTTATTTAGTGTGTTTTCCATGCCTGATTTGGGTTCTGGTGGTTGGGAAGTGATTCCACCTTGGAAAGTGACTTCTGAGCAGTTGATTGAAGGTTAGGGGTTGACCCATGTCACAGACCTAAAAAGGCAGAGTCTTTCTTGCATTAGCTCTGCAGAGACCCAGCACTCTCTGAAAAGAATGTTGGTGCTGCCTATGAATTAGACACTCAGAATTTTGCTTATTTTTGCTGTCAGGGCAAAAGCCAAATATATGGCTCTTTCTGCACTGGGGCTTATTCCACCTATTCTAGAGTAGGGACCTGCTGTCTACAGTACATGAAGACTTTGATAGGCATCAGTTGGGGCCTGCTGTAGTCTGTAGTAGCATGGGATATAACCTGGAATAAGACCTAGTGCAGAAAGGGCCTATAAGTGACTTAAATGATTACCTAGGGTGCCTATGATTACCTTTGAGTGGCAGGAATTATATGGAAGTGATTCCCCCACTACATTGTTTGATATCATAAAAATGCAAATTGGGGGACATCTTTTATTTGTTTATTTGGATTTTTGTCCAACCCCATACCCAAAGGTGGGTTACAACATTAAAAACCAGTAAATGTATAAAACGAGCATTAAAAGTATAACAAGGCCTGAATTATAGAGAATGTAAATTTTATTTCTGTTATCTGAAGCACACATTGAAGACACAAATATAGTTGATAAAAGCAGCAGCAGTGAGGTGATAATGGTATACCTGGAGAATGAAGCAAATCTTCAAGTGCCTCCAGACTTGAGGAAAGCTATGAACTCGTTTGACAGCTGTTTCCCATCTAACAGACAGGATGATGGGAAACTCCTGTTACCAGATCAACTTTGGATGTGCAGATATCATAAGAAATGTTACAAAACCGGAACTTGAAATTTCTGATTGTCATAATTAAAAGCTAAAGGCAGACCATGAAACGTGGAAAGGCCTTAAAATAGCCATATTGGGAGAAAGACAAGCCTGGAGTTTAAAAAAAGGACACAGTTGTCTCAAGTCACAAGCTGGCTGTTTGCAAAAGATAAAAGTCTGTATGCAAGAAACACAGCCTGAGATTTAATCTTGATTGAGTCAAGACAGAGTCCTAGCACCTAAAAAGTCTTTGTTTTCTCTTTTTGGGGTAACAGATTTTTAAATAATGAAGGAGAAATAAAACCATGGAATCTGGGACAGAGATTGGTTTGTCTAATTTTAATAAGATAATAAAGAATAAAATGGAATGGATTTTTGGAAGAGATCTGGGTAAAATAAGTATACCAGAATTTGGAATTACTATCTAAATTGCAAATGGCCCATTTCACCAGTATTAGAATGCAGGATGTTGGAGGTGACTCACTGTTTACACCTTTGTTTACACCCTAACAGAATTGGGTAAAAGGTCACTGATATCTACACACATTGAGTGGGTCTAGCTGAAGGGATTAAGTGAGTCAGTAGAGGTGCTAAAATGTTAATTTAAGGTAAACTTTTGCAAATCAAACAGGGATACAATAGTTTACTCGCCATTCACACTTTTTGTCTGAGGGTGTCAAGGAGAGGTCAGGAGATGCACTGACTGGAAATGTTGTTAAGACTGGAGTCACATACACATTTTTATTCATTAACAAGGGAAGAACATCAGCAGTTTTTTTTGTTCCAATTTTTGCTATAAAAATGGCAGAGAAGAGATGGTTTTAAGGTTTTTCTCCTTCTGGTCATCAGAGGAGGAAGGTTTTTCTCCTTCTGGTCATCAGAGGAGGGAGGTCTTCTTCTGGTCATCATGGGAGGCTAAAGAGACCTGGAGAAATTTTTCTTCCCCCCCCCCTTTTTCTTTTTTCTGCTACAGAGTTCTGCTGCAAGAGCTGCAGTTTAAAACTTTTGCATTCTGAATTTTTCTGGTTTTGTAAAGGCAATTATAAAGATTATTTTCTATGTATTTCTTTTGGATTTTTGTCCATTTTGGAGACCAGTCTGACTGAGACTGAAGCACATTTTACCAATTTTGAAGATATTTTTGTTCTGGAAGCGGAGATAGTTTGCTGAAATCCTACATACCTTCAGCTTTGGACTTCTTGGGCATGAAGAATACAACATGGTGGTGAGACAAAAGATTGGTATCCTCTATTCACTTTCCCTTATTTTTCTTTAGAACTTTTTTTTTTGGTTAGGGGTTCTTTCTAGTATTAGGAGTTTTCCATTCCCTTTCTGGCTGTCGTTTGCAATTGGTTTTTTTTTCAATTTGTTTTGGGTTTTTTTTTTTTTGGGAGGCTTTTGCTGCATAACTATAAATCAATTGTTTTAAGAAAAGAGGGATAAATTCAGTTGAATTCACAAAGATTTCTTAGTGGGAAATGTTCATTTCTTTAGTCGTTTTGCAGTTGTTGCATGCTTATTTCTGTTCTAGAAACGCTTCTGATAATTCATTTCAACTTCTTTTCTGTATTCCTAATAAATTCTTTGCTCTGATTTAACAAGAAACACTGGTTTCTGAGTCTAAAATGGGTTTTGTCTCTGTTTACTGGTTATTCCTCGTTATTAAAACCTGTGAAAGATCTTGCTACTGATTCCCCTGGGAAGTTTAAATTTGGTGTTCTTTGGGCTTCAAAAATAATCCAAATTATCCAAATTTTACTCCCTCCATAGTTGCTTCCAGTTTATTACTGGAGCAGAACTGGTATCAGAATTTATGGTGGAGCAACGCGGGCAGCTTATGGGCGAGGATTAGCCATAAAACAGAGCTTTTTGTGCTTTTAAATTCAATCTTTTGGTGATTGTGGTGAACTGATATTTTGGGTTGTGAGGCAAAATGGCAGAAGGGTCTGTTCTTAAAAAGCCAGTCAAACAGGATCGCCTCAGGAAATGGATAGTTAAACAAGGCAGATCTGTGTGGGAAAAAAGGACATTTTGCAAAGTTGCAGACCCCAAAGAAATACTGGTGAAAGGATTTGAAGAATACATAGATAAACATAAATTTAGCATTCATAAAGAGTCAAAAGTTTCTGTTTATGTGTGGGGAAGTTGGTATGCAATAGGGGACCTGACAGAGGATTTGAAGGAATTAAGACAAGAGAGTGAAGCCACTATAAATGATTTAAAATCTCAGTTGAAAGTGTGTTCTCAGGAGTGGGCTGATCAGGTAGAGAAACTTAGGCGAGAGAAGCAGGATTTGAACCAGCAGCTCGAGGCCTTAAGAGCAAGTGCTGCTATTCAGAAGGCTCAATGGTTAACAGAAGCTGAGTCTTTCAAAAGAAGTGCTGATGTTGAGAAGTCTAATTTATTAGAGGAATTACAGTGTGTCAAACAGAATTCAGTTGCAGAGAAGGTTCATTTGTCTGGGATGATACAGGATCTCCGGGTGCAGTTGTCTGAATCTCAGGAAGCCAGGCAAAAGGCAGAACAGCAGCAGTTTCTTTTACAGAAACAGCTAGATGATGCAAATATAACTTCAAAATTCCTCATAAATCAAGCAAAGAATGATTTAAAGCAGGTTTCTCACGTTGATTGTGAAAATAAAATTAAAGGATTGGAAAAGCAGTTACAGTTGCAGACCGGGGTTGTGGCAGCAATTCGAGCAACCAATCCTACTGAAGCTGAGGCACAGGCGTTGCTTTCTAGTTTCGGGAGGGAGCAGGAAACTGTAGCTTCTCAATGTGGGCCCATTGCTTTGGTTAGCCACGGGGAAACACATTTAGCTACCTCTGGTAATCAAAGTAACATTGCTCTTATCAAAACTAAGCAGGTGGCTCGGGTGACAGAGGATGGGTCGGTTCAGAAAGAACGGATTCTTGAGAGTAGGGTTTTCAAACCTTCAGAACTTTTATCCATATCAAAACAGCTGGGCGAACTAAACAAAAATACAGCTCTTTCATGGATATCAAAAGTCTGGAAGCGGTTTGACAGTTTGACAGGGCAGGATCTAACAGAGTTGGCGAGAGCTTGCCTAAGACCTGAGGATCTAGTAACCTTTGAAATTGATATGGACCATGTATCTATTGATGAAATTGAAATGAAGGAATGGATGCTGGCTTTGCTTGCAGTTTTTTTCCCTGGCAAGAGTATTTCTCGGTTGTTTTCAAATGAGGTACAATCTCCACATGAATATCCAGAAGCATATTTGCAGCGTAAACTCATTTTAGGCTTGCTGTCTGGAGATGCTCCAGTTGATGATGAGAGTGAGGAAGAACAGGAGGAATTTGACGAGGAAAAACATAGTGCTTTCATTGGGTTCCTGTTGGAAGGGTTGCTTCCAGAAGTCAGATTGGCTATGGCACCTTTTAATTGCAGAGGAATCAGGTATCAAGAATTTGTGAGTGATGTGCGTAAGGTAGCAAGAATTATGAGGGAATCTGGGCAGTTAAATGTGAAGAAGAAAGAGAGAGTGCAGAAGGAACCGATTGATACCATTCAAGTGGCTTCTCAAGCAACCCCCAGGAGGTTTCAATCTGCAAATGGAAGGCAGCAGCAAGGTTTTGGACAGGGAAGACAGATTCCACAGTCCCAATTTCAGCAGCCAGCCTCGCAATTGCAGAGGCAGGAACAAAGTTTTAGGACTTTGGTTTGGAACACTTTGAAAGAGGCTGGGTTTGACATGAAGTATTTTGATAAGAAACCTGACCATGTTTTGTTTGAGGCCTTGATGAATTGGAAACAGGGAACAGAAGCTGTTTGTGCTCAGCCAGTGGTTCCAGTTGCAAATGGACTATTTGTGCCACCTGCTCAGTTTCCTGTAAATGGAGCAACTGCACTAAGTGCCCCGCCTTTGCAGGTCCAGTGATGGTGCCCGGCTCAGCGTTGGTGTGATGGGACAGATGTTCCATTGCAAACTTCTATGGGTTCTGTGAATCTGGATATGTTTTCAAATTTTAGGGGGTTAGTTGAGCCTGGGAATTTTGCCCCGAATGAAAAAAAAGTGTGTCCTCCAAGTGAGATTGAATGTGCAAGAGAGAGGCAAGAGGTCTTTCAAATATTGAAAGCTGTAACTGGTCCACCAGTTAAGGAAATTGTTGCAGGAAGCAGCAGTGCTTTAAACGTTTCTGCTGTACCTTTTCATCCTAGAGATCATCTAGCTGAGCCCGCAGCTATGAATTTGCCTGTTGGTTGTCAAAGTGTTTTTAAGGTCAATGAATGTCCTGTTGCTCCTATTGTGGAACAGAATCAGTGTGTGAATGCAGGAAGAGGAATGTGTGATGATTTGCAAAGGGAATCTTCACCAGCTGATGTTTTGGCAAATGTTTTCAGTCAGTCCACTTCAGAAGGAACCTTTGTGGGGTTTGAAGACACGCCTAGTCCTATTGAGGGGACTGTAGGTGGGGAATTGGTGGATTCTGAGCTGACAGAACCTCTTTTTAGTGAAAAAGAGGAATCTCAGATTTCCAATTCAAGAACTTCACTGGAGGTTGGAAGTGTACTGGATGATGGGAACATTAGTACTTGCAGCAGTGAGCAAGGGTCAAGCCAGTCTCAGTGTGGAAGCACAATTGAGTCACTGAATTCAGCTGTGGCAGAAATGATTACTTCTCTAGCAAATAAACCATTGCAATCTCCTCTGCATATTGATTCTAGTTCTGATAGTTCTGAGGATGACGATGAGATAGCACTTGTAACAGATGAGGCAAAAGTTGCTGTAGTAAGGGCTTCAGAAGAACAGAAAGCTGCTGCAGATGTCATTTGTCCTTTGAATTTGCAAGGCAAAGAGTTGAGAGATGCTTGTGTTCAGTTTATTTCTCAAATTACAGGACTTAGCAATGAGGAGGAAATGCAAATGGCATTGCAGTCTGTGGAACCTTCAGTGGTTCTAACCCGGAGTGCCTACCCTGCAGGAATGGTTTTCCAACTGACTCTGAGTGTTGGTCAAAGGCTTGATGATGATGATAAGTCTGGAAAGGAAGAAAAGGTCTTAGAGAAAGACAAGGTGGACTTGTGTGTTCAGGAAGACAGTGGAAGTTTAGATTTGACGGTTGGAAACCAGGATGCTCTGGAATGTGAAGAGGTTGTGCTAAGTTGTGAAGCCGATAAATCTTCTGGATTTATGGGGCAGCATAAGACCTGTGTTCAAAGGGCTCCAGATGAGACTTTGGAAAGGGATTGTGATGTTAGGGATTGTTTTGAACAGGGAAATGATCTCTCCCTCCTGCTGGCAAAGCACGTTCCAGAAGAAAAACCTCCACCCCAACCGCCTCCATGAATAATAATTTTTGTTCCACAATTGAGAAAAAGGAATTTCCATTTTCTTCAATTGGGTCAGTGGGATCTGAAATGGCTTTAAGAAATTTTGGCATGGAATAGGATTAAGGACTTCTGCCATTTGCTTTATGATTTAATTCAGTGCATTATTCAACTTTTCCTCTTTTCCTTTCTTTTCTCTATATGTTTCTGAGATCTTTCTTTTAATTCTTGGAAATCTTTATTCTTATAGGGGTTTTCATAGGTAATAGATAGGGCTTTGTAAGGCTAAGGGAGGTTTTATGAGTCAGGAATAGAATTGCACTCTGTGTATGCTCAGGAGCTATAGCTCTGAGTTACTAAAGGCAAAAGTTCCCTTTACCTATTGCGAAATTTTCTTTGCTTGAGGCTAGGAAAGGTTTGGGCATTGTTAGCACAGGGATTAGCATAGCATAGGAAGATTTTTTTTTCAAGACTCTGTGTTTGAAAGCTTATGTCTTCTTTAGGGGTTTAATTTTGATTTTTGATATGCAGCAAAAGTCAATTTTGATTTTTAAGTTTTTGTCATGTTTTATTTTTTGTTAGTTTTGAATTTTTGGTAAAGTTTTATAGTTTTCTTTTTGCCCTTATAAAGCCAGAGATGTTTTGTGTTTTATTTTTATTATTTTTGATGCAGAGGAGGGTGATTTTTCCACTCTTCCTTCTGTTTGGAATTTTTTTTTTTCATTTCCTTTTTTGAAAGAGAAGGAATCTCTTTACTTGCTACATTTTTAGAATAGGAATTAAGGCCCCTATACTTGCATGCATCCATAATTGTTGGAGGAAGTATCCGGAAAAGCTCAAGTGTTCCAGCTTGTTCCAGTGTTCCAGTATCCAGAGTTGGGAAAGTGTTCCAGTGTTCCAGATGTCCAGAGAGAGAAATCCAGATGAAAAGACATGCTCATGAACCATTGGAGTTCATCTCTTTGTGAAGGTGATGCAGTCTTATGGAATTCTGAGGCCAAGGACCAAGGATTCTCTCTCTTTCAAGGACATGTGTTTGAAACGCTTTGAAGAAATGGGAACAATTTTCCTCAAGTTTATGTTGCAGCAGTACAGAGAAGACAATGGATTTCCATATACTTGGTGCTGGTACTTCACAAGAAGGACATGGTTACAAGTTCCAGAACTTTGCATTAATAAACTGGGTTTATTTCTTCTAGAAGCAAGGAACTGTATCTCTCTACATTTCGTTTCCAGAGAAGACATCCTGAAGCTATTGAAGATTGAAGACAATTCATCTTTATGTCCATTTATATTAATGGTTCTGATATTGTAATCCTGACTATTTGTATTCTTATTTTGGTTTATGGTGATTTCTATTGGAGGAGTCACTAACATGTACACTTTTTAGGGGTATACTTATGATACATATTTTGAGTCATTATGATTTCTATTGAAGGGATCATGGTCATTTGAAATGCTTACATTCTTGGGATTTGCTCATGGTTTTAAATGGTTTTAAGCATGACACAGTATATCCACAAATATGCCTTAATCATGATTTTCTTTCTATCTTTACTTTTCTCTCCTATAGGATAAATGTAGAGGATGGGTGAGTGTAGTATTGTGGAAATTTTCATTTTCAGGGTTCATTTTAAGCTATTACATAATATAGTGTAATAAATAGTGGACTTCATGTTTATCTTTCTTAAGGATAAGTGATGGGTCATATGGAATCCGGCATTGAGGTACTGGTGAAATAAAAAGGAAATGGTTCAAATTTTTGAACATGGTTTCAAATATAATTGGAGGAATTTTCTTTTTCAAGATCCATCTCCATGTGATGATTTTTTTTTGTATTTAAATATCACACTTGGTCATAATCATTTTAGATTTGCCAACTGGTGATATCAACAAAAGAATGGCATACTTTCTCTGGTTCAGGTATTCTATGAAAAATATATTTTATACTTTCTAAAGACTTTTATGAGTTTTTATGGTTTCCAAATTGTTGGTAACAATGTCGGAAACCAGAGGAGGGAAATATGTTACCAGATCAACTTTGGATGTGCAGATATCATAAGAAATGTTACAAAACCGGAACTTGAAATTTCTGATTGTCATAATTAAAAGCTAAAGGCAGACCATGAAACGTGGAAAGGCCTTAAAATAGCCATATTGGGAGAAAGACAAGCCTGGAGTTTAAAAAAAGGACACAGTTGTCTCAAGTCACAAGCTGGCTGTTTGCAAAAGATAAAAGTCTGTATGCAAGAAACACAGCCTGAGATTTAATCTTGATTGAGTCAAGACAGAGTCCTAGCACCTAAAAAGTCTTTGTTTTCTCTTTTTGGGGTAACAGATTTTTAAATAATGAAGGAGAAATAAAACCATGGAATCTGGGACAGAGATTGGTTTGTCTAATTTTAATAAGATAATAAAGAATAAAATGGAATGGATTTTTGGAAGAGATCTGGGTAAAATAAGTATACCAGAATTTGGAATTACTATCTAAATTGCAAATGGCCCATTTCACCAGTATTAGAATGCAGGATGTTGGAGGTGACTCACTGTTTACACCTTTGTTTACACCCTAACAGAATTGGGTAAAAGGTCACTGATATCTACACACATTGAGTGGGTCTAGCTGAAGGGATTAAGTGAGTCAGTAGAGGTGCTAAAATGTTAATTTAAGGTAAACTTTTGCAAATCAAACAGGGATACAATAGTTTACTCGCCATTCACACTTTTTGTCTGAGGGTGTCAAGGAGAGGTCAGGAGATGCACTGACTGGAAATGTTGTTAAGACTGGAGTCACATACACATTTTTATTCATTAACAAGGGAAGAACATCAGCAGTTTTTTTTGTTCCAATTTTTGCTATAAAAATGGCAGAGAAGAGATGGTTTTAAGGTTTTTCTCCTTCTGGTCATCAGAGGAGGAAGGTTTTTCTCCTTCTGATCATCAGAGGAGGGAGGTCTTCTTCTGGTCATCATGGGAGGCTAAAGAGACCTGGAGAAATTTTTCTTCCCCCCCCCCCTTTTTCTTTTTTCTGCTACAGAGTTCTGCTGCAAGAGCTGCAGTTTAAAACTTTTGCATTCTAAATTTTTCTGGTTTTGTAAAGGCAATTATAAAGATTATTTTCTATGTATTTCTTTTGGATTTTTGTCCATTTTGGAGACCAGTCTGACTGAGACTGAAGCACATTTTACCAATTTTGAAGATATTTTTGTTCTGGAAGCGGAGATAGTTTGCTGAAATCCTACATATCTTCAGCTTTGGACTTCTTGGGCATGAAGAATACAACATGGTGGTGAGACAAAAGATTGGTATCCTCTATTCACTTTCCCTTATTTTTCTTTAGAACTTTTTTTTTTTGGTTAGGGGTTCTTTCTAGTATTAGGAGTTTTCCATTCCCTTTCTGGCTGTCGTTTGCAATTGGTTTTTTTTTTCAATTTGTTTTGGGTTTTTTTTTTTTGGGAGGCTTTTGCTGCATAACTATAAATCCATTGTTTTAAGAAAAGAGGGATAAATTCAGTTGAATTCACAAAGATTTCTTAGTGGGAAATGTTCATTTCTTTAGTCGTTTTGCAGTTGTTGCATGCTTATTTCTGTTCTAGAAACGCTTCTGATAATTCATTTCAACTTCTTTTCTGTATTCCTAATAAATTCTTTGCTCTGATTTAACAAGAAACACTGGTTTCTGAGTCTAAAATGGGTTTTGTCTCTGTTTACTGGTTATTCCTCGTTATTAAAACCTGTGAAAGATCTTGCTACTGATTCCCCTGGGAAGTTTAAATTTGGTGTTCTTTGGGCTTCGAAAATAATCCAAATTATCCAAATTTTACTCCCTCCATAGTTGCTTCCAGTTTATTACTGGAGCAGAACTGGTATCACTCCTCTCAGACAGGCAGGAAGCTCGGATGCTGTAAGCATTCCTGGAATCTCTAAATTAGAATTTTTAATTTGGGGGGAAGTTGTGGGGAGTTACTGTAAGTGAACAAAGCTGCAAAGTCCCTTTGCTGCTTTGGTATGTATCTGGAGGCACTCTTTGGCCCTGTCTTCACGGCAACCTTATCTCGGATTCAGAACGTTTTCAATCCTCGGAGTCCACAGGGCAGTTTGGCTTAACACGCTTTCGCCGTGTTAAACCACCCCAAAGCATGGTGAATCCCAATCCTGATTTCAACAGGTCTCACTCCGGATTGTGCGCTTGAAACGTTTTACATTTTTTACTGTGTGGACAGTACCGTTTTAAGGGATGAGAATCCATGTTTAGGGTTTCCCTCTCCCAATAGCTTGCTTCCAAAGACAGTGATTTCAGTGTAAAAATCCACTTAACAGCGATCGCTACACTGTAGCGATGGAACCACTTCACACCTTGATGGTTGGAATAACAATGTTGCAATTTTGTGCAATTCTAAAAGTTCTCCTTTAGAAAGGGAAAGGGAGGGAGGAAAGCAGCTGAGGTTCTATGTGAATGTTTAAAGCAAAGGGGCTTTAGTTGCCACTGCTGCTGTGTGCCCTGAGCAATGGGGAGAGGAAGGGAAAGAATTGCTGGCTGCCCGCTGCCATTTTTCCTCCATCCAGGCAAGCGACAGCCACCCAGCCAGGCTCGGTGAAGGGGTCCCTTATGGGTGGCGCGTCCATGCCAGGAGGAAGAGGGCACGGCAGCCCCGAAAAGCAGCTTTTAGAAAGTAGCCACTTGAGTCCACCCTTGAGTCACATACCCCAGGTACAATCCTCAGAATCTGGATCCAATGCGATTAAGTTAAAAGTAATGGGAACAGGCAAATTTGCGTTTGCATCCGGTTCTATTATTTCGGTTTAAGGAAACTGGATTAAGCTTTTAATGGGGATGTGCCCTTCATTTCACCTGTCCAAATCAGTTGTAGGCATCAAAGTTATAGGTTGGGATGAGACACAGCAAAAATGTACTTCTGAATTACTTCAGAGAAGGCTTGGAGGAGAAGAGTTGGGTTTTCTACCCTGCTTTTCTCACCCATTTAAGGGGACTCAGAGCTTTCTCTTCTTCTCCTCACAACAGAACATCCAAGACCCTGTGAGGTAGGTGAGACTGTAAGAGCTCAGAAGAGAGAAGTGACTAGCCCAAGGTCACCCAACTGTGGAGGAGTATGGAATCAAACCTGGTATTCTAGATAAGAGTCCGGCCCCTTAACCACCAGTCTGCCCCTCTCCCCTTCTCATGAACATTCTGTGCTAGAAAAGGTGGATTAAAGCAGACTTGATAACACAACAGCCATACGCTGTCTCTCTGGGCCACCTTTGTTATATCTCAACACCACCATGCTTTATGTAGGGCACCAATATCCTTTGGCAACCCTTATTTGATATTAGTATATGTGTTCAAAGCTCTAGACAGTGGGAGTTACACAGTTTTTCAAATGTGTAATGCCATGTTTAAGTGTACCATTTAAATAAAGAGTTTTATTAGAAAGGTGTTTGAAACCTATTTTGAGCAATACTAAAATGCTAGATTTTACAAATTATTACAATCTAAATCCAATTGGATCTCATTAACGAAGAAAATGTATCCCTATAGTGACTCTGTTATATTAAAAATCCAGACTAGCTTTCCTTCCTTCCTAAGCTGCACAAGGTGTTAGTGATGAATATATGCAAAAGAACTGTGACAGAATTTAAGAGAAAAATAAAAGTGGGCATGACGCATGACACAGAGGAAAGGAAGACAAAATACTGATTGAACGGGGATGAAACATGCAACAGATGTTTGGAGAGCGGACAGATGATATTAGGCGCATCAACCCAGCAGTGAATGAGGGCATGCTGTATTCAGTCAATATCTAACCAAAGAAAGCAGGGGCCTTGAAAGGTAAAAGGAATAAAAAACAAAAACAAAGGGGTGGCACAGTGGGAAGGGATTCACTGGTACTACTCAAATGCGGGATAAAAGTAAAGAATTAGAAAAAGGGGAAAGAAAAGAGGGGAAAGACAAATGTCAGGAAACAGTTTAAGTTGTTGTTTTTTTCCCCTCAAGGAAATCTGCTTTGGACTGAAGTGAAGTTATGACCTCAACTGACAAAGTAAGGATCACTGAATTTATGAAAATAACAAAGCAAGATGCATACAACAGCAGCAACTGACGTCCATGTCCTAATGAAAGTTGAAGTTAGTTTTCTTAGGAAGCATTCTCAGACTATTACATGAACTAACCTTCTCTTACCGGTAGCATGAAGCATCCAAATATAAGGTAAGACATAAAGACCATGGTCACACCTTTGTTTTAAACTATCATCCATCTTCAGCTCTGACTGCTTAATTTCTATCTGCTTTATTTGTGGACTTTCCACCCTCTATTTGGACTTTTCTGAATGGAAAGTCCACAAATAAAGCTGATAGAAATGAAAAGGTGGTTTAAAGTGAAGGGGTGACCACCACCTTTAATAGTACCAACAGTACTCACCTGCTTAAATAAGCCAGACTGGCAAGTGCATTCTGAGATGAGGCAAAGAGGTAGGCTGCAGCTCATGCATGAAAAAAGCAGCTCAAAAGCAGCTTGGAGGTGGTAGTGTGTGGACACTAGTGTTCTCATCCCATCTCTAAATCTCGTTTAAAAACCTTTAGAAAGGCATTTTCTGGCCTTTTGTGTGAATTACAAGCTGTAGTGTGTGGATGCTACCACCTCTAAGCTGCATTCGAACCACTTCGTTTCAGTGTGTGTGGATGCAGTCTTAATGAGATATTCTAATTTGTTTTTCTTTCGAATGGCAACTGATGTCAGTGCCATTATATTTATCTCCAGGTATTAAATTTAAGGCAATTCCTCACTGGCCAGTTTACAGCACCAGCAAGGAATCTCCCTCTTTTATTTTCTTCTTAAGGGATATTTGTTCCTTAAGGGATAAACTCCATGTCCACAGGGTCATAGATCCTGCTAGGCAGATTCTTAGATTTTGGAAGCCGGCGGCAGTGTTTGCAATTATCCGTGGTCACCTCAAAACACCCACCCACCCCTTAAAGATAATTTCTCAAAATAACAAACCAGAAATGTATGGAAAGTCCACAAGGTGAATATGAAGACAGTAGACATTTCCCATATTTCACAACTGATTTTACTCTGAGTCATTAGGGAATATCTTTTGACAAGAACCACTTTGGACAATTGTTTATTTTGTTTTGACGTAATATAGAAGTGGGGACTTTGGAGGTGCGCCACCAGTAATATCATCCTCTGGCAGCATGGAATGATCGATTGCACCCTGGTTGGAGAAGAGACAAGGGACAGCTGGAGTATTCATTCTCTCATCACTACCTTTTTTGGTTGAATTGTCTCCATTCTGATGCATGACTCTGCTGAGGCAGGAAGGGACTGGATGCAAAGAACATTTTGTTTATAGCATCCAACGCCCATAAGTGGCTATGAGCATCTGGGAGTGACTGTGACAGAATCTGGACAGCTGGCGAGGCATGTTCAGTAATTGAATGGACACAGGTGTCTGTTTTTTCAAACCACAGCTAACTTCCTTGTATTCCCCCAGACAAGGTAAGCTTGCGTTTTATAAAGCAAGCAGGCACACCATCTGCCTTTCATGATACAGAAAGCCTGGGGCTACATCCAGACATTGGTTACTTATTCCACTATATTTAGATCTTCAGAATAACCAAATATAGTAGAATAAGTAGCTGACATCTGGATGCAACTTGGGAGTCACATACGCTCTCAAAATAAGATAGACACACAGAGGTACATACTGTTTCCCATCCTGTATAATATATCTTATGACTGTTGGCTCTGTCTGATCAATGGGCATTTGTAGATTTTGGAACTGAACATGAACCTTCTGAGTTGTTTAGCAGGTTACTGCGCAGGAAAACACACACACATCTCACCCTGTTCAGGCTTGGCAGGAACTGCAAAAGTTCTGGCAAAAGCAAAATCACAATGGGAAACCCTGCAATGTTACCACAGTGGTATGCAAAGGGCCAGCTCCCTTCCAACTGCATAGTCTGCTGGGAGGGAAAGTATAGAGGCTGGAGGAGACAACAGAGGCAGGTGAGCTTTACCTTTCATCCTGGTAAGCATTCACCTGCCCTGCCCTTCATCTAGCCCTTGCTTTCATAGAAATCCAGGCATACAAGTGCCTGCCTGCCTGCCTGCCTAGAGCCAGCCATTATCACATCTATATCCCATCCTTCAGCTGGAGGTCCCAGGGAGGTCTCAACACATAAAACCATACTAAAAACATATTATAAAAATATAAACCATCCAGTCTTACTATACTACATTTCACTTCCACCCATGTAAAGCAAAAATAATAATACTCAATAATTTAGGCACACAAGCACGAGAAGCTTAGTATTCATGAGCCATGCAAACCTGGCCTTCATAGGTTGCTAATGGCATAATAAACTCATTTGTGCACTTCCCTACCAGAAAAGGAAATGCCACTTTGTCCCCAAGTTCAGTTGTTGAATTCTTACTCTAAGAGTGTGTCTTCACGGCACCCTTATTTCGAATTCAAAATGTTTTGAATCCTCGCAGTCCAGACGGCAGTTTGGCTTAACACGATTTCCACGTGTTAAATCGCCCCAAAGCGTTGTAAATGTTAATCCTCATTTCAACAGGTCTCACTCGGGTTTGTGCGCTTGAAACGTTTTACATTTTTTACTGTGGGAACTCTTCCGTGTTAAGGGACGAGAGTTTCCCTCCCCCAATAGCAGCAGCAGCAGCAGCCCGAATAGCAATTCACTGTAGCAAACAAGCAATTCACTGTAGCAAACAAGCAATTCACGCCTGATAACATCTTGCTATTGAAAGTGCTGGCCTTCTTAAAAGGGAAAGAAAGAAAAGCAGCTGCCGTTTGGAGAGATGTGTGAATGTTTATTTTCTGCTGCGCGCCCTAAGCAATCGGGAGAGGAGGGGAAAAAATCGCTGTCTGCCTGCTGCCGATTTTCCTCCATCCAGGCAAGGCAGCCACCCAGCTAGGCTCCGTGAAGGGGTCTGTTATGGGTGGCGCGTTCATGCCAGGAGGAAGAGGACAGGGCAGCCCCGAAAACCGGCTTTTAAAAGGTAGCCACTGGAGTCCCCCCTCGAGTCACGTACGTCCTCAGAATCCGGATTGAACGCGATTAAGCTGAAAGTAATGGGAACAGGCAAATTCGCGTTTGCATCTGGTTCTGTTATCTCAGTTTAGGGAAAGTGAAATAAGGGTTGCCGTGAAGACACGGCCTAAGGAGCCCCCCTCCCAATGATCTAACTAAATTTGTCTTTATCTTTCTTGACCTATTCTAAGTCCTAAAGCTTGGTATAGCACAAGATATATATTCTTCTCTGTGACATTGAATTAGATGTTTGGAGAGGGCTATCACTACATATGTTGAAGCCTCAGACTATCCACAGGTTATCTAAAGGTAACCTTATCCATATTAATCAAGATAGATAACTCATAGCACTATGTTCTTCCAGATGTAATGGAGCTCCTGCAATTAATTTGGTGCAACACAAGTCAAACAAATGTTACAGTATGAAAACCAGCCATTGGAAAGCTATCCCACCTGTTCTGTGCATTGCTCTTTCTTATGCAGCTTTTTCATCATGCACCTAGTAGGGCATGGCTATCCCATAAATCCAACTTTAATTATCCTTGTAATAAGGAGAAGCCCCTTAGAGAAAGCAGAATAAAAGACTCATGAAGAAATCAATGAAAAGGACCACTACGCATTTCCCTAAAAACATTAGCAATTTATGAACCAAAAAAAATTTAAACAAAAATGGTCAATGTGCTATGTCCAACTTGGGAAGACAAAAATAATATTTCTGATAGTAACAGAATGTAAATGTTGTTTTCATAACCTAGTTGTGTAACTTCTGTTTCATGGCTTCCATTCCCTATTACACAATCTAGGGCTTCTATACTCAAACAATATTCACAGTTTAATGAGATTTAATGGGTGTTTTTCCACTGTCACTAGAAGTACCCATTAAGTATCCATTAATAGGTACAAAAATGCCATTACGTACCCATTAATGGGTATTTAATGGGTACTTTTAGTGACAGTGGAAAAACACCCAATAATACATTTCTGAACCCAATTTAAGATGCTAATTTTGATCTTTATAGTTCTGGATGGCTTGGAATCACAGAACTGGTTGAACATATCAACTGCGCTCTATGACAAATGTATTTTTGGAAGACCTGTACAGTAGGGATGTGCGCAAATTATATGTCAGGATTATGTTCATATGAATTTGCATTCAAATTGAATATTGGCTACAGCTGAAGACTGACATTCAAATACTAAGCAAATGTTTTTGCATATTCATTCAGTGTTTTGTTATATTCGTGAAGGTGGTGAGGTGGTAAAGCAGCTGCCCAGTCACATGTGCAGTAGATTCAGAGTGGATTTAAAACATTCAGATTGGATTCAAAGTGGACTCAGAACATATTTGGAAGGAATTTGAAGCAGATTCGAAAAGCATTCAAATAACATTCACAGTGGATTTGAATCCTACCCTATTTGAGGTGTCTCTACTCACACAAATGTGAATTTCCTTTGCATTTGCTTCAATGAGAAGTAACCACACACACAAAAAGTCTGTGTGAATCTGGTTTCAGGCCCTGTTATGGCACGGAAACTGCCTTGGTCACCCTTGGTCACTCCCTTATCCGGGAGAAAGACGGAGAATGCTACCCTGTTGGTTCTCCTTTTGATACCATTGACCATGGTATCCTTTTGGAGAGATTATGGAGTTTAGGAATGGGAGTCAATGCTTGGCACTGGTTCTGCTCCTATCTCCAGAACAGATCCCAGATAGTGGCTGTGGGAGACACTGATTCGACACCCTGGGAACTCACTTGTGGGGTTCCTCAGGGGTCAATCTTATCTCCCATGCTATTTAACATCTATATGAAGCCGTTGGGAGAGGTCATCAGGAGATTTGGAGTGAGGTGTCTTCAGTATGCAGATGATACCCAGCTCTATCTCTCTGTACCATCTGAATCAGGAGAGGCAGTTGAAGTGCTTGACAGGGGTCTGAAGGCGGTAATGAGCTGGATGAATGCTGCTGTGGAATATGACTTCATCCATTAGGCTTTTCAGATCTTTTGATGAGTGGACTTGGTTATCCAAGTTGAAAAGGGGCTCTGTTGCTATAAGTCTGTCTTGTTTCTCTCCCTTGCCTTTACTTGATCTAGCTCATCCAGTTCTAAATTGAACCTTGAACAATTGCACAATTGCTCATATCATGCCTACGAAGGTGCACAATTATGCACTTGCACAGATCTTGCTTTTAAATAAAGAGCAAGGAGAAAAGTGGAGATATGCCACCATCTCTCTTTAATGCCCACGAGCTCCAGCACTGGTGTAGATGAGGTTAAATTTCAAACAGTTTGAATTGAATGGTTCAGTTTGATGCAGTTCAAAAGAACACCGCTGGTTCAGTTCAAATTGAGCCAGCCTCTTTCAAACAGGGGTTTAGTTCACTTCAAATCAAACTGAGTCAAACATTAGGTTTCATTTAAATTAAATATGAATTGAATTTGCACATCTCTATTTGAGTAAATAACACTATTTGCTGCCATGGAGATTTCTGAAGAGCAAGATTTGTTTAATATACAAGACCAGGGTGTGTTCTTCTTTCTAATAGGGTCATAATACGGAAAACAGAAGAGGGTTTCTGTTCCTTTACTATTTGTACAAAAGAGAATATTTCAGCAGGTATTTCCTGTGTTACAAGCTACACTTACTAGAATTCACTCTTCTATACAGCTCTTAAAGGTACAGAAACACTTTCCTCCTTTCCAATTGGTGGCAATTCTACTTTCTAAGCTTTATATGCAAAGAAACCTGAGGTAGATGTAAAGGTTCCACCATGACTGTATTTCTTTAGACGTAAATTTTAATCCAGCCTCAGTCCACTTTCAGAGTAGGATAACACATCAGCAAAGTGACAGGCTGTTTTCTTTCAGCATAATCTAACTTAGAAAAATCCATCTTTGGTTTAGACAATGTGGAAGAAAATGACCAGTCACTTTGCTGATGTGATTTCCTCCTCCTAATATGAAATAGCAATTGTGGTACACAGGGCAGCACAATAGTTATTTTATTTTGTTCTAGAAGTACTAAGCTGGCAAGTCTAAAACTTAGCAATTAAGCCAACAGAAATTTAACTTTTTGCCATGTTTTCCCCTTCATGTTTATACTTCAGCTCGCAGAAGATGATATGGGACTATTGTAGCATTGTGGATATTACTTGTTTGAAAGTAAAAATATTTCTGCTTGGTTGCTCTGCCAAAGGGGGAAATCGATATTTCTAATCAAGTATAAGCATGAAGTAAAGTTTGGTCCAAAATTTACTTCTTGATGAGAAAACGACAGCACACCTTTAGAATAACTTACTACACTATGCTCTCTTGGGTTATATACTAAGAAAGAGATGTAGTGGCACGGTTATCCCTAAGGCTGCATTCAGATGTTCATTACATATTCTTGGATATTCCAAAATAAAGCATGGATATCCTGGAATATCCAAATATTGTAGTAGAATAAGTAACCCATGTCTAGATGCAGTCCATGAAAGGCTTTAAAAAAATATTATTGAGAACCCTAGAAGCTAAAGGACTGTTTCACTGCAGGATGGAAAGCTCTAGTTTTGAATTGCTTGCACATTCTTTTCTTTGGCTTTTTCAAAGCTCTGTCCTCTTTTCCTTGAATGATTTTCAGGGGTGGATTTCACTCTTCTAACTAGTCTCTTGCTTGGTTTCTGTGCACACTGAGCTCCATTTTGGGACCCTCCATTCAGTGTGTGGAAGCAGCAACCTTTGAAAGAGAAGGGGCGCGTCTTCATGGCATGTGTTATTTTAGTTTAAAGAATTTGAAATAAAAGAAACGGAACAAAGCTGTCCAGACGACTTGCAAGTTGATCCGGTTCCGATGGCAGCCTTAACGCGGGATCAATACTCGGAGTCCACATGGCAGCATTGTCCTCCTGCCCATTGCCCACACTCTCTCCTGTGATTGGTTTTCCCTGCCAGGATCCCACCCTCCCTTCGCTTTGCGTCATGCTCCGCCGGGAATTCCCTGCCCAATCCACCCTCCCCCTTCCCAGCAGCAGCAGCAGCAGCAGCAGCAGCATCCATCCATCCACCCATCCACCCATCCATCCATCCATCCATCCATCCATCCATCCATCCATCCATCCATTCATCCAGGCGCTGCGGTGCTGCGGCGCTGCGGCGCTAGCGGCTTCTCCCTGGGGCTCCGCCGCCGCTTTCCCCCCGCTTTGCCGTCACTTTGCCCCGCAGAGGAGGAGAGCCAAGGGGTGGACAAGAGGACGAAGGGGGCTCCTCGCTTGCTCTTCCCCCCGTGGCTGGGAGGGAACTCCGCCCCCCCACCTCACAGGGACCGAAGCTGGATTAAAACCTTGGCTTGTGGTCACACCTAAGGTTTAATCTAGCTTCACTCCACCTTCAGAGTGAGAGAACACATCAGCAAAGTGACCAGTAGTTTTCTTTCCACATTATCTAGTCTAAAGGTGGATTTTCTGAGTTATTAACCCTGAAAGAAAACCAGCTTGTCAGTTTGCTGGTGTATTCTCTCACTCTGAAAGTGAACTGAAACTGGATTAAACCTTAGGTGTGACCACAGGCAGAGGCAAAGTAGCCTAGAGGGGGCTCAAAGCGGTTGACATTCTGTTTTCACCCTTCAAGGGACTAAGTGGCTGACAAGCCTTCTCACCCTTAAGGGGGCTGAAAGCGACTGTTCCGAACCTTCAAAGGTCTGAAATTGTGCAAAATTGCAACATTGTTTTTAAGGTGTGAAGTGCTTAGATTGATACAGTGTTTCAGCTTTAAGGACTGGAGGTTTATAGTGGGTGTTTGAGGGTGGATTTTTTCAATGAAGGAAACCCTAAACATGACGTGCTTCTAATACGTTCAGCCATTGGTTACAGTGCGATTGGGGGGGCGGGACAGCCTTAACACTGAATCTCATCCCGGAACGATACTGTCCACACAGTTAAAAAGGAAACACGTATCGACGCACGATCCGGAGTGAGACCTGTTGAGATCAGGATTTATTTCTAATTGGGATAACGTCCTTTAACATGGAAATACCGTGTTAATCCGAAGTGCTGTCTGAACTGCGCAAACTCAAAACGTTTTGAATTCGAGATAACTATGCCAAGGTGAAATCTCTTCCATTGCAACCTCCAGGGAGGGACTCAGATTGGCAGGGCTTCACAATATTTATGGCCACGCTTTGTCACAGTTTAAAGCCACTAATACAGCCACTTCAGTTGGCGCTATGTTGGTGTGGGCCATCCAAACAACAGCCCCAAACAGCAGGGTTTTCCTGGTAACCCCACATTGACCCTAAGCTGGCACAATGGTGTCCTGACCCAACAGTTCAGTTCAATAACATGTGTCAGACCTGGCTGTCCACCCAGGCCTCCGTGGAATTATATGCAAAGTTTGCTTGTAGAGAGGGCTGAGACCCAAAATGCCCTTCAGACCTCCGATACTGTTCCCACCGATCCTGTGGTCACCATCTGTAGCTGAGATCACAATTGCACAGATGGATTTGATATTCTGTACTGTACAGCTTTCCCCCAAATATGCCCAAGGCGAATGCAACAAGCCAGAGGAGAGAGGTGAGCCCTGGGTTGAGTAACAGCACTTCTCACTTCTGCTTGCCTTCTAGGAACTATTTACCAGCCGGCAGATGTCATGTGACACAATGTGAGGGGAAAGTGCAGGCATGCACATGTGTGTTTCTGGAAGCATGCATTCCTGAGGACTCCATCCTTGCTGACTGAGCTGCTTTCCTTGTAAAAAAGACCAATGCTGCACAGAACTGTGCTGGCACAGTCCAAGAAACCAGACTGCTAGTTTTAGTGTCAAGAGAGCTGGGGTAGTGCTCACTTTAGCAGCACATATACTAAAATTGGAATGATACAGAGAAGATTAGCATGGCCCCTGCGCAAGGATGACAAGCAAATTCATGAAGTGTTCCATATTCAAAAAACAGAGAGAGAAAGAGCTGGGATACTCTCTTCACTCTTAAGTGGATTCAGGGTGAATTACACTTTTAAGGCAGGAAACAGGGCTTCCTTTTGCAAAGGTGCTAGCCTAGAAATCACTCATTGCTCCCAAGGGTTCGCTTCTGGTAGTTGCAATAGTGAGTAAAGACCATGCAGTGCACAGGTTCTAAATAGTGACTCAGGTGTTTGCTTCCTTAAGCAGAATTCAGTTTACTGTTGATCAGATGCAGAAAAGGTAGAAAGCCTTCAACTGATGACCCACTTTATTCCAGTAAGAAGTCTCACTCCAACTCTGGCCTGTCCTCATGAACATTGGTTAGTATGTACTTAATACAATTTTTTCGTTGTCACACTTGTTTGTGTTCCCATCCTCAATCCTCAGAGTAGCCCTTCCCACTTCTACCCAACAGTCCCTGTCTCTCCCTCAAGTGTTAGAAGGTTGACTGTTCCCCACCTCAATCTCCTTGGTTTTGGTTTTGTTTTGCCCTCCTGTACCAGTGCTAGATTTCCTTCTCCTGTTTTCTTTCAAAACTGTTCAGCAGTACGGCTGACACATAGACATTGCTCATAAGATTAACTAGCTATTCACTGGTAAAGTGCATTCAAGAGTGGCTGTAGCTTAATGGTAGAACAAACTGTTGGGAAAGCAGAGGGTTGCTGGTTCAATTCTCAGCCTCTCCCAGGAGGCAAGCAAAGGCAAACCACTTCTGTTTCTCTGCCAAGAAGACTGCATAGAGGTTCCCATGGAGGTGCCCATGCAGTCAACCACAACTTGGTGGCACCCAACAACCAACAATACTTGAGATATGTCTTCCCAAGAGAAAGGAGGAAGTCCCCCATCTCTCTTCAGGAGATACAATCAGTGGCTACAGGGTCATAATGCACAGACAAAGCAGGTGAAGTATAGGTGAGTTTCCTGACTTTACTTCTAAAACCCCTGGTGGCCATTAAAGATTTGCCATGCGAAGACCAATGTCACTCATACCTCATCACCAACAGAATGGAGCTGATTTTCCAACATTCTGGTAAACTGTTAAATGCCACAAAGAATTTAATTTTATCACATACTAATAGAATTCTAAATGTCTCAGAAATTTTCCACAGTAGTGAATTTAGTAACACAAAGGTTCTAATTGAACCTGACATGCATCAGGTAATCTTCAAAATGAACTGGTGGGGGACACATTTGCTTACCAAATCAAATCACGGTCCAAACTATATTTTGTGCTCACCATGTATTTTCAGGTTTAGATGTTCCTCATACAACATCCCAGATGGTGATAACCCCTGCCTATATTCAGCATGGGAAGAAATCTGTCTGGTTTTGCTCCAATCCAAGGCTCTTAACTCTGCCTGCAAATTGAATTGCAAGTGTCATTACACACACTTCTGGATTTTACATTTCAGAAGAACTGCATGAAAATGAATGCATTTTGCATGAAGTACTTGTTTTTGGAAATACATAATATTTAATTAAACAGGAAAACAATGATTTGACATACAACAGCATCCAGACAGGATGACTGTAGCAACATTATGATGCTGCTATGGTAGGGTCACCTCGTGTATTGTAGGCAAGTTCACAATAGTCCTTTTTTTGCCACTAAAAAAGTGCTTTTAACTTTTGCTGGAAAACCCTGCACTGGTCATGGGTTTTCCAGCTGTAGCACTTTTTAGGAACCTACTTACACTTCAGGACAGAGCAGTGACCAGAGCTACACAGCATGCATGAGTGGAGGCTGAAAAACTGTTTGCACATACATGGAGATGGTGACTCATTCATTTGGGAATTCAGTGGTGGCTAAATTGCTCAGATTGTGCATTACCACAACATGCAAAGACAGCACTGTGGCCAGCGCTGCCCAGACAGGAAGAAATTATAGCGGGGGAGCAATATCCCACATTATTGTTTCCTGTTGCTACATCTGGGGGCCATCTGGGGGCAGCCCCAGATAATTGTGGACCACAAGCATCATCTACTCCAGTGCTCTGCAATGTTCAGGAAAATGAATAGCATTCTTAGATATTGACAGATGTAGTTTATTAATGACTGTGTTTGCTTCTGGTGTCATTTTCAATGAGAAATGACATAAAATATGAGTGTTTGTATTTTTGTCTTTCAAGCTGTGCCCTGCTCTGCAGAGCAGGACAGCCACACAGCAAACAGTCCAGACAGATGACAATAAGATTTTAAGTTGTCATTTATACTGGGTGTTGGTGCCAGAGTGACAAAACAAATGCATAGCTCTGAGGACTTACCAGTGCAAAGGGATGAGAAAAGGTGCTTTTTCTATTCACAAGATTTGCAAAGGTATGTGGTAAGTGAAACTTCCTTGCAACTGCATCATTCTGTTACAGGAACTCCTCTAAATTACTCATAGGTGTACGAGTTCCCATGCTCATGAGAACCTTTAATGATAGATTTTATGGATACATAACTGAAGAGTTGTACTGGAGGCAAGGTGAGATGAGGAAGCTTGAATGAAGACAACAACCAATCAAGCCTCACCCCTTTGGCCAGCTAAGCTCTAATTCTGAGCAATAAAAACTGACAGCTTTCCAGTCAAGTTGTTGCTGGAATTTGTTCTAACTGGATGTCTGCAACCTCCTGCTTGTCTCCTGAACTCTGGATCAGCTTCTGACCTTGGTTTTTGGATTTGTCCCTGAAACAGCTGTCATACTTTCTGGCTTCTGGACTTTGGCTCTGCCCTCTGACTTTGCTTATCCTCATTGTGTTTATCTCTGAATGTTGATTTAGGAATGTTTGACCTCCACTGTGTTTCTTTTCATCCTGGATAATAACTATGAACTACTGCCCTATTTCTGTGCTACTAGAAGGACTGAGTTTGTAACCAAGTTCCTGCCCACACCTGCCTTAGTGCATTTTTCAGCAGTGGATCATGGCAACTCCCCAATGCACCTGCCACAGAGATATCTCATCAGGTAGGTGGAGACTTGGGCTGAATTCACACTTAGGCCTCTGGTATGCAACTAGGACAGCTCTGATACAGCTCTGGTACAGAATATCTGTACCAGAGCTGTCCTAATTGTATACCAGAGGCCTAAGTGTGAATTCAGCCTCAGCCTTAGCAGTGAAGCTTTCTGAGTGATATCTGTCAAGGTAGTTCTGAAGATAAAAACAAAGATGCAAGAACACAACACTGGGAAAAAAGGCCATATATGCATCAAGTATATCTTTAAAAACAGATTTTGCATAAACACTTAGAAGAACACTCATACTTTGCAAATGAGTCACATTTGTGCATATAATTTCTATATGGGAAAGATTACACAATTTTGTGTTCAGTTTGACTTCATTACTATCACAAGGGAAAGGAGTTGTGACTTTTACCTACTGCAGAGACTTGAATCTTGTTGATCTAGGTAAATGAGATTTCACTAGGTTGCATTGGTTTTTGCTGAATTTTAAGAGACAGTGAAACCATGTAGTAAACTAATTAATTTCACTCCTTTTTTGACATACTGCTTAAATCAGCTTAGAAATGCTACAGCTGAATAGACCCATCTGAGAGTTTATGATTGCTTTCTTCCAAAAGACTGACTTGTGTGTCAACAGCAACTGAGAGTTCTGAAAAGAACCACTTAATTAAATAACTGCTTTAAAAGGTAATATGAAACAATGCTTTTTATTTAAAAAGAAATTGAAAGAAATTGAAATGATATTTAGATGGGTGATAATATAAACTGAATATACTTTTAAAATATACATATGGTGTAGAATGAATGATGTAATTTATGGGTGTTTTTCTACTGTCACTAAAAGTACCCATTAAGTACCCATTAATGGGTACAAAATGGCATTTTTGTACCCATTAATGGGAACTTAATGGGTACTTCTAGTGACAGTGGAAAAACACCCTATGAGAGATCAGCCAACTCAGTCTTATACCTATGGCCCTTTTTGCACTGGCCCTTTTTCTGGATTGTTTTCTGGAATACAGACCTGTCATCCTCGTGCTAGTGCAGATTACAGTGGGCCCAGTGCAGAAAGGGCCTATGTTTCTACTTAAGGAGAATAAGGGATACACATAGAAAGTAGGGATGGATGGTGCCCATTATGACTGGTGGGGTAAAGATCAAGGAAGGAAAAGAGGGACAGAACAGGTAGTAAAGGTCAGTACAGGTGTAACTTTTGGGAACTGAGGCACAGTTATGGCTGCAATTCTGTCCACAGCCATATGAAAACTGAGTCACTGAACAAATTTTGCACAAATTAGCTCGTTTGGAATTGAAACATGCATGAAGGAAAAAAGTGGATTTAAGTAGTGAATGTCTAGATATGGTGGGGAGAGGTCCATTGGGTCAGTCACTGCAGTGAAGGGTCATCTTAGGGTCTGGTTACATGCTCCCCAATGGACATTTCCAAGGTTGGGGAGAGGGGGAAGAGCATATAGCAATCAGACAGTATGAATTACTGTCTTCCTGTTTCTCCAGATATTTTCAGCAGAGATGTCATCAGTTTATAGAATGTGCTGCTGGAAGAGGTGGTAGGAGCTACCAGTCTAGATGGCTTTAAGGTAGGGTTAGACAAATTTATGGATGACAGATGTATCAAGGACTACTAGAATGAATGCCTAGGCTGGGGGGGGGGAGCAGGGCGCTTCTAAGGCCATTTGCTGGGATTTGAGAGCAGGAAAAGGTTTGTCCTTGTCTCTGTTTGAGATGCCCATGAGCATTTGGCGGGCCACTGAGTGCAACAGGATGCTGGACTAAATGGGATGTGGCCTGATCCAGCAGGGCTTCTCCTATGTTCTTATGTGCACAATCTTTAATGTGTGTTTGGTTTCAATCAAACCAAGTAGGGGCAGGGGCTAAGCCTCAGTCTACTGATTGTGCACTTTTTCCATCTCCACCCCTCCGCCTGTGATTGGTTACACTTATGTCAGTCACGTACGGAATCCCCTTCCTTGACACACAACTCCATGGTCTCCCCTCACAACTGGAGGTGACAGTGTTTCGGGGTGAGAATATATGCCCGCCCTGAAGTGAATTGAGTTGCTGCTCACTTTGCTCTGGTGGAGAGCAATGAGGTGGCTTGAGAGACAATGCTTCACAAGATCGAAACAGCACAAATTTGATCTTTTGCAACCTTTGCATTGCAGAGCTGGACTGGGGAGCATCGTATACGAGGAGAGGTAGGAGGGGAGAAGGGGATGAGCCAGGGCATCAACTTGCTGGCACTGTGTATTTTGTGCAGCAGCCTCAGTTCAGGAAGAGGGGGAATCCTTGCAATCACCTTTGCTTTTAAGAGACTTGCTTGCCTTTTGTGCACGTGTGTGGATGCAGTTTCCTCTACAGCCTCAATTGAGTTCAAAAAGGAGGGGGAAAGATAGAGGAAGAGAGAGCTGGCCTGGAGTAAGAGGGCCAACCCTGTGCCCAACGAGGAAAACATGGTAGTCACTCCCAAAATACTCTTTCATATTCACACCCTTAAAATATAACTGGGCTAAGGAGCAGAACAACTTCAGTGCTGGCATGATATGAATAAAGAAAATCCTGAAGGGGAGGGGATAGCACAGGGAAAAGTTGGAACTGTCTAGTTAAATGTAATCCATTGGGATCTGGGACTGGAGATGTCTTGCTGAACAGGTAAGACTGCAGTCAAAACAACTCACCTGGGCCAATTCTGTATTGCCTTCTAGTAAAATAATTACTGAAGTAGGCATTGAGAAGGATAGACTCAATTTTAGCACAGATTTGTCTTTTTAAAATAAATTCCTACATTTGAAATGCTTTTATCTTTAGCTGATTTTAGGTTGATTCTTAATACTACAGCTTGGAATTTGTGGTTTTATTTCTGACATGCTGTTTTCTGGCAGGATTTTAAAAACACAACAAACTAATTGACGAATCCATGCTTCCTGCCTTCTCTCTACTTCAAAACCTGTTCATGGGATAAATTCATATTTCTGGCTCCCCCTGCTAATTCTGGCTCAGGGCCCTTAATGTGCTGGCTGTTTTGACAGATGGGTGGCAACAGAGACAATGCTGTGAAGTAGGTTACTGCTGTTTGGGTCACTGAGGCTGCAACCCCATTCAGATGCCCCCATGAGTCTGTCGCAGTGCACTCAGGCAGTCTTATTTCTGAGCAGGCACAAACAGTCTTGCATTGTTAACCACTCAGAGCAATAGCCTGAAAAATGGAACAACTAGATTCTTCATCTTTAGGAGCAGCGGTGGGAGTCTGAGGACTCTGCGGCTGGTCTCCAAGGTCTTCCCCACACTGGCAGCAATTTCTGCTACTGCTGCTTCCCTCCTGATAGTGAAGGAGATATTATAGAGTGATCCAGCAGCAATTCAAGGACTTCTGCTCCTTTAAACTGACATTTTTGAGGGTCCGTTTACTATGACTTTCCTTTCTGTGCTGTGTTTGCACTGCTGCTTTCGAGGCAACCAGTCGAGCAGTGTGATTATAGGGCCTTACGTTGCCTTGTTCTCACACTTAGCAACCCTGCCCTTCCTCAGCGTTGCAGGAAAAGAGTTTGGGAGGGAGGGGCTTGTGAACTGTCTCAACTCTATACAAATAAAGGAGATGCAACTTCTCCTTCCCCTCCCCTCCAAAAGAAATAAAATACTACTGGTGGGCAAGGAAACCGGTATCTGTGTGATCATAGGAGTTAACAGCTCTCTTTTGTCTCCCTTAGCCATTTGATAGGTAATTGAGCTTCCTTAGTTATAAGAAAGGAAGGAGTAGCAGGAAGGAATTCTAAGTATATTAAACAGGAATATTAAAACCCCCTGTGGTTGGGGGTCTCCACAACATGAGGAACTCCATTAAGGGGTCGCGGCATTAGGAAGGTTGAGAACCACTGCTCTGTTGGATCAGACAAGTAACCCAGCCAGTTGAGCAGCCTGTTCTGACAGTGGGCAATCAGCCAACCAGTCACACACCAGTCCACAAGTGGGACATGAACTTAACGTAGGGTCTTTTCTCACTTGGAAGACTGGAACAGCCACACATGCTCTGGCGTGGTGCATTCACACACTGCAGGGCTGCTTCTGTCCTGGATTGGCTACTATTTGGGTGGAAGGAAAAAGAGGTTGCACTCAGAGATAATTTTGAAAATAGCATGCCGATGATAGTGTTCTCAGCCTACTTCTAATCCATTTTAAGGGCCAGAGGATGCATTTTAGAAACACATTTTCTGACCTTTAATGTGGATGAAAGCACTAGCATTTGTAGCTTACCACACATAGAGAACCTGACTGAAAAACAAATTGTCACGGGTTTGATCCTTGGCATCTACCCAGGAGAAGGTAACAGCAAACCACCTTTGGATGGATAGGTCCAGATGTTGGCCTCTAAAATGATGGCACCAAGGAACAGCAGCAAGTTGATCAAGCAGGCAGCACCAACTGAAATTTTCTCTTCTATCAGCTTCTAAAGGTACAAGAATCCAGCTCCCCATTCCACATGGGCATCCTGGCTTAGGGCAGTTCTATCCTATACTCCAGGTCCCAGTAGCAAATACAATTTGTTGAGTGCAGTTATATTTTGTAGTAAAACTGCTGAAATATTTGTTTACCTACTGAAGTGTTAGAGTGGCTGCATCCAGACTTGTTTATACTGCGCAGCAGAATGTGTAGTTGCAATCGTCATGGTGTCGCATTATCTGATCATTGCTGTGCACTTACCTTAATGCTGATCTAAGGATACTTGCTGTGCAGTATAAAGTAAATTTGAATTTACGAGAGCAGCATAACAAGAGCAGGAGGGCAGCTCAAATGTGATTGGCTGCCTCAACTTGCGTGACGGTGCACACTGACTCAGCTCTCACAGCTTCTGATGGGAAGCCACAGAGCTGTGTTTCAGGTCAGGACAGCTGGTTGTCGCTGCACACCAGGTAAGCTACACCTTTACCTTTAACTGCGGATTTACTCTGCAAGTCTGGAGGCAGCCAGTGATTCAACACATGCTGGCATACCAGACCATCAAGTCTGCTAGATGCCTCCATTCCACATGCTGGTGTGATCTAAAGGAAGCCCCAAGTGGGGTCACCAGCATGTGAAAGGAAGGCTCTTAGTACACTTGATGGTCCAGTGTAGTGGCCAGTGCAGAATCATCCTTTATCTCACTCATCAGAAATTGTGCCCCTAAGGTTAACTATTTCTTAAGAAATGCATAGATATGAACAAGGAAATGAAAACTACAGTGTGCTTACAGTGGAGGTAAGGGTAGGAAAAAATGTCCTTGGTTTCCTAAGATGGATGAGAAAGCATGTGCAACTGCAACAGAAAGTCAGCAGATGTTCAGGATATTAGGTCATAAACAGAGACAAAACAAGAGTGATAGGTGACCCTGAGTAGTTGTCCTTACTCCCAATGTCACTTAGGGATTTTGCTGGTGTAAAAGCTGCCCTCTAACTGCATCTCTAACAAAAACTGGCTTTGCAGTACCTACTAATATAAGATTTCAAGAGTTGTGAAGATTATGCACTTGAGCATGGGCTGACCACACAACCTAAAGAGAGATATCATATTAGCTACCATTATTGTTAAAATTATTGCTCTTTCTTGTTTGTAATTTATTTAACGGTAAAAATGGATTTAGAAACCATGCTAAACACCAACAGTCAGTTATTTTTTCAATAAGTTCTCTCCCTTCCAGCCATAGCCTAAGATTATGGAAAAACCAAAAATTATGGGAAAATTAGAATACAGCTATCATTTTCCACATACGTTTGTGTCAGGCATAACAACTAGTGCACATAAAACAAAAGTTATGGTCATGGTGTTCTTTCTGTATTGTCCTTCACTGTAAGACTTTCAGATGGTTTGTAATACTGACAAAAATTCAGAACAGACTCATTAACTGGAAAATAAAAGTGCTGCCAAAACAATTCTGATGGAACGTTTTTAGCCCATTAGATATTAAAAGGCTACAAAAATACACAAGAACATATTCTGTGCATATGGCCTCAAACTGCTTCAAAGGGTGCATTCCCATAGGAGATAAAACCTGGAGTGGATTTGGATTTGGCACTGAGGGATCCCATTAAATCCCCCAGTGCTCCGAATCCACCCCAGATTTTAGGCCCCCTGATCCCATGCTAGTTTTCTTTCCCTGGATTTTCCAGGGAAAATCCAGCGAAAGAAAATCCCTGTTTCAACAGGGTTTTTTTTGGCTGAGTGAAGTAGGGCAGCCAAAAACCGCTTGTGTCCCCATTGACAAATAACGAGGATTATTTCTAAATCCTGCAGCGAGAATTCTTTTGATTTGAATACAGATAATTCATGATCCAGGACCTTTAATCCTCAGAAACTGCGGATTTGTATGATTTTGTGGGAACGTTCAGGTTTGAAAACGAATTCAAAGCTCTTTAAATCTTAAATGGGGATGCAGCCCTCGTTTTGTTTCAACATAACTTTACTTGTCTGACTTACGAGGTTTGCACTTCATTAACACTTGTTACATATGTCTGGAGGTGTCTAGAGACCATCTTTCCAACTTGAAGAGAGAGCAGAGAGACAACAGAGAGAGTATGTGACTTATTAGATATTATTACAGCAGAGTTAACCAATCAATTTGTCCCAAACTGCAGCACTAATACAGACAGAAAATTAACCCCTTTTATGCTGAAGTGATATACACCTGCAATATACCAACGAGCTGTCACTTCTGCAAGTGCCAGCTAAAAGTGATTCCCTCTTTACAAGAGGTGATCGTCCACCATGACAATAGCACCAACAGTTGCTACGAAGACTGGGCAATGTGTGTGCCTGTGAATGGAGTGTGGACTTAGGGAGCAAAACAGCCTCCAATTTTCACCTGAAGGAAACTTCTCTCTGGAACGCAGCACCTGATGGGAGAGCATGTTTAACCCTTTCCCAGGGAGCTAATCAAAATTGCTTCCTATCTAAGGAGAAAATGGCTTCTTTTGATCAAAATTGTTCTATATCTTTGGGGGGAAAGCATATCAAGAGTCAGTTCAGGTCCACACCTATTTATGCCCCAAGTATCACACAGGGATCACATCAGTAACATGACAATGGACAGTCCCCACAAAGGGCAAACTTACAAGTGGGCATCCAGGTTTTGGCAGAAGCATAAGGGCTATTCAGACCTGTTCACACCATATGAAAACAGACTGCAATCACATGCAGTAATTAACAAACAACCAACCAACAAATAAAACAAGGGTGCAGAATTTGAGCTGCATCCCCATGCTGTTAAAATAAATAAAAACCTCAAAAGGAATTTGGATGTGGAAGCTGCTACATGATGTGTTCGTGTGACATCTCTAATTCATATTAAAGTGTATTTTGGGGGCTCTGGTGCGCATTAGAGGTGAAATGGGAAACTAACTGCCGCATGCTACCAACTCAAAGCTGTTTTTAAGATGCTTCTTTAATGTATGTAGATGCAGCCTCAGTTGCCATGATACTGACATGCAACCAGAGTCATGACCCAGCCTCTGTATTTTCCCTTTCCTCCTACTGAAAAATAGCAGAGAAAGTAAAAAAGGAAGAATGCTTATAATCAAGTACCTGTCTTCACGTATTGCTTCTTTAATCAGCTTCACTGACCCTCAAAATGATTTTTGAGCAGAGAATAGAAATGCCCAGAATAAAATGCTGAGGAACTGTTCACGTATATCCTCTGTTCTGGTGCTTGGAGTGTCCTGGGACAGAAACGTATTTTTCTAATTTATGTAATTCTGTAAAATATAAATATGTGTAAAGTAAAACATTTAAGCAAGGATGCCATGAAATGGGTAGAAACGTCTTGAAATTCTCAGGTCAGCTGCCGGTAGGAGTGGGAATAGCAAATGTATATTACCCTATAAATTGTTACTTTCTTTCGCTCAGCCTAATTGACCTGTTTTAAGTTTTTAATTTACCACAGGCCCTGTAGGCCTTCGGAGGCTCATTGGAAAGCTCTTCTCTGCCTAGCAACAGCTTCAGAGTCAGCTGACTCTTTGTAATCTCTTTGTTCCTTTCTCCCCCCTCCCATTTATTCCAGAGGTTAGCAGTTTCTCGAGTCAAACAGGCAATGAAATGTTTCCCAGCACAATGTTTTTTGTAAGACATTATGAGATAATAGCACCCTGATCAAAATGGAAGTAAGAGACATACTGTAATAGAGGGAATAATGGAGTCCTTCAGGTTTACTGTTTTTGCTCAAGGAACTTATCTGGCCTTTAAGCATCACTTGTATTACTTGCCATAAAACTGAGCATCTGGAAGAAATAAAATAAGTTGTAATACAAATGCTCCACTACTTTCAGGAAATATCAGGGTCTGAACAAGTTAGTTATTCATTGCAGACAACAATATCTCATCTAAAGTATGCAAATACTAAAAGGCTGTGCTGGACCAAGTGAAAAATCCATATTACAGCAGTTGATTTAAAAAAGAAAAATGCTCCCATCACCTCTTCAGTTCCCAGACCTGCAATCTTTAACCTATTGTGGAGGCTGTTGCCACTTTGCCTGTGCTCAGCGTTTGCCCTTAGGAGTTGCAGGACCTTAGAACTCCTGATTTCAAAGCATATGCAGTCAGCGGAAGTACAAGGAAGGAAAAGGGGAAAGAAGGAAAGACACATATCTAACAATCCATGGTGCTTTTATTAAACAAATTTCATTGAGCAAGTTATTCAAATGACGAGGCAATCCTTAAATGTACACACTATTCATTAAGAACAACAAAAAAGGGAAACGTTTCCACCATGTCTGTAAATAACATTTATAACTATCCCAATCTGCCCCTATAATGCAAAAAAGAAAGAAAGGAAAGAGCAGGAAAAGACGTTATTAGGATTTTACAATCTGTGCAGGGATAGAAGAAACGAGGTTTGTCAAACACTTTGAGTTCTCTTAAGGGTGAGAAAAGTGGGGTATAAAAACCAGCTGTTCCTTCTCCTCTTTCTATTTATTACCATTGAAAAACATTTCCTTAATAAAGTTGAGAAGTTCTATTACTATCGTATCGACTGAAATTATTTAAATTGTCTTTTTGTTCTTGTTGAGCTGAACTCTAATAAAATCATGAATTTTATTCATCAGAGGATGGGGTCATATAATGTTTAAAAATCATTTTGGGGAGGTGTTGGCACAATATTGTGAGTCTGAGGCTGCATCCCCATTACAAGCTTATTTCGGTTTCCCTAAACCTAAATAATAGAACTGGATGCAAACGCAAATTTGCCTGTTCCCATTACTTTTAACTTTGTGTCCTGGCAGCAAGGGCAGACGCTTTCTCCTGGGCAACCGAGCACAAGGGCGCAGGGAAGGGGTGGCTGGGTGCGGGATGCAAAGGGGAAAGAGGCCAGGAGGGCAGAACTTTCCTTCTTCCCCTGCAGTGCTGCTTCCCAAGAGCTTTCGCCCACGCCCCCGAGCTCCCTGCCAGCCTGGCAGGGCAGCAAAGGGGCACATGCACCTTTCGACCCCTTAGTCGGGCGCTCTGGCCACCTCCTGGCTGACCGAATGAGCACCTCTGGGCTCTTTCCCTCCTCTCCACGCTCGCTCACCTTGGGCGGGCTCAGTGCCCTCAGAGGGGGGAGGGGAGCCACTGGCCGCTGGCCAACAGGACTCAGCCTCCTTCACGGGTGGGTCACAGGGAGGCAGCGGAGGGGTCAGGCAAGGTGCTGCAGCTGGCTCTTTGCTGGTGCATTTCCTCCCTGCTGCTGAGCGCTTCTCACCTGTCCCCTGCTGGCATGGCAGCCCTGCGTATGTGTGTGTGTATGTGTGTGCGTGCGTGTGCCACCCCTGGGAGGCTTATCGGTCACCCCACGGAGCAGCCTCTGTTTCCCAGAATGGTTGGGGGACATGGTGAGGTCAATGGGTTACTCGGCAGCCAAACAGGTCCAGAAAGGAGAAACAGAGGAGGAGGAGGGGCAGCTGACTGGAGCTTGGCTGCACTCACTTTCTCCCCCCCCCCCCATGTCTCAAACAATGAAAGGAGGTGAGGTGAGGTGAGCGGGGGCGGGTGGGTGGGTGGGAAGACGCAGCGGCAGCGATGGCTTTGGGCGGCTGCTTCTGTCTGGCTCTCACTGCCAGCCCGTCACTCATCCCTTGTCCACCTTCCCGGCTCTTTAGAAGCTGCCCTGGGACAATAGAGACGGGGCCCCCGAGGTGGAGCTGCCCACCTGGAGACCAGCAGCAGCCCTGGACTTTGCAGGCAGCCCACACGTCAAGGCGAGGAGGGGCGGGGGCAGGGGCAGGGAGGAAGGGAAGGGTGGCCCCCACTAACACAGTACTGTCCGCACAGGAAAAAATGTAACACCTATCAAGCGCATGATCCGGAGTGAGACCTGTTGAAATGAGAGTTAACATTTACAACGCTTTGGGGTGATTTAACACATGTAAAGTGTGTTAAGCCAAACTGATGTGGGGTCTGCGAGGATTGAAAATGGTTTGAATTTGAAATAAGCTTGCCGTGGAGATTCGCCCTGAGAAGCTTTGCTGCAAACCTTCAGCTATCTGAACTGAAGTACATAACTGTTATACTATCACCTTTAGCTGTGCCTGAATGCAGCCAAAGATTTCTTTTTCACATGGGCTTTCTCTCTCTCATCAGATAACCAGCTCTCACCATTGTTCTGGGAGATTCCACTTTTTCAAAAAGCCAGGTCTTGGATTTCTCTGAAATCAATCTAAGGCTGCACATGAAGCCTGAACAGAATTAAGTTGCCTTACATACCTACCACTCCTCAACGGAACACACAGAAAGGGGAAACTTTCTTGTAGAGCAGCTGTTCTGGACACCCATATTAAAGAACTGTCGTGGTTGGGTGATGCAGCAACAAATCACTAGAACTGGTGTGAGAGAGATAGGGTGTTTTTCCACCACAGCCCTTAGACCTGGATCTAAGAAGATCCCAGTGTGTTTCCATAGGAGGTGTAGCACCCATTAGCAATGGGTGCTAACCCCCCTGCCGTGGAAACACCTTTGCACCCATGTGGGGAATCTGGACCGACCCCCAAGGGGTCAGTCCGTCACTCTAGGTGTCTCTGGGGACGGGTGTGTGTGTGTGTGCAATCTCCGAAGTTCCAGCTTTGGAGTGATTTCGGAGTCATTTTGAAATCATTTCGAAATGACTCCGAAGTCCCTCCGAACAGATCGCCAAGGACTTTGGAGAAGCTCCAGAGCTGTCAGCGCAGTCTGTGCGCTATTAGTGCAGACCGTGCGGACTCCCCTCCAAAGTCCCTCCGAGGAGATCGGCAGAGACTTCGAAGCCGCTCTGGAGTCCCTTCAGAGCGCCTCCGAAGGCTGCGCTGATCTCGTTGGAGTGACCAGCAGCGAGACAACGAAGTCTCTGCCGATCGCTTCAGAGGGACTTCAGTGTCTCACTGCTGGTCTCTCCAAAGAGATCAGTGCAGACTCCGGAGGCGCTTCGAAGGGACTCCGAAGTGGCTTCGAAGTCTCTGCCAATCTCTTCGAAGGGACTTCGGAGTCACTTTGAAATGATTTCGAAATGACTCCGAAATCACTCCGAAGCTGGGACTTCGGGGCTCCCCCCCCATGGGTGCATCCCCTCCCCCTAGCCTCCTCTAGAACCCATTGTCTGTTTCCTGTGGAAACAAGCTCCCTTTAATCCTGATTTTCTGGCAGAAGACCCATTGTAGACCCCATTAATGGGGTCTACAGAAAATCTGGATTAAAGGGCAGAAAGTACCCATTTGATCTGGATTTCCCCCATGGCAGTGGAAACAATCAGGTCCCAAATGGGTTCCGTGGTGGAAATGGAGTCATCCGGCTCACACCCAAATGGGTCCTTAATGGGTGCAAAAATGGGTACTTTTTGCCAATGGAAAAACACCCATAATGTGTGGCCAGTGCCAACATGAGACCAATCCTAGGTTGGGTTCACCACAGGTTTAAATGAAGCCAGAAAGTCCGTATAGCAACCCTGGCCAAAGAAACTCAGTGAGAATATTGTTTGCTGCTTTCAGCTCTTCAGAAGACAAAGTTTACACTGCATGTACAAAGCTGGGGATCTTGACTGGAAAATTAGGCCATATGCTGCATCACTGTGCTCAGCCTCAAAGCATTAGTGAGAACACAAGCTTAAGGATCTTTGTGAATAGGCACGAACCATACCAATCCATATCCCGGAAATATTAAATTCATGAAGTAGTCATCTGCACAAGATGAGGAAAAGAACGAAAAGAATATCTGCACAGTGGGTATTTAAGGATCAAAGGTTTGAGAGCCATTCTAGAAAGTGGTTCAAAGACATAGATTGCTTGATGGAAGGGATCGGTTAACAGCTTCTTCCAAAGATTTCCACATCTTTTAAAAGTGCATTGTGAACATATTACTATGCCTTCTCATCCAGGGTAGTTTTATTTAGCTTTTTCCAGAAGAACTATCAAAACAAAACAAACAGGAGACTTGGTGCAGGAATATATAAGCAATAGCCCTTTCTGCACTGGGCCTTGTTCCAGATTATATTCTGGAGTTTGCCATTGCTTTTGCACTAGCAAGTAGACGTGATACTCCTGTTTTGGAATATAATCTGGAATAAGGCCCAGTGCAGTGAAAGGGCTGACATACAAATAAATTCTACCATCATTTTTGTTCATGCTTAAAACACATGAGAAACTGGCCTTGCTACACTAATTCCTCGGTAGTGGGATTTTAGAAATGCAGACAAAATGTAATTCAAATGGAATGGGATGGATGCATTAGTGTGTGTAGGAGGGAACCATTTATAAACCAAGATACATCCTAAGCCCACAGGCTCTGGCTTTTCTTCTAGTGTTCTCCTCTAACATATATTTCTGTAAAATTGCTGCAAGCAAATTAGAAAGGAGATGTTTACTAGACAATTAAATGGCTGATATTAAATTTGAAGGCCTTCAGGAGGGAAATGTATTTATAAGTGGAGGCTGTTTCAGGTGCCTTATCTTTCAGACTATAAATGTAGACTTGATTTACTTTTTTTCCTATTACTGAGAACTATAACAAGACAAAAACCAAATTATTGTCGTCTTCTGTATAAATGGCTTGTGAATGTTGCCACTTAATAGCAGGTAGGCATTTGTCTCCTTATGTAGAATGCTAATTTGATTTTGCCCAGTTTCTATGTCATAGACTTCTGTGAGGCCGCAAACTGCTTTAAAAATATTTCTGATTAAATTCAGAAAACGATTTTAGGAGACTTGCAGTAATTCTTGTCTGAAAATGTTTGAATGCAAGGGCTATCCAAGAGTAAGATAAGCCTATTTGATATTACTGAATTTCTCATGATATGAAGTTAAACTGCAAGTAACAGCATTCTATTAAAAATCAATCAGTCTAGGGAAGTATCTATACCAAGCTGAGGTTTTAGTCACAGCACAGAGCAGTTGATTCGGGGGCATGGGGTCACAGTGCAAACGGTGTATAACCCCACAGCCTCATGGGAATGTTGCTGTGGAAGGAACATCACCCACAGCAGCCTCAGATGTGGCTAGAAGAGCAGCCTCAGACCAAAATGGGGTCCAATTTTCGGTCTGTTACAATCATTTGTCTTATATTGGGTGGCTGTGTTGGCTTGCATTTAAATGGCAGCCAAGAGTCGACAGCCTAAAGAAAGCAGCCTCAAAGCAGTTTAATCAAGCTCAAGGTAAGGTAACTTGGGTGCGATAAACAATGCTTTTTTCAGTTGTTTATTTATGAATATGTGACCCATCCCCAGATGGACAAAAATCACCATATAATTGTCTGAATACATGGCTGAGAACCTACCTTAACACATTGCAATCTACATTTGTCTCCAAATCATGCAACACTACAAGTGCTACCCATTGATTCACCACTCAGTTGGAAACCCTGCATCTTTGTTTAAATTTCCTGTACAACATGGCTTAAAGAAAGACTTCAGCAAATGGGGTAAGATGAATTCAGGGGGGGAAAAGTCTGTTTTTACAGAGTCCGATTTGCCCACAGGGCCCCTCTTTAAACATGATCACACCCTTTGTCTGCAGTTAGGACAGCTCAGGGGATGAGTGGAGGTGAAAGTGTTTGCCCACTTCAACCTCCCAGACGCCTAGCTGACTGGGGAAAATGGCTATGTGGATGGAGCCTTGGTATCTTTGAAGAGGGTAAGTTCTGTCACTGCATCCTTTCCTGCCCTAATGCAGGCTTGTTCCTGCAAGCATATCTTTGTGTTTGCTCACCTCACAGCCTTGAACATTCTGTATCATACTAGGAGGAATAGCTGACAACTCTTCATTATGCCATCTCTGGACACTCTCTTCTGTGAATGTACTCTCCCACAGAGCTTAAGATCAGGGATGGCGGCTGGTGTTTGCATTGAGAGCACTGGCCTGTCCTGAACTCCCCCCCCCAAAAAAAAGTACCTGGATCTGGGTGAAATGCGAATGGTCCTGTATGGAAACACTTGTTTCACTGTAGCAACAGTTACGCACAGCCACACCCATAGCCGTGCCACCCCACCCCTACACAGCTGCATGTGGGACTTCATTAGGAGTGAGAAGCTCCTAGTATGGTTTGTGTGTAGGATTTCTTCTTTTTCCTCTTGCACTGCCAGTGTGAACTTTCTCCTTAAGTTCCAAACAAGTTTATATATTTATGGGTCCAGAGCAACCTTCCCTTTACCTGCTATTTTGAAACTCCACAGTGTTGATCTTAGCATCGCCTTCCTCTGTTTCTCCTGCTACTTCATCATTATTCAGTTCCCATAGCATTGCCTGAACAGTCACTATTTTATGTGGTTGGAAAGCAAATCTGTATTTTGGTAATAGCTGAAAATCTTGTAAATATTGGAGCCAGTCCAGCAACGGAGGTCCTTAAGTGTTTTACTCTTCTTTGCTGTTGATCTTGTGCTTTGATTTGCCCTGAAATAATTTACCAATTTCCCTCAGTCTTTACACTTGACCTGAACAATTCCATCCAGCATACATTTAAAAAGTGGTTGAAATGCAGTAGTAGCATGTTCCATTTCACCATTAACCCACAGTAAAAGCCAGGAGACACACACTTTAGTACATTTTCTAGCCTTTAATGTGGATTAGAGGAGGGTATGGAATACTAGTAGTGGCTACTCTATCTAAGGCTGTGTTCACACATAAAGTGGCTTATAAGCTCCTCAGACGCAGTAGTATGTGCCCTTTGTATTTTCATCCCAGTAGTGTGTGACATTTGTGTTCTCTAAGGCTATGGACTTTAAACCTTCTTCAATCCATCTTCAGATCTGACTGATTACACCTTTCATTTCTATCTTATTTTGGACTTTCCATTCAGGAACATCTAACCGGAAGATGGAAAGTCCACAAATAAAACAGACAGAAAAGGTGTTTGCTGTCAGAACTGAAGGTGAAGGTTTAAAATGAAGAAGTAACCACAGCCTAAGCCATCTATTTTAGCCTACAATGTCCATGGGGGTGGGCGCAGACTGGCACTTGAACAACGGGTGCTCCAGACATCACTCTGAAGTAAAGTGCTTCTGGAGAGAAAACAGTTCACTCCTATATACTCAAATACTCCTCATTTTAGACTCGAAGTAGCAAGGATTCTTCTCTTCATGTACTCAGTCCCTCGCTGCATGTTCAGCTCTCATAGGTCCAGGTGTTCTCAGGTGAAGGCAAGTTCTTGTACAGTTCATTGAAACACATAGGGGAAAGTGGAGTATTGGAATACTCCATAGTGAATGACCTTAAAAGTACGACTTTTTAAACCCGGAGCATCAGGTTATAATGTGCAGTTACTACAAAGAACTTTCAAACCTGTCTGGCAAATTGAAAGCTGCTGTGCGTTCCCACACACATTTTAACTTTGTCTAGATGCACCCAATCTCACTTGGGACACTTCATAAACTGTGAATTCCGTTTGCATTCCCGATTGTTTCACCACAGAGTACTCACGATTTTTCATTGTTGCTTCAGAGCATTCTAACATAGCTGCACATTTTCCTTAAAACGGGAGAAAGAACTCTGGCTGCGCAGTATTGGCTTGGAGCGAAGTATTCTGAAAATGCAGGCAGAAGCATGAGAAGCACAAACATGAACTTGCTAAACCCAGAAATCCTGCTTGAAACTTGATTGGCTCTGCAAAACCTCACATGATGGGAGGGAGAGCGCACAATGCCTGAAGTCCCATTCCTCTGATGAGGAAACTGCGAAGTTGATTGTCTGTGAGGATGATCAACTTTCCCTTCACACTAAGGATACATAGGACTATCCTTAAGGTGCAAATTTAATGTCTGCTGTCTGGATAGGGCCTAAGCTTTCTCTTGAGCTGCCCGAGAGATATATTTTGTTACCATATGTGGTCATAGCTAAGGCCGAGTTCCCATTGCCATTTTGAAGCAGTGTAAAAATGGGTTGGATCCTCTTTGTCCCCATTCCCAATAATTTAAAGTGGCCTAGAATCAGTTTGGATCCTCTTCGTCCCCATTCCCAATCAGTTTCAGGGGTATGTTGAGGATTATTTGGCTAAAAAAATTGAATAAATAAACACCTATTTTTCAGGTGCTTTTTTTCATTTTTGCTTTTAAAACGCTTCTTCCTTATTGCTGTGGAAATGCTTCAGCAGTATTGGGACAAATGCGTCATGAAATGGGTGGGATTTCACCCTGCAGGACAGTCTCTTGTCAGTTAAAATGCCAAGTTTCCCATCTACAGCAGATGGTTTCATTGTAACAATTCACCCACTTCACACCTTATAACAATGTTTCCTTTCCCACCCACGCTTCCCCTCCCACACATGCATGCCTAAAGATCAAGGAAAGAAGCAGGGAGGATTCTTGCCCTTCACAAGCGATTCTGCGCCATTCTGCCTGTTTCCCTCCCAGCCTCCTTCCTTGATCTTTAAAAGGGGAAAAGGGGGAAGCAGCAGGAACTGGGAGAAGCAAGGAACTGGCAGCCCTGAGCCCATCCCGCCCTCTCACCTGCCTGCCATGGCAGCAGCACTGCTCGTTTGCTCACTTGCCCAGCTGTGAGTGCCCAACTGTCTATGTGCATGCGCAGGAGCGCTTGGCATCCCCAGCAGCTCCCCCCACGCCTGCCAACACCTCTACCCTCTGATAGGTCTCTCGGCCAGAGCAGGCAGAGAGAGAGTGTGTGTGTGTCTTTGGACCTTTTTGAAGAAAGGAAGGAGGCTCAGAAGGGAGGGGCAGCTGGGATTTCCCATCCTAAGCTACGTCATCAGATCAAACCCATGGGGAGAGATGGTGGGCAAAGGGTGGGGAGAAAAAAGATTCGCTTTCCACAATGGTTTTTTTGGAACTGGTTATAATCTTATTCATGTGGGGACACATTTCTGGATTGACTGCGATTGCCAGATACTTGTTTGCTTCATTTTAAAGCACTTTTAATAGCATTGTAAACAGCATTGTAAATAAATAGCATTTTATTCCATGAGTGGGAACGAGGCTTAAGTCATTTTTGCGATACTTTTTGAAAAACACACATCCACATCTTTATAAATTTTGTCATGTTCTATCTGTACGCTGATTCTATAAGGCTCTTCTCTAGTTTATCAACTTTGTTCTAAGCTATCCTTTCATCTCTGCAGAATGAAGTTGGCTATTTCCGCAAAGTAAAATAAAGGGACTGTCGGATTTTAGATTGTGTTTTTCACTGTCTATGGGTGGTTCTCTGTTCCCAAACCTTCTCTGATCCACCTTTTTAGCACAGTATGTTTAGGAGAGAGGGGAGGAACAGACTGGTGTGTGAACAATTCCACCTTGAAACCTTTGCTAAGCCTTAGAGGTGCTTTCTTTTCGCTATGTGCAGTCACAGCCTTATACTTTCTTACACACAGAAATACATGCCTGAATTGTCATAGAGTAGGGATTTTACTATGTAGATTTATGGCTTTGCTGTTGTCAGATAGCTGGAAGTCATAAACCTTTGGCAACATGCATCAGAACTTTTCCTATCTACATAGATTAATTTTAAGAGCATAAAACTTACATATACTATTAAAAAGTATCAGAACTTTTGATATTGGACCGGATTCTACTGCCTGCTGTTCTTACATTGATGTTTGTATATCATATGGCTTTCAGAGGTAAGAGAGAAATCAGTGTTGAACATTAGTGGCAAGTGCTGTGCTGAAAAACACAGAGATCAGTGCCAGCAAATCCTTGTCTAGACACTGACAACAACATCTGCAGATAGAGGGAAGTTGTTTGCCTACATGAAAAAAAAATTGGTCAAGGAATTATTAGAAACAGAAACATGCTGTGAAGGGGGAATTGGAAATTTCTGCCACAATGCTGGTATGATGGAGGGCTCTGATTACGGTTGCTGAACTGAACAATTCAGGCTGGATTATTATTTTGCCCTTTTCTACCCATTAGTTATGTTTTGGGTATTTGACGTGCAACTTGGTAGCATGTTGCAGCATCATGGAGATTGGTATTGCAAGGGGAGCTACGGAAAGCGGAAGGCTCCGATTAGAAATGACCATTTGATCTCCCCAACCGGTGTTTTGACCTGCCACCACTCCTTTGGAAGTATGCCTTTGCCTCACCCCACATACAGAATCAATGAAAAATAAAGAGTATCAAAAGTGCCTTAGGCCCAGCTACATCTAAATTTTAATACATATTAAAATCCATCTCTAAGCAGCCTCAGAGATCATCCAAACATCTTATTCCACTATATTTAAATATTCCACAATAAAGCATGGGTATCCTGTAAGAGCCATTCTAGGATATTCTAGAATATCCAACTATAGCGAAATAAGTAATCCATGTCTGGACGCAGTCGCAGAAGTGCTTTATTGTAACAGCTTGTGAACACAGCCAGTGTTTTTCAAATCAAATGTTGTCAACCCGAAGTATTAACCTTTCACATATTTAGAGGCACACAGGAGAATCCTTGTTTCACTCCTATTAATTTTCTGGCAGACACTTCTACCTTTCTGAACTTAGGTTACCGAAAGGAAAGACAAGACACAAAAGGTGTGGGGGGGGGGGGGGGGCTCTAGTACTGCCTGTGTGTGTGGCTTTACAAAGTAACCGGAGACAAAGATGTCGGTGGTGTAAAATATTAAAGTTGCACGGATGAAACATTCATGGGGCTTCCGCCAGATAAGTTTTCCTTGCGTGTGAATGCAACATCTTGCCTGAAAAACGCAGAGAGAAAGAGCGGCCCATATTGATATGCAGGCAAAGGGGCCTTGTATTTAGAGTCACTACTAGCCAATGAAGCTAAATGAATGAAATCACCAGGCCCGGGCCTTATCTTCCTAGATAACCCTCATTAATCCAGTGAGCTTTGGAGGACGAAAGAAAGAAAGGAAGAAATGAATTGCTTCATTTGTCTTGCTGGAATAGCATGCTAATAAGGGAGGGGGGGTGCATTAATTATTCAGAGCAGCCAGCGAAGAAGGCAGATCCTTGCTTCCCCTGTTACCATTGCAACAAGTTGCTGCGAGGCGGCCTAGCAAATGCAAAAACCAGAGAATCGTTTGTTTTTCTTTGAAATTAACACAGCAAGAGGGATGCCTTCTCAGGAAAGGAAACCTATGTTCTCGAGTTGCGTGACACACCGCCGGACGGATTTAAGGGCAAAGCCCTGGAAAGATGGGGAAAAGTCATTTATATCTCAGATTTGCTTAATGATTAACCACGCCTCCTGGGGGAGATCCTGTTGTCTTGGTAAGTTTCCTGCAAGTTTACTTTCCAAGAGTTTTGGCCTTATTGTCGCAGAATTGTTTTAAAGTTTTTGCTTGCTTCTGAATGTGCAAAATATTGGACTTTAAAGACATGGCTTATTGCTTCTGACTGAAGAAGCACAGGATCTGTACTTCATATTTGTGTGTCTAATCAAAATAAATAGGTAAGTGTACCTAGGATTTCCAGCAAAAGTAATTTTACACATATTTTAAGAGGCTTTTTATTTTAGAAACATTGTAGGGTGGTAAAAAAAAATGCTGGTTTTGTTAAAGCCAGAATGGAACTTAATACAGGTATGTGCATTTTGTTATTGATGTTAATTGTTTCATTCTGTGCCATGCTCTTATAAAAAGTTGATTTTGTTCTTGAAAGCTGTTACGAGACCATCTTTATTTTTCTTTTTTGTAATCCAGTACATAACATTTCAGATGTGTCAGTCCACCTAGGTCAATTTCCATATAAACTGATGTGGGCATTGCAGTCTTAATTCACCTGTTCCCTTAAAGATTTTTCCCTTTCCTTTTTGTTCCTTTGTACATTTTTATAAGCCATCACCTGTTTACAATATATTTAGTGCTAGGTGATTGCCATCAACACTTGGCAGTACAGTATTTGTAATAATGTGTTGGCGTTTTGTTGAATTACTGCTTTTTGGAAGACTAGTGTGTTAGGACATGGTTTCTGTTATACATCATTTGAAAAACACATTATTAATGAATCTTGTTTTTCCAGTGGCAAAAAGACAGATGCTGTATCTGCGAGACACAAAACAATTGGGGAGCTGTGTTAGGCATCTATCTCCATTAGTCAGTGTATAAAAAAAAAAAAAAATGAAAACTTGTGAAAGTTTTGATTTGTTAGTCAACACCAATGAGATTGTTAACATTTTCCCATATGCCTGACTACAACAAAGACAAGTATCTCAAAATGTAAATAATAGGTTTGCATTAATTCAGTACAATTCACATGCCAACTTGGAAAATAGATTTTACCCCATTAAAAGAAAAATACTGAAATAAATAACGTCCCAGACAAGATGACAACTCAGAATCGCCTTAATTTTCTTTTGTGAAAACAGTATTAGCATACTCCCTGCTTAAAATGTATTTATTTTCTCTCAAACTTTATGATGTATGACAACTTTGTTGCTTCTTGCACAAAGACAGTTGTATTTTTCTTTCATTTTTTAAACTGTACACGTAGGGCTAGTTCTTATACTGAGCTAAAATTATCGTTAATGCTGGCTAAAAATAGCGTACCACTAAAGCAACATCAGGTACAGCAGAACACTGTAAGCCAAAAATACATTTGTCTGTCTGTAAACTTGCTGATCTCAAAGTTATTTGTTAAACTCATGTAGATTATTTACACTATGAAGATACACTGTAAGCCTGTCTCCAGGAAGCAAAAGGTAATGCAGGATATAAGCAAGATCCCACAACTGCCTCTTGCTGTGTCCCACAAATGTGTGCTGCAGACCTCAGCTTACCTGTATATCCAGTGAGGGACATATATGGAATTGCCTCTTTGGAGACTTTGAGGACCCACCCAAGTGCCTACCATGTTGTTTTGGTTTTTGTGTGCTACCAGAAGTCCCCATTAAGGCAATTTGGTTTGCCCCTCCCTTACCAGGCATGGGGATGACCAAAGCTATTACAGGAAACCAGCCATCACTACTGGATTTTGCATTTTGCAGTGTGTATTTCTGTGCATTGTAGCTGGTGTTGCGTTAAGAGTGTTATGGGTATGTCTGACAATTTCAGTGTAATGCTGGAAGGACCATAGGCTTTATCTCACATTACTAGGTAAGCTAGGATTGATTGTGAATTGAGGGAGAAGCCCGAGAACCTATTATTTCTGCAGTGTAGTTTCAGGAAACCTTCTAGTGCTATAATCTTAATATTTGACTGAGTTTAATTTGGCAAAGTGCCCTTTCTGGCTGTGTTCAAATAAAAACAATTAAATTTATAAAATACAAATTTTCTCAGTAGCAGCTGCAGAAGGAACATAATATGATGTTATGCTGGCAGGATTTTTACTTGACAGCAGTAGAGATATGTACACAGAAAGACAGAGTTGCATCTTCCCAAACAGACCGGAGTTGTCCTAGGAACAGCATCTGTAAACACACTAAGAGGAAGCCATTCTGGACTCAGTGACATTTATGTCAGAGAAAACACACTTAAGATTGCATACTAATTGTACAATCTACTATCGGGTGTTCCACAACTTATAAAAATATTAGCGTCTTGGTTGATGTACAAGACAGATAATTTGAGAATGTATGCATGTCATATCCACAGGAATCCTTTGTGTCAATTCCGCTGGGAAATTTAATTTTGATATTTGGGTACCACTTCAGTTTACAGCATTTATATTCTGCCTTTCCTAGGAGAACCACTGTTTGTCAAGATGCAACTGTGGTAAAGAGGCTCGGGATGCCCAAGTGATTGTCCTAGCAAACTCACGCTACATAAGGCACCTAGGGGTGCCCCTTTATGAAGAAGCATTCCATTTGTACACACCCAAAAAGTGCCTTTCAGTGCCCAAAAGTCTAATTCATTTTTCCACACTGCGGTCTTTGTTTGCCTCAAATTTGGGCAGTGCCTTCCCTGACAGCAGATGGTATTCACTGAGTGGCCTTTTTGTTCACTCAGTTTTCAGTTCCATGATTGGTTACATTTCCCTTCTGAGTGCTTATTGGATTCCCATCCAATCCAACGATAAGAGACCCATTTGGGTTCACACCCTAAAAAAAAAAATGAAACCCCAAATGAGGAAGAAGCATGCCTTACCAGACTTCAAGATGGCGTAATGCAATTGCCTGGAAAAGTTGTCTGTCATTACAGATTCAAATTCACCCAGAGGACAGCTTATTAAGTATGTCTGATCACATCCTAAGAGTAAATAGAGACAAGATGAACACTGCAGTAATCATACAGAGAACTCATCTTTCCCCTATGCCATCTGGATAACACTGTTGTTTCCCTGTTCAGGTGCAGAATGGTGTCCCATGTGTGCATGATGTGATGATGCACTGTCAATGTGGGGTTGAGAGGAAAAGACCATCTCTGTTAGGTTCTGCAGTTGAGCTTGTTTCCTTTCACCATGCCTTCTAAGAAAAGGCTGTCTCTGGTGATGTTTTTGGTTTATTGCTATATAATTCATAAGATCATGTTAGTATTACTATATTGCTATACTTTGTATTTTTAAAGCGATCCATGTTTTCCCACAGAACTCATAAACTGCCTGAAGCCATGGATTGGATGGTGAGGGGGTTGGCTTTCCTGGCTACCAGACCTAAGCTGGTGACATGAAATCGGATGACGTAGTTAAGGCGGATGACCTGAAGTTTGTGTTCATCCACTACCTGACCGTTAGTGTCTCTGTGGTGGGGGTCTTGGGTATGGTTTCCGCTGACCATCCCATTACTTTGATTGCTGTCCTTGTGGAGAGGTGCCACAAGATGGCTGCTTTCTTCAGCAGAGTATAGTAGGACAGAGACTACATGAGATTGAGATTGAACAGTATCTGCTGAAGTATCGTATTTCTGGGGATGTTCCCATCTGGAAGAACCCAAGCTGGGTTTTTCCATTGTTCCGTCTGGCAATCTTGAACTTGAGATTGATCAGACTCCATCGAATTTGCTGAACTCACCCATCACTTTCTCTCCATGGGGGCATCCAGAGAAGGCTAAAAAGCCGAGTTTAATGCACAGGAGCATTTGATTTGATAGTCACATTTAACAATTCTCTGCTGTAGCTGCACATTATACACCTGATATGCAGGGTTTTAAAAAGGGTGGTTTTAAGCACTCTTGCTGTGGAGTAGTGCATTACTCCACATTCTTTTGTCTGCGTGGGTGAACTGTACAGGAACTAACGAGAACTTACCTTCACTCAAGAACATGTGGACCTTTCAGAATACTTCACTCTGAGGACACAGGGTTGGGTAAGCACAGGAATCCCGCAGCTGTGACATCACAAAAATATTAAAATGCAGAGTATCGATTGTGGGTCTAGGCAAACTGTTTTCCCTCTGGGGCCACTTTATTCCAGATTATCGATAATACATGGGTTTTTAAAGCAGTGTCTGGAGGCAACCTATATCTGTGTGTATCAAATACGTATATGCTTGTGTAATTACATCATCCTAAATTTCTGGACTCTGAACACTATAGAGCCATATAGAGACTTTAAATATTTGCTGCCTAACTTCTACATGCTATAACCCTGCTGTGAGAAAATGGTCATCAGTAGGGACGGCACAGCTGTAGGTTCATGCCACAGTAATTGTATTATGGATATTGAATTCTTTCCGATCTTTGTTTAATGCTATCCTTCTGGCAGTGGACAAGGGTCAACTATCCATGCTGATTTTATTAGATATTTTAGTAGCCTTTCACAGAGCTGATCATGAGGTTTTATTGAAATGCCTGTGGGTCCTTGCAAAAGATAATGAGGTTGCTCCTGATTCTTCTCTGGCAGGTGGAATAAGCAATTTTCCACTCCTATAAAAGCCTTGAGGCCCTTCTGGAAAGGGGCTTTAGACTTTGGGTATGATTTTCAAGCATTTGTTTATGATTAGCAATGTGCAATGGCCTTTCTGCATATTGTTTAAGCATTATTGTTTTTTTACTATTTTGGTTCAGGAATAGGCTTACTAGTCATGTCTGCTTTGCTTATACAAATTCTGTTAACAATTTTAAAGGGTTTTTTTTTTAGCTTACAGACACTTTAAAATAATGCTGATTGTTATTACCAGTTTGAAACTGTAGCAGAACAGGATGACTTGTAATCATAACTGGAAAATAAAATGGCATCTATGGAAGTTTGTGTAATCTCCTTCCTTAGGATACTAGGTATGGGTGAAAAATACTAGTCACCTTCGCTATTCTTTCGACGTTTCATGTATGAATCAAATATTGGCTATACTTAAAGACACCTTTGCATGCTTTTGTGTATTGATTCAAAGCTTTCTTGCATTCACAAAGGTGAATTTGTGGATTCAGAGTAGATTTGGAGGAGTGGTTGCAGGGATTGATGAAATTTGAAATCCATTCCAAGTCTAGCACATTCAAAGGGGCCTGATTCACACAAATATGAATTTCCATCCCATTTGCTTCCATGCTAAGTAAATTGGGAAAAAGGAACTCGTACACATCCCTGTAGGATACCCTTCAAAACTCTTAGTGCTCTGGATTTTTTTATTCTTTAACTTACTAGTGTCTTGTAAAGTCAGGATCAGGGGCCCACTTCTGCAAGGTCACAGCCTAGAAACCCTGCAGTCCCTTTGGAGTCAGCTGGATTTTATGCAAGGGTCACTTGGGTGGGAAAATCGCAGACATCTTATCTGGATAGGGCTGAACTGAAATGAGAAAATTCCTTACAATCTCCTTGTCATAGCAGGAACATAAAGACCAATAGTGTATGTCCCAATTTCATATGGAAACAGGCCTCAGAAATAAAAGAAAGGTTGAGTTTCCTCTGGTAGGGTTGTGTCTAGGAAACCCCCAAATATCAGTCCTCTTCAAGTGAAAATGAGAATCTAGTATTAAATGAAAATCATGTTAAGGTCTTGTCCCTGTGTGTCGAAAAACACAACAGAATCATGGCAACCTTGAAACTGAAGCTGAAGATATGCACACACTTAAAATTTACTATTCAGTTTGAATCAAACGAAGCTCCTCTTTGTTTTTGAACTGTCTTTGAATGGATGATATGTTTAGTTCAGTGATGGCCAACCTATGACACGTGTGTCACAGGTGGCATGCCAAGCCCTTTTGAGTGACACACATGGTCACCCTGGCACCTGGGCGTATAGTGCTTGCTTGTTTGTTCTTGAAGTGTACAAAATACCAACTTTCAATTGAAGATTTAGCAAACGAAATTCAGCAACAAAAGTCACTAATGTAAAAGAATTATTTGTTTTTGCTTTTAATAAAAACATATCAAAAATATGACTTTTTTACTAGGCCTACAAATATCACATAATTATGGATATTTCTAGATGTGACACAGCACTGGAGTTAAGCTAGGTTTTCTTGCAAATTTAGACACACCGAGCTCAAAAGGTTCGCCATCACTGGTTTAGTTCCAAAATCAAACCTTTTGAACACCTTCTGGCATATCTCTAAGGGAGTCTGTCTTCAGCTTGTATGCTACTTGCTGTGGTGTGACACAGAGGTACTCTGTATCTGTATGAGTATTAATGCTGGTCTCCAACAAGTAAAAAAACTGTAGAAGATTGGGAAGTCCATAGGAATACTGTGTTTACAGGTTAAGGTTCCTCCTCCACCAGCAGATTATGCTACCTTCTCCAAAAACAGTTTGAGCAGCACTAATTGTTTTCCTTGTGATTCCAATTTATAGCATTCTTCTCACCATTTATACATCATCTAAAAGTTTTCCTTCTTTAAAGGCTCTTGCTGGGTGTTGACTTCTGAAAGACTTTGTAACCCTGGGGAATATTTTCTGAGGCTTTTTGCTTGCTTAATTTGTTGCTGGTTTCTGGTTTGAGACTTTTCTAATCTTGTACAGCTCTCAGTGAAATAGCCTTGCTCTGTGCCTCCACTTAATCTGTTATGGAAGATCAAGGGCATTACAGCTTCGATTTTGGTGGCATGAAATTCCTGCCAAGGAGTGCTATGCCCACCTGAGGTTCCTGGGGCCAAGGGTGCAAGAATGCACTCATAAGTGTTCTGTGCCCCATCCCATTGGTTACATGCTGGGGATGGTACCAATCCAGTGCCTAAATTTTCTTTGCAAAATCGCAGATATGGCTTGCTTTAGTAAACAGTTCAGAGCATTTTCTAAAGCAGACATAGTGGTCAAGCGTAATTGCCCACAATTTCATACAAGATCCTTAGTTGACTTCAAAATTCCTGGTACTTTGGTTATTTCACAGCTTCATCACCATGGAATCCATCAGTTAGAGCAGCAATGAAGCTTTTAATGCATTTGAATGATACATGGGGAATTAGCCATGCAGCCTTGACTTTAAGAGTAGGAGACTAAAAAAAGAGAGAGAGAAGGCAATGAGATAGGAAATTAAGTTTATCCTCCGTTCTGCTTCTTTTAGGCCAAGACTAACCTGGAGACTATTGCTGACATGATGTTTACAGTCTTCCTTGAAAAACATATGCTTTTGATTGATTTTGATATGCCTAGCAACCTGTACAAGGCAGATTCTTTGGCTAGATTTATCCAAAGATAGTACTTAAGAGAATCCTTGGACCTTTCCCCACTTGTCTGGAAACAGTTCCAGGTGGACTGAATGAATGCAGCATCCATACAATGATCTGCTGCAGCTTCCCCCAATACAGTGTGAGAGAACACATCAGCAAAATAGCAAGTCATTTTCTTTCCGTGTTATGTATCCCAATGGTGAATATTCTGAGTTAGACCATGCTGGAGGAAAACAACTTGTCACTGTTTATGTGATCTGTCATTTTGAAAATGGATTGAAGCTGGATTAAAATCCCTTGCTGTTTTGTGGTCTTATCATGCATACTATGGCTGCTCCCATGAGAGCTGGGCAATTGGAGCCTCTATTTCCTGTATGCAGGAGCCAACCAGCTGTGTGTGCAGATGTTTCAGGACTCCTGTGTTACTCCATTGGTGGCTTAAAGTAGATTAGAAGAAAGGGAGATTGAGAAGGTGACTAGGGGTGTTTTTCCACTGCCACTAGCAGTACCCATTAATGGGTACGTAACGGCATTTTTGTACCCATTAATGGGTACTTCTAGGGACAGTGGAAAAACACCCTAGCTCTCTGACGGAAGAAACCACTGCTGCTTGTTGCTGTCTGAATTATGTTATTGAAGATGATCAGAGCATTATATTTGGCAGCTATTGTATTGAGGATTCTCAAGATTTCCTTGATCACTTGTCCACAATTGTGTACTGGTGTCACCAATAGATGTTTAACCAGGGCTTGAAGTGGAAGTTTATCAAGAAAACTGGTAGGGTAGGGTGGAAAAAGTGTGGCTCTCTGCTGTGTGATATCTTAAATTAATATTTCTTTATTTTTTTTAGATATTTTATTGAAGTGTTATTTTTGTCTTTTTTGCATCACACAAAATCTATAAATGGGGGAGAACCAATGTAAAAGCAAGGTTAGCAATAGTTTAAAAAGCAAAATATAAAAACTGTTAAAAACTGATGTGGGGGTCAAATAGACAATACTAGTTGTTCTCGTTAGGCTTTATCCACAAGATAAAAAAATGGCTTGGAAGAGGCTTAAAGTGTCCAAGCATTAGGGCATCTATTAAATCCACATTAAAGATGAGAAAATGCACATTTAAAAACCTTTAATGTGGATTAAAGATGGGATAGAAATATTAGCATCTGCATGTTATCACCTCTAAGCCACTTTCAGGCCACCTCTTTCATGTGTGCAGATGTAATAGCAGAGCTTGTATATCGTTTGAAAATTTTCTGTTTATTTTGTGGAAGAACAACATAAATTTCTCGATAATTTCCCCCGTTTCACCTAAGATTTCCCTAAAATTAACCATGTATTGTGTGTTCTTCAAGTGACTTTCATGATACCAATAATTTTCGCAGTCTGAAACCAATATGTCATACAAGACAAATGGTGCAAAGATAAGTTTATTAGGACGTTTTGTTTTTCTACTGCAGATACTGGTCAGCTGACTAAAAAAAAATCCCTTCTGCACCTTCTATTTAAATGTTTATTTTTGTCTTTTCTGTATGACAGAAAATCTATAACCAGGGCAGAAGACAAACACAAAAAATTCTCTCTTGCCTTGCCTTTTATCCTTCCAGTGCTGATCTTTTTCTTTAAACCGTTTTGCTACTTCTGATTTCTCTGCCCAAATCTTGCTTTACTTTCTTTTTTTTTTAGCATCCGCATCCTCTGTTTATTTCTTTGCTGAGTTTCTTGCTTCTCCTTAGTCTACTTTTGAACCAGGCTGGCAGCTGTGGCAGAAGTCTATTAGTGCTGAACTTCTGAGTACAAGTGCTTTTCCTGCAGTGCTGCTTGCAGAGTGTAACTGAGAAAGAATTTGGCTTAGTGCACCAGAGTGCAGTGATAATAGCGTACATAGAGGGAAGCAGCGGGAGTCAGTAGTCCTGTGGCCTTTAAGAAGTGAGGGAAAAGTTGCCCATTGAAAGTTAAGTTGCGATCAGGTCTGGTGCCGAGTAGATTTGATCACTTTGATGCTCTTAAGGTAAGTGGCTATACAAACAAATAGCTAGTATTAGGTTTCACCTATTACTGCATTTTGATAAAACAGTTTCTATATTTTTCTTGATTCTTGAAGTATACATGTAAAAATGGCCAGTCCTGGGTTCATTTCTGGTTTCATTTGCAACATAATTTGAATCATTTCAGCTGTCAGAGCAGGTATCTTGTTCAGTGTCCCAAAATGTCTTGGCATCTTTACAAAAATAAATCAGGAATCGTCCTGGCTAGTTGTTTTCAAGTCTCACTCAGCTGATGAAAACATGAACAAATTTATACAGTTTTCTAGGCAGCAACACAGCAGTGGTTTGCCATTTTCTTTTTCCATTCTAGCCAACAGCTCTGGAGTTTTCTGGTGGTCTCTGATCTAAATACAAGCCTGTCTTAGTTCTGAGAATTACTGAGGCCACCAGAGATTGTAGCTTGATGAGGCATCTGTTCATGATAGATGTTTGTTGGTTCATTTCTTTCCTACAGTTGTTGTCCAGAGGTAGGGGACTACAAAGTGCAACATCTGTTTTGCCTACAATGGCTTTATTTTTGCAATTGGTTAGACAGTTCCATGTTTAATGAACAAATAAAGTAATGAGAGCTTACTACTCTGTGAAGCAGCAAAGTAGTGCATTAGTTATGATGGCTTAACTATAAGATATTTGTCCCTAAGGGAGATAGCCTGAGTACTATGGGGGACTATTGTATCATGCACTCACACCCTTCCTTTTCCACCCATACTACTTAACCTGGACATGACTAAGCATTGGTACAATGCAAGACTGATACAGAAACCTAAAATCTCAGTTCAGTTTAGGAATTTGTGGCAACGAGTGGTCATCTCTTACCTTTCCCATAGTTTGAACTGTCTGTAGAACACTGTATGAGATGCCTCCCCATTTGCTGAGTGAACTGCATTCATCTATGGCTACCTAGTTATTAATCACAGCATGTGTAATACACCTCTTGCCCTGCTTTGCAGACTGCGGTCCACCGATGCAAGACATCAATTTCTTATCTTGATTGCAATCTCAGAGCAGTTGTAGTTCTAATTACTTAATTTCACTGAGATCTTGTTCTTCAACCCAGGTGTTCAAGATGGTGAACTGGATTATTGTAATGTGCTCTACATGAAGCTGCCCTTGAAGATGGTTTGGGAGCTGCAGCTGGTACAGAATGCAGCTACTAGATTGCTGACCAGGACAGCTGGTGGGATGAATATCACGCTGGTCCTAAAAGAGCTGCATTGGCTGCCAATTCAGAATTCACTGAGCCCAATTCAAGATGTTAACTTAAGGTTAAAGGGCCCATGCATTAAGATCTGTACGGAAGACCCTCCAGGTTTTACCAATGTATTCAGCAGCAAAAGGGGTGGGCATCCGGAATAGAGCCTTTTCAGTGATGGCCCAAAGACTATGGAATAGTCTCCCCCTAGGTGCGGCAGGCCCCTTAAGTTCAAAAGTTTAGGAAGATTATGAAAACACACCTCTTTGTCCTGACCTTTGGCTAAATGGTGATATAGCTTTTTCTCCTCACTGTCATGCACTTTTGTTTTAACATGTTTGGTTTTAAATGTTGTAATCCACTGTAAGACCTTCGGGTTCAGGATGGGATAAAAATGCAAATAAATAAAATATCATATTCAACTCTAAAATCTGTGTTTTAATAGATGTAAACATTATGAAACCAGAATGTAAAACAGCTCAAGTTTTTTCATGGGTTTGGGAAAACAGTTGGGTCACAAAGTATGGCAACTATAGGAAACAGCCATGCCTCCGCTTGCTTCTGTGGTGCCGCAACAGAGAAACCTCTACTTTATGCAGTAGCACTAAAGAGTTCCTTTTCTGTAGATCTTAAGGAAAGGAGCAATTAGGAGGTGTGAGCCTTCACGTTGCTTGAACGTCAAGTTATATAGGATTTCAAAATAGGCTTGGACAAATTCATGGAACACAGTATCAATGGCTATTAGCTTGATTTTTCTTTGAGATACGGGAGGTGGTATACCTGTAAAAGTTGACAATTAGGAAGCTTTGGGTTCCATGTGCAGGTGCTTGGCTCTGGGGCAACTTCTACATGATCCATTGGGCCTTCATAGATGGGATTAGGGAATGCCGGCCCTGCATGACAGAGTGATGACTGGGGGCCTTGCATCCCAGGGAATGCCACTGGCTGCCTAGGCCTTTTGTGGGCCCTTGGCCTAAAACTGTGCCAGAAAGTATATCAGTGAATGTTTTAAAGTGGTCTTCTGCATGTTTCTGGGCCGAGGGCCTACAGCCACTGTCATGCAAACCATAAGGAGCTCAAACTGTTTTTCTGGGCTCCAGAAATAGTCCATTTCCAGGACCATTTCTGGTTATGCTAACAAATTCCTTCTGACCTGCAACTTTGGAGGCTGGGACAGGAAGAAAGGCTGGAACAGGCAGCTGCTGATGCATTTGATGGTACCTCTCCCATTCCTTGTGGAAGTTATCTGTGATGGGCTATTAGTTTGATCCCACAGGGCATCTGTTATGCACTTATAAACCAAAGTCAGCACTTTTTAAAAGCTCAAGCCTGCAGTAATAAATGATACCTCCATGTTGCATTTTTAACCCCCAATGGACTTTGTTTCTGTTTCTTGATGTCATCAAGTGTGTTTTCTTGCCCTTTTCTACCTTGGTTATTTCGGGCTAAGACAGGAAACAAATTTTATTATATGATGCGTGACAAGAAATGTTGTGTGGCTAGCTAAAAGTAAATTCGAGGTATGCATTCCCACTTCTCTTTTTTTAACCTGGGAGTGGAATCACTCATAGTCTTTTGTCTTAAATTCTTAGGGATCTATTGTGAAGCAGCGTTTACGGTGTATATGGGTCACCTGCATTTCCCTTGCAGTAGGAGTGAAACATCTGTACAGGTTTTATGAGATCGGTTATAAACTAATTTGCAAAAGAGAAATGTGCAAAAAAAGAAGTAATATTTACTGCTTTCTCTAAACTGAGGAAACATTAAAATGTTATTTTTTTCAGAGAAGGTTGATGTTCCTTCTCTAAGATGGGTTTTTGGTCCACAAAGCAGACATCAAATAAAAAATGCAGAAGGATTTTTAAAAACAACCTACCCAAATAACCTTTTAAAAGTATTAAAAGCTTTCTAAATTCAAACAGTAAAGTGCCAATAAGAGATACTGAAGCACATGATTGTTGAAGGTTAATATAAGTACACATAGTAAACACAGGGTACATCAGAAGCAAAAAAGGTATAAAGTTATCTAATAGTGTATTTCTTCCCTAATTAAGAATTAATATTTTATATGTATTTCTATCCATAAGATCTCAGAACAGACTGGGCATTTCTGTGATACAAATCAGTGTGTTTGGACCTGCAAGACTGACTGGTTCAGGCCATGGGAAGGTTGATTGAGATTGCCCCTACCCTGGCCATGAAGTTTGTACAAACTTCATGGCAAGGCTCTGAGCTCTCTGAAGGACTACGAACAAATGTTCTGGGCCTTGGAGTCCCCAGGAAACCCATTTCAGCTATAGTCTTTGGTGCATCTCCTGCACACCTTCATGTTGTAGACCAGGGTCTGTTACTACACCTCAATATTAAGGTCTGCTGGTGATCCAAATGAAGGGCCTTATGGTCTGAATCATGTTCTGTCCTGCATGGATGCATTGTACTAGCAGCGGGCAGGGTCTCCCATATTACACTCTAACATGTGAAAGGGAAGCCCTTAGTGCACTTGCTGGTGAGAAAAACCATGAAGTACAGAAAGGTCCACTGTTTATGAACTTATTAAGTCATGGCCTTTTGTTGACACACTGTCATGTCTCAGGCAGGCAAGGCAAACACTCGCACAGCTTACTCAGTTCCAGAGGGGCTCAGGTGTTCTCAAGGTCATTTCCAGTCCAGGGTCAAGGAGTCCAGAAAGTCAGCAAGGGTCAGTCAGCCCAAAGGGTCAGCAAGTCGCAAGGAGTCCAAGAGCACAGGCATGGAGTTGCATGAAGTTGGCTGCAACACTTAGAGGAATCATTACCCTGCCTATGGTTCAGCTGTGCTAATCTTTCTGATCTGTGCTTCAGCTGCTTCTGTTGTCTCAGCAGGCGAGGGGAGGGCTGTTCATGAGGCTCACTGCCTGTAGTTTCCTCATCAGAGCTGTCTGCATGCTCACCTGAAACTGGCCTTAACCCCTCAATGTCTGTAATGCTATGCTGTGGTTGCTTCTCAGTCTGTGGTGGCATTGCAGGCCAAACTTCCTCTTATGAGGAGGCTGAATGGGGCATGACACATACCTTAAAGTACAGATTATTTTGTCAAGTTTCACCAAAGGCTATATTTTGGACTAGCCACTGTTTTGCTTTTAAGGATTTTGCCACTGTTGATAGATGAATTATCAATGCTCAAGTGATTTCTCAGACCACAACAAACAAACAAATGTTGTCAGCTGAGGCCATATGGGAATATGCAACACATTTCCTTTGTTTCCATGTGTTCCTTTAGGATAGACCTGAAGTATATGGTGGTGATTGCTTTTCATGTCACAACCTGTTTCTCATCTTCCATAAGCAGGCAATCTTAGGCTTATTCACATGAGGGCATCTGGAACGCAAGCAGGACACCCTGGGACAGAGCATTTGCTCTGCTGGGCTGGTGCTCTACACCTGGCCCAGGGCGTTCCTGGCCATCCAGGGCCGTCCCACAGCTATTCTCTCTCCCGAACAGCTGCAGGCTCCGCCCCTGGCTGCTGCTATTGGTAGCCAGGGCCCAAACTGTCAGTGCTTCGGACCAGAGGCACTGACAGCATGGGACCAGTGTGCCACATGGAGTGGCACATTGCCTCGGCTGGCCATGTGACCACCATGACAAAGTAAGTGCTCGTGCTCCTGGGGGGAGGGTGCCAACCCCCGGGTACTGGTGGGATGGATCCCGATTGGGTCACCTAGAGCCCGCAGGAACCCACACCAGGCATCCCCACCCTGTGCTGGGGCCTAGCGGGGACATGCACACACATGACTTACCTTGTTGTTGACGAGTTTGAAGTGGTGGGCCTGGCCAGCGGCATTGTGCATCTGTGTGCACCACCAGCTCTGTTTGGCCAATTATCCGTGCCTGTGCAGAACAGCCAGTTTGATGCGAGGTGTGGGGTAACTGGCCAATCAGAGCCGGCAGCGCACAGACGCACAATGCCGCTGGCTGGGCCCGCCACTTTGAACCTGGTGGTGACGAGGTAAGTCACGTGTGTGCATCCCCACTAGGCCCCAGCCCAGGGTGGGGGGTGCGTGGGGTGGGTCCCTGTGGGCTTTAAGTGACCCAGTTGGGTCAGCTTGAGCCTGCAGGAACCTGGGGAAGGGACAGGACTGGCCTGCCTGCCCCTGGGTCAAATTCAACCCAATGGCAGCAGGCCTGCGAGGAGCATCCTGCCTCCATGCTTGTCTTTCCAGGCTAGGCCATGCGGGGACGGATTCCCCTTTCGCATCTAGGCAGGAAGGAATGCGTTCCTTACCTGCCTAGGTGTGAATGGGGAATGTGTCCCTATGTGGCCTAGCCTTCATTCACTACAGCCATTCGGCTGTAGGGCGATAAGGCCTCTGGAAAGCAATAGAATATCACTCATAACTTTTGAGTGTTTGAGATAGATTTTAAAAGGTACTGTTGACAATACATTCTTCCAGATTAGTGTAAGAACCTTGCATCTAAATTAATTCCACACCCTATTACCCAAATGAAACAGAGTGTGTCTTCTTCTTCATCACAATTTTCCACAATCGCTGCCTGATAAATAGAAGATATTAATTGCTTCTTGGAAATGGTAGCTATGTGAGAGACATGAAATCACTCAAAGTGGGAGAATGAAAGAACACAGTATAAAGCTATAATAATTGCCATGCCCTTCATCAAAGACTTTTTGAGATCATTCATGGTGACAAGAAAGTGCATACTGGGTCATGTACACAGGGGTCAGAGAATCAGTGGTCTCCAGATATTGTTGGATGCCAGTTCTGTCACCCCTTTTGCCTGTGGTACCTTGGACTAACAGAAGTTTATGTCTTTAAATATTTGCTGGACAGAATATTAGGGTTTTTAAAAATCATGGTTATCAGTTTTGAATGAAGATGTTGCTTTGTTCTTGAAAATGACACTAGAGGGACAGCTGGGAGTAGAAGGTGAACCTCACGTGGAATATCATTCTGAGTATTTATTTCTCACTTTTGGCTGAGCTTGATATTTTCTAACCAGTTTTGGATGAGAAATGGATCACCTCTGTCACAACTTTACAGGTCTTCTAAAATACTGTGGCGTTTCTTAGCACTTTTTATGGTAGATTAGCATGTGAAATTGACTCAAGCAAAGTTGAAGAATTGTTTGTATGACAGTTCCTCCCTCCCTCACCCTCCATATTTATCATGCATAACATGTTATTTCTGCAGTATTAGATGCCTCAGAAGCAAGAGAAAGAGATGTTGTTATGACTTGATGCTAATTTCATTTTACCTTGTCAGTCTTGCCTGTCTGAAGTAGTTAACTTTGTATAATTCAAGAACATTATCAAACAGTATCCACCTGAGAATTTTTGGAAAACTCTGGTGTGAAGCTGCTGTTCTTACATTAAAAATATCTAACTTGTGCCTAAGACTGGCTAATTTCCACTCAGTTGAAGCAGCCAGTATAGCAACAACAGTTAAAATGTATGGAATCCAGATTAGCAGCACAAGGAAGAACGGGTCTTGCTGAAGAGGGAAATATATGGCTTCTGCAAAGGATAGGATTGTTTCTTTTATGGGCAGGCTTGGCTGGTGGGTGTTTCAAAAAGTTTTCTGTGTTTTCTATGGACTGTTGAGTGATGGGAAAGGAAGGAGGCAAGGGGTGTTTTTCCATTGTCACTTTCGTGCCCATTAATGGGTACCCATTAATGGGTATTTAATGGGTACTTTTAGTGACAGTGGAAAAACACCCAAGATGATAATTTGTAACAGAGTTGTGAAAAATTAGGCCTTCCAAAAATATTTTTAGAGATTGCTGCTTTGTAACTTGTTCATAATAGATCTGGAGTTGAAAGTGGACAGGGCACTTGCTAGTGTTTTTTTTTTCTGATGACAATCAGTGGGTCAGATTGTATATTATTTTTATTTATCTGTTTGTATATTGCTTTTTTTTAAAAAAATCAAAAGTGGCTTATAACAACCATTAAAAACAAAGGTAAAAACATACACACCATAACAACAACAATTAATAGCAAAATAAAAATTGAGTGGAAAAGGGGAAAAATGCACTTTCACATAGGGAATGCCAGAGTAAAAGAACTGGTCTTTAGTAGATACTGAAAGTGTAAGCACCTTATGAACAGCAGAAGGGAGGGCTTTCGAAAGAAATGATACGAACACAGAGAAGGCCCAGTTGTGAGCCATCATAAGATGGCATTCTGTGTTACATGGGATTTGTAATAAACCTCTCCAGATGATCTCAGGGCTCTTCCAGGGTTGCAGTGAAGGAAGTATCCCTTAAGGAATCATGGTTCCAAGTTGTTAAAGGTTTTATATGCTTAGTAGCTAACTGGCAACCAGTGCAGTTGGTTAAGCACAGGTGTGGTGTGTGCACAAGCAGGCACTCCATTCAGTAACCTAGCTGTTGCATTTTGCTGCTTCCAGACCAGGGGCCTATTCGCACTTGGCCTTTTTCTGGAGTATATCTCAGGATAGGGGTCTGTGGTCCTCATGCTAATGCAGACTCTGGCAGACCTCACTTTGGGCCTGCTGAAGCCTGCACTAGTATATGGACAGCAAATCCCTATTCCAGGATATATTCCAGAATAAAGCCAAGTGCGAATAGGCCCCAGATCTCTGTCCAAGTAAGGACACAACTTACTCTCCTGACTCAGAGGTCACCTGAGGACTCCCTGGACAGAGTTTACTCCAAGAGCATCCCTTAACTATATGCCTGTTACTTCTGAAGAAGTGATACTCCATTTAGAACAGTAGAATCCTCAAATCCTGGACTTATGTAAAATGTCTTTGTCTTGACAGGGTTCAGCCTCAGTGTTTTGGCCTTCTAGCCCTTTGGTGCATCCAGACATTGGTTCAGGATATTTACAGCCTATTCTGACTGAGATGTTATGGAAATAAATCAGAATGTCATCAGCATACAGTACTAGTAACATCCTGATGACCAACCCCAGCAGCTTCGTATAGATGTTAAATAGCCTTGGTGACAAGATTGGGCCTGTGGCGTCCCACAACCTAGTCTGCAGGGCACAGAATTATAGTCATCCAAGGAGACTTTATAGAATTGCCCCTGCAGTCTTGTAATCATATTTAATCAGGCAAAAGAATGAATTTAGTGGAAGCAGCTCAAGTTTAGATGTAGTTTTTACAGCAGAAGTTTCTAGCTCCTTTCTATAATATTTTCAGATTGCACTGAAAAAACCCTCACTCTGCAGTTCTGGGGAGCTACTCCCATTCTTTGTGATGGCCACTGGATTCAGTGGACCAATAGACTAACCTGTATAAAGTGTATAACTGTGTTAAATTTCTGATTGAAACAAATCTATGTCTGCATAAATATGCACAAAGACAATGCAATTTTATATTGCAAGATTTCAACCACTGGATGTTGCACTGGTTAAAGAGATGATGTAACTTCAAGAGAGAAAAAAATTCCATAATGGTTGAGGTTCAGCCTCAATGCTTCTCTTGTGCCTGTTACTGTGTCCTTTGCTGAAGGATACATGACCTTACATAACATGGTTACATGTTGTCAGGTCTAGGAAGAGTACAATGCATTAAGATCTGAACAACACGAAGTAAGCTTTAGCTTTTCCTGTCCCGAGTCTTTCAGGCCATTTGTGCTATTTGAACTCAATCTTTATGTTTAATTAAAATCAAAGTAATTCCTGAACTTTCAGGTTAATCCTCTCAAGGTGGCTTTAATTAGTGGAATTTTAATTTGCAATAAATATTGCTACCACAGAACATAATGCCTGGTGTTCAGCTCTTTTGAGCAATTAACTACTTAATTATAACAGAGAGCACTAGCATTTATTTTATTATTGCATAGCCTGGGTGCATGCTCTCACCACCACAGAGAAAGGAGTTAAAATGGACCGCTAAAGGTTTGTTAAAGAAATAAAACTGTTAGGCTTGGCAGGATATGAATTGCAGTCCAAAAGTTACAGTTAAGTATTTATTTTTGCTGTTTTTCAAGAGACATCTCACACTTTAATTTGGCTAAAGCTTAGTTGTGTTCTGCATATCAAGGCTCAACTCTGGAATATGTGAGTCTCTATCTAAATGATATTCTGTTGTTCAAAGAGAATAGACACTTAGCCCAATCAAATTGCAATATAAGGAATTTGACTAGACTCTTATCTACACAGATAGAAAGGCTTGCTATGGGCCACGGTAAAGTACCACATGGTGCATTATGGGATGTGCCTTCAGTAGGGTGTGCAGAACTGCAGTTTGTAGACATGCTTGCAGGATCAACACATCTCTGATCCTGTCAGATTTTTACATCTGTTGTGTTCATTTGTCTTTGGTTTCAGGGCTTAATATAGAATAATGCTGCACTCATCTCTTGTATAACACTGTGGTTTGATTCCAGTAAACGGTATAATGTTAAATCATGTTTCACAGGTAATCGTCACTTATGGAAAATGGGGGTTAGGGGAATTGTGGACACCCAGTCTACCAATGTTAATCAGTGGTGTGATTTGAAGGTGAGATTTGGCCTACCAGTTTAAGTCAGTGGTGCTATAGAGGCCAAGTTACATCACACTACTGACATTTTCTAGGGTTCTGTTACACAAGGGAAGTCAATCTTTCCAACTGTAAAAGTAAACTGATACCTAAGTATCATTTCCATGTTGGAAAGCGTGGCAGGTTTCCTGTAAAGGCCGTTTACAGGGAGCTGGGAGCAAGTGAAGGATTTGCCTTTGTCTTCTGCCTGAGAACGTCCAGAAGGAATTGGCAGCCATTGTGTGAGACAAGACAGGATGCTGGACTAGATGGGCTGTGGCCTGATAGGAATGTGATCAACTACAAGCCATCATTTAAGGCACACAGAACTGCACTTATATGATTATAAGGTTTGCCTAGGACAGAATTTTCCTAAATATTCTGTGCTTAATTATAGGTGCTTCTTATGCATCGACGTGTCTTATGTGGAGTGAAATATGACCTTGCAGTTCCCAAGGAACAAGCATCAGCAGTAAAAACTGTTGTGCTCTTCCCCCAACTTGTGAGAAGGCATAAATTGTTGGAATGCATCCCAGGACGGGAATTTAGTACCTTCAGGAATGCTTAATGAGATCCTTGTAATTTTTGTAATTGTTTTTCAGAGGTAAATTGATGTCAGCTCAGTGCCAGCTTGAACGGAGAAGAATTGGGCACAGAAACAAAGGAGGGATGAGTGAAGAATCAAATGTGACATCATCAAAAGATGTTGTAGTTAAATACTGACAGTGCCTTTAGCAAATCATTTTGAAAATGATAGCTTGTTCGAGAGGATAGGATGTAGAAGCATTGATTTAGTCCACAGGGATACTGTGTCTCCCTTCTGTGCTCTTTAATACTGCAGATTGTGAGAAATCTTTATAGTTACTAGATGAATAGGACCCTTAAGAATATATACCTAATGGAACCAGTTACAAAATCTTCATTTGGAGTGTTCCTGTAATGTTCATCTTGCTTTCTAAGAGCATATTGCCCAAGAGGTGAATCAGAGGTCCTGAGGCTATTAAAGAAACTAGTTTCAGGTAACAGGAGTCCTAGTAACAATGAGTGTTGTGGATCACAATCTGGGCACAGTTGACTTTGAGGAACTGTGGCATTGTGTAGTAATGTACCTTTATTCTGTACCATTAAATATATTGCTCTGCTGTGTCTTCGATGTCTCTTTCATTAGACTGTTAGAAATGCCCTTCTCAGTGACGCCGATGGCCCATCTGCTCAAGCAATGTTCTTGTATGCTTTGTTTGCATACAGTAAAAAAAGAGGTTCAAAAGAAGTTTGAAGTGGTAGCATACTCTTGTAGGCCTATAATCCACATTAAAGACCAGAAAAATGCATTTCCAAAATGCATACTCTGGAATTTAATGTGGATTACAGGTGGGATGGGAACACTAGCATTTGCATGCTATCATCTATAAGCCATTTTGAGCTGCTTTTTTTAATGTATGTGGATGGAGCCACAGAACCTAACTAGATTATTATTGCAAGCTCATGAACAGGAGGTGAACAAAGTTGTATTGCTGTCACTGTTCTCCAGCCATGTAAGTTACATGGACATCAAAGCTGATTAAACTTTAGCCTTGCCTTCCATGAATTTCTACAGTTCCCTCTGAAAGCCACTTAATAGTTTAATAATTGCTTGCCTACATTCCTCCAAGAAAGAAAAAATGGAGAAGTAGGCGTGGGAAGGGAGGAAAATTAATCTCATAAAATCGAAGAGTCTATGTGGATCGTAAGTGAAATGTACATTTTTTGTTTATTCTCCTTTTTTGTTCATAAGCCATTTTTCTTCTTTCACATAACTGAAAGGAAGTATACTTCTTTTCATACCTTCCGTTTTATCTTTACCACAACCTTGTGAAAAAGTTTAGGGTGAAAGACAGTAAAATGGCCCAAGGCTAGTCACATGGTAAGGCCATAATCAGATGTCTCAATCTTCATGTTTGAGAGGGGGAAATTATTGCTGACGTGCCCTTGCCATCTGGAGCAACCATTTATGCAGTCATCACCAGAATTGGGTTGTAGAGGGTCTGCACCTGTGTGGTAGGAACATTTCTTTTTAGCTCACCGTGATAGAAATGGGGCGGTGGGGGGAGGAACCGGGGCGCTTCTGAGGCCATCTGCTGGGACTTGAGAGCAGGAGAAGGTTTGTCCTTGTCTCTGCTTGAGATGCCCATGAGCATTTGGTGGGCCACTGCGTGTGACAGGTTGCTGGACTAGATGGGCTGTGGCCTGATCCAGCAGGGCTTCTCTTATGTTTTTATGATAGCTGATCATACCATGTTAACTTAGGAAAGCTACCTTAATGCCTTTCTCAACAGATAAACACTGTAGTGATTCAAATCAACAGAACAGGCCAGCATTAGAATGGGAAATCCTGCTCTTTACTCCCTGTGATGTGTCCTGTACCTGTAGGTGACCTCCTCCCTCTTGGTTGGAAGACATCCTTTGTGGACATCTGCATTTGACCTAAGATTCTATGGCTGACTGAGGATTTAAATCCTAGTCTCTAGTCTAGAAGGCAAATGGTGCTGCAACTACGGTACTTATACTGTAATAAGCAAAATTCAGTTTCTTTAACCTTCTTCCTAAGTTAATTATCCACCTAGTAAAGAATGTAATGGGGCTGGTTTTTCACTTCATATTTGTTTTTCTTATGTACATACTAAATAATACCTGTCATATATCACAGAATTTACAATAACATGGCAGACCCCTGATTGATAGCTGATTGGAATTCATATTTCCTTTTTCAGCCTAGACATTAGTTTTTACTTTTTTGTTATTTTGAAATGCATGCTTTTGCTTTTCACTCCAAAGAGGGTGTGTTTCTGAAATAACTTCCAAACTTGAATACTGGGCTGTTTCACAGGGCCTTGAGAGATGTGCGTGTGTGTGTGTGTGTGTGAGAGAGAGAGAGAGAGAGAGTAATAAGGTTATTTCAGTCTAGCCCAAGGCTCTACAAACCTTTTCAGAAATAGGTCAATACCCAATTCACAGATACCTTGTGGTGCTGTAGGCTTATTAACATAAGTTTCATAGTTACTTAAACACCTGGTATGGATATGTCTGCAGAAGAAAACCTCAGGTCAGAGAACTCTGATGATGCAGAGTTCATGATCAATATCTTGAATAACTGGATATTTCTTATGTGTTTCTGTCCGTGAGCTTTTTGTTTTTCTTCTTCTTGTTAGTTTGCTAAAAGAAAAGATTATAAGCATATCCCCTTGTTTTTAAACAGGTCATTACTTGTCACCGAAGGAAAGTACAGCAAGTGTCTGTGGAAGCCTGGTTTATGGGCTGGATTTTCTTGGCCTCTGGGTTCAACATCAAACTTAAAGGTCAGGATGAGATGCCACAGGGTTCCATGCAAAACACAAGTCAGACAAAGAGCAGAAGAGAACTTTTGAATGTGCACAATCTGTACTGTGTTTCTCTTTGCTATCACTGGGCATGGTGGTTAAGCTTATTAATTCCAACCACTCTGTCCTGTGCCTGCTAATCCAGACATGAGAATTTGACCTCAGAAGCCTATCTTCCAAGCTTAAGGCAACAGAAGTATCTGGACAAACAACCCTCTGTCTAATTCTATTGTAATGTTAAGGATTTGTGTTTCTGTTTATGTTCTTATGTTCTAAGGAATAGGATTGAGCTGAATTCAGGATCTGCTAATCGTTCCATGGCTTCTAGCAAAGGTGGCACTAATATCCATTCCATATTCAGCATAGCTCCCTTTAGAGGGAAAAGAAAAAGTTGTACATACTTTTTTTTCAAAAAAACTGCTCAGTGAAATTATGTCCTGGACTGCTAATTCTGTGATGTGCCCAAGAGCTCTGAAATAAGGGGAAAGGATCATGCTTGAAGAAAATTATGTAGAAGGCATATAGATTTTTTCTTAAAGGTCGTCATCTGTACGTATCCTTTCTAGTCCATGTTTGTATGCTGCAGTTGTGGATTCTGAGTTCTTTTGTTTGCATGAGAAAACAGAATGTACAATTGTGAGGATTTTATATGTTGCTAAGCAACAGGTTTCTTGCTTCTTGGAAAAGCTAGAATTTTGGTGCCTAGTATAAATTGTCCTGCTCAGACATGGATAGAATGGCTATTTAGAACTTTTACTTACTTTGATTCCATTAGGAGATTCCAAACCAGTTGTGATTTTGCAATGACCATAGCCACTATCCTTGTTATTTTCCAACAGTCAGTGATTCTAATATAGATGTATTTAAAAATTAAACTTGGTTGATGATTTGGTTCACTATCAGAGTAGAGAGTTAAGGACCTTCAGCTTTAGCATTTTAGTTATGAGGCTTTTCTTTGCTCTGTACTTCCAAATGGAATGCTCAAGTTTGAAAAAAGCAATTACCAGATATCTTTTGTCAAAGCTGGCGATAAGCACAAAATCTGCTTATGTTCTACTTTGAGACTGTACAATGGTGCTTTATTTAATCTTGGAAATCATCTGAGCTTCCTAACCAGTTCAAATGAAATGGATAAATTGATGATTTCTGAGATTAAACCAATCTCAGATGTGCCTTGTGCATTAGAAGCAGAACATGTCTTGCAAAGGAGGATTGTAAACAAGCCACGCTATTGTACGTTAATGATTCTTGGAAAGAAATACCAAAATCAACATTTTGCACACATTTCCCATCCTTCACATCAAATCTTCTCGAAAACTAATTCTCTGAGATGAAGGACTGACACTTTGGCCCCTTGGGAATGATGAGAAATAATCTTGGTGCTTTTATAAGACAATTTAAAATCATAAGTCTGCACTAATGTGTTCGCTTTCATTTAAGGTATTCATGTGATATTCTTTCTATTAGTCTATCCCAGTTTAGTGTATAGTAGAGGATTGGGATGAAATATAATTTCCTAAGTAAAATACTGCAAAAAACATACAATTATACATGCAATTGGAACAGCACTTCTAAAACAATTCACAAGGAAAATGTGGATGACTCACTGAGTCCTTAATGCTCAAAACATAGTTTCCTTTTTCTGCCAGTTCCAAAATCCTGTATTTTTCATTCAATATGCCTGAGAGAATCAGACGTCTCAAGAATGGTATCTCTTTATACTTATCCCAGAAGTGGTACAGCTAGTAGCTAATGTTTAGTGTCTTCTGAAAAGCAGGTAACTCTTTCATGTTGCAGGTAGAAATAATAGCCCTATGTGACTCATATCTGATGTTCTGTCTCAGAAATGAGAGAGAAAGAAGAGCTGCAAGTAGATGTGGGCTGAACTCTGCTGCATCACAGAACTGTTTTGTAATAGTATAAATTCAAGGACTCAGTTACAATTGGGAAATTATTTCAAACTGGATTTAACTTACTACACTTAGGCTGCATTCCCACCTGGCTTTTATTTCAGTTTGAAAATGATTTGAATTTTCTATGGCTCCATTACAAATTGGGTTCCCGCATTCTCCGAGGAGTAAATCACTAAAAACCGCAATAAAACACCCTGAAAATACAGCTCTCACTCCCAATTTTTCTGCTCAGACACTTTACTCCTTTTGGAATGGTAGCACAGTATTGGGAGAGATGTGTCATGAAACGGGTGGGGTTTCACCCTGTAGGACAGCCCTTTGCCATCCCTCCTTTGCAGAGGAGTTTAAAGTGTTTTACAAGTCTCTTTCCCTCAGCAGGCCACTTCACGGTGGATGAAATGTTTTACTTCGCACTGATAACAAGTAACAAGTTTCACTTTCACCCACTCTACAATGATAACAAAAGTTTCATTTCCTGTCCACACTCCCTCACTTTCTCATTTTTCGGCTGGCTCCTTCCTGTGAGAACCAACCATGGTGGGTGGGCAGAAGAATGTGAGGGGAAGGCGTGGGCAAGGAGGCTTAGGGAACTGATTATGCACAACATTGTGGAAACGGTCCCCGTGGAAAGGAGAGTCTATATATTTGTTGCTGAGCCAGGCTTTGGGACTATAAATGCACACAAACGGGACTGCTATTCCCTGAGCCACCTGAGGGAAGCCGTTGCTGTTTGACTAAACAGTTGCTGTTTGGCTGACTCTGTGCCATCAGTAGTTATTTCTTTATTTATTTGTGGGTGCGTTCAGGGAAAGAAAGCCCCTTCTCCCCACAGGAGGGGAGTGGGAGCTGGGATCCCCCACCCTTGGCCATGTCATTGCGCGATCGAACCCAGTTGGGAGAGAGGGGCGGGCACCCTGGATGGAAAAGGGTGGGGAGGAAAAGATTTGCTTACCCCAATGCATTTTTGATGTGTTTTCTGTGGGAACAGCATTGTGGTTGACTGCGATTTAAAAGGAGAAAATGGGAACGGCCAGATTGCATGTTTGCATCGGGTTTAGCTGTGTTTCATTTTTAAAAACTTAAGGTGGGAATGCACCCTTAGCTTTATGTATAAACCATAAAGTGAGTGAAAGGACCTTTTCTCATTTAGTGGTAAAATGGTATAGTGTGAGGCCTAAAATCACTTCTGGGCCCCTCTCTTCCACATCCTGGTATGGATACCAGGCCCAGCTGACTGCTCCATCAGCATTGGATATTGCATAGCCTGGTCTAGGTAGCCTTTGAATGGCCATTTAGACCATGGCCTAGTTGCAAGCAAACTGGCCCAGGAAGGCATGGAAAAGGGTGCACACCTCTGTGGGCAGATTTAACAGGGGGACCCAATTTGGCAGCACACCAAAAGTGTGCTGTCAAAATGGGTCCCCCTGAGGCTCAAGGCCTTGGAATTTTAGTTTCTGAACATTAGAGACCTTACAGCAGACTCTGAATAGCATATGAATTTCAGGGCAGAGTGGGAGCTGTCATGGAACAGGCTGTCCAAGTGTAGACAGCCTTGTTTAAGGATAGCTGGACCTGTTCCAATAGGAACGGTTCCAGCTGGAGTGGCACAGGGTAGAAAAATGTGTAAAGGCCCTCAAATTTGAAATGTATCAAATAGACTCTCCCAGTATGTATGATGGCTGGCGTTTGTCATTCCTGCACATCTGTCTCAGCCCATCTGGCAAATGGCAAGGAATGAGATGTAGTTCTCCTTCTCCTAATTTGTCTCTTCTGCCTCCCAGTGCCATATCTCCTGCCCATCAACATTGCAATGGTAGTTCCTTGAGGCATGTCTCCCCCTCCTGCCCTGCCTTGTAACATTATTCCCTCCCCACCATACAGAGTGCTATAAATAAATTAAAACAGTCTTAAACAGGAAAGAAAAGTTTAAAATAACAATTCTTTTTTTAAAAAACCACTATTGTCCCACCCTTCCATTAAAAATGCATAAGACAAATGCAAGACACTAAAGCAGTCCTTGCCTTCGTCCCCCCTCCCCCCAAAGAGGTTCCTCAAAAAGGTGTCACCCATTTGGTGGCGACCCCACCAGTGGCATGCTTGACACCACAGGCAGCAGCCTATTTAGGCCCCAGAGTCCCCAGGTGGTTGAAACAAGTGGCTCTGGCAGCCTGGGGCTCAGTCCTGCAATCAGTGACTCACTCCCTAATGCTAGACACTGAAGCAGCTACATCCAACTGTCCCATATCGATGGTGGTGTGGAACAGCAGCAGCAGCAACAGGCAGGGCTTTACCAGGTTGAACCCCAGACTTTCACTATGGGGTGCCTGGGAGCAGATGTTGGACTAATAGATCTTTGCCAAAAAGATAACTAACTAACTATGCTATATATTATAATAAGCTGCTTATTTTGCATTCTTAGTCTACCATTTTTTTCTGAAGGTTATAGTCCTTTGTTCTGTGAGGAAGAAAGTTAGGCTGAGATGCAGTGATGGGCCCAAGGTCACCAGGTGAGCTTCCATGACTAAGTTCTAATCGAATCTCCCAGGTCCCTGCTCAGTACTTTATTTGCTACTGTCTAGTACAGCGGTTCTTAACCTTCCTAATGCAGCGACCCCTTAATGGAGTTCCTCATGTTGTGGAGACCCTCATGAAGGGCGGTGGGAGACTTGTCGCGACCTCTCTGAAAGGGTAATTCGACCCCCAAAGGGGCCCCGACCCCCAGGTTGAGAACCACTGGTCTAGTAGATCATAAGAACATAAGGGGCACCCTGATGGATCAGGCCACAGCTCATCTAACCAGTATCCTGTTTCTCACAATGTCCCACCAATTACTTCTGGGCATTCTAAAGCAAAAGACAAAGACAAAACCTTGACCTGCTCTCAGCTCCCTGCAGAGGGCTTTTAGAGGCATCCAGCATATCTCTCCAACCTGGAAATAGCATTTAGGTAACACTTCTAGTAGCTATACACGTGTCCTCCCTGAGATTGTCTAATCCTTTCTTAAAAACTATCCAGGCTGTGTGCTGTCACTGTGTCTTTTTGCAGGAAATCTCATAGACTGATGTCTCTCTGGGTGAAAAAATTACTTCCCCTGCCCATCCATTTCATAAGACTATCCCATAATTTTAGAGTTGTGCAGTAGAGAAAATACTTCTCCACATTATCTGTGATTTTAATAGAAATGGCTCAATCAGGGAATGTCTTGGAAAGCTGTCTTTAAGAACACAGGAAGCTGAAGTACTTTATCTCTTAGCCATGACCCTCTCTAAAATTTCATACTGTTTGTTGTGTTAACTTTTCAGTGTTCCTGCAATCAAAAACCAAGGCAGTACTGGTATAGTTGCATAATGCTAAAATAACATCAACGTTAGATATCCTTTATATTTCTATGCATTAGCAGGTTTACTTTGTTAATGCTTTTCACCTCATGTGGTAAGATGTGTTTAAAACAAGGAAGTTGGCCATGGGCACATGAATGCTCAAGCTATAAATTGGGCAAGGATTCATAGATTTCTAGTTACTAGGATCTGAACTAGGAATGTGCTACAGGTTTGTAAGAAGTTTGTTCCTTATGAACTGCTCAGTGTTGTTTGTCTTGTTAAATAAGCTCCCTATAGTAACACCAGGCTTTTCTGCCAAGGCCTTTGGTAAATGGGACTTAAAACCGCTAACATTCTTAGTTGTCTCCTAGAAAGAACTTGATCTCTAATGGCACCTACTAGAAAGTGTTCTGACTTCTTTCATAGCTCAACGGAGCTCATTTGTCTGCTTCACAGATGATCCTGCAATCATCTCTGCAGGCGGTCATCAACGGCTGCGAGAGCACAAGGCCTATTAACAGATCTCATGATATTCTGTAAAAGAGAAGCATAGCTACCCAGACACCATCATTTGAAAAACTTTTAAAATGTGATAAATCTGTTAACATGCAAGGTTTTTCTGCTTTGTGTGAGATGAAAATGGCTTCTCTGATCTTGGCAGGCCTTTTTAATCTTGATCGGGTTCTATTTAGAGTAGACAAGCATACCAGCAAGGGGGAGGGGGGCTGGGCCTCTAGATCTGCATTGACATGCAATCTGAGGACCTGGATGTGCAGAAAGGGCCTGTGAAGAAAGCATCCTAGATATGGAATGCAAATCTACTTGTATCTTGTATGTTCTCAGATGCCTATGCTTCCCCGGGCTGTACTGGGAGTTAAGGTAAGGAGAACAAACTTTAAAAGGCTTGGTGGCATGTGTGATGATGTCATCAAACTGCAGAGAATGAACAAGAGGCTTTATGCGTGCTTCTAATAGTAATAACTTTAACTTATAAGGCCCTAAATGACTTGAGCCCCAAATATCTGAAGGAACGTCCACCATATTGACCTGCCTGTGCCTTAAGATCTGGAGGAGAGGCCCTCCTGGTTGCACCATCAACCTCAGCAACAAAAGGGTTGGCACACCTGGGAGAGGACCTTCTCATTGATGATGCCTAAGCTATGGAATAATCTCCCCCTTGAGGTGCATCTATCACCTTCACTTTACACGTTTAGGAAGGCAGTGGGGATGCACCACTTTGTCCTGGCCTTCCCTTCCCACTTGCAGACACTGTTGTTTTAATATATATCTGTTTTTAAATGTTACCTGCCCTGAGACCTTCGGGTGGGTGGGTGGATGGATGGATGGATGGATGGATGGATGGATGGCATTGCAGAAATACCAGATTTATTTCAGCTTTGGTGCACACTAGAAATAGCAATACATATTCTGCACAGACTGCTTTATGTGACAGTGTATTAAGTATGTAAAATACGTTTTTCTATGTAAATATATTTTAAATAACAAAATGTAAATGGAACTGAATTTGTTATCTCTCCCTTTTTGCAGCAGCCCACTTGACAATCCCTGTCCTCCTGTGTCCTGTTTTTGTATAAAGCTTTTACTGCAAAAAGGTAGAGCTTTTCTCATTAGCTTTATGAGTATTTTACCTCTTCCATGTGCTTAGCGCCTTACAGTTTGGTTTTGAAACTAATAGAACCAGATTCCAGCAGGTTGACAATAGATGGTCTTTGGAAGAAACACTATCCATCAGTCATTGTAGGGAACTTTCCCATCCTCTCCTTGGGCCTTTCTGCACTTGGCCTTATTCTGGAATATATCCCAGAATCAGGCCCTGCTACCTGCATGCTAGTGCAGACTATGGAAGGGCCCAGGTGAAACCTGCCGTAGTCTGCATTATCTTGTGGCCAGCAGACTGCTATCTCAAGACATCTTCCAGATTAAGGCCAAGTGCAGAAAGGTTCCTTGTCTCCCACTGTTTGAACTATGTTCCCCCAAGCATTTACGAACCAGAAGAGCTCATTGTTTTAACATGGAGAAGCTGGATGCAGACATTTTAGAGGCATGTATTGTCTTTAACTGGCAATCCCAAACAGCTGCCCAAACCTTCAAGAGAGTTGTTTACAGATACTAGAATTTCAGAGTTGTCATTACTGTGGTACTGAAACTCATCATTTATTTGGTTTTCTGCCACAGTCCTTCCTCAAACTGGTTCTGCGGGTTTTCATTGTGCTTTGAGCTGTGCTCTGGAAAGGCCAAAAGTAGCCTCTAGAAATACAGTGTCATTGTGATGTTTGTTCAGTGTTAATTGTAGAGGGCTAGAAGTACTAGGCAAAAGAGAAGACACAGTGAAGTATAATATGAGTAGAAGATGGAAAGGGCACAGAAAAAATCCTCAGTTAATCCTGTTTGAAAGTTAAATATGATGGTAAAAGAAGCATGCAGAGTTTCATTTAATTTAAAGCAAACAAAACCACAGCTCTGTTGCTTACTAGCACACAATTCTCTCCATGGTTCCAGTTTTTTCTCTGGAGCCATCCACATCAGAGTTTGAACATGAGGACTTTCTGCTGTGCTACCTAGAACTCTGTAGGCCTCACAGCTATAGCTTTAAAATTTTCTTAGAGAAGTTGCTTTGTAGCAAGCTGTTTCATAAATTGCTGTCTTTTAGGTTCACCTTAGCAATAATATCTACTAAAAACAGGACCAAAGACACAGGGAGCACTGAAAAATAAGGGAATCACCAGGAAAGCAGAGGCTTCCGTTTCTTTGAATTTGTTAAATTGTCTTCACAAAAGACTAAGGGCTCGTCCCCATGGGGCTGCCAGTACCTTGGGGTGGATTTTGGGCAGGCTTAATGTGAATCTTAATTCGCATTAAGGAGTCCCCATAGTAATGGAGGACAGAGCGGGTTCTAGCCAAACCTGCCCGTACCCATGAAAACCGCGGTAAATCCCTGCATCATGATGCTGTGGTTTTGTCCACCCCCACCCTTGACTGAGTGCTCAGTCTCCTAGGTAAGGGCTTGATTTACCCCAAACAATTGCCTGACAGCTTCCCTGCAGTCAGCTGAGCAGCTGCCAGGTGGGTATAGGTGGTGACACGTGCACAAGCAGAGTTCCAGTAAAATGAATAAAACAGCTGCACCCGCTCTGTTTTACTGGAGCTCTGCTTGTGCGCATGACAGCCCCTATACCCGCCTGACAGCTGCTCAGCTGACTGCAGGGAAGCTGTCAGGTAATCGTTTGGAGTAAAGCAAGCCCTTACCTAGGTAGTTATGCGCTCAGGCAAGGGGGGACAGTTGTGATCGCAGCATTAGAGGTGGGGACAGTGAAACCCCACCCGCTAATGTGATCGTAACCTGAGAGTGTCCCCATGTCCCCAGGATAACCTTTCCCCCTTATTCAGGGCGAGAACAGTTATAAAGGTTTTTTTTTTACTTCTTCTTTTGGATTTTGTCGCTCATGTAGCCCGAATTAGGGCTTTGCATGGGGACTCTACCGAGGCAAACTCACAATCGCTTCACAGTATTCGGAGCATGGGGATGCACACTCTGAGTGTTTTTGCACTTATCTGCTGTGGGAAAGTATCCCAGGACAGTTAAGGTCAGGGACTGGCTTGTGAGCGCCGGTTCATTCCAGACTTCACCCAGGCTTACCCCAGGCTTGGTGAAGTGCGGACAGTCCTGCCATAGCAATGGCCATGGGTGCCAGGTCATTGCTTTGTTAGCCAGTGATACAGTGCACAACTGCACAGTTGCAGCCACCCCACCCCGCCCTGTCCCCACACAGCATTCACATACAAAAATATTAAAATGTTGCATACAGGCCTGTATGAGGAGTGCTGTAGGTAATCCTAGTAAAGCTGTGGAACAGTTTTACTATCGAAGACTGGAATGGCCATGCACATTCTGAGCCACTCTGGGACAGAGGTGTCAATGTGGGGTGTGAATACACTATGGCACAGTGTGTGTGGCCATTATGATGGTTAGGTGTGAACAGGCTCTTAGGCTGTGTTCAGACATAGCAAAAGGGGCACCTCAGAAGTACCTCAGAGAAAGAGCGTGTGGTCTTCATGTTCCCAAGCCTTCTTCAATCAACCTTTTCTGTCAAGAGTGCTCATGGGGGGAGGGGGAGACTGGTATGTGAACAATCCCACCTTCTCTAAGCTGCCTCAGAGGTGCTTTTTTTTCCTTGCAGTGCCTGATTTCAGCCTAAGGCTGCATTCAGACAGGGTGAAGAATCCAAGGGTAATGCACAGCAGGATTCAGTTTGACAGACATGATTAATGATTCTCCACTGTAGCTGTCAATATACACCCAATATTCTGGGTTTAAAAACTAGTGGTTTTAAGCACTCTCATTCTGGAGTATCCTATAACTCTGTGGGGTTTGTTTGTTGTTTGTTTGGGTGAGCTGAACTGAGAACTCTACCCTATGCAAGTTATCTAAAATATATAAGAATGTGCCAAATGTTGTACGTGTGGGGAAAAGGATGGAATATGCTGGACATGCTGAAAAGCAAAAGCCTTTCCGTGAAATATATATATATAAAGAGAGAGAGAGAGAGATACAATTAAACCTGGAAATCTTTTTATTGGGATTGAAAGGTAAAGAATTAGTAAAATATAATGTTATACGCCAGTACATGATTACTGCAGCCAGACTGATATATGTGCAGCAATGGAAAATGCTGAAAACTCAATTACTGGAGGACTGGATTATAAAGTTGATGGATTTTGTGGAGATGGACAAATTGACAAATTGATTAAGAGATAAAACTATGTCAGTTTTTGTTAGGAACTGGCAACCCTTTATTGCTTATATACAGGCATTAGAGGAAGAATTACCAGTGGCAGGTTTCAGTGAATAAGAAGAAACAAAGACATTTGGGGTGGTCAAAAAATAGATAAGAGCAGCAGAAACTTGATGATGACAATCACCCATTCAGAAGAAGATAGGAAGTCACACTTTATACTTTAATTATTAGTTATTGGTAACAACGGATGTTTTTAGGCAATTCTTATGTAATAAGGTTTCTTTTAACAAAAATCATTTTTAAAAAAGAATTTAAAAAAGAGAACTAACGAGGATTCACCATTAGCTGAGGATGTGCAAGACCTATCAGAATGTATTTCATACTGGGCATGCAGAGAGGGGCTGAACGTATGGGTGGAAAAATCTTGGTGCTGCAACAGCACGAAAATGCTAAAATACAGAGTACCGACTTTGGGTTTAGGTGAATCATTTCCTGCCAGAACCACTGGACTTCAGTAACACAGATTTTTAGGACAGTGTCTGGAGGCACCCTAAATGGCCTAGTAAAATGACCGTCCCTAGACAGAATCAGTCAATAGGTTAGAATGACAACATGTTCTGTCCTGTTTTTAAGGTAAAAAGACCCTTTCAAACCTTCATAACGTTATTGAACTGGAAGGCAGTCTGCAAAATAGTCCTTGCCTTCTTTTAAAGGATCTCTCATTCCACCAACACTGTCGCTTACGATCAAAAGTGATGCTGGGGCCTGCAAAAGGAGGGGAGAATCTAAAAATGTTGCCAATTGCTCTCTGCCAGTGTGCACATCTGCTAAACAGAGTACTTTCACACAAAGACTGTTTCTATTGTTGGGAATGGATTCTGGATCCATCCGCTCCAGGATCTGTGTCAATTTGTATATATTTCCATTGTGTTTGGGCTTTTGTAGACTGGTTTCCTTATGTGATCAGCACAGTAAGTGCAAAAAAGCCTTGATGCGTGAATTTTACTTTTAAAAATATATTTTCAGTTAGTAGGAGATGCTGAATTCTGCGTCTAATGAAGAGCTGAAGATAATGGTTGTCATAGAAACTTAGAGGAATAGGCTATAGGCCATTGAGTCAAAGTCCCTGCTTCATTCAAGAATCCAAATCAGTGCATTTCCAGTAGGTGATTGTAGAGCCACCGCTTGTAAACATCCAATGACAGTGATGTCAGCACCTTTCTCAATGTGTTTTAGCAAAAGGTGGAGAGTTACAAGTTGGACATGCTTTTATTTTTATTTCTAGCTCCATCCAGGCTGGGGAAAAATCAGGACAGTTATCTAGCTAGATAAATCCTCGTGACCAGTTTCCTCAATGGATTGAATGAACTGTTTCAGTTAACTGAGTTGATCTTGGAATCCATTTCATGTTTCTGTTGCAAGAGCTGTAAAAACTAGGACCAAATCTACATACCCATTTAGATTCATCAGCTTTGAGAGTTAATTACATTGAAAGTTGTATTGAAGCACAGAACTTCATCACAGGTGTCGTGGTAACAAAGTGCAAACATTCTATCCGCAGCTAGACATCACAGATAAGTCTTTTGCCAGACTAGGCAAAGGCGAAAGCCTACGTTGTAAGATTGGAGACATTCCAGATCCTTAACTTTCACAATTTGGTGTTCCTTGGACATAGAATAAATATGATCCATGAGATTTATCAAGGTGAGATTTTTTTTCCCCTTCTATTATTTGTAAAGTGCCCAGAGTCTTTTAACTGTCCCTCAAAAGCTTTCTGTTTGGTTTCTTGGTTGTCTTCTCCCTTTTTATGAGGGAAGGAGGTTGGAAAACTGATACTTAAATATGTAATGTTGAAGTAGCTGGGTCTTTTTTCGCTTACAATTTAAGCCAGTATAACAAGGGCCCCAGAGGCTCCATTCTGTACACTGGTGCAGTTTAAGGGAGACCAGGCTTCCTGGTTGTACACTCTTGTTTGCAAGGGGTGGAGTGAAGACTGGACTGGGCAGCCCAGAATGGCTGCCTAGTTCAATAGACTGGTAGATTTGTTTAAAAACATTTGCTGGGATACTAACACCTGGTAGAATGGGTCACCGAGTGGTGTGGAAGGCACACTTCCCCAGCTTGTGAGTAGCCCTGCCACCACTGCTGCAGCTGGTACTTGAAGATACCTCCCAAAGCTATATATAAAATGGAACAGATGTGTAGTAGTGATAATCAGGTTGTATGAGCAATCTGTAATTTTAAAAAGTGCAGCTGAGTACGGAGTACCAGTGTTCTCACAGCTACCAACATTCCCTAGTTCTGTCCATCACAAAGTTCCTAACTATGACTTCCAAATTGCTGGAGAGGGAGGATGTCCAGTTAGGAATGGACCTTGTGGATAAACATAATGTTCATCGAAGATATGTTCAAAATAGATTCTTATGACTTACAGATAACGTCGTTACATGTATGTGATTTTTGACAATATTTTTAGTTAGTTCATTGGCTTAGTCTGTGATCAGACACACAAAAAAGCATCTCTGTTGTGCCTCTGAGGCAGGTTAGAGATGGTTCTGTGGTGGGATTATTCACACACTAACCTCTCCCCCTCCCTCTCTCCTGAATATATTGTGCTAGAAAAGGTGGATTAGAGAAAGGTTGGGAACATGAGAGCCACACACTGTCTCCGTGAGGCACCTCTTTTGTTTTGTAGGAACACAGCCTAAGTCAGCGTGATTGATCTGTCATTCTCTGGCTCATTCTTTCTAGGCATATGGCCTTCAGGGTGTTATGAACAGCCCTCTGTTCTCCACTAACAATTTTACAAACATTGAGAAATTTACTGGCACTGTTGTGATGAGAAGAACCAAGGACAGCAAGTAAATCGGAGATGGCGGGACAATGAGGGAGGAATGCTGTGTTGATTTGTGAAGAGTGTTTGATGGTGCTACTCTAGTTTTCTCTAGTTTAGAGAAAATAATCTAAAATGCTGTTTTGATCAGTGCATGGCTTCCTTTGCCTTGTGGGCTGTTCCTGGAAAGGGGCATTTCTGTTTTCTTCCTTGTGATATCACAGCAGCTAGGATTTGGAGAGAGATGTGGAGGAATCCCTAGCTCATGCAGACTTGTACACTGTTTGGAAAAGAGTAGGGGTTTCTTTTTATATCTAGATGTAAATGCTTATGAGTAGGCAGCAAACAGTTATAATCTGCAAGCAAAACTCATCTGGATATCAAACAAATTTTAAGCAATCTCTATAGGAGCACCATTTAGAACAAAAATGCTAGTGGAGTTACCATATATTCCGGCGTATAAGACGACTGTGCATATAAGACAACCCCCAACTTTTCCAGTTAAAATATAGAGTTTGGGACATACTCACCATATAAGAGGATGACACCTGGCGTATAAGACCACCCCCGACTTTTGAGAAGATTTTCCTGGGTTAAAAAGTAGTCTTATACGCCAGAATATACTGTACTCTTTGTTAAAGCCTGTTCACTTTTAGGCCATCAGGATAGCTCACCACTGTCTGGGACCGAGGATCCACACACCCCAGAGCCACCCAGTAGTACGTGTGCCCAACCTGATTGTCTTTATTTGTGGAGTGCTCTTGGTAAACTCCCGGATGCAACATTTGTACTGCTTCCTGGTATCCCATGGAAGTTAAGTTTGAAAAAGCCTTTTCACATGATTTCATAAACATGACTTTTGCGTACTTGCAACAGAAGGTTTGTGACCCTTTCTTACTATATGAAGGGCAAAATAATATCCAAACATAAGAATTTCTTAGTTTGACCACAGAAATTGAAGTGAGGAGAGGCTTGGAAAATACAATTTCCTATTTTCCTCATTGTTTATGAGTTTTAGTATTCATGCTCTTTTGATGCCTAACTCTTGTTAGTAGTGAAGTACTATTACCTGCTTCTGGTAGAAGTAAGACAACATCCAGAAGTTGGTTACTATATCGGAATATTCCATGTTTTATTCTAGAATATCCATATATAGCCAAATAAGTACCTTGTCACAACTCCCAACAGTCCAGCCAGTGCCTGCCCTAAGAGAAGCCGGGCACCAGTAGGTTGCTGGGAACATGCAATGACTGAGTGAGTACTTCAGCCTTAGTTCAATAAAATGGTAGCAAGCAAAGTGCTTGCTACCATTTTATTGAACTATGGCTATAGTAAACCAAAATAGGTTTATTATTGACAACAAGCTTAAGATAATATTGAATATGAATACAAAGTAAAGGTATTGTTAGTTAAAGTCCATTCAGTCACTCAGTATTTAGAATTCTTGTAATAACTGCCTTCCTTCCTCAAAGAAAAATAGTGTCCCTTTTGAACTCAAGTCTCTCAGCTGTAACTCTGCTGCACAAAGATAGCTTCCCCCGTTAGCAAGCTCTGCCTAAGCCCAAGCCCTGCTAAAGAAAAATATAACATTCTCCCGGATGTCTTCCAGGCCCAGTCTGCCCCTTTTCTTGGCCCTAAGCCCCAGCCCTGATCAATCCCTAGCAAATTTCCCTCAGAGAAAGACCACCCCCCATGATCGTTCCCCTTCAAATCTTGCCCAGAGAAAGACACAGAGAGCTCTCCTCCCTGCTTATTATACCCAACAGCTCCAGGCGCTCTGATTGGCTCTTGGTAGTGGTTACTGGAGGGAACTCCTCCCTCCTGCCAGTCAAGCCTCCTAGCCCCTGGGCAGGTTTTTCCTCCAATTTCGCCTGCAGCCAATCAATGCAAATAGCCTGGAAAATGTTTCCCTCTCTTTTTGCTGCTTGCAGAAAGGCCTATAAAGCAGTTTGCATAGCAGTTTGCAAAGGGCCCAAGAAATATTACTGCCCTCTGCAGCCTGCACCCTGAATCCGTCACATACCACAAATTTGGATACAGAGAATCAAAGGTTCCTTGCATTCTAGAGCTTCTTAACGAAAGGGTCAAAATTCTCTTGGCCGTATCAACAAATAGTGCAAGCTTATCATATTTTGTATTGCTATGTGAGACACATGTATTAAATTTACCAAGGAAATTTAGAAAATACACACATTTTTCAATATATGGTAACTTCAGCAAGTATTTTGAATGCACTAAAATGGAAGGAAGAGGAAATACCTTTGGATGGAGCCTTGGTTGATAAAATTAATTGAATTAGCTGAGATGGACAGATTGATGAATTTAATTAAAAATAGGACTATCTACAAGAACTAGAAAATGGATCGATAATTGCTGGATTTGAAAAATAATTGAACAGGACAGCATACTGAAGAGCTATAAGGGAGCATGAAAGAAGAAGCAACATAAGAGAAACTTTGGAGGTCGGGTGGGAGTCAATTATAATTTACCAGTTAATTGTATATTCCCTAGAGAATCTTTGTAGGGGGATCCAAATTATGATTTTTTATGCTTATATCAGAAAGTAATAAAAAATTAAAATATACATTTTAAAAAGCAGGATACAGAGTGATTGAAGGAGAAATTATTTGGGAAAAAAGTGGGGGCCTTATATAGTTCTTGGCAGCTAGCTTTGCAGGACAATTGAGAGATTATGACAGTGTTGGGATGAAAATAGGAGCAAGCCAGCGTGCCCTGATGATCTATAATTGGCCCAGTCTAGTGTGAAACACTTTCTCACAAAGATTGAACTTTGGTGGTTTCCCCATTATTTGCTTCTAAAATAATAACACAAAATCATAAAAGCAGTTGCTCTTTCATTTTTTTATCACCCTTTTAAACAAAAAGCCGTACTCTTCTTATAAGGTCACTGTTTCTGTGTGAATACGACACAGTTGATAAGATAAAGCAGAAAAGGGTTTCTGGGATATCTTCAGAAATAACATTGAGATTGATGGCACATTTGCCATTACGTTTTAGAAGCTGCTGCTGAAGTCATATTTTACAAATTGTCCATAACTGTCTTAAGATTTTCTGTGCTTCTAGAAAGACACCATTATATAAAATCTGTCAGGCAGACCGGCTGTCTGAATGCTGTCAAAGGGAAATAGTTGCACTTCCATTGTTAGTTTTCTTGATAATGTGAAACAAATCCAATACTTTATAAATAAAGCTCTTTCTACATGACAGTAGGAAGGGACCAAGAAGAGGAAACAGTGGAGTTTTACCTTCCTGTCATGTTATAATATGTCCAGCTTCCTGTGCCATTGGAGTGGCTTGTAACTGGTTGAAGATTTTGCATCTCTCCTTTTTCTCTGTAAGGGCATGTTCCCACTTGACTTTTGAAATCCCGATAGGACTTTTTAATTCCAGATTCAGGACCGAGTGCACAATCTGGCTGTTCCCATTTCCTTGAGGATAACATGGGCTGAATCTGAATACTGGCATTCCCACTCAAACTGCAAAACAACCCAGCACAGAGAAGCAGGACCTTTTAATCTCCAGCCTGCCCAACCCCTGTTAAGCCTGCCCTGCAGAATCAGCTGAGCAAAAGAACAATAATCCCTTTCACTCCCTTTCACATCAGAAGCTCCCTCCCTGCTGGGAAGACAGCACAAAGCCATTCCCTTTGAAAACGGAGGCTGACAGCTTGCCCAGAGTGGGGGAGAGACAGGCTAATACTCTCCCATTCAGTTTCCCTCTCTGTAAAATGGAGCCTTGTGGCTTAGTTTTCCTCTGCTGTGGCAGCCTTGCTACACTGTATCTATCTCCTGAGGCTTGTGTTTTAAGAAGTTTTCCTGCGCTGCTAATAGTGGTGGGTTCAGAGCAGGCATGGTGAGGGGAGGGAGGGGGGAGACCCTCACAGCTGTGAAATCCCACCTACATCTGACAGGCATTGGCCAGAAGGATAGATCTCCACGCCAAATAGCCTGGTAGCATTCCCAAAGGCAAAATAATAATAATAAAAAAATGTGGGCTGGACTCCAAAAGGGGACCAAGAACAGTTTTTGTGAGGACTTTTTTTCTGCGGATGTTTGCAGGATAGTTTAAATTCCTAATGTGCCTATCGTGATATTATGTATTATTTTAACCTTGTTATTTTACTAATCTTAATTTTACTTATTTGTCTTTTTCACTCTATTGTCTTTTTAAATTTTTGCAGCTTGTACAGCGCTATGTACAACTATAGCGCTTGATAAATAAACTTTAATGATAATGATAATAATGATAATGATAATAATAATAGTCCTCATAATGTCCAGGAATAAAAAAACTAAATGGGATCTCCCAGTCCTGAAAAGTGATTCGATTCAGATTCAGTGCTCTGCTTCTTAAAGGAAAGTTCTTAACTGAAGCAAAGTTGGTTAAAACACACACACAAAGTTAGCATTTGTCATTATGTGCCATTATATCTCAGAACTCAAAAAGGGTTTACATTTAGATTCTTTGTGTGCTTCTTGTCCCTGGCCATTACTTGTGTCAGCTCTAGTAATTAGCTTCTAGTTTTGTGGATTTGTTTTTATGTAGAAGAATCATAGAATTGGAAGGGACCTCTAGGGTCATCGTGTCCGACCCCCTGCTCAATGCAGGATTTCCTAAACCATCCCAGACAGATATAGGTCCAGCCTCTGCTTGAAGATCTCCAGCGAAGGAGAACTTGCTACCTCCTGTGGCAACCTATTCCTTTGACTGATTGCCCTCACTGTCAGGAAGTTTTTCCTAATATCGAATCTGTATTGGCTCACTTCAAGTTTCATCCTGTTGTTTTTAGGCCTCCTATCTTGTGCAAATGAGAATAGGGACAATGCTTCTGTGCTGTGATAGCCCTTCAAATACTTGAAGACCGTGATTATGTCTCCTCTCAGTCTTCTCTTCTGTAGGCTAAAGATGCCTAGATCCTTCAACTGTTCCTCATAGGACATGGTTTTCAGACCACTTACCATTTTGATAGCCCTCCTTTGGACTTACTCTAGTTTGTAAATGTCTTTTTTAAATTGGGGTGCCCAGAACTGAACACAGTACTCTAGATGAGATCTGACCAAGGTAGAGTAAAGAGGAATAATTTCTTCTCATGATCTAGACTCAATATTCCTCTTGATGCATCCTAGGATGATGTTTGCCTTTTTGCAGCTGCATTACATTGTTGACTCATGTTCATCCTGTTATCAACCAGTACACCCAAATCCTTTTCACTTGTGCTGCTTCTCAGCCAGATTCCTCCCAAATTTTACCATTTTTCTTACCAAGATGTAGAACTTTGCATTTGTTCGTATTAAATATCACGCCCCCACAACTTCAACAGGGACCAAGGCCTGTTTCCTAGCAGCATCTGGAAACCTTTGTATAGAAACAAGCAAAACAGAGATTCACACCTGAGTTCTGCAAACACAAAAGCCACTAGTCACTTACCCCCAGGGATTACACCTATACACAGTAAACAAGTTAGCCTCAATCACCTGCTATTAACACTTCCACTCAATGAAACAATGCCAGCCAGGGAAAGACCAATGACTCATTAACAACTCAAACAAAGGAAGAGCTGACAAACAACCAGCAGACATCTATAAGAAGAGAAACAATATCTAGTAAGACACCAGTCACCCTTGACTTGGCGAAGAGCAAAGCTCTCTGAAGATATATGGCAGCTATATCTGAAAGCTTAGGTTCTCAAAAGAAGAAACCTGGAACATGGTATAACAGCCAAAAACTTCTGCAAATGATATCATCCTGTTAGTTTCATCACACTGTTCAATCTTGTCTAGATCTTTTTGAATCCTCTTTTTCTCCTTCCTAGTGTTAGCAACCCCTCCTAGCTTTGGATGTTATGGATATATTGTGGCAAGGTTGCTTGTTGTGATGATACATGTTTTAAAAATATTTGTAATCAATGGGATTTGTTACTTAGTGCTGTATATTTCAATTACTATGTAAAAAAGAATTTGTTGTTCTGTACTTATCTTAAGATGAGTATTAAAAGTAACCACAGTTTAGAACTTTGCTTGGTAAACATCAAGAAATGCTGGTACTATATTTCCTTATGTCCAGTTCTCCCCATAGGAAATAAACTTGAGTTCTGCAGTTGACTCTAGTGGATTATAGATTGCTTTATGTGTCTACTTAATGAGTTTTAGGAAATGTAAAAAAGAAGTGTTGGTTAAAATTACACCAGGATCTTCATGTTGCTAGGAGTTCTGTAAATCAGAGTCACATTTTTCTGGACCCAGAGTTTGAGCTGAGTGAATGCGTGAATAAACAGACTCATAGGGCTTTACTGCAAGGATTATTTTAGGCAGCAAATAATTGATTAAGATAAATCATGTTAAAGACATGATAGAGAAAACACACAGTAGACTTCAGTGTAAATCTGGGAGGTAGGGAAACTGACAAAAACCTCCACTGGCCGTCACTATGATATACTGGTCCTGTTTAAAATTACATTGACTTGGATGGAGAAGGGATCCCAGTGCAAGTAAATGTAGGAAAGGAAGCTGCACTCAGTGGGGCACTTCACAGTCCCCACAGGGAGCTTCTGCTATGGGTGCAGTGCCAGAACAAGTATATCCCATGCTTGAAATCTCCATCAAGGAGATACTAGTCAAGATGCCTCACCCAGAAAGTTTTTTTCACAGACTGTGGTCATGATCAAACCTTCACTTTAATCCTCTTTCAGTCCATCTTCAGGTCACGTCTTTTCATTTCTATTGGTTTTATTTCCTAAATGGAAAGTCCAAATGGAGGGTGGAAAGTCCACAGATGAAACAGATAGAAATGAATCATAGAATCATAGAATGGTAGAGTTGGAGGGGACCTCCTGGGTCATCGAGTCCAACCCCCTGCTCAAGGCAGGATCTCCTAAACCATCTCAGACAGATGGCCGTCCAGTCTCTGCTTGAAGACCTCCATCGAAGGGGAACCAACCACCTCCCGTGGCAGCCTGTTCCACTGGTTGATCACTCTTACTGTTAGAAATTTTTTCCTAACATCTAAACTAAATCTTTTCCCCTGCAGTTTCACCCCATTGTTTCTAGTCCTTCCTTGAGAGAGTGAGAACAGGGCTGATCCCTCTGCCCTGTGACAACCCTTGAGGTATTTGTAGACAGCTATCATGTCTCCTCTCAGTCTTCTTTTTGATAGACTAAACATTCCTAGTTCCTTAAGCCGTTCCTCATAGGACATGGTTTGCAGACCGTTCACCATCTTGGTAGCTCTCCTTTGAACCTGCTCCAGCTTGTCAGTGTCTCTTTTAAACTGGGGTGACCAGAACTGGACACAGTACTCCCGATGAGGTCTGACCAAGGTAGAGTAGAGGGGGATAATAACTTCCCGTGATCTGGACTCTATGCTTCTCCTAATACACCCCAGGATTGCGTTTGCCTTTTTTGCAGCTGCCTCGCACTGTTGACTCATGTTCAGTTGATGATCTACCAGGACACCCAAGTCTTTTTCACATGTGCTGCTGCTTAGCCGAATTCCTCCCATTGTATATGTGCTTTTTTCATTTTTCTTGCCCAGGTGCAGAACCTTGCATTTTTCTTTGTTAAATACCATTTTATTAGTTGCAGCCCATTGTTCGAGTTTCTCTAAATCTTTTTGAATTCTCTCTCTCTCTTCTCTGGTGTTTGCAATCCCCCCTAGCTTTGTGTCATCAGCAAATTTGATCAGTTTCCCTTCAACTCCCTCGTCCAGATCGTTTATAAAAACATTAAACATAACTGGGCCCAGGACAGAACCTTGTGGTACTCCACTTGACACTTCCCTCCATTTGGATGTGCAGCCATTTAAAGCCACTCTTTGAGTACGATTACTAAGCCAGTTTTGAATCCACCTTATAGTTGCCTTGTCAAACCCATATTTGATCAATTTTTCAATGAGGATCGCATGAGATACTTTGTCAAATGCTTTGCTGAAATCAAGAAATACTTTGTCTACTGCATTTCCTTGACCAACCCATTCAGTGATTTTGTCATAAAATGAAATCAAGTTGGTCTGACACGACTTGTTTGATACAAACCCATGTTGACTACTGTTAATTATTGAATTCCTATCCAAATGCTGACATATGTGTTGTTTAATAATTTGTTCGAGAATCTTTCCTGGTATTGAAGTCAGGCTAACAGGCCTGTAGTTCCCTGGGTCTACCTTCTTCCCTTTTTTGAAGATAGGAACAATGTTTGCCCTTCTCCAATCGTCTGGGAAAAATGCAAGCACTCAGACTTAGAAATGGATTGAAGAAGGTTTAAAGTGAAGGTGTAACCACGGTCTGTAATCCTGAACACATAAATGACTGACATAATCCCTAACTATTCAGACAAATCAGAATCTGCAGAGCTGAACACACTGAAAATGCATGGAATGCTCTCTTTCCATGTCTAGAAAAAGTTTTTTACATTCTGAAGTGCTGAGCACACAGATCTCACATTTGGTACCAAATCATCAGACTCAGGCAAAGATTTAACACATTTTGTGGCAGCACACTTACTGATGCCAAACAGGTTTTTACCCACAGGAGTTTAGTGCCAAAACCTGGTAGGAAAATCTGGCTTGGAAAAGCAGATGATGGGCACAATAGAGTATCTAGAAAGCCCTTTGTGTTTGGACCTGAGTGCTGCAGGCAGAACTTTGAAGAAGATGCACAACTAAGGAGTTAAGAGGACTATTTTCAGTCTTAAAAGAAGGCATTCAGCAGAGGCTTGCCTTTCAGTTAGAGGCATCACCCGGTTTAAGACCTGGGCAGAAGAAGAAGAGTTGGCTTTTCTGCCCCGCTTTTCTCACCCATTTAAGGGAACACAAAGCTTCTATTCTTCTCCCCACAACAGAACACCCTGTGAGGTGGGTGGGGCTGTGAGAGCTCAGAAGAGGGCTGTGACTAGCCCAAGGTCACCCAGCTGGCTTCGTGGAGGAGGGCGTAATCAAACCCAGTATTCCCAGATAAGAGTTCAGTTCCCTAACCACTAGACCAAACTGGCTCACAAGAAGCATCTTTTCTAGCCAGGGAGGTAAGTTGAATTGCCTCACAGCCAAAGGCAGCAGCTGGGCCAAGAATGTGAGCACTTTTTCCAATCAGGTAAGAAGAGGAGAGGATGCAGCAGAGCAGACTTGTCTCACTCTGAAAGAAAAGCCCTCTTTCAGTAAGAGAGGAGCGGATAGGACCTGGTAGCTGAAGGTAGCACATAGACCATTAGTTTGGCATTTGGGTATTTTTAGTAGTGGAGGATACACAGCAGATGACCTTTCTGAGAGCAAAAGTGGTTTATCAAATCTCCTTCCTCTTCTCCTCTGAGGGTGGGCCAGATAAAGGATGCTCTTCTAGCTGTACTGCTTTGCATTTTAGCCCCATGTATAAAAAAAAAACATGTAACAGGCTGCTGGGTCCTCTGTCATAGGCAGTCCAGACTGCAGTGCTTTGTTTCAGCTCCTTGGAGAATTTTATGGCTGCCTCTGTGTATATTGAAGCGGTCTTCTTCAGCACCTTCATGTCACTTAGGTCAAAGAACTTCTGAAATCAACCATCTGAAGGTCTAAGTAGACCAGTCAGAGAATTGCTTGGTCTTTCTGTAGATCATCTGTATCTCCATTGCCTCTAGTTTTCCATCCACATTTTTGGAGCCTTTTTCAACTTCATCATCACTGCGCCTCTGGACTTGAAACCACTTATTATCTTGGACCCCAAAGGTCTTCCATGACTGTAAAGACTTTGCCTTCTCGGAGTTTGTTCAGCACTTCAATTTTATCCTCAAGAGACAGGGCAACCCACTTTGGACACTTTGGAGCCACCTTTGCCAACCCCTCTAAAGGCCTCTATAGGAAAAAACTGGTTTTGAGAAAAAAAAAGTGCTCACAGCAAAAACCATGCATGGGGAAAACGTGTGAATGGAATGACACATGCTTCAGTGTGCCATGCATGCACATATGCAAGCACTCTGTCCATGCATGTATATCAAAGACAAACTGTGCTCATTCAGTTACTAACAACAATGCAGATACACTGTAGTATATCCAAGAGCTCACAAAAACAACCAGCCTCTCAAAATTAATCAAACTACACCAAAACCAGTAACCCAACTCCCCTCCACACCACCTCACTTCACACTCAAGAGCGCTCAAAAGCCAGTTAAAACTCAACTGAAGCTCATAAAAACACACTTAGGTGTAGTTTTTCAAAAAAGAGACACACCTACTGTGTTCCGCACTGCTGAAAGCAAAGTGGGAAAAATGGCTGCTGGGCCAGGAAGAAGGTTCTAGCATGTTGCAGCCTTCATCTCAGCAGCAGAAAATGTATATGGAGATGGTGGAAATAAATGTGTTAGAAGAAAGATGCAATTTGCAAGTAATGTAAAAGTGAGTCAATGCTACAAGATTATGTGTTAGAGAAAGATACTCTGCACTTTCTAAACCAAATCTTAGCCGTGATTATAGGCTAAGATTATAGCCATGATTATAGGCTCTTTTGCACTGGGGGCCTTATTCTGGCTTGCAGCTCATCGTATCAGGTCACCTTCTCATTGTTCTGGAGGTTACGCAACACCTTCAGTAGGTATTTGAGATTGAAAAAAGTATTACTTTCTCCAGATATTCTAGAGAACTTCACAATCAGAGATTCAGGCAATTTATCTAGTCTTCATATTGTGAGGAGAGATGGGGAGAGTCTTTCCTTATTTTCAGGCCACCTTCAGTTATATGAAATTTGGGATGAGGACTTTTAGGTAGAGCATGTCCTCAGCATACAGAAGATTAAATTCCCTCTTAACTGATTTGAAATCTTACAGATAAGCTGCTAATCAGAATAGATAAGCAGATTTTGACAGGGCAATTTAGTTCAGTATTGTCTATTGATAGGGTTTAGGTAGGGTTTCTCCCAATCATAGCTGGGGATATTGGGTCGCAGTCCTGAAACTTTGATGCAGTGAAGTTGCTTTCCTACTGCCTTAGATGGATTAAGAATATGGTTGTGTAAAGCAGAGTCCTATGTATGTTTCTGATGCAAAATAGAGTTCTTGGGCCATGATGAAAAGATTTTCCTGTTAAACATGGCTTGGGCTTTGCAGTTGGACATTAATTGCTTTAAATGGAACCAAGAAGATGCTATGATTTCTTAGAAAGCTGCTTGCCAGATTGTCTTCTTTAGACAGTGGAATTCAATCCTAAAAGATAACCTCATTTCATTGTACTGCACTGTACTGTATTGTGAGTTGATCTCTTATCATTTACCTTTTCCTCTAGGTGTAAGAAAGAACCACTATGGAGCAAGTTCTTGGGAAGCATGCAAAACTGTCCCATATAATAGAGGAACAGAGAATGAGTCAAGATTCATAAAGGTAACTCTCTCTCTCTCTCTCAGCCCCCACAGAGTTTTCATAATAGCCAGTGGAATCGATTGAGGATTTAAAAAATATTGTTTAGCTGTTTGCAGTGTTTTCCTGTTTATTTTGCATGTAGTTGGATGTTACTCACCAGAAAAGTAAAATAAATGGGCAGCTAAGAAGTTGCAATTCTGCTGGCAGTACATGAATTAATTCATACACCTACATTTTGGAGGAAGAAAAAAGCAAGATGAGTGCTTTTAAGAAAGCACATTCCTTTTGAAAGCATAGGTGATGGCAGTACTTCAGATGTCAAATCCCATCAGCCCCAAACAGCTCAGCTGTAATGTCATATATCTGGATTATACACGGTTGGTGAAACCTGGCCTGTGGGCTCACTGTGTTGCATAATGACTGTGACCCAATTTGCCTTTGCCAAGATGGCATTTGTTGGCTGATTTCTTCACCTTTCTTAAGGCCACACCTGGTAAGACATTGCATGCCCACTCCTAAACGTAAGACAGTGTGTGAGGCTCTGACTAAATACTGTCAGTAATAACTGGCTAATCTGCAGTGGGTAGAGAAACCACCAACCGATTTATTTTTGCTGAGACAAGGTGTGAAACCCAGGATTATTGGGGGACTATGCTGAGTTTGCCACATGTGTCCATGGCAGTCCCAGCATACCCCCAGGTATTGGGATGATGTCCTGCAATAACATTATTGTGGGAAAATCAATTCCCAACCTAGGTTTTAAAGATATAGCGAGGGTACTTACCTTTTATTCACAACTGTCTGTATGATCTGCCATGTTGGGACTAACCACTATGCATTTGTGAGGCCAAACCCAGCCAAAAATGGCAGCGGTGCATGCACACGGAATGGCCGTGGTGCACTTCCAGGTATCAGAATATCTGGATTTATACACTGTGCCATTATGGGAGCTGGTATACACATAAGTATTTTCTCTCCCTCTGATTGTTATCTTGCCATAATTCTCATATCCACCTGCCTGTGCCTTAAAATCTGGAGGAGAGGCTCTCCTGGTTGTACCACCACCCTCAGCAGCAAAGGGAATGGGCACCTGGGAGAGGGCTTTCTCAGTGATGTCTCCTAGGCTGTGGAATGGTCTCTCCCTTGAGGTGCATCTATCACCTTCACTTTACACATTTAGGAAGATGCACCTCTTTGTCCTGGCCTTCAGTTAAATGGAGATACACTTTCCCTTCCCACTTGCAGACACTGTTGTTTTAATATATACTGTTACTGTTTTAATACGTTGTTAACCCCCCCCCCCCCCGAGACCTTTAGGTATAGAGTGGGATAGAAATATAAACAAACAAACAAACAATTTCATAGGAGCTTTAGTTGCCAAGCCACTAACATCTGGTGGTGGCCTTCCTCATCTTATACAGCAGTCCCATTTATACATATTTACATTGTAGCAACCTTTCAGACCCTTGTCTAATCAGTTGGGTGAATTAATTCACCAAATGGGGACCCTGGCTAGTGATAGCCCATGTTTTGCCTGGTGACAGCCTCTCCCGTTCATCCTCTCTTGAACAACATCTGTTCAGCATTTTTTTCTCAGTGAGGCTCAGAAGTGTTTGTAGGTCATGGCAGGTATGTCGTGTCTGACACAGTGCAGTGTGCAAGACCTGCCAAATGCCTTGCATGTCAAAACCTTTGGGTTATTTGCCTCAATGGCAGCTCTTCTATGGCTTCAGGATTGCAGTGAGAGCAATGCTTATGTAGAAGAACTGAATCCTAAGGTCCAAGAGCCTTGTGAACTATAAAAAGAACCTGTGACTATTTTTTTTCTTTTTGTCTCATTGCTTCTATTTTGCTGTCAGCCTTTCTGTGTAAGGAGGTTTGTAAGAGAGAATGTAAAATGAAGACATTTACTTTGTCTTGGGTTTCAGTGAATTTCAAAGCTGTAGTAGGGTAACTACAGTCAGGGAGAAATGGCCTCTACCAGAGTGCAAAGAATGAAATTGGAATCAAGATATAATGGGCAAGAGGACAGAAAACAACTTATTTTTTGTCTGTCTTGTGCCTTTGCATCTGCAACTGACTTTGGGCAAGTTTCCCTTCCATGTTCTTTACAAAAAAATTTCCTCATGAAAAGCTCCTGAATGTGCTGTAGTCTTTTGAATGCTGCTTGCCTCCCACCAAAGGAGTGTGAACTCAGGCTCCTTCTACAGAGTCCCTAACCAAAGCTCTGGATCAGCCTCCATTTGAGATATTCCTTCTTCCCTTACTGTCTTCAGCTGTGGTCACACCTTCACCTTAAACCTTTTCAGTCCATCTCCAAGTCTTACTACTCAACTCCTTTTCATTTCTATCCTTTTTATTTGTAGACTTTCCACCCTACATTGGGACTTTCCTGAATGGAAATTCCACAAATAAAATGGATAGAAATGAGAAGGTGTGGGCAGTCAGACCTGAAGATGGACTGAGGAAAGTTTAAAGTGAAGGTGTGACCATGACCTCTGAACAGCAAGCCTAAATAGATTTGCCTTCTAATCCCTGAGCAATGTGCATTGTTGGGAAATATATCCAAGTAATGTGGCCGGCCTATGTAAGTGTCCATTTAGGATCCGAGTGGCATAAGTTGCACTTGGTGGTGTTGATAAGCTTCCAGATCTATCAGTGACCATAGATCTTAAAGGAGCCAGTAGTGGCTTTTAGATCTAGGCTCCCCTGATAATAGGTTATGGATGCAGCAGGAAGAGGCGCTTCACCTCTGGGTCTAGTGAACCAGGTGGTTGACCCAGGGTATCTTGTTGACGCTGGTGCAGCAGAACCAACCAGGGAGCATATCTTCATCTTTAACCTCTTATCTTCAACATTTCATCCTGTTGCTCAGCCCAACTGGTCTCCATGAGTCTCCTGCAAACTGTGTGACATCTGAATCCCTAGTCTCTGCCCAAACCAGCCAGTAGTTACCAGAAATGGATAAAAAACCTCACCTCTTCTCTTTTTCTGGGTTTAAGTGCATGTCACCTGGCCAGTCTAAATCTAATGCTGTTACCTGAACTGCTCCCCCTACTCACACATTTCCATGAGTCTCTGTGTGTAAGATGATTGGCTTACTGCCTAAATATATGCCAAACTGGAGTTTTCTGAGTGTGAACTACCCAAATCAGGAGGGGAGGAACTGAAGAAATTCTATACTATACCTTTGTAGCCATCAGAGGGAAGGGCGGGGGAAGAAAGAGTGAGTGAGAATGTGTTAAAGGCAAAGTAGCATTTTTCTGCTCTCTCACTGTTTGTCCATGAGGCTGGGCTCTTCCTCCCAGTTAGACTTCTGTTGGGAAGGGTGGAGCCCTGTGGTGATGATGATATTATTGCATGGCCCATGATATCTCACTGTTCCTGGCCTTTCCCTGGGATTCAGCTCTGCCAGGCCTCAATGGAGCACAAAGCCCTCAGAGACAGGGAAGGTGCAAGTGAGTGTCACTTTGCCTTTAACATGTCCCCACGTGCATCTTTCACTCACCTCCCCACATTGACAGAGGTGTAAAGTGCCATTGCTTCAGTTCCTCCTCCACACTGAGCAGTCTGCATTCGACAAAGTGCAGTTTGGCACATCATCATTATGGTCCCCTTCTGCGATTCTCTGATTACCTTCTCTATGACTCCATGTCCTATTTCTATTGACAGTTTTCTCCCCCTCAGCACTCATGGGGACAGTAAAATCAACCCCAAAACATACTCACTTTTTATGCTGTTTATTTTTTCAGGTTCTTATAGCTCTAGCCTGCTCACAACATTGCATCTCTCTGCCTGAGCTCTTTGTAGATAATAGTGTAACGTCCCAGGGGGGAGGCTTGAGCTCTTTGTAGATAATAGCATTGTCCAGATTCCTATATTCCTTATTCTTCCATTTTTAGTTTCCTGTGAAAACTAAATTGGTCCCCTCCAACATGGAAAAGCCTAGAATGGGGATCAGCGCTTGCTGCCTTTCCTTTCCCTGCACTTTCCCCTGCCTTTCAACTTGGACTGTTCAAAAACCTCAGTCAAGAGCCATGTAAATTCTGAGGTTTCTAGCAAAGTACCCATGACATCAAATATTGCATCAGTAAGTAATTCTGCATCCTATTATTTCATTAATACAAGAAGATTAGTGGGTTGTTCACCAACAGGATCTTTGTATTTTTCTTTATGCTTTGACACTGTAAGCGCCTTCCCAATAGGAGTGGAAGCAGCAGCATTTTACATTCTGTTTTAATACCCTGTTTCCCTGAAAATAAGCCCCCTGAAAATAAGCCCTAGCATGATTTTTCAGGATGCTTGAAATAAGAGCCTTATATACTGTAAGTCCTAGTGCGTCTTTAGGAGCAAAAATTAATATAAGACCCTGTCTTATTTCTGGGGAAACACGGTAGTACAGTTTTCTTCCTTTTGTTTACTTATAAGTTGTTTGGGGAGTTTTAGGAGCTGAAATGCACACATTTTGGTTACTAATGCACTTTACTCCGGAAGCTGGTGCGAATGGACAAAACAAGGGTTTCTGGTTTATTTACTAAAAGCATTTTATCCCATTTCCCATCCAAGGATTCTGGAACAGTTCACAGTGGTTTGCTGCAACATTTGATGTTATGATTTCATGCACTGAGTAAAATAACTATTTGTTGTGTGTCAGGAGACAGGAATTTTATTACCCAGGAAGCAAACTCTTAACACTAGTAGAAGTTGTGCTGCAGGATTAACTATTTGCTTTTATCTTTTCCCTCCCTAGATAGTAGACACGATTAAGTCAACTGAATTGGTCTATCGCTGGGGGGGGATGTATTGGTACATTTTGTGTTTCTTTATTTATTGTTGTTCTTACTTGAGGCATATATATGTGTGTAAGTTAAGTATGTTACTGTCTAATAAATATTTGTGGGGGGAAAGCATTAACTATTTGCTGATAATCTCAAAGACTATTGGAGAAGGAAGACTAGAAAGATAACTATCCTAGAAAATGTTACTGCTGTTGAGTGGTGATGGGAGCTGTTCTCTTTAGAATGAGTGTTGTTGTTTTTAAAAAGACTTGCGAAAGACATTTGTTGCAAAGTGGCAGTTTTTAGGAATGCAGCATTGACTGACTAGTGGAAGATCTCAGTGGCTTGTGCTAGAAACTTAGCATGGCCTGCAAATCTTCCTGGAACATAGGCATAACCTTCTTTCAACTTTCACCCATGGCAGGATAGTGCAAACACGTCCCCTTAGTGACCTGGCAGTGGCACCTTTCTGTATTCCACACCAGCTCTTTGGACATTCGTCCAAATGACTAGTATGCCCTCAGTGCAGTTTTTAGGCATGTGCATTCAGGTTAATCTTTTGTGAAGAGAAGACCAATGTTTAAGAGGCTAGCCAGCTTCTATAAACAAATATGTAACCGTGCAGGAATTGCAAATTATGATTTACCGTTGCTTAGCATAATTCAAGCAGCTTTAATGATTCTGCTTTCACAGCAAGGCAATCAGAATTAAGCAAACTGTCCTCTGTGACCTTCTCTGATAACTTTGTAACTGAGAAAAATAGTTATGAATGATCTTCTCACTTCTCCCTTGCTTGCCTGTGAGTGAAATTAGGTTTTTTTTTTCTGTTCTTGTGTGACCAGTTTTAATGGGATTTTTGATTAGTTGCTGCAGTTTTGTCAAGTCACCATATCCATAAAACATAGTTATGGCGGGTTAACACAGAAGCCCCCTTACTCATGTGGAAGGATTATGTGCACACTGTAAGAATCCTTGCAGCCCTTCCTCAATGATGCAAGGGACATTGTCTGTCTCCAAAAGAAACTGTTTGAAATCTACCTTCAAGAACTTTAGGGAAGGTAACATGTATCCTTGCCTTTGTTAAACCCAGACCATATTCACTAACTGAAAAGAAACCATCTTGAAGACATTAGTATAATGACACCTAAAACATAACAGGAAGGAGGTGAATTTACTCTTATGAGATGCTTTGAGGCACGTTATGTCCCACAGTCTTTGCTTAATATTTGTTGTTGTTCAGTTACATCTGAATTACGGACAATAGCACTCTTCTGTCCTCTACTGACATCTGAACTTTGCCAAATCTTGTATTTCTTCCTTCCATGGCACCCTTCTGTCCTCTAGCGCCTCCAAAGGTCTGCCAAAGCTTGTGTCCATTGATCCCAAGACCCTATCAATCTCATCCTCTGCCATCCCCTTCTCTTGCTTTCAATCCTCCCCAGCATCAGGGTCTTTTCCAGTGAGTCCTGTTTTCTCGTCGTGTGCCAGATTATTTGAGCTTCAGCTTCAGCATTTGTCCTTCTGGTGAACAGTCAGGGTCGATTTCCTTGAGTATTGATGGATTTGATATCACTGCAGGCCAAGGGACACTCAAAAGAGCCTTCTCCAGCACACAGTTCTCAGGTGTGATTCTTTGGCACTTTGGTGTCTTTTTGTACTTCACAGTGGTTTGAGACAACCATCTAAATGAAATTGCAGGTTGTCAGCTGTTTGATGTTAAAGCTTTGCAGATCAAAACTGTGTGAAATGAGGAACGATTGTGCATACATTTCTACCAAATGAATTAGTCTGTCTTTTTTGCTTTTATTCACCCCACATTCTCATACCTACCCTGTCCCTGATCCAACTAGTGCAGGATAGCAAATCACTCCCCGACCCTGGCTTTTAATAGATCATATAACGCAAGTGAGCAGTATTCACAAAAGAAGAACTGGCAGGGACGTAAAATAAATGCAGCTACAGTATAGAATGAAATAAGTCGACATCTCAAATCAGGATAGTTAGGTTTATCTGTTTAAAAACTATGTTCTCCATTGTAGCCGAGAGGAAGTCAAAGGATTTGGAAGGAAAGAGAACTCTGAAAACAGAAATTACTATTAATATATTATTTTTCCTGCTTACATTTAGTAAATCTGTTTTGTTTTCCACTAGTGAACAGCTTGTGCAATATGGAGATTGCCAGTTATAACAAATGCATGTAGAAAAGAGCCATAAGGTAATTATATTGTCTGAAGGGAATCTTCTTTATGTTGCAAGAGAGAGAGGTAATCTGTCAGAAAAAAATGGTTTTAGATCACCATTAGGAAGTGTGGGACATAAGTCTTCATGCTGTGCCTGTTTTGTGCTGCTGAGGAAAGTTAAATTTTGACCAAGTGGATAGGACCTACAATGACAATAGAGATATGCACATATTGTTTGTAGAAGACAGAGTGGAAGAATTCCCCCGCACCTCAGTTATACTTGATGCTTTTGTTCAACGGTGCTGACCTAATTCCCACATAAACATTCTACAGAAAATTGCAGGCCACCTATGTAATTCATTTTGCAAAGCACTTGGAGACTATAAGTGCCTAAAGAGCGTTAATATTTCAGTAGGACGGCGTGAGAGCACAGTGTGTTGTAGGTTATAATCTGACACTGACAGTTCATATTGGCACATACATTGTTAAACAAACACAGAACCATATACCCAACTGAGCAAATCAATTAATCATTCAAACTGCTCTATGAATGTATAATTTGCCCACAAAATGCTTTGTGTTTTCATTCTTACTTTTGCAGATGTTTGTGCAGTGGCTTTAGCCACGTTCCTTTCAGAAATAGCCTAAAGTGGAGCTACAGGAAATAGGGAAATTGCAGGAAATGGAATAAGTAGGACTTCATGTATTGCTATTGGATGCTGTCAAAGACATGTTTGGCTGTACTTCTTTTTATATGTGTTATCGCTATAGAGCACTTTAATTGTCTTTAGTCTTTTCTTTTGCAGGAGGCTCTGCCATCGCAAAATGCAAAAGTGATTTCATCTATACTCATTTCACAGATGATTGATGAGAATAAATCAAAAGAAAATAAGGCTGCTTTCCCTCTGCCGTCTGTAATCGCCCAGTCTAATGCTTATCACATGAACAAATCTTTGGCTAATCATACTTCAGTCAACATTAATAGTGCATTCATATTGCTTCCCAGAAGATTAGGCATTCAGATATCTTCAGATGACAGTATACTTGGCTCAGGCTCCAGAAGCAGACAGGAGACCCAGTGTCGTAAGCAGAATAAAAGTTTCACGTCCATCACAATCACTGCTCGAAGAGTCACTCCAGCATCTCACAGTGTGACGCAGGGGGATGCCTCTGACCCGACATCTTCAAAATGCCGGGGAAGTAAATTGCTAATGAACACTGCTCTGTCATCAAATGCGTCTGGGCTAGATCAGATCTGTGAACCTTTGCCCACTCAAGGATGCTGTCAGAACATAAATGCCACTGAAATAGAGGCTTCTGAACCTTGTCCACAGTTGTGCAAAGAGGAATCGGAATGGTTTGCTTGTACTGAAAGCAAAATAAATAAAATGGACCCCTCAGGAAACAGCCATAAAAAGCAAACACCAATTTCTTTCACTTCGAGCATTCACCTCAGTATTTCACAGCACTGTCCAAATACAGTATATTATGTAGACAAGTCTCTTTTGGTGCCTATTGATCAACCTCAGACTAAGAACCAAAAAATGCATAGGTCAGTAGTGTCTTTCAATATAAATTGCAGTTCTCCCAGTTTAACGCCAGATGGAGCGGATGGTTTAACTAATGGTGAGCTAATCACAGACGTGCTTAAGACAAAGCTCCCAGAGGAGAGTACGACTCCACTCAGAACAATTTGGAATGCAGATCTCAAGGAGAACTACTTGGACAAAACACAGACATCATTAGGGACTGAATATCTCTGGAAGGATACCTCTCCATCTGAAACTCTGCCAGTTGCTGATAGCCCTCAAGGACATGATAATCTAAGGCTAACAAAGAGTAACGATGGAAATTCAAATGACAATCACATTTCATTGTCTCCTCATATTTCTCACTGGACTTTAGACAAAGGTGAGTAGGTTAAATAAACCAAGCCAGAACAGTATAAATCCATCATTCTTAGAAACTGCCAGCAGCTAACATTTGGTCACAAGTGCCTCTTTAACACAGACAAGTATAGTAAACCTAGGGGATGCTGTAACGACTTCCTGGAAACACGTTCCCGACATACTCAAAACATATCTTTTATCTATAGTGCCCATGTCTGTTAATTTCTCCACCTCTTGATTGTCTAAATACAACTGGGCTGTGCTTGAAGTAATTTCACTGGGTGGTCTCATCTCCCAACAGAAAGCTTAGGAGGTTGTCTTGAATGCAAACATAAATTATGCTTATGAAAACAAGCTGGGCTGCTAAAAGTTAGCCTTCAATTTAAAAGGATTCTGTGCATATTAAGATTTGGGGGCCTGAACCTCACATCACACATTTTTGTTTGCTACAGGCTGGTACCTGTATTTGTTTTCACCAGAAAAATAAAAACAGAGCAACATGGGGCACATTTGGGGATATGTGTGAGAGACTGCTTTCTAATAAGCACAGTTGAAGTAGTGTTCGCTTGCCAATCCTGTCTCTTTTGTGTAGCTGCAATTGAGAGGGGTTATGTTGTGTGTTTGCCTCAGGCACCAAACTGCCTTGGGTCAAGTTCTGCTGTTGTGAAATGAGGTACATATTTTAAAGGATGGAACGATAGATGTAAAGAACAAAATGGTGGAAAAACAGAAAGCAAATAGTGCTGTTTTATTTATTCATGTACTTGTGAGCAATTTCAGAGGAAGTTGAAGGAGCTTAGTGTTTGCAGGGGAAATAAAAAGACAAATCTTACTTACCTCCTACCAAGAAGTCGTCTAGGTCATATTCTCAGTCGGATCCAGGGACACTGTTCTTACTGGTCCCCCACGGTGTGCAACATCAGCTTCTCCCAGCTTTCCATGCCTTGTTTATAGATGGGTTTGAAGACAGTCTGTGTGTGACGTCCCTTTTAATTCTGGCTGCAGTCCACACTAGACTGTTGAGCTGAGGCCTTTATGCTGGCACTGTTTAGCCCCCTAATGCTGAGTATTATGAAATGAAATCTGTACATTTGAAGAGCTGTTTCTTATATGGTATATCAAATTTAGTGTTTGAAGCATTTATAAACACCTCCCTGCTTAAAACAATTAAGAAATGTTATAATTTCTAAGGAGAAAATAGCATTTGTGTGTTCTTAAGTTTAGTTTCAGGAGTGGCTGTGGCCCAGGGGTAGGGCAAACTGCCTGAAAAGCAGTGGGGTGTCAGTTCAGTCCCCCACCCTCTCCCTGGAAGTAGGCAATGGCAAACCACTTCTTCATTGCTGCAGAGAAAACTGCATAGTTGTGCCCATTAAGGTGATCAGCCAGGAGTTGACCGCAGCTTATTGGTACCCAGTGATGATAAACTAGTTAAATTATTTCCAACTATTACTAAGTAGCATTAGAGACAGTGGAATAGGCAGTTATATCTATAGTGGGAGGGAGTGGCTGCCACTCAGCGGTAGAGGATATTGCCTGGAGAACATAATGTTGTTTGTTTGATCCTCAGAAATAGGCAGTGGCAAACTATTTCTGTATCTCTGCCAAGAAAACTTCTGAAGAGTTTCCTTTGGGGGTGCCTATGTGGTCAAACAGGAGTTGGCCAGTGACAACAAAAATATACAGTGGTGCCAGTGTACATTGACACAACTCTATAAGTTCTTGATATTCAAAGCAGCAAATATTACTGCATTGTTGGTTGACTTCACCACCTCTTTTTACTAGCTATGATTGTGTTACCTGTCATTCCCTGAAAAGAACCACATCTCAGTGGTGGCATATTGTGTTTATATTTATATACCACTTTTCATTAAGTTGCAAAATGTGATTCACTCAAACAAAACAAATGCAGTAATTACAAGATTAAAAAAGAAATACGTGCAGTTCAGCATATAAGAAATAAAATATAAGAAATAAAAATAAACAAAGGCAAAGCATTGACTTACAGTCACTCAATTGAGAATGTTTAATATTGCTATTAGCTGTTCAGTGCTGTTAAATGCTGTTAACTCCTTATAAATGTCAGCAGTAAGCTGCAATTAAAAAAAATCCAGTAGCTTGAAATAAGGCTAATTCATTATTCGTAATAAATGAGGAATTAACATGTTCTGTTATGTCAGGCACATCTTTGCCAATTAATGAGAAGCGGAATAATGTGGCATCTAAGGAAAAAGGACCCTGGTGGTTGGATTAGGAAGACCCTAATTTTAAGATCGCAGAGAGAAACTGCCAGCCAGCATGGTGCAGCCCATATGTTACTGACACGATCATGGACAGGAGTGATTATAGTCAGAAAACATCTGAATAGGCAATCCATAGTTTCCTGCAATAGGCCATTCTGCACTGAGCCTTATTTCAGATTTTATCCTGCGATAGGGACCTGCCATCTGCATGCTGGTGTAGTCTACGCAGGTTCCATTCTAGGATATAATACGGCATAAGGCGCAGCACAGAAAGGACCACGTTAACCATCCCTGCAGTACGCAATTAGACTAAGTGAGTGTTTTTACTTTTTAAGTTGGCCTCATATGTATAAAATGCAAATATGCTTGTTGAGTAGTTTAAAAAAAAGCCTTTAGTGCAATTTGTTGCATTCTCTTGATGCTTTGAATGTTATATATAGAGCTAATTAAGAGTGACTTGAAAGGTCATGGCCTTTCTTGTTGAGATTGAAAAATTAATGAGTAGTCAATTACCTGTCAAGCGTGTAGCAGAGACAGATTACAGAAAATGAGTAATATTCATGAGCCCACATTGGAATTGGTGTTGAGTTATACCTTCAGATGACAGATGAGAAAGCTTCATTAGGTTATCCAATCAAACCTCCATATAAATTTCAGGATGGACCTAGAGTTTAATAACTTTGAGCAGTATAGGCCTGATGACAAGTATGAGTCTTTCGGATGTGGGTGTACACCGTGGGGTATTCTGTCCGCCGGTGAACATCTCATGGGTCTCTTATTATTATACATTTGTGTTTCCAAGGGGACTCAAAGAGGCCGAGTCCCCACAACAGAACACCCTGTGAACTGGGTGGGGCTGTGAGAGCTCAGAAGAGAACTGTAACTAGTCCAAAGTCACCCAGCTGGTTCTGTAGAAGAGTGTAGAATCGAACCCGGCATTCCCAGATAGGAGTCCAGCTCCCTAACCAGACTGTGAAATTGAATGTGCAAACCGGATTGTTTTTTCAATTGATAATTACATAACCAAACTTCTATGAAGTCCTTTTCTGTGGCTTTTCCAGCTCCTTTTCATTTGAGCAGTGTTCCCTAGCTCTGAAGCCAAACAGCTGTTGTGGTCTTTAAATCAGTTTAAATCAATAGTATTATCCATACAACCTAGTACAAAGGTGTCCCAAATAATGCCTCCTCCATTACACATCTGGAAGAGCCGAGAGATTATCTATAGAGGTCCAGCTGTGACTCCCACAAAATGTAGGATGTGTCCTCCTGGTGGCTCACAACCGAGCCTTTTCCTTGGCACCCACTTTGTGGAATGGCGTCCCCTCTGATATTTGTGAGGTTTCTACAGTTACTTTTTTAAGCCTACTTTTTAAAACTTTAAAATTGAAGGACAGTAATATATTACAGACACATATATAATACAGTTTTTAAGTGATTTCAATTATAACTTAAGCCTTCATTTTATTTAGCGCACCTGCCTTCTCCCTAGCCTTCTCCCTCCTTCTCCCCTCATACAGTGTGTATATATGTAGCAAAGCTGTTACGACAGGGTAACATAGTTTAGTGGCAACTTCTTTCAACCTAGAATATGCCTCTAATAAGGGCACCCATACTTTTAAATGTGCAGCTATTGATTCATTTCCTTCCATTGTTTTCTTTAGAGTTGTAATGAATCCATTAATCACTATTTCCCATATTTGCTTATACCATTCTGGGGGTTAAGCACCTACTGAAAATGTCTCTCTCCTTCTAGGTACTTCCTGTGTGATTGTCTACCCCCAATTCAGTTTTAAATGTGTTTTTATGCTTGCTTTTAATGTTTATTTTAGAAAACTGGTTCAAGATTTTTAAAACTTTCATTTATTCAATTGTTTTCCAAGTTGAAATTAATATAAAATAAAGATGCAACAGCACTCACAAAAATGAACTCAAACCAAACAAAGTCTTACACCTAGCGGGTAAGCCAGGTTCATAATTCACATAAGGCTCTGAATCAGGGAAACAGTATTTGAGAGCTCTGATTGAGAGGTAGGGAAAAAGAGAAGTATTTAAGAAAGAGGACTGGAAGGGGGTATTTGCATGTAATTCCTGGTTAGATTTCGCTGTTTCAGGAAGTGTGGTCCATCTTCCTATAAACCATGGGTGTTTTTCCACTGTCACTAAACGTACCCATTAAGTACCCATTAATGGGTACGTAATGGTGTTTCTGTACCCATTAATGGGTACTTAATGGGTACTTCTAGTAACAATGGAAAAACACCCCATGTTTGCTTTTTTGCAGATAGTAGTTTGGACTGTGGAGCTGAAATTAAGTCAGTTTAGAACAGTGATTCAGATCCCATTGATCCATCGGTTGAGTGAAAGTTTATGAGTTTCCTTCCAGTGAAGTGCCAGTTCAACTTTAGCAGCAGTCAGTATTGATTTAATTAGGTCTTCATGTTTAAGGACAGTATATTCACATGTAAACAAAGTAAGAGTAACAGTGCCAGAGACAAAACCAATTTTTGATGAGTGATATTTACAATGGTTTGTTGTAAGCAATGCAAAAATGTCCCTGCTTTCCTAGCTGGCTGCCAGAAGGCCAGACTTCTTCTCTCATCAGGCTGCCAAAGAAAGCAGCAGGTATATTTTGGTGTGCTGATAAGAAAAGAAGCCAGGGCAGCATGATGAGTGAGGGCAAAGGCACCCAGGAAACAGCAAGGCCTGCCTAATGAGCAAGGAGCTTGGCCAGCACAAAAATGTGCCTCCTGCGATACTTGAAACAGAGAGGTTCTACAGAACAAGTCAAAGCCCAGGTGTAAGCTATGGCAAGCCTAGCTACTCCCTCCTTCCTGGCACCATAGTCTCCATGCCACAGTTGCATGCCCAGATAGACAAAGACCAGGAAGAGGGCAAAATCCTGGCTTATGCTTTACATAGTTAAAGTTCCAATTTGTTGAACCTGCTATCTGGCATGCTCCCCAGCCCCAGCAGAATCAAAACCTGAACTTCCTAGAAAATGCCAGCCTCCACCTTCTTCAGGGGTGAGGAGGAGCAGGAACTATGGTCACATGTGAAAAACATAGGCGGATCATTGGCTAAAAGTACAAAGATCTGTGAACAAGAGGAGCCTTGATTTTTTTTGGACTTTAAGTTGATGATAGACAGCCACCTGCCCAAAGTACATTCTGATTGACTTCATAATGAATTGCATGCTGCTGCATACATTTGATCTGCATTGCTAGGGAGGCGGGAGGAAATGTAGCACTGTGCCCTTGTTGAAGAACCAATCCTGCCCACAGAAGAGCAATAACTTCATAGTTAGCAGTTGAATCTCCTCTGGAATTCAGTGACCTTTATAAGACTCCTGAGTTAGCAGTCTCTCTTACGTAGACTTTAGAATTCCAAGAGAGAAGTGCTGTGAAATTGAATATGCAAACTTTTTTCACATAAATGGCATTTATATTTTCTACTTTCTCCGACACTCTCCATTTAATGTTTATTGTCACATTTTCTGACAGTAGACTCCACAGCTTGCAAACAGAGTTTGTCTTAAAATTGAACAGGGAGGCTTAATAGCAGGTGGCAGCTGAAGAAGTGACAGTTAGGAACACATCTTGTTGCTTTTGGAGTAGATAGAAAGTGACTGATCTTCAGGGTTTTTTTCCTTTGAATATATAGATGTAGTTTGAGTAGATTGTGAATAGCATATATAAACCTGAAGAGTGCAAATCAACTACCTAGTTTATGAAAAAAGTGGGATTACTGAGCACTTTTCTTATCTCTGCGGATGAAAACCATTAGAAAGAATTTTGAAAAATATGTATTTGTGGTTCTCATTTAAATACGCAGAATGTGCATGTCATAGTGATATTTACTAATGAAGTATTTTAACAAGAGTCTGGTACAAGTACCAGGATTTTTTTCAGGACCTGCCATTTCTCAGTGCTTTTGCTCAAAAAGCTGCAATGACTTCGACTAAGGAGTGAAGTATTGGGAGCAATAGAGATGGCACTAAAAAGCATAAATTTATTTCCCTTTCAAGATCCTGGAGGCAACTCCTGTTCTTATGTGCAATATGCATCCATCCAGTTGTTAAAATTTCAGCTTCTGTCAGGCACAGCCAGCATAGTCAGAGACTATAGGTTATAGCGTTTGAGGTCCAGTAACAGTTCAGAGGGCTGTGATTTATCTAATCCTTCTGCTCAGTCCTTACATATTGCCCTAAACTCAAGACAGTTTCAAACTGGTATTCTCAAAACTTTTTTCTTTTAATAATCCATACAAAATGTTTTGCATCTTGGCTGCCCACTTAACCCATTTCTTCTTCAGTGCTGCCTGTATTTTCTTAACTAGCATTCTGGAATGAAAATCATAGGCCCTAGGCTAGGATTCCTATAATTATGGAAATAATACATTATATGGCCCTCTGTTATTTGACTGTTTGGATCAGTGTCATAATAACTTATTCAGTTAAAATATTCGTGAAAGCCACTACTGCGCTAAAATTACTCTTTCTCAGTTCCTCACAATTATTTCAAATACTTAGAATACTACTGATTATGTCTATAATGTCTGGGGGGAGTGATAAAACAACTGATTGGAACACAGAGGGTCATTGATTTGATCCCCATCCTCTCCTCAGATGTAGATAATGGCAAACCACTTCTGTATTTCTGCCAAGAAAACTGCATAGAGGTGCCCATGGATGTGTCCTTGCTGTCAACCAGGAGGTTACAAGTTCAGTCTCTAGCCTCTCCCTGGAAGTAGGCAATGGTAAACCCATGAAAACTTAAGTCACTTTTGGTATGATATTTTAGCAATAGTTTTCATATGTATTTGTTGCAGTACAAAATGACGTTTCTGGTCTGGAAGTTGCATCTGGTGCAGATTGCAGGGCCAGGTTGTTGAGTGGGATGCTAGTTCAGTCACATGTTACTCTTGTGTTATTCTCTCAGATGTCTGTGAGGCACCTAATTCCACATTGTTGACATTCCCACTTTGTAAATCAGTGCTTGTTTCTACTTCATCCAGTTTTAATTTTCATTCATTCATTCATTCATCCATTCATGTTAGCTTTTCTTGCTTTTATTTAGCTATTATACAGAATTAAGACAATATTGTTCATCAGGTTACACAATAAAACACTTATCAATTTAACTTTACTAATATAAAGTATAAACGTTTTAAGGATGTAACTGACTGATCAGCAAAATATTCTAATTGTTGCAAGTCAGTTCACATTGATTACTCAAAGAACCACACATTACTTAATTAATAATGATGATATCAGTGGTACTGGTCATGTAATTCCCTCATTTATGATCTGTAGGGTTTCAGTAAATGGTTGTCGTGTTTCCAGATAAGTGTTTGGATTTTTAGCTATTCCATTCATCTGGTGATCATTTCAAATTCTGGTGTGACCTTTGGCTATTTTTGTTTCTTCTTAACTTTGTTTTTAGTTTTCACTTGTAAAAATACTTCGGTCTTTTTTAAGATGAGAAAACAGTATTTAAATTTTAAATATAGCCCTTTAATAATGTTGCAAGGGGAATTCTCAGACAGAGACCTGAACTTTAAGGCAACCTTTATTTTGTAGATGACATCACAAACTATTTCATTGACATCAGCACCCTCTTATGCCATAATGTTTGCTTCAAATGATAATGTTTACTTTTTAAAAAGCTTGATCAGTGTCTTTCATTATCCTACCTGAGCTTCATACAAATTTGATCTGTAGACAAATTAGAACCAGTGTATGATGCCTGCCAGATGCCTCATGAATACCAGCTAAACTGTGAGTTCTGTTAAAATAATTGCTATAATTTTCAGGAAAACAATAAAGCTAATGTTAAAAATAGAATAGAAAACATAGGAATATAAACCTAATTTGTGTGTTTAATATAGTCCCACAGAGTGAATCTATTTTTTTTTACTTATTTAGAATGGTTACCCTGTGTAACTGGTACTGCTATTTTGTGCCTGTGGAATCACAAAGCCTTATAATGTTGCTGGAAATTCCAATAAGTGGGAAATTAATAGAAAGGGAAGCATTTCAGTTTACAGTATATATTGTTATGCCTTCTGAGATCTCCATGGCTCTTAATAACCACAAAAGTGTGAGATGCTGTTGTTATCGGCCCCATGGGTACATTTAAAATTATGGTGGCATGCCATAAGCTTCTGCCTGCGGCTTTTCCCCAGTTAGTGAATTAGAGGAGGGGGAACAGTTGCTTTCAGGGACCAAGGAAGCCCTTGGGAACATGACCAAACCCTTGGAAACTATGTTGGTGATCTGTGACCTTAAGAACTGCTGGGCCTCATCATCAGATTGGGCTTTGAAACTTGATTTACTTCAGTCATGGCTTACTTCCTTCAAAACCCAAAGTAGAGTAAGCTTTCCAGGGGATTCACTTTTGAGTGAAGAAATAATTTCTTGGTATAATAGCTGTGGGAATATGCGGAATGTTATGAGACATATAGAAGGCAGAAAAGTAATTCTGGGCATTAATTCAGCAGACAATATTCATGTATCTTTTTGTGCTGATATCAATTTAAAGTGTATATTACTTACATGTAACTCCATTTTCCCCCTCTATAGAACCGGTGAGTGATGTTTAATATCGTTTTCTTAGGTTAAGCTTGCAAGGCTGTCTGTGTAGTAAAAGCTTCCTTGTTTTACCCTCTCTGCTCACTTTCAAGAAGCCTTCACACAAGACTTACCGTTTAAGGTCTTTGCATGGATGACAAATATGAGATTATACAATCCAGGCTTTAAAGGATCCAAATTCCATTGTAGTTTGGGTGTGTGAATATTCTACCTACAAAGATGAAAATGTTTTCTTCCACCGTAGTTTATGAAGGCATTCAAGGAATGCTGTGAGGGAGCTGTATGTAAAGTATATTTATTGATTTTCCCCTTTGGGGCTACTTTTAGACCAGTTCTATCCCACTTACATGTTTGTGTGCAACTTTGATTTGTGTTACAGCTGTGCTTGTGGTCATTTGCACTGTACAGATCTTAGGACTGTATGCAATCTTACCAACTGCTACCGATATTTGAAAGTTTAGCATTGCCCTCATTGGTACTACTACAGTTCTTATTTTTGTGACTTCCCATGGATTTATTTTGTATAGTGTTCACCATTTTATCATTTATACGTATGTTCATGCATGCATCTTCAGTTGAGAAGATAGGAGCAAGACAAGCAGGCAGCAGAAGATGCTCACAGTAATACGGAAAGCCAAAAGATGTAGTAGGTGGTGGAGCTAATGGGCCAAAAGACAGAGCCTAGTAGTTTGAGCTTAAAAGCAGAGAAAGTGAGATCAATTTTTGTTGCTAAAACCTGCAGATTTTTACCTTATTCCTCCCAATAACATCTGTTGTTGTAAACTATAAATAGTGTGCCATACTTATGCCCTAAGTCTCTTTACCCCCCAAAAACAAGCCAGCAAGCACCAGTGAACTGAGTGGTCCTCTCTGAAAAATTCACCACATGATATATTAATAAGACATGAAGAGAAAATATGAAGCGAGGATTCACCATACTGCCATTTAAATATCTATCTGTATAGTGTAACATTTAGCTTTTGTAAGCCTTCCCGAATGCTGTAGGATTTCTCTCCTCTGTTTTCCACTCCCTGGTTCCTTTTTCTTGTTTCCATGTTACGTAAGAGTAGCCTACAATCTGATACAGAGTTTAAGCCCCATTCAAATATATGAAAATCCCAGTGTCCGTTTCTGAGCAGATTGAAAATCCCTCCTACTGAGTGTTAGTTGACAGGGCCGGATGAGGTTGTCACAAGTCAGTCCCTCTGTCCCTGCTGACCCTGATAATGTGCATCTGATCTGAGTGCATTAAAAGTAAGGTTACATGACTAATGGGCCATTTATCGGCTCTTAGATGTTTCATGTTAGCAGGCTTTTAGCCGAATATCCTGTAGCTTTGAATCAATGTGTGTGGCTGTATTTTACCTGACTGGAACAATAAAATCTCTGCTGTCCAGAACACACACAGACAAGAGCCAAGAATAATTACAAGGTTTTGTCATCCTCTCCAGCAGCTGACCGACACTAAACTGCTGAGTCACACTTCTGGCACAAAGTAGTATTAGGTGTGCAAACAAGCTAACACAGCTGCTAATGACTAATAGATCTTAACATTTTCATTGCCGGTAAAACTCTTACTGTATGTATCTTCTGACAGAATCCATATTTTGTTGGTTTTATAAAACTGAGGACCTTTCTGTACTGGGCCTTATTCTGGATTATATTTCAAATAGGGACCTGCTGTCGACATACTAGTACAGGGCACAGTAGACCCTGGATGAGGCCTGTTGTAGTCTTCATCAGCATGGGGATGATAGGCTTCTATTCTGAGATATAATCCAGAATATGGCCCAGCGCCAAAGATTCCCTTTTTTTGTTTGTTTTAATTGTATAGAGCATTAATGCCCATGGAGGGCCCAAAGTGCAAGGCTTTGCTTCAAAGAAGAAAATGAGGAGAGTGAATGATCCATCAGAGATAAAACAGAGCAGGGTGGTAGCATCCCAAAGAAGAGGAAGAAGAAGAGTTGGCTTTTCTACCCCACTTTTCCGACCCATTTAAGGGGACTCAAAGCGGCTAACAAAGCTTTCTTTTCTTCTCCCCACAACAGATACCGTGTGAAGTAGGTGAGGCTGTGAGAGCTCAGAAGACTAACCCAAGGTCACCCAGCTGGCTTCATAGGGGCGAGCAGAATCAAACCCATTGTTCCCAGATAAGAGTCCAGCTCCCTAACCACTAGACCAAACCAGGGGTGGAAGATTCCTATGCCATAGCCCCATACTGGCAGATTTGCAGCAGATCCCCAAACAGATCTCTTAAAACTATAGGAGCTGTACTGCAAAATGCCGATGATGAACTCTAGTGAAGACTTAGGCAAGTTTTCTATGCTGTTTATGCCATACTTAACACAGGAGGGTCCCAGAGTGGGTCAGAACAATAACAACATAAAAAAACACATTCTTTCAGATCCCTTGCTGTCCCATAGCCTTTGTAGGATCTGCTAATTTTTGCATTCCCTAAAAGACCCATATCAATTTCTTCCATGTATCTTTCTCAGTCTCCTTCTAGAGAATGGCCTAATCTCAGGCTGAACCCTCCTCTCTGCTTTGAACTCTCTTCACTGTAATCACCTTATATTACTACATTCCTTCATTAGGGTGTAGTTAGAGTGAATAGGCCTCTGACAAAGGAAGCGAGATAAGACCCTCATCATACTTTGCAAACTGAGTCCAGAAGAACACAGGCTGTGTTCCAACTTGACTTTTAAAATCTGGATTCAGGACCGAGTGCGCATTCTGGGTGTTCCCATTTCCTTGAGGATAACATGGGCTGAATGCAAATACTGGCACTCCCACTCAAACCGCAAAAAAAAAAAAGATTGCAGAGAAGCAGGACCTTTTAATCTCTGCTCCTGTCTAGCCCCTGTTAAGCCTGCCCCTTAGAATCAGCTCCCTTCCTGCTGGTCCTCTCTGTTTGCATTTAAAAAGGAGAACCGACAGCGCAAATTCCCTTTCAGAACTGAGGCTGACAGCTCACACACAGTGCGGGAGAGAGAGGCCACTCTCCTTTTCATTTTGCCTCTGTTTCCCTCTGTAAAATGTAGGCTCTTGGCTTATCTACCTCTGATGTGCCAGCATTGCAACAATGTATTATTTGAGTTTTAAAAAACCTTTTCTGCTGCCCAATCTCTCCTAATCACACAAATTTCCTTGCTACAATTGTATCTTTTGAGACTAGCTGGTACTTTTTTTTCTTTCTCCTAGCTTGTGATCATGTTCAGAGCAGGCATGGTGAGAGGAGGCTGGAGACCTTTGTAGCTGTAAAATCCCACCCACATCTGGCAGGTGTTGGCCAGAAGGATAGATCCCTTGCCCGAAGTATTTCGGTAGCATTCCTAAAGGCAACTGAGAACAGTTTTTGTGAGGACTTTTTTTCTGCAGATTTTTGCAGGAAAGTCCTCATAAAGTCAGGGAATAAAAATAAAATGGAATCTCCCGATCCCAAAAATGGATTCAGTTCAGATTTAAACTTGTATGGGAACACACCCACAGAGTAAAAACAAAGCTTAGCAACCAGACAAATGCTCCAAAAAGAAGTCCCTCTGCTTTTGGGGCCCTGATAAAAAAAGCTGTGCTTGCTTACTAACGGGTAGTTATGGCATTCACTTAACGTTTTGGGTGCAAGACGTCAAAATAATTAGGACCGCTGTTAACAGATTAAATGTGTTTTATTACCTTTCTGCTTTGCTACTGTTTGCTAGTTGCTGTGTGTTGTACAAGATTAATACAAAATTTTAAAAGCAGCAGAAGTGGGAATCGGGGAACTTGAAGGACTCTATCAGCTTCTGATTTGAAAGTGAAACATGGTGACAGCTGTGAACGCTTCATTAGACCCGAAGCTATGGGTAACAGATCAACTCTTCACATTTGCAGATAATTTTCTTTTTCACTTTTGTGAAAGTACTATTCCTGATAGCAGTAATGTTTAATATCTGTATAATTACTGCCCTTAAATGTTTCAACCTAAGAAAAACTTGAGCGAATCACAAACATTGACATGGAATGAACCTAATAAAAAAGTAGATGAAGTGTGGAAGGGACTGTGATAATACAAATAGATTGGTTTTTCTTACAGGTTTTTTCAGGGTGGAGTGAAGAATGAATGGACTTTGCTTGGAAGCTGCATCTGCTAAGGATGCACATGAATGTTCATAACATTTGAAATTTATATGATTTTGTCTGAATTCGGACGTTCGTATTCAAATTGAACGTTGGCATTTGAAGACTGACATTCAAATTCAAATCAAATGCTTCTTCGTTACATTCGTGAACCTGGGGACATGAGAAAGTGGCCATGCCAGTTATATCTGCAGTGGATACAGAGTAGATTCAAAGCTAATTGAGTGTGGATTCAGAGTGGATTCAGAGTGAATATATATGGGATTCATATGTGATTCGTAGCGGGGATTCAAACTGAATTTGTATCAAACATTTGATCTATTTGAACAAATACTAATTTTCTTGGATTTGATATGAGTTCAACCCCCCAAAAAACATTCATGTGCACCCCTAGCATTCGCACCTCGTGATAGTGTTACTTAGAAAGTGTCCATGCAATTCAACTAGCATGTGCATGCTCACACACTGCCACTCTGGGGACCCATTGTGCATTCTCCTCAATCCTTTATGTAACCTTCAGTTAACTCAGAATTTGGTGAATTACAAAGAGCAGTAGTAATCGGTGTGCTGTGACCAGTGGAATCTGTGGAGAGCCTATCTATCAAAATACCTCTGCATTCTGTTTGAAGGTGACTTCACAGGTACATCATGACAATGTAAACGCAGTCTGAGTTTTCTACACAGGTGTAGGCATTCAGACTCGATGGACCCTTATGTTGCTGTGAAGAGGGCTACTCAAGCATGGATGCCCACACATGTGCATTGTGTGGAGAGCTAGTGCTCTCTTTGGCCAAGTACTTGGGCACTCCTTGAAGCAGGAAGTTGAATCATACAGTTTCAAGCTGGAAGTTTGGTGCCCAGGAAAAAATGTCACCAAATTATCAGCTGGATCTTTGGACAAAATATAGATGGTTAACATGAACTTAATCCACCTTTTCTGCTACATTTAGACTAATGTTTCCACAAAAGGTTATTAAGGTTGAATATATCCATTGAGCTTTCAGTCAGATCCAGGTGTAATTATGTTCAGGTCTAGCATGCCCAGAATCTACAAGAGAGCCAACTGCTTTGCACACATAGTTGGTGTCCTGTTAGGATAAGGGCTGTCTGCACATGATCCCCCTCAAGATGTCTTGAGAGGAGGCGCTGCTGAGTCTGATTTTTTGCCTTCTCATGGCATGCCATGCTGCAGATCATCCATCCATCTTGAGAGGAGGCACTGCTGAGTCATCAGGGAAGGCCATTTATATGGCTGCCTTAAATTGGTATGAGGACTACTGGCATCTACATCATAGGTCTGATTTTTTGCCTTCCCATGGCATGCCATGCTGCAGATCATCCATCCATCCATCCATCCATCCATCCATCCATCCATCCATCCATCCATCCATCCATCCACATTTCTGTCCCACCAGAGCTGAAGACCTTTCTGTTCTGGCTGCTTCCAGTTTGTAGTTTCAGTTTTAGGAAGTTGTGTCAGGGTGGTTCAGTGGTGTAAACACAATAAAATACAATTTAGAAAATTAGTATATAGTCTCATTAAACATTTTGAATTGCATATCTTGATAGTTTAATGGATTTTATGCTTGTTTTTATTAACTCATTTGGATTGCTGAAATGTTGTCAACTGATTATTGTACAATCAGGTCAGCTTAATTACACTTTAATATATATGGGAAACCACTTTGAGCATCTATGGGAAACTAGTGCAGTAATCCCATTTGCAATGATTTGGTTCTCCAAAAAATAATACAAATAATAAACCATAGGAAAAGTGAAGGATCCAGAAAACAGCATTTTCCCACCTCCTCACCTAATATCCCCCTTAAAAAACCTCCAGTTTACTAGTGGAAACTCAGGTTGGGAGGCACTTTGGAGCATGACATTCTTCTGTAGGTGGAGTGCATAAAACTACTAGATTTCAAACATTCGGAGATTCAAAGAATAAATATGGCATTTGCATTAATTATGTTCATATTTATGGATGAAAAGAGCAATCCAGTCCCCTAGATTTTTGTTTTTGATTCTCTGGGGACATTTTAAGCTCCAAGCAGTAGTTATAGGTATTACAACAAAATGGTTGCTGCAACAGGCTTGTTGATAGAAACTGAAACAAAAACAAGTCAGTGAAAAAAATAGGCCAGGCAACTGCTTCTCCATTCCCTTTGTCACGCACACAGTTTACTTGGCCTGCGTGTTCTCGGGCAGAGTGTAGTCTTGCCACTGTCAGTACAATGGACAAGCTATGTAGTGGATTGCCTCATATTGCTTCCATGTTGGAGAGACAGGTGATCCAAATCAAGAAATCTGTCCCAAGCAGGGATGGTGGACTACTCTGGATTGGAACAAGGCTGTCCATATTGGGATGGCTGTTCCAATCTAGATCCCATGCCAGCCATGAAACTCAAATTTCCCAGTCTCAGGGCCCCTGGAGGACCCATTTTAGCAACTGTAGTAAGCCAGTAGACCTGTTTAAACAGGCCTACAGTAGTCCTGATCCAGACTGCACTCCATATTGTGCAGATGGCATATACAAGCAGGGGGTGGGTCCTCCTTTAAATCACACTAACATGCAAAGGTTAGTCTCATGGTCCTTTTCTAGATGTTGACTACCGCTAAGTGCAGAAAGGCCAAAAGTTGGTTTGCAGAAATGGGCAAATTAGCACTTGGATGTATAAAATGCTGAAGAGCCTTGGATCAAAGTGTTTTGTTTCCAGATCTAAATGAGTCCACCAACAAACTGCATAGGATGTGAATTTTATACGTATCCTTGCTTTTTTTTTCCATTTATTATTTTCACATTTTGCTAATGAAAGTACCCAGCTCTCTTGTTCAGCTATTTTGTTTTCATACATTTCCCTCTGCATTAGACTTTCATGTCTTTTTTCATTAGCCTTAAAGTCATTCTTCAACTGGGATAATAGCAAAGTCCTATCTCTATCCAATTGCAATTTGAGCTGTTCTCTGTGGATTGCATATATTTTCAGTTTGTTGCTTGGAGAACTAGAAAGATATTCTTAATGAGAGATACATGCCTTATTCCCCAAACAATGCAGTGAAAATGTTCCCAGAATATGAAAAGTCAGCTGTGTGATACCAGCTTTTAAAGTATCTCCTTCTCTTTTGCATTATTTGTTTCTGGGTACTTTATAGTAAATAATTGATGTGTATTTGAGTGGGGGTTTTTTCTCTCCATTTTTGTCAGTGACAGTTTATAGGAGAAGGTAAACCGGATCTCACTCCTTAAAAGAAAATGGTGAAAGAAAATAGCAAAACTGGCTCCCCAAATCAGTGTTTCTGTGTTTTCCAGACATATGGCACAGAGTGTGTTCTTAGGGTTAGCCTTTCTTTGTAGCCACCGATGCTTCAAAATTGGTTCCTGGGTTGATTTACTGCTTCAGGTAAATCAGGGCTGCACTGTTACTATTCTGTAGCTAAGCAGCCATAGGAAAGAGGTGCCACCTTGTTAGGGAGTGATCAGTGATTACATGCTTCTAGCTCTTTTCACTGGTGAGGTCTGTTCCTTGGAGATCTCTTGAATTGCATTTGGCAGCATTCTTAAGAGTAGGTAAAATGCGCATCAAGCTTGTCTCTACTATAAAATCTGGTATTACCAGACTTTATAGTAGAGACAAGCTTGTTTGTGCGTGCGTCTGTTTGTGTGTGTACACATTCAGACACGTATAGTAGACTCTTTGGTTTTGTGTTCATTAATGGATAGCGTAGGAGCCCTTGATGTTAGGGTGCAATTATACTTAAACTGTGTTCAGACATAACAAAGGGTGTGCCTCAGAGATGCTTTTTCCCCATGTCTAATCACAGCCTCAGTGATAATTATACTCAGTGACAACCTACAAAGCAAGGCAGTCTTGAAGAATGTGATTATCCCAGCAAGAGGAGAGGGGTAAGGCTTCTGTTACAAGCCCGGGGAAGACTTCTGAATCATGTTTTGATGCGCAGCTCAAGCTTTCCAAATATCAGAGATCAAAGGCAAGCTCCGAACAGTAGCCTTGTTCCTTCACCTCAAGTCTTTGCTATTATTGATATTAATAAGTTATGTAAATGATGGAGAAAGTTTAGGCCATATAAGTGATTCTCAAGCAGTTAGCCTCACCTCTGGTTTTCTCCGGAAGACTTGAGCTCTGCTTGGGTTCCTCTTTATTTGGAGCACAGCCATCATGACATGTGAGATAGACTATTCTTGCTGTGAGGGATTCACGGTGAAGCAGACAATCTGCATTTAGTGGGTCACAGATTCAGACCAGGGCTGCCACTTATTGCTGTTTCTCATAACGTAACTGAAACCTCAACACAGTGTTCCGGTGGATTGTCTTTCATTATGCAGAACTAGCTACCTGGATCGGGCTGAAAGCTTATCTGGTGTAGCTTTCTCTTTTACCCCCACTAATTTTGAAGCCCATGAGCAGGACACAAGCACAATTATGTTTTCCTGCTTATTGCCCTCAGCAGCTCTTTTCCAAAATTGAAGGTGGTATATATTGTTATGTTGAGCACTGAATGAAGAACGTCACAACATCATAATGCTGAGTCACTGAAAACCTTGTTTTCCTTCCACACTGACTTTTTGGTAGGAAATGCCATCATTCAGTTGTGTTCTATGTGAAAATTCTTCTTCTCCTTTGTTCTGATTGCATATCACTCTGATTCATTGGGTGATCCATGCTTCTAGTATTGTGTGGGGAAAAAGAACACCTGTTATCCCATTTTTTCACACCTCTTTGATGTCCCTCCTTACCTGTCTTTTCTTCTAAGCTAAAAAGCCCTAAATGTTGAAACCTTTCATCCAGTCCTTTAATCATTTTCTTTTCTTCCCTTTTTCCCATTCTGCAATGTCTCTTTTGAAGTATGGTAATGGGAAATATATACAATATTATAAATGCAGTCACATCACAGCTTTCTATAAAGGCATTATCCTATTGGCAGTTGTGTTTTCAATTCTAATTATCTCCGGAATGGAATTTGTGTTTTGAAGAAGAGATGCTACTACAACTCCAAGAACTCTTTCTTAATCAATCACTGCTAGCTTGCCCTGTCAACACACATGTCCAGTTGGGATATTTTTAAACTCAGTATGCAGCCAGACCTTGTAGAGCATTATGGGTTGGGTCTTACAAACCGATTATGTAGTGTGTAACGACATTCTGCATGTAGTTGTTGCTTATGGAAAACTGGAGCTAACGGAATCAAGGAAGCCAGTTTTACTAATGTTAGGTCCATAGCTTTGGAGAATATACAAAACATTGTGCAGTTTTTGGTTCCTGGTTAAAACATACCTCTTCACCCCGGCTTTTGATGTTTAGCTTCCTCTAAGGGCTCTTCTGCTAGGGAGGGAGGATTATATTTTAAACATATTTAAGATTATACTGTAGATTTTATGGCTTATTATGACTTGCCCTAAGGCCTTTGGGTAAAGGATGAGATATAAATTCTTAAAGACATAAACATAAATAAATAAATAAATTAAGTCCATGGGGCTGGAGAAAGGAGAACTAGCCTACCGATGTGTGGAGGGATGGTTCAGTCTACCAATGTAAGTAAGTGGACAGGCAGGATGCTTCTAAGGCCATTTCCTGGGATTTGAGAGCAGGAGAAGTTTTGCCCTTGTCTCTGCTTGAGATGCCCATGGGCATTTGGTGGGCCACTGCGTGCTGGACTAGATGGGCTGTGGCCTAGTTCAGTAGGGCTCCTCTTATGTTCTTATGTCCGTAGATCATTACTGTAGTGGGCGCCACTTACTTTAGCCTAAGGCGTTTAACTCTCTGTTCACTATTTAGTAGTGTCTGAATGTAGCATGCTTTTCTGGCTGGAGCAAGCCCCAACATTTACCAGGGAAACACCTTCCCTCACGTCCCCTGAGGAAACAATCAGGCAGGGCACCTGGGACATTTCAGTAAGATAGGCTACATTGGAGGATAGTGTTTCTATAAAAATACAAACTAAAGCTTATGTTAAATCTCACACCTGGATAAGACATGAAGGCAGCATTGATACGCTCTATTGTGGCAGGAAGAAGCGCATACCCTTGCTAGGCAAAATGCATGTTTCTTATCCTAGTTCTTGCTAGTCAGGTGCTTGGGATTAACCAATAAGGTGCTAGTTTGAAACATGTGACTGACGTTCAAATTAGGGTTTCAAAGTGCTGTTTGAAATGTATGGCCTCGTGGTACGTTTTGGGAGAATTACAACCTGTCTTGCTAAGATGTAAAACAGGTTTAATTTATCAGGGTGGTTTAATCAGTTTACCTTAGTGATGGTTATCTAAATGAGAGATAGATAACAGATGTTAACACTAGGGGTGCCTCCCCATGCAATTTAAAGTCCGATGAAAATCTTCTTTTGCCTCGGAGCACCCCCAAGCACGACTTTTATCCGGGCTTCCAGCGCCGCTAAGTAGGAAAATGCGCTACAAAAAAACAGCCCTTTAAAGAAGACTGCAAGCGCACTTTCCTGGAAGACGCGGGTATTCAGAGCAACATTTTGCTTGGAGACGCTCCGTGGCAAAAGGGGCGGGGCTTCTCTCCGAGACGGCAAGCTCCCTCTCTCTCTCTCTCTTTTTTTTTTTTGCCTCTCATCCACAGCCAGCATTCACGATATGAAAACAGTAGGCAGGCATTCCAATCATAAAGAGAAAGATACATTGTAATGAATTGCTTCCCCTGCAAGTGAAAGTGTATGAGCTGGCTGCAGCCCCCTGCCTTCGCAAGCAGGGGAGATGAAGAGAGAACTTGTAAATTTTTCTTTTGGACATGTGAATTAGCGCACAATTGCTGGATGGGGGGAGGCGTTTCAGCAGCTGGAGATCTTGTAAATAGCGCTGGCTGCAGCCCCTCTGCCTTCAGAAGCAGGGGAGACGAAGAGAGAACTTGTAAATTTTTCTTTTGGACTTCTGAATGTGTGCACGATCGCACAAGCACCCAATGAACAGCGAGGGGCGGGGAGAAAAAGATGCGGGTAAGCAAAAGACGCTTCCTTGGGGATGGTGAGTGCATTTTAAATGCGCGTTTTGCTGAGCCCCATGGGGACACTTAATTCCGAATTGAACGCGCGTTTCTTAAATCCACTTCAGTAGAGGGGCAATAGAGAGGCAAATAAGTACCATGGGAACGCACCCTAGGTGTAAACTTTCTCACAGCATTAAAGGAACTCTGGTCTTTTGAAGTTCTATCTGATATGGGTAGGAAATCTCTTTCCAATGGGAACAAACTTTTTACACACTAAATGGAGTCCTAGGCTGTTTCTAGCTACAAAATGGATTTAGTTTGGTTCAGTGTGTAAGTGCCATAGCTGCCATCTGCTACAGTCACAGTACTAGAAGCTTCCAGAATTGTTTCAAGCAAGATAAGGGTGTTTTCCCACTGTCACTAGAAGTACCCATTAAGTACCCATTAATGGGTACTTAATGGGTACTTCTAGTGACAGTGGAAAAACACCCTAAGTCACATTTTACTGATCATGTAAAAATAAATCCATGTTATACAAACCATGTTAGATAAGGAATGACTAGAGTAGGATCAATCGTGGGCACTTTGGGATCCCAGATCCATGCCAAACCTCACCAGTTGGGTGAGGTGCAGTTTGTTGCAGTTGCCTTTGTACTAGAGGTGATCACGTTACCATAGCAATGGAACCAAAGGGCATGCACGGCTGTGGTCACTGGATAACCCAGCATGCAACTGTGCCTCTGCCACTCGGTAACACGCTCTTTTCACCCAGAAGAGATGTGAACAGAGCCTGACTGGACTTTTCCAGCCTGGTAGTTAGTATAGATGTAGAGTACTTTGTAGTGCTCTACATCAGTATGAGCAGGACTCACTTCAGCACATGCAGAGTCTCTCCTATAATAGAAGCAGTGTTGGGGCATACTAGAACACTCAGTGCAAAAAGACACATAGTTTTTTAATGAGTTGAGTAAAAATCTGTTCCGTGCCATTACGGCATCATTTGAACTTCCAATATTAAGAAGAAATAGTTTCCAGATTTCCATACATTATTCTAATCTTGCCTCCTCCTGCATTCATTTTGATTGAGCCACTTTGAGTTTGTTGGTTGCAATTCCTCACATTTTTTCTTTTCATTCTTGGAGTGTTAGTCATCTTTCCAATAGATGGCAATCATAGCCCCGTTGACAGAATTTTGACCAATTTATTAATTTTGTACCTTATCATTTTTATACAATGATATTAAATAAAGTTCTGGAGTTCTGATAAGTTTCTCCTTGATTATATTTTGAATATCCGATATTATTGTTTTCCAGAATTTCTGTAGTGTTGTGCAAGACCACCAAGCGTGCAAGTATGTTCCCTTTTGTCCACACCCATGCCAACAGGTGGGGTTTACAGATCTGGTTATGTATGATAGTTTTACTGGAGTCCTATATTAATGATGTAATGGTTTCAAATTAGTTTCTTCATCATTTGCAGGTGCGCAGCTTCCAGTAGTCCTGATTTTGACACTTATAATTAAGCCAAGTCAATGATAAACTGAGAGCTGTAATGGAAGGGAACGAGTTATACAGTCCCCTGAAACTATTCCTTGTTAACATACCAGTGAAACCTCAGAAAAGTCCTGGTTCAAGTGTTGGCTGTTCTACCAGGGTCTTATGTTAATTCAGCTGGGATTTGGCACAGCAATCTGTATAAGGCCTTTCTCTGATTCTATCCCAGAATAAAGACCTGCTGTCTGTGTGCTAGTGTAGACTATGACAAAGCAAGTCTGCACTTGCATGCAGGTGACAGACCCCTATTATGGGATATAATCTGGAATAAGGCCCAGTGCAGAAAGGGCCTAATATGTACCCTGGACTTTGGCTAAGAAGACAGCTTCCACTCCCCACTTTAAGGCAATACTTTTGTTTTCAGTGGGCTCATCCCCCACCCTTTCCCCCCCCATGATGTTACCTCTCCTGAGATGTTCATATATAGGGTAGGATAAAAATACACACACAAAAAAAGAGAACTGCAAACTATGCCCAACTATTGACTAATGAACAGAAACTTAGGCTGCGTTCTTTTTTACTGCACCAGTGAAGCTTTTTTTTTTTTTTAAATATATTATCCCATGTTTGGGAAAACAGGCAAAGATTGTTTTTCATTTGGAGAGAGGCCACCTTGATCTTTGCCACTATAGTTTTATTTTCCTTTTGATTTCTATTTTTGATCAGGTTATAGTCCCCAATGTATTATAATTATCATATTTTGTCTCACACGTTCTTGTTTCTTTAGTGTGTCTTTTCTTTGATGAAGCCCACTGGTTTGTATCTTTCTGCCCCAACACGGTTATCTTCTGTTGGTCTATGAAAGAGATGTGGATTGTGCAAATCTTAAGTTTAGACTTTATCTGACATGGGGGGACAGGAAAGTGAATGATTGTGTGGAATGGGGGATCCTGCTGTGTGGCTCCAGAGAACTTGAACCAGCCCTGCTTGCAAAAAGAATTTTCAGCACAACCATCACAATTTAATAGAAAACACAGCTGGAGAGAAGTCTTATTGGCAAGCAGAATAAGTGTCTACATAGGAGTGTTTTTTTAAAAACTATTATTTTAGCTTAGCTGCTGTAATTAAGGGGCAACTTTCTTATTCCATTACTGAAAAGATTGTTGAACCAATTAGTGACTCCTTGTGGCTCCCACTGGGGTAACAGTCATGAAAAAAATAAATAAATTAGATATGTTTTAGGAAGAGAGGAAGGAGAGAAAACCAAAAGTTAATGGAGTTTCCAGGCATTTTGTATGGAGGAGCAGCAATAATTGTAACCCCCTAAACCCTTGATCTAAGGATGTTAATGCAGAAATGTTAACAACTACCATCCCAGCCATATATATTATAATCTATAAGGAAAATGTATTTATCTTTCAATGGCTGATCCTTAGAGAGCCCCAATGGCATCATTTGCAAGCATGGAGGGAACACCAGGCAAGTCCTCAAGGTATTTAGGAAGGATTGTGGTGGTTGTAATCCAAAGGGAAGTTTGCCCAAACTCTGGCTGTAAGGAGTGAAATCCTGAGTCTTGCAACACTGATAGGTCACGATGATACTTTCTAAAATATTTAGTTCTGAAACATCTTTATACTGTCAAGCAAGGTTGTTGCTTGTATTAAACAAAACTGCACATTAAGGGAAACCTGCAGAAAAATGTCATCAGTTCCTTGGAGACCTTGTGTGTTATGGTTCTCTTCAAAGTAGACAAAATGACTTTTTTATTTGAACTTTTGTCTCAGGGCCTTTCATACTAAGTATTCATGGATGGACCTTGGAAGTGGAACATTATGAATTCTTCTAAGGCAGGGATAGAGAACTTTCTCTGCTGTGGCACCTGCCTTCTGGAGTGTCCTCCCCCTTGTGCATCATGAAGCACTTATAATTATGTTCTTTGGGCACTAGTTGAAGACATTCCTTTTCACCCAGACTTCTTAAGCTTGAATAATTTCCTTACCATCAGTCATGGTTTTTATAACCAGTTTTTTTTAGAATTCTATTTTTATCATAAATCACTGAGATTTTTTTTAAAAAAATGGGAAGCTATGTAAGAACAAAGAGATACTTGGTCCTTCAGGTATTGAATTCTGATTCTCCTGAGTCACAACCAGTCTGATCAATTGTGGAGGCAGTATTCCAGCAATATCTTGAGAACAGATTCTCTGCCTTTCTTCTCACATCTGGTTATCCTACTTGAGCAAACCCCATAAAAGTCAATAGCTGTCTTGATTGGTAGCTATTCATTGCTTTTTCTACCTTTTTTCCACCTTGGGCCAGACAATGCCATTCACCTAACCTGGCTAGAAAGCTGCCAGCATAGTTAATCTGCAGCTGAATTACCTGAATGAGGCATACAATAAACCACTGAATTATGTTTACAAAATAAATTTAGCTTTGTACCGATACTGTGTATTTTATGAAGCATGTCTTATGTTCTTGACAATTATTTTTCCCAGTAGGTTTCTTAAACTTGCACGGAATACAATCTTGTACTGTGGAAATGAAACGTTGGTGAATATGTTGGCTTGGAACCTATTAATTAGTAATCACAGGTAGGCTTGTTAGGGAAGAGGATAACATGATTAAAGTCAGTTTAGGGAACAAGGAAGTGAAGAGGCTAATGATCTCATGCTGTTTTCTGGTGGCAATGGTACAGCAACATTGCTCCCGAAGTGGAAGTCTGTATTAATGAATTAAACCCTTTAGTGATGGTTGTTTTTAAAGATACATATTTAAGAACTGCTCTTATTGCTTTAGTTTTGATGCCCCCTCACTTTAATTTTAATAGGTATACAGGTATTCTCAGGAAGGAACAGAGAACAGCTCACAGGAAAGAAATGCCATGAAACTGCATTTGCCTCCTCTCTGGAAGAGCCATCCAAGAAGGAATTCATGGTAGAAGGTGGGATTTCTTCGAAAGACAAACATCTACCCAAAGGCACTTCAGAGTCCAAAGACGGTCAAACCCAAAGCTTTCTAAAATCTAAAATATCTATTACTAGTTATGGTTGTCATATAAGGACTTCAACAGAAATGGCACTGAACAAAAGTGGTACCCACAGGAAAGATCGGTTCCCAAAAGGTAAGATGATTGTGTCATTCTTGTAGTATTTCAGAATGAAATCAAATATGTATCCTGTCAAAGCTTGATGACCTCTGCCTCCCATCAGCCTTATCTAGCACAGTCATTCTTTAGGCTGAGGGAATTTGTCATTCAAGCTCATCAGTGATTGCTGCAGCAAGACAGATTAGCCTCTTCTGTACCACACTGTTAGTTGGCAGTGACTCAGCTCCAGTGATCTACAATGATGGAACATATCTTTTAAATATGTTTATTTATTTGTATATCTATCTCACTTTATACCTGGAGGTCTTTGGGCAGGTCATAATTAATGTAAACCACAATTAAAATGAATTGACTGAAACAACAGTGACAACACCTGAGGAAGGTCATTTGTTCAGCCAAAGGTACCTCTTCTCCAGATGTTTCTTCAGCCAAAGGGAGATACTTTCTCCAGATGTTTGAATGGATGCAGTAAACGTGCCTGACACAGCTGGGAAGGGAGGCTATTCCATAGGTTGGGGGTCCCGATCCCTTTAACTGCTGTGAGTGAGAACACAGCCAAGAGGGCTTGACTGGCAGATCTTAGGGAATCAGCAAGAGGAAACATCCCTTTAAATAGTTGAGGCCCAGTAGTGAATTGGCAGCCAGTGTAGGATCCAACCACCAGTCCCAGTCGGCAGTCTTGCTGCTGTATTCTGTATCAGCTGCGTCTTTTGTATCATTGTATAATAATGATCTGGTCTGAAAATTATCAGGCCGTGGATTACTGTGGCGAAACCATCTCTGTTGAGAAAGTGCCACAGCTAGCAAACCAGCCATAGTTGGAAGTAGGTGCACCGGGCCAGCCCTTCCAGCTGAATTTTAAGCATCAGCGCAGAACCCAGGAGCTCCTCAAGTAATTCAAACATCTTAATGGCTAAAGAGCCACCTCTGTGATGGCACATTTTTGTAAATTTTTGTAAAGATGCCATGTGATCAGTCTACTGTACAAAACTGAAAGATGTATATCTCATATTCTGTCTCATATGCATGCACACACACACACACAATTTATTTAAGCAGCTGTTTCAAGGCACATGAGGCTACTGCCTTGCTGAGACTAAATAGATTTGGGTCTGGTAAGGTAAGTGGGTGAATGGAGAGATGGGAATCCCATGGACACAGCCTTATATTTTGTCATGGAAGAAAGCTAGGATATAACTGCAGTCAAAATAAATGACTTATTGCTAAATTGCCTTGAAGTTATCTTATTAAAGTTAGCTTTATGCATTTGTCTTTCCTCTCACCTCATCTCTGGCACCAAATTCTAGCTCTCCTAGAAGAGGAGAACCAAGAGTACTTCATGACTTATTCTCTATACTTGTATTATGTCTTGCTTTGATGATGCCACCTTTTTCAATTTTTTTTCATCCATTTCCCTCCTCCATAAAATTAATTAATTGGCTTTTGCTTTTCACAGAGTCCTTGGGAAATCATTGCTCATTCTGTGCAACTCCATATATTGCTCCAGGAAAAGTGCTAGCTCCTCGGAGTTGCCTTGGATCTCAGAGTCTGGAAAGAATCCTATTCTGGTTTATAGTTTCCATGTTCCATTGCCAGTGGCCTCAGTAGTAAGGATTCTAGGATGGGCAGGGCAAAAGGAATTTTCTGAACTCTGCCAGGTGTCCTAGTAATAACTCCTGAAAACTTGGACTCTTTCTACTTACCATTGCCCTTCTCTTCCATATGTGTGCACTTGTCAGTGGCCACATTATTTTACACTAGTCATTATTTGTATGCATTATTATAAGAGACCACAGTAGCACTTTTGCTTAAAACACAGATTAGATCTATAGGTGAGAGCTGTGCTGTGTGCCCCATTTTGGGAGATCATTGTTGTTTCTTTCTTTCTTTTGCTGGGGGGCAATCATTTGACCATGTGGAGAACCCTTTGTTGAGTTCCAAGTTCCTTATGGGGTGTCCCATGACTCCCCAATGGGATTGGTGGTGGGAAGATTCCTCCCACCTGCCTCTCAAATTTCAAGGGATCTGTTTTCACAACTGATTTATTAAAAAGGCAGTGGGGGAGGTTTCTTTTTTAAAAAAACCTAAAAAATAGATGAACAACCAAACTTTGTAACACTCGGTGTGGGTATCATCGTCACCCCTATGGCAGTTTTAGGAGACAGCAGCTCAAAACCTGACTATAATGCAGACAGCTTTCCAAGGTAGGCCACTGAGGCCGTGTCCCCATGCATGCTGTTTGGCTCGGGATGGGCATGCATGGGACCAGGAGCAGGTCCGAGATCGAATCTTGCCCGTCCTCATGACATTCCCGGTAACGCAGGCTGGGTGTGGGCTGGGTGTGGATGCAGCCATCTCCATGCAAACCGTGACAAACCCTGGCATGGGGGAGCAGTGCCCCCTCCTCCACTCCTGCCTCCTTGTGTGTGTACATGTGTGTGATATAGGAGCATTATGGGAAGCCTGTGTTTGTGTTATAACCCTGGCCTATGTGTGCACCTAAGGCCAGTTGTGTTTGGAGCTGGCTTTTTTTTTTCATATATTTTTTAGGGAAGAAGTGGTCTTTTAACTACTGTTGTGTGAGTCAAAGGGAATATCCAGAATATCCATGCTTTCTTCTGGAATATCCAAATACAGTGGAATAAGTAATTGATTCTGAATGCACCCCAAGTCTAACCAACCAGCTGCATTTGTCTGCAATTCTCTAACCTTTCTGATTGCTGGAGCTTTGTTTCTATGGGTCTTAACAGCTAGTGGTTAGTGCTCAATGCTGCTGCTACAGAGTAGAGCAGAAGCAGTGATCTGGACATCAAAAGCTGATAGGAAAATATGGAGGCTGTATTGAACAGAACCCAACAAAACTAGAGGACAGACAGCCAGAGGATTTCCCACCCAGGTTAGATACTATCATTTGAATGTGGATTGTTTTAGAGTTGTTGAATTTTTAAAGTCTTTTAATGTATATTCTGTTTTAATCTGCTGTTTTAAGGTTGTAACCTGCCCAGAGACCTTATTATTATATAAATAATAAATAGATAAAATAAGTAAAACAAAAAGGACCTTTTATGCCTATGCAGAGAATCGTCCTATAGAGCAGAACAAAAACAATGGAATGGAGGGTTCATAGAATCATAGAATCATAGAATGGTAGAGTTGGAGGGGACCTCCTGGGTCATCGAGTCCAACCCCCTGCTCAAGGCAGGATCTCCTAAACCATCTCAGACAGATGGCCGTCCAGTCTCTGCTTGAAGACCTCCAATGAAGGGGAACCAACCACCTCCCGTGGCAGCCTGTTCCACTGGTTGATCACTCTTACTGTTAGAAATTTTTTCCTAACATCTAAACTAAATCTTTTCCCCTGCAGTTTCACCCCATTGTTTCTAGTCCTTCCTTGAGAGAGTGAGAACAGGGCTGATCCCTCTGCCTTGTGACAACCCTTGAGGTATTTGTAGACAGCTATCATGTCTCCTCTCAGTCTTCTTTTTGTTAGACTAAACATTCCTAGTTCCTTAAGCCGTTCCTCATAGGACATGGTTTGCAGACCGTTCACCATCTTGGTAGCTCTCCTTTGAACCTGCTCCAGCTTGTCAGTGTCTTTTTTAAACTGGGGTGACCAGAACTGGACACAGTACTCCAGATGAGGTCTGACCAAGGTAGAGTAGAGGGGGATAATAACTTCACGTGATCTGGACTCTATGCTTCTCCTAATACACCCCAGGATTGCGTTTGCCTTTTTTGCAGCTGCCTCGCACTGTTGACTCATGTTCAGTTGATGATCTACCAGGACACCCAAGTCTTTTTCACATGTGCTGCTGCTCAGCCGAATTCCTCCCATTGTATATGTGCTTTTTTCATTTTTCTTGCCCAGGTGCAGAACCTTGCATTTTTCTTTGTTAAATACCATTTTATTAGTTGCAGCCCATTGTTCGAGTTTCTCTAAATCTTTTTGAATCCTCTCTCTCTCTTCTCTGGTGTTTGCAATCCCCCCTAGCTTTGTGTCATCAGCAAATTTGATCAGTTTCCCTTCAACTCCCTCGTCCAGATCGTTTATAAAAACATTAAACATAACTGGGCCCAGGACAGAACCTTGTGGTACTCCACTTGACACTTCCTTCCATTTGGATGTGCAGCCATTTAAAGCCACTCTTTGAGTACGATTACTAAGCCAGTTTTGAACCCACCTTATAGTTGCCTTGTCAAACCCATATTTGATCAATTTTTCAATGAGGATCGCATGAGATACTTTGTCAAATGCTTTGCTGAAATCAAGAAATACTATGTCTACTGCATTTCCTTGATCAACCCATTCAGTGATTTTGTCATAAAATGAAATCAAGTTAGTCTGACACGACTTGTTTGATACAAACCCATGTTGACTACTGTTAATTATTGAATTCCTATCCAAATGCTGACATATGTGTTGTTTAATAATTTGTTCGAGAATCTTTCCTGGTATTGAAGTCAGGCTAACAGGCCTGTAGTTCCCTGGGTCTACCTTCTTCCCTTTTTTGAAGAAAGGAACAACGTTTGCCCTTCTCCAATCGTCTGGGACTTCTCCTGTTCTCCATGACTTCTCAAAGATTACAGCAAGTGGTTCAGCAATTACCTCTGCTAATTCCTTCAGTACCTTAGGATGTAATCCATCTGGACCCAGGGACTTAAATTCGTTTAAGTTAGCTAAGCGTTCCCTTACTCTCTCAGTGTTGATTTTGTGTCTTGATTCTCCTAGACCTTCATCAGTACAGTGAAGGACTGTTGCATGTACATTATCCCTCTTGGAAAAAACAGATGCAAAATAGGAGTTCAGAATCTCTGCCTTCTCAAGATCACTTTCGATCACTTCTCCATTCTCTCCCTGCAGACTTCCCAAAACCTCTTTGACTTTTCTTTTGCTGTTGACATATCCCCAAAACCCTTTTTTATTGTTTTTAGTCTCTCTTGCAAGCCTCAGTTCATTTTTAGCTTTAGCTTTTCTGATACTTGCCCTGCAGATTGTACTGATTTCATTATATTCCTCCTTAGATATGTATCCCTCCTTCCATTTCTTAAACATTTCTTTTTTCTTTTTTATCAAGTTTTTAAGTTCTAGGTTTATCCACCCTGGTCTCTTTAGATGTTTTCCATTCTTCCTTCTTTGAGGAATTGTAAATGATTGCGCTTCTAATATTGCATTTCTCAAAATATCCCATCCTTCTTGGACATTTCTATCCTTTAGTACATTTAACCATTTGATCCCTCCTAACCTCCTCCGGAGTCCATCAAAATCCGCCCTTCTGAAGTCCAACTTTGAAGTCTGAGTCCTCTCATGCTTTCCTTCCCTTATTATCCAGAATTCAAGGATAACATGATCGCTGCCTCCTAATGCCCCAGAAACTCTGATATCCTCCACCATTTCCTCTCTGTTGGTAAGAATTAGATCAAGGATAGCCAATCCTCTTGTTTCCTCCACCACCTTTTGGTACATGAAATTGTCAGCGAGAGAGGATAAGAACTTATTAGACTTGTGACTTTTTCCTGAGCGAGATTCCCAACAAATGTCTGGGTAGTTAAAGTCTCCCATAATCACTATGTCATGCTTTCGTGAAAGTTTAGCCATCTGGTCTAGGAAGAGGTCATCCATATCTTCTGTTTGTCCAGGGGGCCTGTAATAGACTCCTACAATGGTATCCTTTCTGTTGCTCTCTCCTTGAATTCTTACCCATACCGATTCTACTGAGCTTCCACTCTCTGAAACTTGAACCTCTGAGGAGACAATTTCTTTTTTAACATACAGCGCAACACCCCCTCCTCTTTTGTTAAGTCTGTTTCGCAGAAACAAGTTGTAGCCTTCGATGTTTGTGTTCCATTCATGTGTGTTATCCCACCAGGTTTCCGTAATACCTATGACATCATATTTATCTACCTGGGTCAGGATCTCCAGCTCCCCTTTTTTATTTCTCATGCTTTGGGCATTGGTGTAGAGGCATTTTAGTTTGTAATTGATATCTATTGCGAGCTTGCCTCCTCTGTTTTCCTTACAAAATTCATTGGTACTATTTCTGGGAGTAAGAATATCGCCTGGTTTGATTGACTGAGTATTTTTGCTTGACTTTTTGTTACCCTTCCCCTTTTGTTTTAGTTTAAAGCTCTCCTAATAACCGAAGCAAGGCGCTTCCCGAATACATTCTTTCCTGTCCCTGTAAGGTGCAACCCATCTCTTGCAAGGAGTCCGTCATATAGGTAGTTTTCTCCATGGTTCAGAAATCCAAATCCTTGCTGCCGGCACCACCGACATAGCCACTTGTTCACCTCAAGAATCCTATCCCTTCTACTTTTATCGTGACCATCCACCGGAAGGATAGATGAAAAGACTACTTGTGCTCCCAGTTCCTTTACTTTTCTGCCAAGATCTTCAAAGTCTCTGTAGATGTTTTCAAAGTGCTTTTTTGCCGTATCATTTGTGCCTACATGTATGAGTAATAATGGGTAGTAGTCTGTAGGTCTGAATAGCCTCGATATGCTATCAGTTACATCTTTGATTCGGGCCCCTGGGAGACAGCACACCTCTCGTGAGTTACTGTCAGGTCTGCAGATAGTTGCCTCTGTTAGGGGTTAGGGAATCATTGATCTCTCTCTCTCTCTCTCTCAGCGGGCACAGTTGAAATCTCCAGAAAGCCTTTAAAACCAGAGTAAGATAGGTCCCGCAGCTAAGGCTCAGGCCCTGAAGGAAGTAAAAATAGGAGGCCCCAGAAAAATCCACCAAAATCCAACCCAGAAAACAACAGCCAGCAGAAAAAGGGGAAACAAAACCCTGAACAGCTTAATCTTAATGAAGAGCAAGAAAAAGAAAGAAAGAAAAAAGGTAGACAGACAACAAAGACTTGGCGCCAGAATCCAGAAGCACCAGTCCCAAAAAGTAATTATAGGCGGACAAAAAAACTTTGAACTAAAGCAGCAGCTCTTCTCTCTCCAGTTTGGTTGAAACTGGTCCCTCTATTGCCTACTTATAAACAGCCACAATGACTGTAGAAATCCCCATCACAGGCTTTTCCCTTCCCTTCTTTGTTCTCCTAGCTAATAATGGACCAGTTGCCCTGGCTACTATGCAAACACCAAACCAATAAAACAGAACAAACCACAAGTTACATAACTCTATAGAAGATAAGTATAAAATAACCAGTCTCTGATCATGTATCATCAAAGTAATCTTCCCTGACTGCTGCTAAAAGAACAAGCAGAACGGGCTCTGTTTAACTTGAACCTGTTCATTGAGACTTGGCAGGCTTTAGGTCAAATCAAACCCGGCCTATACTTTTAACACCGGTTAGCTTTGATGTCAAACCAGGTAGGCTTCATACAGACTGGTTCTTCGAGAACCCTGTTTGAGACATCTATAATAGGCCACAGTCACACCTTAGTTTATATTAGGATGGAAGCCACCCTGGTCCTGGAGAGGTCAAATGTGAAAATCTGCATCCAGTTGAAGGGAAAGAGATTGTGACCACACTGGACTGGGGGTGGGGACATCCATGCCAGCGCTCTCACCTGGTAAAAGTTAAGCTTCAGTGTAGTGCCTCCTCCTGCCACTATTGTCCCTTCACCATAGCGGATTGCTCTCCTATCCCCAGATTGCCATCCCTATCCTGCCCCTGCTGTGCAAAGCCTCCCTGTGTTGCACCCCCAACCCGCCACACTACTGTACCTCCTCAATTCATGCTGTGACAGCCTGGATTTCTCTGTCTGTCCCAGAAACGGACCATCAGGTGAGGGTGTGACCGCAGCCTACGGATGTGCACGGATATTCAAAAATTCAAAAATACGATTCAAATCCATTGAATGTTGACGTTTGAATTCGAATTGGATTTTCAAAAACTCAAATTTATACATTCGGATGAATTTTGGATTTTTGAAAATCCAATAAGGATTTTTGAATAATTTGTATAAATGACAGCTACCAGTCTAGATGGCTTTAAGGTAGGGTTAGACAAATTTATGGATGGCAGATGTAACAATGGCTACTAGAATGAATGCCTAGGTGCATCTTTCAGGCTGTGCGGTGGGGAAGCAGGGCAGTTCTAAGGCTATTTGCTGGAGTTCGAGAGCAGGCAAAGGTTTGTCCTTGTCTCTGCTTGAGATGCCCATGAGCATTTGGTGGGCCACTGTGTGCGACGGGATGCTGGACTAAATGGACTAAATGTGGCCTGATCCAGCAGAGTTTCTCTTATGTTCTCTTATTTGTATCTATCGTATACAAATATGCGCAAAAATTATACATATTTGTGCATATAATGCGGGATGAAACAGGATGCATACATGATGCGTACGTATTTGTGCAAATTCATACATCGGATATGAATCTTATCAACATTTGTATATCCAGATCCAAATCGGATTTTCGAAAATCCAGATTTTTGGAAATTCGAATCAAATCAAATTTTCAAATATTCGATTCGGCTCAAATTTGAATGCAAAAAATGCATTCGTGCACACCCCTACTGCAGCCTAGTGTAGTAATGTAACCTCACAATAGTTTTGGGGTATTTTTGTGTGGAAACGTATCTGAAGTGAAAGCTCAGGTACTTTGCAAACCTCTCTTCATGGGAGGGTGAGCCTTCTAAATCCTGGCTCATCAAAAATATGCTCAAGTAAGGCACGCAGTGAGTATCGGAGAGGATTTGCAACTTTCATTAACAGTTGCCAAAAAGCAACTTTAATTTAGTCTTGTTTGGGAGAGGAGGTACTATCACATTTGTATCATACCACAAGGGAAATAGTATTTTGTCTTTACTATAACTGATCATTTGAAGCAATCTTAAATAGGCTTTCTTCCCAGATATTTCATGTCCCAAATCATATTTTTTGGCAGGAAACACAGGCTTATTGCCACACTCATAAGACTGATGCTTCTCAATGTTCTTCTTTATGCAATCATTATTCTAGATTAATCCTGAGTTCTTAGTGAGTGGTTTGTCAAGTATGTTGCAAACTTCTATTTGCATTTTGGATACAAGCTCTTCTTTGGGCTTTATGTATTATTCAAGAAATATTGATCATAAAGTAACAGTAGGAGGATTATAAATGAGGAAAACAATTTTTAGAAGCCAACTAGATTGATTACATTTTTAATGAACTGGAGTTATATTTGAGCATCCTGTTAGTTTCTCATCTAATTCTAATAGCTCTAAAATAGGATTAATGAATATACAGGCCAGTGCAGTAGAAGGTAACAGCTTCAAGATAGCCTGGAAAAACACAGATTGGTTGGGAAACAATAAAGTATGTTATCCTCAGTACAGGATATCAGTATACTATTCAATCAAATGTTTGAACACTTGAGCTGAGGCTGCATTCACGTCTCATGTTGTTAGAGAGGCACCGTGGGAAGGAGGGGTGAGCACACTGTATTTGTTTTGCCACAGCTCCATGGAGAACACTGTTGCGAGGAGGACCCTGTACAGCTGTGTTGATTTTCCTACAGTCAGTCCTCCAATGCACCCAATATTGCTCTTTTCTGACCATATTTCCAGTCCATTGGAGGGTTGACTGGTATGGAAATGGCAACAGGTAAAGCATAGCTTCTTTCTCCTTTGGCTCACATGGGTAGGAGATTTTGCCTTCTCTTTCCCAAGTCATAGTGGGAGAAGTGGCTCCTGGGACGTGGACTGCTTGAATATGCAAGTCCATGTGTTGTACCAGTGCCTATTGCTCCTCACCGGGCTCTCAGATGCCCATGTGGATGCAACCAGAGTGTTCTGGATCAAAACTTCCCTCCTCATGAATATATTAGGCAGTTGTCGGCAAGCAACTGTTTCATCTCCCCTTTATTCTCCTTATCCCTTGTGCAATGTGAGAGAGCTAAAACATTACCATAAGTACAGGTGCCACTAGTCATATGCTAGACCAGCGGTTCTCAACCTATGGGTCGTGACCCTGCGTGGGGTCGATTAACAATTTTTGTGGGATCGCGGCATCTCCCTCTGCCCCCCCCCGTGCGCCCCCGCCGCTGTTGCCATCCCCCACGGCCGCTGCAACTTGGCGCCCCCTGGCACCATCCGCTGCCCCCTAGTGCCCTGTGCTGCCCCCTAGGGTGCCGCTGCCCTGGGTGAGGGGCAAGGAAGACTGAAGACCTCCTTTCAGAGGGAGGGGGCGGAGCCACGTGGGCGAGGGGCGTGTGTCGGCCATGTGAGTGCTGGCGAGAAGATGGCACTGCGGCCGCCGGGCCTGGGGGGCACCACCGGTGCTTCCTCCTCCTCCTCCTCAGCCTTGCTGCCTGCAGCCGCAACACCCCCAACCCCTGCTGCCCCGCCGCCCGGAGGAGGAACAGCAGCAGCGGCGGCGGTGGGGAAGGCAGCGGAGGCGCTCGGCAGGTACTGAGGGAGGGAGGAGGGTGCGCTGGGTGGGCTTGGACATACAAGTGCCTCGACATACAAGTGCCCTGACATACAAGTGTTTTGAGATACAAGCTGCCGAACGAGTGATATTTTGCTTTGAGATGACAGCAAGATTTGAGGTACGAGTATGTAAATACAGTACAGTACATAACAAAAACAACTGAGGTGGTGTTTTGGGAGCTGGAATGGATTAATGGGAAAATTGCTTTGAGATACGAGCGATTTGACATAAGAGCAAGGTTACAGAACGAATTAAACTCGTTTGTCAAGGTACCACTGTATTTCGGTTATTTCCTTGGGCCCTCACGCACCCCAAATGCGGAGTCTGAGGGTGGGAGGGAAAAGATGGAAAATGTCCCCATGGAAAGGAAGGGCGAGAATGGGCTGGAAGGGGGGAAGGAGGAAGGGAAGAAGGAGGAAAGGAGGGAGAGAGAGAGGGAGGGAGGAAAGGAAGGAAGGAAGGAGGAAAGATGGGAAGGAGGAAGGAAAGGAAGGAGCAAAGATGGGAAGGAGGAAGGAAAGGAGGAACAAGGAACAAAGGGAAGGTGGAAGGAAAGGAGGGAGGGAAGGAGGAGGGAGAGAGGGAGGAAGGAAGGAAGGAAGGAAGGAAGGAAGGAAGGAAGGAAGGAAAGAGGAAGGAGGCTCCTTGCCCAGTCACAGGCTGCCACCACCATCATAGTCCTGTTCTTCTTGTTATCCTGGTATTATTACTGTTATTGCTGCTGTCATTCCGTTATTTTCACTTTTATTAGTAGCGTTGTTATTACTATTGCTGTTATTAAGGTGCATCTTTCAGGCTGGGGTGGGGGGACCGGGGCACTTCTAAGGCCATTTGCTGGGATTCAAGAGCAGGAAGGGGTTTGTCCTTGTCTCTGCTTGAGATGCCCATGGGCCATTGGTGGGCCACTGTGTGCGACAGGATGCTGGACTACATGGGCTGTGGCCTGATCCAGCAGGGCTTCTCTTATGTTCTTATGTAGATGGATTTGATGACCCCAGAGGTCCCTTCCCACTTTATGATTCTATGAATTCTTTTTTTAAATACATTTTATTATTTTCTATAAGTATATAAGCAAATATTAAACAACAATCAAATTCACAAAGCAAAAGAAAAACCACACAAATCATAGAGAACATACAAACAAGTGTCCCCTTCTACTTGGTCACCAGTACCCTATTTTAATGTTAGAAGTCTGGAAAGAGCTTCTTCTGTACCCCTGCTTGTAAATCTCATGAGGTGCAAACAAATTGAGAAGTCCTGTCACATTTGCAGGAACTTTGTGAATCCTCCTGTATGTAGTGCTTTCACTGTGGATTCCTCAGCGGCTCCACCCCCTGACCCATGGCCCCGCCCAGTGGCCCTGTCCCCTGACCCGTGGCCCCGCCCAGTGGCCCCGCCCCTGTGGCTTGGGGATCCCTGCAGCATGGGGAGCTGCATTGCGGTGTCACGGCATTGGAAAGGTTGAGAACCACTGTGCTAGACATATCCATGTAATATTCTTGGCAAAAGCATTGTTATTTGGTGCCATAAAGTTGGGACCACCACAAAGTTTTCTTGGCAAGTATTGGGAAGTTATTTTCCATTGTCTTCTTCCAAGGAGCTGCAAGGATCAAACCTGTGAGCCTCTGCTTTCTAATCACTTGCTCTACTGCTCTACAGATATGCAGTTCGGCAGCAGTATTGGAAAGATTTGCTGTTGCTCTCTTCCAAGATATTTTTGACTTTCCCATTTAGAGAGTGATTATTGAGATAGGTTCTATACACCTGCCACAGACTGTCAGGAATGCCCCGATCCTGAGTTTTTACTTCTCTGCAGCTTAATTATTTAGATGGCGTGGGATGGACCATCCACCTCAGAAGCACTGGTGGTAAAGTTGGAGGATACACTGGTGCTTGCAATGTGAACATGGCCCTCTATCTCTGAAAGTAACTGCAGTTAAGTTCAAACAGTTTTGAACATGCTAGTAACATCATATGAGTGCTCAAAATTATGGTTATTACTTAAAATAGCAGCTGTTTTTCCTTCTGAAAAGTAGAAAATTGAAATGTGTCAAAATGGAGGGGAGCAAGTCATTCACCTTATATGAGATGTATTTCAGTTGGTAAGTGAAATTCTGTATTAATTTTTTTTTAAAGGAACAGGCTGGGATTTTGATGAGGACAGTGGTATGGGACTGGTGTTGAAAATCTGTGTAGTAAAGCAGCATCAAATCCTGAATAACTTCCTGTTTGGACATAGTCATAAGTACTGTAGGCTAAGGGATGCATAATTTGTGTACCAGGAAAAGGTGGAATGTAATTTGTAGACTTGAGATGTGGTGAATTACTTTTTTGAACTGGAATTAGAATTAGAACCCCTCTTCTTGGGTATGCATATTTTCTTTTTCTTAGAGCGATTTGTATTTATGCAGTCTTTATGTGGTGAACTGAACCCATCATGTGTGGACATAACTTGGAATTTGCCACAAAAAAATGCTGTCCGGCATTTCTTATTGGCATTAGTTGGCGCTAAAAATGGATGCTGCCTTAAAAGGTTTTAGATGGAAACCATGGGAAGCACTAAACAAAAGGTAAGAAATCAGGGTATGAAAATTAGAATGATCTTTAATGTGATACATTTTGACTAAGCCTGTATCAAGAACTATACAAGAAAACAGTAGAAGGATTGTAAGCAGAACAGATAAAAATAAGAATTCTATCATGTGAGCCATAATATAACTTAAATGACCATTTTCAAAGGACTGTGCTCCAAATACAACACACTAAAGTTACAGAGAATTTAAGGCAGCTCTGCAAAATAACAACCGGTTGTGGAGAAATTATTAAAGAGTTACCTGTGGAAAACTGTAACAGTGAAGGAACATCCAATTCATCATGTAGTCTGAGATTAAAGTACCGTATTTTCCGGGTGTATAAGACGACCCCCAACTTTCCAGTTAAAATATAGAGTTTGGGATATGCTCGCCATATAAGAAGATGCCTCCTGGCATATAAGATGACCCCTGACTTTTGGGAAGATTTTCCTTGGTTAAAAAGTAGTCTTACACGGCATAAAATACAGTATTTAATTCAAGTATCCACCTTATTTCTCTTTTTTTAATAACCTGGTCATATTGCCCCAAATTATTAATCAGCCCTTGAATGCTTTATATTTACATAGTGAACTAGAAGGGCCATGCCTGTTCTAGTCCTGCTAAATGTCCTGCTATCATTTTTTAAGGACTTTTTTTTTGGGGGGGGGTTGCATATCTTTCTTTGCAAATGTACTCTATAAGACACACAATTATGTAGTCGATTTGTAATACTAGACAGACTGGTTGCTTTGCTAGTGAGTCTGCAATAAATGCAGTGGCCACAAGAATGATGTCCTAAGGGTAACGTTATTCCTCTCAGAGCTGAACTAATAGAATTAACTTTTTGTGTGTAGTCACTTTCTGTAACATCCTTGTACCTCCTTCTGTTTAGACCTGCTTGTGCCCTAACATTTGCTGGTGAGACCTTCTTCGCAGTCCCAATACCTGCGGTAGTTAGGGAACATGTGGGAGGGCATTCTCAGGTATAGTCCCCCAGGTTATGCAATAACTTCCTCTCTGAGGTGTGTCAGGCACCCTCATTGTATGTCTTTCAGAAGACTGGTGAAGATGCAACTTTTTACCTTGGCCTTCGGTTGAGGGAACATATTTTTGTTTGTTTTTATTGACGTTATTGTATTGTGCCCTGAGACCTTCATGTATGGGGCAGGGTAGAAATATAACTGAATGCTAGTTTACATATTTATTTGTCCATTCTGTCTTATGTATTTGTATAGTTATAAACTTGTAGGATTCTATTTATATTTCTTACTGTCAGATCAAAATTATGTCTTTCTGTTTGACTGTAAAGATGGATTTAAGTGCCACTACTGCCAGTGTTGCCTATGGTTTTCTGAGGTCTGTAGCAAGCCTGAGACCTTTGGTTCTCAATTTAAGGATTTCTCCACGTACATCTTGTTTTTGTTTCTGGCACCACCCATCAGAATAAATGCAAAAAATTCAAATATGGCTGTAAATAAACTTGACAAAAAAAAGCATATGTGAGGCACCTCTGAGGTGGCTTAGAAAAAGCTCTGAGGTGGGATTGTTACTACACCAGTCTGTCCCTCCCTATGCTAGAAAATGTGGGTAAGAGCAGCGGTTCTCAACGTGGCTAATGCCACGACCCGCCAATGCAGCTCCCAAATGCCTCCGCGACCCTAGGGGTGGGGGCGGGGCCAGGGGCGGGCCAGGGCCGCTGGCGTCGCGTTCGGTCCTCTCTGACCCGCAATTCCTCCTTGGGGGGGGCAACGCCAGATTCCAGTGGGCGAAGGGGGCGGGCGGCGAGGCACCAGGCGGTGCGGGTCTGGCGCCCTTCACCGCCATCGCCGCCCGGCAGGCAGGCAGGCAGGCACAGCACCGGGCGGGCGCCCGCCCTCAGCCGCCAGCCCAGCCACCCAGGGCTTCCCACAGTCGCCGCCGCCGCCATCCTCCTCGCCTCGCTTGCCTCGCCTCAAGCGCCGCCGGGGATGCTCCCGCTGCCGCCTCGAAGGCAACTGCCACCTGCTGTCGCCGCCGCCACCGATCTCTCCTCACAGCAGTGGCAGCGTGGCGGCACGGCGTGGGGCGTGGGGGGGATGTGGGGGGGCCTGCGGGAGCGACAGGTTGAGAACTGCTGGGTTAGAGAAACATGAGGGCCACACGCTGTATCTCTGAGGCAATTGTTTTGTTATGTCTAGACACAACCTATAAGTTCACCCAAATTCCTCAATAATTTTTTTCTTTCCTTTTTAGGTGATTACAAATTCTGTGGTTCAGCTGTCAAGTTGAAGGAGCCTAGGAAAAGTGAGAAGAATGAGACAGTTGAGACAGTTAACAGAGTCACAACCTCCATAGCTCTTGAGCCAGATGTTACTCATGAGAAAAGTGAAACTTTCCAGCAGCCAGAGATCTGCTCTGAGCCTGAGAAAATTCCTGCAAACCCCCTGACTCTCAGGGTAAAATATCAAAATGTTTTCTCTGCTAACTCCTGGTTCTATGATGATTATTTTCCTCAGAAATCAATTTTTTTTTCTTTTAAGTCTTTCTGAGCAAAACAATGAAGTCCTTTTATTTTCTATTCATTCACACAAGAGCAATTTTGTTTGCATAAAGAATATGAGTCTTTTGCAACTTTAAAATTTCCAGGTATTCTGCTGAGTGACCCTTCTATAGATCAGTCCTACTGCTACACACATATTTTACCACCAATCCTTTTCCCAACATCTCGTCTTTTACCAGTCTGGTTTCTGTGATTTAATTCTCATGAAATAGCAGAGATTGAAAAGATTTTTTTTAAAAGACAATCAAAAATGACAATTTGAAAACTATGAAGAAAGGTTGCAGTGTCTTTTAAATCTAAGACAGGGGTGAATAAACTGGCGAAGAGTATGGTATAAGTGTATAAATTTATATATGAAGTAGATAAGGAAAAGTTTTCATCTTTTCCTGAAATACTAAACCACAGGTCACCCACTCGAAGAATCAGGATTAGGGGTGGGTGAAAAATGTTCATCACCTTTGCAATTCATATGGATTGTGAAGGTTCAAAACTTTGTATTTGTATTGAATATTGGCTATGTTCAAAGACTGGCCTTTGCCTGTGTAGTGAAAGCTTTTATGCCTTCATTTGAAACTTTGGAGCAGATTCCAAGAGGACTTAGACGTGTGACTGGTGGTGGCAGGGATTTGAACTGAATTTGAAGCCTAGCATGTTCGAATTGGCTCCATGTGCACAAATGTGAAGTTCCATCCCATTTGCTTTGTTGCAAAGTGAATGGGGGGGTTTATGCACATCCCTAATAAGGATTGACACAAATATATATGAATAATTTACACTATACATAATTAAACTATGGAATTCACTTCTTTGAGATGCAAGCTTGAACAAGTCCAAAATATTTGGTCAAACCATGTGGGTGGTGAGTTCTCTTCTGGAATGAGAAGTAGGTTGTTCTGTTCAAAACACATGTGCTTCCATATGCATTTGGTGGCCTACTGTGGAAACAGACGGCTCAGCTGGTGACTGGTCTGATCAAGTGAGATCTTTCTTCTGTTTTAATGAATTTGCAGATCTGTGTGGTTCCTGTTCCTGAATATCATTCATGTATCAAATGTTCAAAGCATTTCAAGGTGAAATGGACATGTTGTTCAGATGTACACCAGATTTCTAGCTATTCCCTACTTCTTCCCTACACTTTATTTGTTGGATGTCATTTCTGCCTTCCTCTTGCATGTGGCTTCTTACATGATCCTAGTCAGGATTCATAGAACCATTGTGAGACACAGATAAAACTAGTGCAGAATGAGGAAAGAAACAATTGCTTTCTGTTTGGATTGTCAGAATGCATCCCTTCTTTTACTGTATGTGGATGTCAGCACATCATAAGATGCAGAGTTTACAAAAGTTATTTTTTCAAACAACTTCCATACTCCCTAACTAAATTCTTGATTTTGCACCCATCACTGAGGTTTATTGCAGTAAAATAGAACTCTTGATAAAACATTGCCCTATTTTCCATATAATTAAGAGTTCCCTGTCTTTTGATTGTTTACTCATTTTGCCTGGCTTTTGGAAGTTGTTTTCTCCCCCTCTTTTCTGTGTATTTTCAGAACAGTTGGAAGGAAAAGTATTTATTTGATCAAAATAATTTGATGCCTGTGTGTGTTCAACTTTTTTCCTGCCTCTGTTGGTTGTGGGCGGGGGGGGGGGGGGCAGAATTCTTGCTCCACAGGTGTCCAAGAACACATTGATAGGCTTGTGCAACTGTTTGTATTAGACAAAAGTCAGAAATGAGTTATTTTCTCTGGCCTTATAAAACAATGTACGAGAGTAGACAAAAACTTTTATGCGTGCATGTTTTGAATACCTTGTCAAACATAGTAAAGCTAATTTCTGAATTGATTGGTAGAGAATAGAGAATTCTGATCAGACGCAGCAGGAGAGTCTTTGTTTTGGATTAGATAATTCAGATAATTGGTTTTCCCAATTAACTATGTGGAAAGTGCATAGTACTCCTCTACCAGCATTGAAGTAGGAGGGTCATGGTAAAGCCTTACATTATCTTTGGAAGCCAACTTAAAAACTAGTGCAAATGAGACACTTTGGCAGTAGATAAACATATTCATGAAAAATACCCAGAGAAACTTTCTTTCCAGGTTTTTCTTAGCTCTACAAAAATGAAGAGCTACTGCCAAGCCTGTAATAAATGGGCAGTAATATCCATTTGCACTAGCTTTGTTGAAAGATCTCTGGAAAGCATTTGGCCAGAAAACCACACTGTCAACATGCTCAGACTCATAATTAAGGGACATACAAAATTGTTTTGAATGATAATGTGCACAAATGCAAAAAAGTTTTCAAGTTAGTAGGCTGCTGTATTAGCTACTATGTGATGACGTTTTTTTTGCCTTATTCCTGATTTTGCAAATTTGTTACAGGGAACTGTATGCACAAAGGTTGGTTTCATTTATATTGTGGAAAAAAGGCTACAGATCCTTACCATAGAAAAATATTTGATTAGAAAAAAAGATTTGCTACTATTAATTATGTTGTCTTAATTAAAAGATAGGCAGTTTGCCTATTTTTTAACTTAAAAACTAAAAGTGAAGATGTTTTTTATCTAAATCTAGTGCTGCCTGTACAGACAATAGATAAACTAAAATGTTCAAAAGAAAATAGATAAGTGGGCAAAAAATAGTACACAGATAGAATTGTATTTGTGCAAAAAAGAGAGTAATAAGCACATATAATTAGATGCAACGAGCCCCCCCCCCCCCCTCAGCCTATAGCAGCATTTTCTATTTCCCATCCATTTTGTTTAGGACTTAGTTCCCTTCATCTCCAGAAAGTATTGGTAGTTGTCATTTAGACAAAGACTGGCATATAGCAGTATATGGATTTTACTTTTTATGACTGGTATGATAAATGCACTTCTCCAGAACTGTGCATCATTGTCCCCAGGAGCAATTAATTGTATTTTCCTGATATTGTGTGTATGTGTGTGTGTGTGTGTGTGTGTGTGTGTGTGTGTGTGTGTGTGTGTGCGTGTTTTAATATAGAAACTTGAGTGAAAGAAGGAAATTACAAAATACTCAGAAATTGATTATTCCAAAAGTAGGACATGTGTTTGCAGCAATATTGACTTTTGTTTGGTGTAGCAGTAACTTCAAGCTAAATTTATTTTTTCCATATCCCAGGTTATTTAAAAACACTTTTATAAAACATATTCCGTTTTCTCTAAAGTAATGTATAATCTGCATAACATACATATCAGTACAACCAAAGTAGCATATTGAGTAATGAAAACCAAGAAAAGGAATTAAGAAAATTGAGGGCTACAGGTCGCTGCTTACAATTTTCTTCAGTGTTAGAATATTGTATTAGCTAGAACACTGCTAATCACTTTTTCCTGCTTTGAAACAAATGTCAGTGTATGCTTTCATATAGCAAAGCAGTTATCAATTATTTATTTATATAGAACATTTATACACCACTACTCATTTCAAAAAAATCTTAAAGTGTTTTACAGAAAATATTAAAACTAGGGTATACCCACACACACACCTAACCAGCCACCAAAACCAAGTTAAAAACTGTGTGGGTCTTGGAAGAAAACAAGCATTTTCACATTAAAATCTACAGTATGAACTACAGATCAAGATTGATTGGTCTATTGGTTAGGTGGGATGTTGGTTATTTTTCTGGTGATGCAGAAAGGTGAACTTGGCAAGTACCATAACTCTTTTTTGAGGATGTCAACATATAAGGTCCCTTCCAGTTTTTTATTCTTTTATGGTTACTGGATGTAAATCTTAATGCAGTGCTCGAGAAGCATGACTTCAGTCAGATCGGTTCAGGGGAATGATTGGATCATGCCCTCAGTGGTTTTCACCCTAAACTGATTTTGGGTTTGTTTGTTTGTTTTCTTTTCAAGGAAGCCCTGGAAGTTCACAAACCTCACTTTATTTCTCGCTCACAAGAGCGGCTGAAGAAACTTGAACACATGGTACAGATGAGGAAAGCTGGTCAGCAGGGGGATCCTTCAGGAAAGAAGCAAGGGGCGGTCCTTTCTCGCAAACTTTCCACGTCTTCAATTACAAGTAAAAAGAAACAATATACAATTCCTCATCCCCTTAGTGGTAAGTTAAGCTACTGAAGCTTTAGCAGTTATCTAATGTAAAAAGAATAGGCAATAATTCTTTGCTAATTTCAGTGGATGTAGTTCTTTTTAGAGCTGTTGTTCTATCACTGCTGATTTGTACAATGATGCAGTTTGTTATGAAAGGAACATTTTTTGCCATGGGGGATGTGCAGAATGAAGTTTATAGCTATAACCCTTGAGCCCCATTTCCACTCATGGAATAAAATGCTATTTAAAACATTATTTAAAACACTTTAAAACTAAGCAAAGGGGCATATGGCAATTGCAGTCAACCCTGAATTGTGTCCCCACACTTCAAACACTTCCAAAAAACGGATTGGGGAAAGCGATTCTTCTCCCTCCTCACCTTTTTCCCACCCCTCTCTCCCCATTGGCTTTGATCCAATGACATGGGGAATCCCAGCCCCCTCCCTTCTGCTTTTGCAGCCCCTGTTTGATTCCACAGACTACACACCATTTACATGTTTCACAAAATCATCAGCCCTGCCTGTTAACAAACACAACCCAAGCAACTGCCCCCCCCCCCCCAGCCTCAGAGACACACGAAAACACAGATACACAAACAGATAATTCCTGCATTTCACAGCAGGGAGAGAGAGAGAGAGACAGCCAGCTGACAGCCAGCATGAACTCTGCTGGGTGGAATACTAATCAGATAGCTTCCCCAAGCAAGCATTAACTTCGTTACCATTGTGCATGGGTGGGAAATGAAAGTGTATGGGATGAATTGTTACTTATTATCAGAAAATGAAACTGTGAAGTGGTCTGATGGAAAAAGCTTTTAGGCTTCCTGGCACTTTAAAGATCGGGCTAGGGACTGTATTGCAAGGAGAAATCCCACCCATTTCATGACGGATCTGCCCCAGTCTGCTGTAGCGTTTCCAAAGAAATAAAGATAAAGCGTTTTAACTGCAAAAATGAGGGAAAACACCTGAAAAACCAGGTGTATTGTTTATTCCATTTTAGAGCCAAATGCTCCTCAAAAAACCCCTGAAACGGATTGGTAATGGGGACAGAGAGGATCCAAACCATTTCTAAACCACTTTATTCCATGAGTGGCAATTCACCTTTGGAGACCCTTATTTTTACTTCAGAATAGATTTGGCGCGTCTTTCTGTCTTGCAAGTATAGAACCCCTTCTTCATCAGAGGACTCTGTTTTCAAAACTTACTCACCTGCCTTCTAACTAAATCTTTCCTTCTTTGAATCTCTTCTTTTGTCTTATACTGCTTAGGGTACAACAGTGGTCCTTTCTGCACTGGACCATATTCTGAATTATATGCTGCAGCAGAGGCCTGCTGCTAGCCATCCCCAGGCATGCAGATAGCAGGGCCCTTTCCTGGGATATAATCCAAAATAAGGCCCAATGCAGAGAAGGCCTGTGTGACAGTGACCTGAGAGTATGTTTCTGTATGCTGATCTTCACTAATGTGAGTTACCTTTGGAGTTCCCATGACTTACCTGCAATCTGCCCCGGCTCAGTTCCTTCCAGGTCTTCCTCCCTCACTTGTTTCAGAATGTTTGTGAAGGGAAGCAAGCAGACATTTCCACCACCTGTGCACTTCTCTCCCACTGCGTCTTCCTCCCAGCCACAAGTTTAATCTTTCTAGCACTTGTATCTGCACTCACTCTTCCCCATCCATTTGTTCATTGGTTTGGAAACCTTTTGAAAAGGAACAAATGAATGGTTGGGGAAGACATTTGTTTGCCTCCTTTTAAAAGCTTTCTGAAGCAAGTGGGGGAAAGGTGATGGAGCAGGAATTCTGCCCTTTCACTAAAGCAGATATTCTCCCTCTCTCATCACTTGCTATGATATTAAAAAAGAAAAGTCTGGATCCAGTCCTACCCATGCGCACACTTCTTAAGTTCTGCCACCTGATGAACTCAATTACTCCTAAAGATGCATTGTCAACTTGGAGATGATTTCCACCCTTTGGTGGCAGGGGAGCTTCCTTCCTTACCCAATACTATTCCCATTTAAATTCTTTGCTGTACCAAATGTACATTTTCAGTCTTCTCATTCATGGGTGGTTTCTTCTACTTTCACATGTGTGTCCATATCCATGAGAATGTTGTCTGTCTGTGGCATCACATGATCTTTGAATGGGGCCTTAAAGCTTTCCACATCCTAGACACATGTCTGTGACAGATACTAGGTGAAAAATGGTAGCCCTGTGGAATGTGTGTTCTCCCAAACTGGGTTCTCCCAAGTGAAAAAGCAATCTCCATGAAATGCATTTACACTGTACCACTTGGATCCTGCAGAGGCTGACACCAGAATTTTGCTGTATTTGGCAATCGGAAGAGCCATTAGAATTGTTAACAACATATGGAGTTTTGTAGTCTACTGTTAACCTCCTTATGCCATTTGGCTTCTTTACTGGCCAGATAGGGGAATTGCAGATTGGCTGAGTTTCCACTCTGTTTTAAAATCTGTCAGTTGGTGGGCTGCCCGGCAGGTGGACTGACCTTAATTCCTGCAGCAGCCTCAGCTGGATATACATATTGCATGTATGGAAGGATCAGGATCAGCAGCAAGATCACACATTTTAATCTTCCCACAATCTCAGTCTTCTATTTTGCTTATACAAATGGAAAATCTCATAACCACAGATCTGCTTCATCCAGAGTTGCGACCGTCAATGACTTCAAGGTTGCACATCTGTGGATGGCTAATCAGAGTGTGCCACTTCATGGAGACATTTGGGGAGGGAACCACTACAGAACTGATTGGCTTGACCGGCTTTTTGTGACCTCCTTGTGTCTACCCGTGCTTTTACTTTGCACCGCCAAAATATTTCATACCACCACTCTCTAGAAATGCTTTCCCTCTATGTGACTTCCTGCATCTTGATCAGGGCCAACTGAACGCAGCACAGAACTTCCTCCTCATTTCCAGTGCCTCAGGCTGGCTGGAATTTTCTTTTGTGGAAGGTTCAGTACACTGAATCAGGTGAAAAGGGATGAAGGAAAAATACCCTTCAAAGTGCACATCAGTCCCTTGCTGGTGTCAGGTTGTTCTTCCAGGTCATGTATGCACTACTCACAGTAGTTGTAGGTACCTGCAGCAACCTGGTGCTTAAACCTATTAGCCAGAACTGCTTTGAGGAGCTGCATGTTCAGGAATGAGAACATAGGGGCCACATATTACCATTTTGAACTTGGCCCTTTCCCTTAACCTATACTGTCTCAACCTGGTCTCAGTCAGGTGAGTCTTTTTAGGAGCTGCCTGTGCTCAGAACAGCCAGAATTCTTCTCTTTCCCTTTCCAAGCTCTGCAGTATTGGACTCCAACCTCTCTCGGAGATTTCCTTCTCCTTTCTCTCTTCCTCACAAGCTTTTCTCTGCTCCTGACAAAAATCTTTGACATCTTTGCACAAACACCAGATATTCTGTGCTGTCACTATGGTTTCTGACTTTCTTCCTACTTTAAAAACCACTGCTCAAAGGTATTAAGTAGCTTTTGCATAGGATTAGGCATCTGCTTGAAGCAACCTGCCTTCCAGATATTCTTCCCATGTCCCAAGACCCATTCGATTAGCTTGTTCTTCTTATGAACTTGCTAGAACACCTCCTCACCCAATCCACAAAGAAACATATGTATTTTAATAAGCTACAGGCCTACAGGTATCAAGATTCTACTTCATTTCCCTTTTCAAAATGCTACTTTTCTCATTATATAAAGAATATATGAACTTTTACAAATCCTTTATAACCATTAACCGCATTTCCTTTGAAAAACAGACACAGACCACAAGAGTCCAGGTGGACTCTTCACTGGCATTCAATTGAATTTGAATATTGGATGCAGTTGCATGACCATAAGCTTTCTATATTTGAGTTTCCTGAATAAATTTATTCTATTACTGAGATAAGATGCTAATAGGAATTTAAGACAAGAGCTTTTCAAAGGAGATGCCTTTAATGATTATCAAGATATTTAACAAAGATATTATTTAAGCTGTACTAATTAGCATGTGCTAGGCTGTGATCAGTTCATTTCTTGGAGTTAGGTTCCAGCTTCATATTATAAAATGTAGAGATGGTCCCTAGATTAGAGCCACAGCTCTTTAAAAGCTTTAATACACCTGTAGTATACATCTGATAAGATATATGTCAAGTATCCAGGTAGAAAGTGAATGCTGGCTGTGAGAATGTTAAAATTTAAAATGTATGAACTGAGATACTGTATTTCTGTCTTGCTTCGGCACAGATATTAGCATAGGCTAAAATTTTTCAATTGACAAATGTGCTGCTTTTTCCACAAAGCGGCAATCATTAGCAAAGTTAACTGCAGAGGCATCCCGCTGTCAGGATGCATACGTGTCTCTCTTCACCTCTCAGCACAGAAAGCTAAAGTGGAACATTAGTCTAATGCATTTTATCTCTTAGGTCTGACCTGGCGTAAAACTCCTTAATATTTTTTATGTTAACATTTGGTTCAAAAACCAAGACGGTGCTTTGATAGTTGTATAATGCAAAAAAATGACATGAAAATTGAGTATCTTTCATATTTCTCTTCACTAGCAGGTTTACTTTCTGGATGTGAATAAAACATCCTCTTGTCAGTCCTGACTTTCTTGCCCGTCTGCTTCATAGAACCTGGGGATTCTGTTTTGTGTACTGGAGAAAAACATTCTTTATTCAGCTTTTTCATGCCATGCAGGATTTTATATACTTCAGTCAGGTCACCTCTTAAATGCCATCTTTCAAGGCTGAAGAGGCCTAGATTTTGTAGTCTGACTTTTTAAGGGTGGTGTTTGAGCCCCTTGATCATTCTGCTTGCCCTTGTTTTACACTTTTTTCCAGTTCTGCAAGATCCTTTCAGAGGTGCAGTTACCAGAATTGCACACAATATTCCGAATAATAGATTTATTAAGGGGCACAATGATACTTCCTGACTTGTTTTCTATTCCCTTCCTATTTACCCTTAACACTGAATTTCTTTATTCACTGCTGTTGTGGACTGGGTTGACACCTTCATTAAGCTGCCCATCAGAACCCCAAGATCCCTTTCCTAGACTTTCACAGAAAGCTTTACCCTGTTGGTTTGGGGTACAATTGGGATATTTTGCCCTTGGGTGCATTACTTTGCACTTACTAAGACTGAAGCACATTTGCTAATTAATTGGCTGTTCACCCAACGTCATGAGATCCCTTTGGAGCTCTTCACAACCTCTTTCCATTTTTACTACCTTGAATAATTTATTGTCATTAACAAACTTTGGTATCTCACTGATTATCCCTATTTGTAAATCATTTATGAAATAAATTTAAAAGCACCTTGGGGGATCCTGGTTTTTACCCTTCTCCATTCAGAAAATTGTCCCTTTATTACTATTATCTGTTTCCTGTCCTTTAACCAGTTACCAAACTGTGAAAGCCCCTGCCCTTTTATTCCATGATTGGTGAGTTTATTCAAGAGCCTTTAATAATGGACTTTCTCAAAAGCCATATGAAAGTCCAGATAGACATTGTCAGTTGGGTGACCTTTATCCAACTGCTTGTTAACACTCAAAGAATTCTAACAATTTACTAAGGCATCAATTTCCTGTTGCAGAAGCTTAGAGATGGTTTACAGGTATGATCATTCATACACCAATTTCCTCTTTCTCTTATGATCAGTCTACGCTAGAAAAGATGAGGTGGGATGAGAAAACGGCCACATTCTACCATCTCTAAGGCACTTTTAAGCCACTTTATTCTGTTGTTGTCATGAGTAAATATAGTCAGTAAATGAGTCAACCAATATAAGTTGGCCCTGCCATAGATGGGAGCTCTTCTCTACCAGTACAGGTCATTGTCCCTACAGAGGTCAAATTGTGTTATTGGAAGTTTCCAAACCTGTCATTCTTCAAGGAAAGTCAGATTTACCAACTCTGCAAGAGCAAGCCATACTGTGAACCAGTTTGGTCTTGAGTTTAGAGTGCCAGACTCATGTCTCGTACTCACTGGGTTTGGTTCGACACTCCTCCATGAAGGCAGCTAGGTGACCTTGGGCTAGTCACAGCGCCCTTTCTGAGCTGTCACAATCCCACCTATCTCACAGGGTGTCTATTGGGACAAAGATAGAAAGCTTTGTCAGCCACTTTGAGTCTCCTTAAATGGGTAAGAAAAGCGGAGTTTAAAAGCCAATTCCTATGTAGAACCATGATGTTCAAGAAAAAAAAGAAAGAAAGAAAAAAGTGTATACATTAAAGCTTCATAGGGAACTGTTTTTGTACCCCCAAGGTGAAGCAGGATTGCAAGTCTATCCTGTAACTCATTCATAGGAAGTTACAGCTCTGACAGCAAAGCAAACTTTTTACAAGACAAATAGCTTCCTTTTCTTAATAGTTCAGCAAAGAGGATAGCTGGAGCTCAGTCCCGAGGGATCTGTTCTCTCATTTCTCTCACCATAACGTTTAAAAACATTCTTCTGCTTTACCACAGGAAGCAGGGCAACTATCTGGGGAAATTTCTGATGATACACTCCCCAAATCCTTTTAGTTGTGGGAGCCTATCATTAAAATGTAAGAAAAAGAAAGCATAAAGTAAAAGAACCCATCCATGGTGAAAGTGCCTGCTTACAATTTCCCCACAGCCCAGTTAACATTTTCAGGTTTGATTTAAACAAACAAACAAACAAAAAACTGAATATGGTCACTCCTGAGTAACTTTGGATTGTTTTTTTTGATGTGTAAAAAATACATGTCATAAATATCCAGAATCATCTCTCACAGTCACGGGGTTTATTTCGCACTCCTCCATGAAGCCAGCTGAATAACCTTGGGCTAATCACAGCTCTCTTCTGAGCTCTTACAGCCCCACCTACCTCACAGGGTGTTCTGTTGTGGGGAGAAGAATAGAAGCTTTGTCAGCCGCTTGGAGTCCCCTTAAATGGGTGACAAAAGGTGGGTAGAAAGGCCAACTCTTCTTCATCATATATGAAAGTACATTGATTCTATATCTATATATTGATTTTCTCCCCAAATCAAACTGCTACTGTTTGTAATTTATAGTATAATCTGTTTTGCTTTAGGTTATTCATAATCTTTCGCCCTTTCAACACTGGGCCTTATTCCAGATTATATCCTGGAATAGGGATCTGCCATCAATATGCTAGTACAGATTACAGCAGGCCCCACTGAAAGGAATTCATATCCTGGGCTGTGGAACATTGTGTGTTAACTTTTACCCACTCTGTGCCACTAAAATTTGTACCATTCTCACATTAAAATAGGAGTCTTCCTTGCATCCTGGAGTGGGTTCTGAGTGACGGGGTGTTTTATAATGTTCTATGCTCAAAAGTACATAGAAGAAATTACATTAGAGGAGTTTATGCTGTTTGCTTTATTTTATTTATTTATTTTTTGAAAGACACTATTGCTGTGATGGAAGCAGACTTATGGGCACTCATTTGAAGTTCTGAACCAGCTAGCTTTAAATCTTACTCATCACAAATCCACATAGTTTTACATTGAACACACAAAGTTGAGGTAAATTTATAGCTGAAGAAAATTATAAGAGAAATGGATATTAGAGGGATAAAACTGCATCATGGATGAGTGAAATAAAAGGAGAAGATCTTTTGGGCCTTCATTTTGCTGTTTCTTATACTGAGAACCTATAGAACACAGTGGACAAGGAAGGTGATCATCCTACGAGGTCCCTCCAAACGTAGAGCCAGTGGGATCCAAACAAGCCTTAACAAAGTCCAGTATGATGTCCGCTCTCCCAGAACTAATCAGTTGCAACAGTGTGAACACTAGGATACCTAGGGCAGAACAAGTTGGAAAAAATATATCTTAGCTGCTGAGAAAGGGAAGCCTCTGGAGGGATAAGGGAGTGGGTAGCAGCATCTGGAGAGCATCCATCTGGGGTCCACTTGCACCTGTCCGCATCCTTCAAATATATATTAATCTGCATGGAATTTGCTCCTGAAAAACAGTGCTCGGGAAGAAATAAATAATAAGAAACTATATAGCCACCTGTTATGTAAATATAACATTTTGATTTGGTTTCTTACTTTGATTCTTCATCTGTAATAAGAGGAGGAGTAAGTAATGAAAGTTGCATTTCTCTACTGAAGGAACATGGCAGAAAGGTTCTCTAAAGGAAGAAGTCTCAAGGTGACCTCTGCAAAAGTTGCAGATTGATGGGGAACAGTGTTCTCTTTCACCTCCAATCATTTGTCCTTGATGTTTTGGTTATAATATGTATAACAAGGTATTGGGAGAGCAACTTTTTCATGTCTGTATATCCTCCAATTTGGACCAGTTCTCAAAATGTTACCTTAATGGCATAAAGATTGCTTTTTGATTTAATTATCAAGGCTTTAAAGAGTGCTGCTGTGCTCATATCCTGTCTAAAGCCTCTCACAGGCATCTTGTGGGGGCACAGCGAGAAACAATCTGATGAATAAAGTGGGTCGTTTGTATGATTCTGTTTCTTCTTATGTAAATACAAGCATCATTTTTCTCTGTGAGGGATAAATATGGTGTTGAAAAGTAGTGTACGTGCTATGCTGAGAAGCAGTTGTTCTACTGTCCATGATTCTCACATAAATGGTTATTAGTAACACATAATACTTCATTAGTTTCTACAGAGACATCAACACCCCACCACCATCACCATATAACTAGCATGTTTATACTAAGAGAAGCTTCATTGTATCCCTAATCTTGGAACCAGGAGTGCCAGGTGCTAGAACCTGTTGCATTCTTATAGTGAGAGGGACTATCCAAGGTGACAACTCTCCCTCAGCCCATGGTAGAAGAGGGTGAGAACATGGTGTACTGCAGCTATGCGAGAAATCACCACATCTTCCCAATTCATGAACTTCCACTGCCTTCACTGATATACTGTAAAGGAGCCTTCACATAAGTGTCTTATGAAATCCATTGGGTGTTTGTAGAATCATCACTGGTTGCTGGCAGGGAAGAATTTCTAATATCCAGATTCAATGAAGATAAAAAGTCTCTCTCTTTTTTTTAATGACCTCCAAGTAATACACATTTATTCACCTTCTCTTTATAAAAGTATAATATTTTCTTTAAGAAATTTTAACTATTCGTGTGGTGAAACTATTCTATTAGATATTAATGAAATTACTTTTACATTCTGCTTGTTATAATAAACGTTGCAACCCAGCTGAACTGGAAATTATTATTTTCATTTTTGCATCTTGGTTTTGCAGTACACTGATGGTTTGATCAGTCATTTCTTCACTGATTCCATTGGTGTGTGAAAATACCTCCTTTCAGCTTGTAAAGACTCAGTTCAAGTGCCTGCTGTGCAGTGAGACAAAATATTTATTCAGCATACCTCTGTGTGAAGCAGTACTGCTTACATGCAAATAATGGGATGTAGTAAGGACTATGTACTACTTCAAGCTCTTCTCTGCTTTGTAGTCCAAAAATACAAGTAGCAGCCTTTCAGGATTAGTTGTGTTTTGGCCTTAAACTATGTCTCTGTAATGATTACAGAAAATAGAATGAATACTACTACTTAGTGCCACATCTCTGTCACTGGCAGTGGCAGTCTCCAAGCTGGCTTTCATGAACACGTTGTGCCCATCAAGAAGTTCCTTTAACTCACAAGAGTTGCTGTTCTGTTGAAGTAGAATGGCCACCCGAATGGTGTTCAAGGTTCTTAGAACATAAGAACATAAGAGAAGCCCTGCTGGATCTGTCCATAGCCCATCTAGTTCAGTTTCTCATCTTGCAGAGTGGCCCATATTTGCTTCTGGACATTCTCAAGCAGAAGATGAAGGTGAAACCTTCACCTGTTCTCAACTCCCTGCAAGTTGCCTTTAGAGGCATCGTGCCTGTTCAACCGGGAAATAATATCTTAGGCATAACTTCTAGTAGCCACTGAATCACCTGATCTCCATTATTAATTAATCCCTTCCTGCAGTCACTTCCCCATTTGTCATCTTTCGTAGTATGCACTAGCATGTAGACAGAGTAAGGCCCAGTTCAGAAAGGACCTTAAGCACTTAGTCTACATGAACTAAGGCTTTCACATCCATTTCAAATGTGTTTGACATTACCTGATTCTATAAAATTAAAAAAGAAAAGAAAAAATATCCTTACATTTTGTGACTTTGATCTACTGTTCAACTTGTACTGTATCCCAGAAACAAAATGTAGCAATGCTTTGATTTTTTCATGGGCCAACTCATATGGTGGAGCTTTGAGTTGACTCCACCTGAATTAATTTAGTAAATTATTTTAATATTCTTGCTTCTATTTATTTCTTTTTGTATCTAACTTTTCAAGATCAAACTATTTTGTGTGAGTATTTGGGACTTAATTACTTGTTTTCTAAACACACACATACGTATCTTGTGTCTTTTTAATGTTAAGCTAACCCTCAGGTTCTTATATTGTTCTTTTATATTGGATCTGGCTGCTCTGCTGCGTTGACGGAGGTTGTAGTTTCATGATCTCACTTCTGCTTTGCCTGCTGAGCTGAAAAGAATAATATAACCCTGAACTGGGGAGAGAATGCTGCAGGAAATTCTAAACCTTGTTCTTGGTGCTATTGACTTGTGACATTTTAGAACTAAAATTTTGAAGCTGAGAAGGTAGTTGAGCTGGGTCAGGGCCGGTCTTGAGCAATGAGAGCCATTTAGGAAAAAGATTATGTGTTTCCTCTGTTGTTGCAGCTTCCTCTTCTTCTCCATCCAACTTTTCATTGTGTAGAGTTTCACTGCAGCTCAGGGAAAAACAGCACAGGGCCAAGTATGATTTGTCCACAGGTTTCTTGGACTTTGGGGAACTATATTTCTTTCAAAACAAAAGATATAAAAATCAGTATTTGAAAACGAGAAAACCATAGATGGTAAAGCAATGAGATGGGAAACAGGCTTTTTGCACTTACTATTTTTTTCCTTATAAATGAAGCACTGTACCTTCTTCAGTGTGTGCCTTTCTCGATTCTGCTGAGGCATATATTGTATCATTTGCCACTTGAGATAATGTCACACTGGCCTATATACTGGATCCATATCAGGAACTCCCAAACGCTGGTGTGGTGTGGCAGGGCCTGACTTTAAGCATATCAGCGTGTGGAAGGGAGGCCCCTAATACACTTGCTGCTCCAGTATACTGACCAATGCAAAATCACCCTTTGACATATTTCAATCAGTTACAGTAATTCATTCAAGTGAGGCAATGAAAGCTTAAATGTTAAAAGTTGGGATTTAAGCAACAAAACTAATTCAGCAAGATTACAAAAAGAATAGTATTTATTTCTTTAAAAGACATCTCCTGTGTGTCAGAGGTTGTAACCCATCATGATTCACATCTAGCCTGAGAAGTTCATAATTGTGAACTCTGCTTTATACAATTCAAATTTTGTTTTGGGCAAAATTTCCCAACATCCTTCTTTGTAAACCAAGCCATTGTCCTTGCTGTTGCTTACTTTCTGCTTATTCTTTTTTAGTAGTGTCTTGTATTATGAAACTGGAAGGGGGATGGGCAGCATAAAGGCTTGGTTAGAGACCTGCCTTTGATAAGTTTGGACAGTATTTTGGTCAGCTGCACATCAAAACGTGGTTCAGAGAGATCAAAGGGGAGGCTCCAATTGGAGTTAAGTCTCCTATGTTGTCCTCCTGCCACTCTGTGTGTGAGTTACCCCTGCTTATTTCAAACTGATCTTGAACTTTGGTAGCAAAATAATTGTTTTTCAGTTTGTCTTTTCTGTTTTTTTGAATTAAAAGGATTCACAACTATACGCAAAGCTACTTGTTCTCTAGAGATCACAGTGCCAAGGTTTGGCACAGGTGATCATGCACCATCTTTTATCTCCTATTGTCTACCTCCTATTCCTTTTTAAGGAGTATTTGCCCAGATTTTTAAGGTTGTGATTAAAAAAACTATTAAAAATAGAATATCCAATATATCAGTATTATGGGAAGTCCACCAACAAAACCAGATCTCATAGTATTGATTTCTCTGTCTGCGGGCTCTTCACATTATTGTTACTGCTCCAAAATACCAGATGCTAAGAACCATTTGCGGGGGGGGGGGGGGGAGCAAAGGAAAATGGGGGGGGGGACAAAGGGATACACATTTTCCTTCCCACTTGCAGATGCTATTGTTTTAATACATACTGTCATTGTTTTAATAATGTTTGATTTAAAATGTTGTTACGCGCCCAGAGTCCTCTGGGTATAGGGTGGGATAAAAGTGTAAATAAATAAATAAATAAATAAATAAATGGGTGGTCGCTTTCTAATGTCCAGATATTTTGGAACAGGAATAATAATGTGAAGAGCCAGCAGACAAGGTAAATGTCTGGGATTGTCCCAGAATGTCCTCTTGCCTCACTGGTGTTGAGAGGCAATTGTGAGATCTAAAGAACAACCTCCAATTTTGGAAGATTCTACCGTTTCCTCTTACTGTCCGGAAGCACCCTAGAATTTACTCAGCATTCTATTTCCAGCATTATTCATCTTCTTCCCTGTATCCAGATGGATAGGCAGAATTAATTTCACAATGGAAACAATGAGAAACTAGAAGGTTTCCAGTACACTAACTGTCTCTGTTATGTTATACCATGTTCTCAGCATTCGTTTCTGTTTAGTGTTTCCTTGCATTGATCTGAAATATGATGCATTCAGACAGCTGTTGGAGACATCTTTCCGTGTGCACCTGCATTATGCATACAGTGGTTTCCTTGATATTTCAATGAATAGGGAATATTGTTTTCTCTGGAAATTCCATGTATGGAATAGTTAACTGAACAGTCTTCTTGATTATGCCATCTAAACCACATTTTTTCTGCACTGTTGCTATGAAACAAAAGCAAAGACCGTGGGAGACCATTCCCTCTCTGTTCAACAAGAGTGAAATAAATATAAGGATCATTAGATCTTACATAAATCACACAGTTCATTTTTGCCAATGTACTTATAATTCAATGGTCTTTTGTATGGGGAATAGTAATAGGCATCCCAGTTCTATTTCTGAGTAAATAACCAACATCTGTGCAGTTGTTGTTTACCTTTTCATCTTCCCCCAAAACTAAGAAAACAAGTTGATGACTGGGTGCAGTTGTAATCCATTTAGAGCATTTCAAAAGGTGCCAAAAGTAATTTTAGGAAAATTAGTGTGTTTAACTAGCAGAAGATTTTTATCATCATAAGAACACTTTAGTGATAAACAACCTGAAACTCTTTTACTAGCCTTTGTATTGTATAGTTTTTTATGTTTTATTTCAAGGAAGCTAATTAGTCCAAGATAGACGACTTTTCTGTTGACTGTGTTGAACAAATTAGAGATCCCACTGTGATGAATTGTGTAGAAACAATATTCAGATAACTAGATTTCAATCTTAAAAAGCCATGATGTAATTACTTTAGTGACAGGGTTACCAGCTGTTTATAGTGTTTTAAATCCCCATAATGAACAGCCTTATGATCTTAGTGTACACAAGTACTCATGATTTTTTTATTTGCAAATGCATATGTCTGTGCTGTTTTATGTGTCATGATATCTGCACACATAGACATTTTTAGAGAGATTGAAAACTGATATAGAGAATTACGATGCTGTCATCCAAATCTATATTTGATATCTCAAACTCCCTTTATTTGTTATGGATTATCTTACCTTGAGTTTGAAAAATCCATATTTTCCTGAGTACTTGGAAGCACCAAAATTGATGTTCTTCCTTTTTACTATGAATCTGAATGTCAAATACTTTGCTCATTTAATGAGAAGACAGGACTCATTGGAAAAGATCTTGGTGCTGGGAAAGATTGAAGGCAAAAGGAGAATGGGGGGATTAGATGGACAGATAATATCATAGAAGCAACAAGCATGAGTTTGGGCAAACTTTGAGAGACAGTAGAGGACAGAAGGGCCTAGCATGCTGTGGGGTCATGACAAGGTGGTCATGACTGAATAACAGCAACAAATCTACACTATGAAGATTCACAAAACATACTGAGCTGATCTTCATGGATTGGATAATTGTTTAAAGGCTTGCTTCAGAAAGAAGAAACACAAGTTGTTTGTGCATTATGAAAGGGATGAAAAAAGTGCCTGTGTTCACATTCAGTAAAAAAAAAAAGCACTTCTAAGATAACTTAGAAATAATTTTGCAGGTCGGATTGTTTATATGTCAGTTTGCTCTTCCTCTCATGAATATTCTAGGCCAGAGAAGACGATGAGAAGATGAGGGCCACACACCATTTGTGAACACAGCTTAAGACCCTCCAGATATTGCTGGGCTGTACCCCATTTCCACACTTTGTAGTGCTATCCCAGTAAAAGCTCCATACTGAAGATGAGAAGAAGAGTTGGCTTTTATACCCCGTTTTTATCACCCTAAAAGGGGACTCAAAGCAGTTGACAAATCTTCTGTTCTTCTCCCAACAGACACCCTGTGAGGTAAGTGGGCTGTGAGAGCTCAGAAGGAGCTGTGATTAGCCCAAGATCACCCAGCTGGCTTCCTGTAGGAGTGTGGAATCGAACCAGTCTGGATAGTCTTAAGAAAGGATTAGAAAAATTCATGAAGGACAGGTTTATCAATGAGTACTAGAACTGATACCTAAGCAATTACTCAAGGTTGGATAGACAGGCAGGATGCCTCTAAAGGCCATCTGCAGTGATTTGAGAGCAGGTGAAGATTTTGCCTTTGTCTTATGCTTAAAAATTCCCAGAAGCAGTTAGCGGGCCACTGTGTGAGACAGGATGCTGGACTAGATGCACTTCTGTGCATTAGCAGTTTTGGGAAGGAGGTTGGCAGGAATCCAGTCTTCTTTTGTTTTTTCACATTTCCTCGTCTGTCTTCCCTGTGGCTTTAAGTGGTTTTCCCACTAGTAAATGAGTTTAATTCCTTATTCATCTCAATTCTTCAAGGCCAGCATTTGCATTTGTTAACATGCATCATGAAGATAAGCTATTTATTTTGGTATGCTGCCCTATGATCTTGGTGGAGCTCCTTGTCTCACTAGGAGATTGTCACAGATAAATCACTGCTGTGCGAAATATTTGATAGTAAAAATAAAAGAGAGAATCCCAGTGAGTTAAAAGATTTGAATAAAATAAAGATTAACTTTCTCCTGTTTATATGTTGTTAATGCTAACCTGAATATATTGAAACAATCTTCTTTTAAGATCTCTTCTTCTGGATCCCTTTTGATCCCCCCCCCCAAAAAAAATTATGTTTCTCGAAAACTACTTGTGATAATACTGCAAATTCCATTTGCAACTTTATTTTGACTGATAACACCTTAATTCATTTCTATCCCTTTAATTTGTGGACTTTCCGTCTTCCATTTTGACTTTTCTGAACTCAAAGTACACAAATAAAATGGATAGAAATGAAAAGGTGCAAGCAGCCGGATCTGAAGATGGACTGAAGAAGGTTTCAAGTGAACCCTAGCCCTCAGAGAAGTCATTTTGGAAGCTGCTGATAGATGGAAAAGTAAGGGGAACTGTTAGGGGAAGCCCAGCATCATTGCTGGATTTCACATAATAACAATGCTATGGGTTATTGATTCACCAATCTTGGGGCTATATTGGGAATGCTGGGACAATTTAACCCATGTCTTGAGGCACCCTTATTTTGATTAGATTTGGATAATTAGTGCTTTTTTTATTGATGTGTGAAATAATTATATTTCTTCTATTTGTTGGAGTGGAAATAAGTGTTATGGGTTTCGCTGCCAGAAGAGGTGGTAACTGCAGCTAGTCTAGATAGCTTTAAGAAAGGGTTAGACAAATTCATGGATGCCAGGTGGATCAATGGCCACTAGAATGGATGCCAAGGTACATTCTCCAGCCTGGAGAGACAGGAAGGATGCCTCCAAAGGCCATTTGCCTTGCTCGACTAGATGGGAAATGACCTGATCTAACAGGACTCCTCATATGTTCTTATGTTCTTAATTGTTACTTTTTGATTATGATTTAATGTCTTTCATTCACATTATGCTATATACTACTTGCTATTTTTCTGCCCTTAATTTGACTGAATTGTCTACTGGATTTTTCTTTCTTCTTCTACATGCAGGCATCCAGTAAACTATCAAGGTTGGGAAAAGGTGATTTAATTTAGGGATGCTCCATGTGGCCCTTAGATGTTACTAAACTTACATTCTAACCAGTTTGGTTGGGAATAGTTTAGAATAATGGGAGTTATAGTTCAGGAATATTTGGAGCACCTTGGCCTTAAAAGCTCACTGGGCTACCTTGGGCTAATTGCTGCCTCACAGATGTCAGAGGTTTGTTGTAGCAAGGAAATCTTGGTTGATAAGCAGCTATATATGAATCTTAGCAGTATTTATAGGCTATTGCTGCACTCAACAGGGATGTTTGAACAATAAGGATATTTATTTGGTAGCAGTCAGTTCATACAAGTGCTGGATTTTAATTTTTTAAAAAAATCTATTTCGTATAATAGAAAAAAATACCATAATCACAAAACTCAACACAAATGTCCAGGAAGTTAAAAAAGCAAAACAATATCATTCCAAGCATTTAGGGTTCTTTCCTAGCATTTTAAATCTTTTCCTTGACTTAAAATGGTACCACTATGGAATGAGAAGTATTACAAACTTCCTAGTGAAAATGATACTGCTGTTAGTCACCCTTCCCTCCCATACTAAATGGAATGTAATTGAGATACTGGGTGTGGCTTGCTGAAATTCCTGTAGTCATTGGTTGCCAGGAGAAACCTCCATAAATATCCATGAAACACATGTGATGTCTTTAAAAGATGGGAACAGAACTGCAGAGACAGAAGATCTGTATTCAGGGTAGTGGATGCTGAGTTGACACTTGGCATCAAATTAAGCAGCTCTGCAGCTTGTTGCTATCTTTAACCTCCATTATGTAGTTCATGGATATTGGAGTTGGTCTCCATCCCACTTGTTTTTAGTCCCTTCAGCTAAATCATATACAATGGCTGCCTGCTTTTGCAGAGATCTGTTTCTAGGGGATATCCTAATTTGTAAAATCATAGTACGTAATCCTTTTTGGACTGTGTGCAAAATATACTTTCATCTGGCTGGGGTATGGGTTACCTCACCTATCCTGATGTAGGATAATTTTATATGTGCACACATGCTGCCATCCCTTCCCCTTGCATCCCCGCCTTGCAGATCAGTGTGTACCAGAAGAACAGAGCAAGAATTATTCAGATTTTACAGAGCTTTGACAAATCATACAAAACATCTTTACTAGGAAGTTAACCTCCCTGATTTTGCACAGCTAGATTCAACTGGGACTGAACTTATTTTTAAGTATGAACAATATGTATTTCTGACCCACCCAAAGATCTCTGGGAGAGCCACAATCTAATCACTGTAAACAAAGGTGAAGATCCGCAGCCTGTTGTCTCTTCTCCTCTTCCCTCAGGCAAGATGGTTCACAACTTTCTTATGGCACTTGGAGGAGGGAGGGGCCCCATTGGGAGCAAGATTGTCCCTTCTTTACTTCCCTTGAGCAAGATGGTTCACAGCTTTATGGTGGCAGTTGGAGGAGCGAGGTTTTGAATAAACAATAACTGTCATTAGCCAAGCAAAAATAGAGGCAGGATTATTTATGGTGGCACTTAAGGCACATTTCCTTGAGAAGAAGATTGCATCCAGATGTTGATTTCTTATTTCGCTGTATTTGGATATTCAGGAATAAAGAATGGATATTCTGGGATCAGACATGAGAATGCAGCCCAGGTTCGGTTTCAAAGGAACTTTGGCTTTATCCAAACAGGGTCAAAAACCTGTAATTATTTTGTAATTGTACTTTGTTTGCTTCCAACATTGTCCTGGAATATAAATGATTTACCAGGTTATCATGATTCTGCTAAAAGTAACTATGGTTCTGTCCTCAAGCAATTTAAAGCCCTCTAAAAATCTTCTTTTGCCTCTGAGTGCCCCCATGCCCGGCTTTTCAACAAGCTTCCAGCGCTACAAAAGGAGGAAAATCCGTGACAAAAAAAGTGCATTTTAAAGAAGAGTTCCAGTGCTCTTTTTGGAAGTTGCGGGTTTTTCTGGCAGCATTTACCATGGGGACGCTCCGTGGCAAAAGGGGTGGGGATTGCTGCCTGCACACACAGCCATAAAACATTCACACATCTCCCAGAAGTGCAGCAGCTTTCCTTCCTTTTCCTTTCTAAAGCTCAGAACTTTCAAAGAGCCAGAATAGGGCAGAATTGCAACATTGTTGCAATTGTTATCAGGTGTGAAGTGGTGGGTTGCTACAGTCACTGCTGCTCTACCTGGTGGATTTTGACAGTGATCTGTGAAAGTGTTGAGTGAATGAGCGAACGATTGTGCGGCTGATGGCTGCAGACGCTTCCTTTGCCGGCACGGGAAGCCATTTCAGGGGGCGGAGATCTGGGAGACGAACAGAGAACCAATGGCTATTTTTCCTTTGAACTTGTCGGGGGTTTCTTCCTAGTTGTGGCTGCATAGAGCGCAGTCCCTCCCCGTTCCTGCCGGCACCCTATCAACAAGATAGGGGGCAGGGAGAAAAGATGCGGCCAAGAAAAACATGCTTCCGTGGGGACAGAAGGTGCGTTTTAAATGCGCTTTTTGCTGAGCCTCATGCGGATGCTTATTCCAGAATTGCATGGCACTTTTAAAGTCCACTTGAATAGAGTGACGGTAGAAGGAAACTAGAGAGGCAAATATCCTGTTATTCCATAGTTGCAGCTCTGTCTGGATTAGTGCACGATAAATATAACAAGAGTTTGGAAGAAACATCATGTTATACTACTGAGAGGGTTAGGTCATGTGGAAGGAAAATCTCACAACTGTAATGTCACGCTGCTGCTGCAGAAATGCTAAAATCCAGAATAGCGATCTAATGTATAGACCGGTGATGGCCAACCTATGACACGCGTGTCACAAGTGACACACCAAGCCCTTTTGGGTGACACACCTGGTCACCCTGGCACCTGGGCGTGTAGTGCTTGCTTGTTCTTGAAGTGTACAAAATACCAACTTTCAATTGGAAGATTTAGCAACAAAAGTCACTAATGTAAAGAATTATTTGTTTTTGCTTTTAATAAAATACATACATCAAAAATATAACTTTTTTACTAGAGCCACAAATATCACAAAATTATGGATATTTCTAGATGTGACACAGCACCTGAGTTAAGCTAGGTTTTCTTGTGAATTTTGACACACCGAGCTCAAAAGGTTCGCCATCACTGGTATAGACAATGTGCAATAGTTCCGGATGTGTTTAAAATTTGTAAATTTATAAATTGCAGAATAAATAAGTGATGTCTGGAGGCAGCCTTAAGCAAGTTGCATAAAATAGCTGCAGATCTATACTGCTGAAATAGTGGTTGAATTCAGTAAAATGAGGGCTTCTTCCAGGCTTTGATCTGATGTCTGGTCCTAGACTTTAATCAACATAAAAACAGTCTTTTCTTGGTAGACAAAGTCAATTTGATTGAGTTTATTTAGACATTTCTTAGTGATAGCCCATAGATAATTCGCTCATTTTTTTATGTCCAGCTAAATACAGCTTTGCAGCTTAATGTGTATCTAAAAGAAATGCCTTAAATATTTATAGGTTATTTTTATTTTGGGTTATGTGCCAGATAAGAGTATGTATATAATTTGTTTAAAAATGCTTTATGAAAGATGTATTGTTGGTATAAGAATGATAAAAAAAACATGATGTCCCAGTGAGTTCAATAGAGATTACTTTGATATACTGAGGCTGGGATCTTTTCTAAGACATCATTTTTTAATAGGCACAGATATTGAGGATTAGGAATATTTACCAGAATAAGGTTTCTGAGTAAGTATAAACAGAGGCCATGCTGCAAATATAGTTACGAATCTTAGTTTCATTTAAATAAGTGAACCTGACTTCATGGGTAAGTTTAGGTTGTGGTTTTCTATCTTCACCTTCCCTCCCTCATTATTGTTGAACAAGTTCTCATTTGTTACAAATTAGCTAACAGCACGGATTCCAAGGTCTCCGTGGTCCCACCCTGCATGTTTCTTAAATAGTCCTGGGAGTTAGTTCTTGGAGATAATTCTGCATCCTTCAAATACATCACCATGTGTTAGTTTTTCAGTGATGGAGAACATTGTTTTGTATCAAGAGCCATCTTGATCCATATGTTACTGAGGCATCAGGGGACATGCTGTTATTTAGCCCACCTTTCATTTGGTCTGTTGGGTTTTTCTCTGATATAATAGCATCATTTTTTTGTGTGAGAAAGCCAAATTTTGCCTGAGACTCCACCCTAACGCAATACATTTCAACTCTTAATGCAGTCATTTCCTTCCACCTCTTGAAACGTATTCATGTTTCTGATATAAATGAACAACTTTACCCTCTCTGATATTAGATTACTAATTCCTGATATGGGTGTGTTAGGGAGGTTAATCCCTTTACCTGAGCCATAGGTTGTTTAAAGCCAGTGTTGAGTAGGGAATTATTGAGACAAGCCCTGCAGAAGGACAGTATAACATAGCAGCTAGATTGCCAAGTTACCCAGTATAGTGGCCAGATGTAAAAGATTTTTTTTAAAAAGACCCTCTATACTTCTGTTTAGAAGAATAATTTAATGAAAAGACAGGAAGGATTCAGTTTTTCCTTCCCTCACACACCATTCCTCATAATTAAAAAGAAAAAAATCAAGCATCCAGCCTGTTGCATTACATTAACAAACATGGCTGTCTTTTTTACTATAGCTCCTACGTGACAATGCCAGTTGCATGTACAATAGATGATGGAACATCTTGCATGCAGCTAGCATCTTCATATGGAATTGTGACAGAGGTGTCTTTCTGAAACACTAGTGAGTCTCAGCTTTGCAATGTAGACCAGTGGTTCCAACTTAGGGTATATGTACCACCAGGGCCACAAACCAAGACATTTAGGGGTATGTGAAAAAAAATTGAATTACAGTGGGAAAAGGCACATGTATCAACAGTGGAAGACAAGTATATTAATTACACGCATTTTGCTAATATGAAAAGTACAGCTTACAGAAATGGACTGCCAAAGGCTGTGCAAGTGAAAAAAGATTGGGATGGTGGACCCACTGTTGTAGTCAATACTGAACTAGGAAGGTGTAGGATCTGAATTGGCTGAAGACAGCTATCTTTCCCCCTAACCTTTAATGGTGCTTTGTGTGTTGAAGAGCTATTGCATTTGGCCTTACCTTCACTGGAAGTCAAACCTCATTCAGTGGCAGCTAACAACGCCAATAAAGCACTTCTGCAAACTTTATTCTGCCTCATGTGCATAATGGTAGAAATGGGAAGTGCATTTAGGAAGCACAGCTGAAACTTCATAAAGATTTCATATACTGGAATTAAATGTTCTGCTGAAGTGTGTTAAATATATTTGGAGTAATTTGATTGTTTTTCAATTGCCAGATAACCTGTTCAAGCCAAAAGAACGGTTTATTTCAGAGAAGGAGATGCACATGCGATCCAAAAGGTAGGGAGTATCTTTTAGTACAAGAAAGTTCTTAAGTTATCCTGATCCTAATTCATCTTTTTACCCTATCTCTAATGTAGAGTTTGACCTCCATTTGGCAGAAATAGCTCAAACATGTTTTGTTGTTATTCTCTGATTTGCTTTTATTGCTCTAGGTGTAGAAAAATCAGAATTCTGTGGTGCACCCACACCCAATATAGTAGTTTAATGTGTGCCAGGTACATAGTTAGGCAGAAATATTTCTTTTTTTTCTTCTTCTTTTACCTTTTTTATTTATTTAAGGACTGAGGATAAGGAAAGGAGAGTGCCTATAGCAAAAGGGGGGGGTGATGTGGCATGCTATGGGGTCTAGCTCTATCTACCACCTCCTTTGCTCCTCCAGCTGCCTGGAGGCTCCCTCCCCCTCTCTTCTTACTCCAGTTGTCCCCAAATATGGCACAAATATTTATTGAATTATTTTTTGAATTTCTGGTAATTTGCTTTAATTTTTGGTGCCTTGATTACAGGTAGGAGGACAAAAAAATCCTCATGGCTACTGACTTTCCCAATTCCTAGAATCATTTGGAGGATCCATAGCTCAGATGTAAAACACATGCTTTGGATGCCGAAGTCCTGCATTCACCTCTAATCTACAGTCCCCTTTGTTTGAAACCATCACCCATAACCATTGTCACTATAAACCCTAGTTTATATCTAGAGCTACTATTGTTGCCACTTCTGTTGGGACTGTGAGATTCTTTCTAGAAACTGTAACATGTATATTATAGTGGGCTTTGATTGTATAGCTGTAATCAGTGGCCCAAGGGAGAAAAGCACAAATAAGGTTTCAGGACCAGTGTCAAAAGCAATCTGCTTGGTAAGAATCTGAAAACAGGTCACTGTGGGGAATGCCTTTCCTGATGTAAATAAGCCAATCAAAAGAGCAGTTCTGTGGTGGCTACCTGGTACCTGGGGGAGTTGCTTGAAGGGCAGTTCATGGAAGGAGAAGGTGGGATAATTGTAAGCATAGTTAATGAAAAGTAGAATTGGAATTCTGTCAAAAGATCAGGTTCTGAACTTAGTGGAACTGAATTTTGATTAAAATGCATATTATTCTTTGTAGCTTAGCCTATCTTGAATAATAAAATGCAGAAAGTGAGCTTGGGCCCCAGGCTGCTGGATGTATTGATGACTTGTGACTGCTGTGTATGTGTGACTGCTGTTACGGAGTGGACACCCCTTGAGCTATCAGAAAAAGCAAAATTGGCCTTTCTGTCCCTTAGGAATTATGACCATCTCGTGCTGCATGTTTGCCATGATCAAAATTGGTATCATGAAAATATGTCTAACTAGTAGAGACTTTTATCAGAGCTGGTAGGCCTTGTGGGTACACCACAGGCAGGCCTTGGTCTCCCCAGGTAACAGTTGTGTTTTTCCAAGTGAAGAAAGGCACCCAACAGCTAGGCGAGCAAACTTCAGCCTGCACACCCTCCACTTTTCTCTGGAGCTCTGGATTGGTGTAATTTTTGCCTCCAGTTTTCAATGGTGGGAGACTGATAGCCTTTGGGGTTGCTAGGCAGGGGAAGGAGGGAGAGGTTCAGTTGTCCTTAATGATGATCCCTGCTGAAAAAGTGGTCATTGTACATGGGGGAGCACAGAAGCTTTGAGGAGGATCTGAGTGCAGTTGGTCAGAGCAGAAGGACCTGGCTGTGTTGCCCCATTGGGCATGCCTCTGGTATCCATGGCTTGGTCAGGTGAGTACCTCACAAGCAGGTGCCACTTGCCTGATGGGAGTATTTGTCTGCTTCAGATAATGGATAAATGTAAGAAAAGTTACATTTATCTACCAAAATACCCAGAACCAGCAGTGAGGCTTGTTGAGGCCTGCAAACTGGTGCCTGCCTGTGTCCAGGGATTATTGTGTAGTCCGCACCATGTTCTATTTGGAACCCATTCAGAGATGGCAACTGAATTATATCTGTATAGATAATCAGTTGGGCTGTTGATAATCATTTTGGGCCATGGATCCCCCCCTTCACCTTCTCAGTGGAAGGCATGTTAGAAACAGTAATTAGATTTTTATTACAACATTATAAGATGTGTCATAAAATATGATATCCAGAAGATGTTTTGTGCTTTAGAAAGCCAATTAAGAGTAAACTTCTAGAAGGAAATAATAAACATAATGTTTAAATATGTTCCAGGATTTATAATAACTTGCCAGAAGTGAAGAAGAAGCAAGAAGAGAAACAGAAACGTATTCTCATAGAGAGCAATAGAATGCGGGTTGAAGCATTCAAAAAGGTAATGATACTCCGGTAAATACACATAAGCAGTAGAGAAGCTAGACAATTTTAGAAACGGCACTTCTGCAGGGATGCGCTCCATCTTCTCTTCTCTGGAACTGCTACTTCTACACTTCTGGTATTTTAAAGGAAACAAATGCTTTTGGGGTTTTTTGGGGGTTTTTTTGACCAAGCACAATAAATAAATGGACGTTCTTTCTCCCTGTGGTTGGAAACAAAGCAGTTGAATACTGTAGATAAATAACCAATTATTTTTACTTGTATTTATGTTTTTCGTTTGTGGTAATAGGAATGTGAATTAATTGACAGAGAGACTAAGGGACTGGTGCATAGTTAAGGCAGTATTGTGCAGACAGTGTTCAGTAATCTCCCTTTTTAAGAAAGAGCAAAAGCCAAATCTAGAAACAACTTCTTTCCAACCTTCTACTGTTTTATATTTTTAAAGTTCTCTTAAATCACAAAATAATTGAATATAGGTGTGGTGGAATGACTTGCTTCTGTTGCCCAAAAATGTTAAACACATTTACTTTGAAATCAAAGCATTTTGGGTTTTTGTTTTTGTTTTTGGCAAGTATTTATTTATATGCATTTTAGATCTATCAAAGCTTTTTGTTGCTGGACATTATGGCATATTACTGGTTGTGGCCAGAAGGAACCTAGTATTACACCCTTTGCTTGCCTATTTTGTAACATTAGTGACATGAAGGCAATGACATTTTAACTTAAAAACGACTTCTTTTTGCTTCCTTGTAGCAATTACTGGACCAACTGCTTCAGAGAAATACAGAATGATTAAAGAAAAGATTCTTGGGGCACATCATTCTCCTTGGACCTCGGATGCCTTTGATAATTAAAAAGCCATAGAAATGTAGCATGACCTTCATAACATGGAGAGTTTATTCATTCTTAATTCTCCAAACAACTGAGAAAGTTTGGTGGGTTTTGTTTTTTGTTTTTAATTAAAATACCAAGTGATTTTGGCATGCTGGACCATATTCTGACAGTCATGACCCACAAAAGCACAGCTTTAAAATTGTTTTATGCAGCTGTTGATGGTATACAGTATTTATTTATTTTATCATTTTTAACTATAGATCTATCTTACAGTTTATATGCAAAAGGAAGTTTCTATTAATACATGAAGCCTATGCATATCACTTACAGATTACCATTATGTAGAAACCCAGGCATTTTGAATGGAAGGAAAAGTTAATATCTTATTGTTGTTGTTGTTAGAAAATAGCTAAAATAGAATTGCTACTTAACAATTGGGCCTTTACTTCAAAGTAATGGTCAGACAAATATTTTAATCATCTGAAACACTACATTCATATTTATATAGTGAACCCAAATAATGGGGCTGTCTGTTAAAAACCAATCTTTAGGACATAGCCAATAATCCTTTTAGAATATGTCTTTTGCTAAAAACCATGTAATTTTGCATGGCTTCAATTGAAGTAATGTATTTATAGAAGTGGGTCCTTGGTTTTTTTAATCGCATAAACTAACTCAGTGGTTTTGACCAAGAAAAATGCTTGTATAAAGATTACATAATAAAAACATCTATAATGTTTCCTTCCCCTAAAAATTAATTTGCTGTTTGTAAATCCAGAAGTAAAGCAGACTAAGCCTTTTACAAAGAAGAAATAAAGTCTCAGTGGTAAAATAGCCTTTCTTTGTGTTTTATTGGACTATGCTAATTTCAACCTCATAAAAGTCCTATAATTAAGGCTGTGTAGCAAGGTTTTAGATCCTTATAAGAAGAAACTGAGATGAGCTGTGCTTTCTTTACTCGGCTTGCTTTTTTATAACAAGTAGTAAATCTGACCAAAGAGTTATTTTCATAAACGATCTGGAAATACAAATGCCAGCTGCACTGAATGGCAGTAACCCATACCAGATCCTTCCTTTTTGGGTCATTAGACCATCGATGGTTCTTCAGTGTCTTAATAGACTAGACTGATTGCATCGAACAGGAGACACTTGAGAAGATACTCATACATCTGTTTACTCATATGTTCCTCTCTGACCGCTTAACAGCAGTTTGTTTTTTTATAAAACTTTAACAAAGTGCTTCTTCAGCATGACAAACATCATGTTCAATTGTGGCTTCAGATGTCTCCATGCACTGTCCAGTTTTGTGCCTAGAAGGCAAAACTGCATAAAACAGGTTTAAAAATATTTCTCCATTTACCTATGCCTGTGTGTATACATGGGTACAAGTGTATGTGCGTGTCGAATAATGATACGTATTAGGTAATAAAAATAATAAGAGGGTAGCCAACTGTGTACAAAGCTTACAGTCCTCTAGGGTTTATACTTTAGAATCATGGTGGCATCATGCTTTCCTGTTAGTAATCTAGATAAAGTCAGGGCAAAGCACAGAGTACCACTTTCTGATGTGGTTCTTCTTTAAGAGCTGGATCAGGCTGAAGCTGCCCTGTTGAGAGCACATCACTCCATAGAGTGTAAACAATAAAAGGAGAAAATACTGATTATTTCAAACCTAAACCCTGGCAATACAGATTCCACTCAACCCTATATAAACACTCATAAATGCAGTACAGTTATGCGCAGCAGACATGAGAGTAACAGTCTTTCTTTACTACAGCAGTATTAAAATTTGAGTTCTGTACAATGCCTGCTTAAATGAAGAAGCTTAAATTACATTATCCATTCCACCAATGTATCATTTTTAAGTTTCATTTTATTTTGTCACCACTGCAAAAAAAAAAAAAAAAGGGTTCTGGGGGTGGGTGGGCGAGGAATAGAAGGCTCCACCTGCCCCCCAAATGTTCAGTTTTAATAGCCCATTTGGATCTTGACCTTAACTGCTTTCAGATATTAGACTTTAATTAGGGATACAAGCCTGGCTAGAGAAGGTGACAACATAAAAGTAAAATTAGCACTATCTCTTTACAAATATAAATTGTGGAAGCAAGTCCACAGTTCCCATGTAATACAAAGGAAGGATGTCTTTCTGAAAGTCACACAATTTCTGTCACACCAGGGAGCAGCCTGGTGTCTGTGATGTTAATACCAATAACCTTTCAGTGTGGTCCAGAAAACGTATCATCTAAGCCATGGGGTATTTTCACATCTATTCATGTTGACCACTGACCTCAACCCAATCCGGGGGATCAAGCTTTACACATTCCACTGGCATTTGAAGTGCCATAGCATTTTGAAAAATGCTTTGAATTCTTTTTTATAAATGCTTTTTTGACATTTAACGTTTATTCATTTCCTTGCTTCATTTAGATCCCTATATATTTTCCCCTCAGAAGTAATTCCCAAGTGTCCAGATAAAATACATGGCAATTTCCAATGAAAAGCCTGTCTCACAATAAGTTCGGAGTATCATTAGCCAACAGATAGACTGTGGCTGAAAAAAGTTGAATGGGTGTGAATATATGTTTTGGAAAGGGAAAAAAAAATCATTCTGTAGCAAACCTCATTTATCTTCGTAATTTTTCTGAAAAGAGAATCTCTCTCATGATGAGTCTGACACTTAATCCATTTCTCATGTAAATTTACTGCAACAGAGAACATAAGAACATAAGAGAAGCCTTGCTGGATCAGGCCACAGCCCATCTAGTCCAGCATCCTGTCACACACAGTGGCCCACCAAATGCTCATGGGCATCTCAAGCAGGGACAAGGACAAACCTTCTCCTGTTCTCGAGTCCCAGCAGATGACCTTAGAAGCGCCCCAGTTCCCCCCCCCCCAGCCTGAAAGATGCACCTAGGCATTCGTTCTAGTAGCCATTGATACATCTGTCATCCATAAATTTGTCTAACCCTACCTTAAAGCCATCCAGACTGGTAGCTGTCACCACCTCTTCCGGCAGCACATTCCATAAGCCGATGACCCTCTGGGTGAAGAAATACTTCCCCCTGTCAGACCTTATTCTCCTACCCATCAGGTTCATAGAGTGCCCCCTGGTTCTAGTGTTGTGCGATATAGAAAAGAAATTTTCTCTATCCACCTTTTCTATACCGTGCATAATTTTTTATACTTCAATCAGGTAAAAGCCCTTTGGAGAGAATACTAGTTAATTCATGGAACTGCTACACACCTGAGCATTTTTTAGACTCTTCTGGACTCATCATTGGTTCTGTAAAATTTTGGAAACGGAGACTTCAGAGGCACACATTCACAGATTGTTTTTACTGGAGTTTCAGAACAGGTGGAATCCGTTCACAAAATATTATTGCAAAAAGTTTTAAATTCTGTAACTTTGCTACTGAGCCCACAGATGAATGAAATTTTTTAATGTTCTACAAAGTCAGAACATAAATTATAAGTGATTCCCCACTTACAGTGTGGTTTGGCTTAAGTCAATAGAAGTGATGTTGTTGGAACAGTTGATTTACAATTACAGTATAATAATGTACCCTAATTCTGTATTGCGGCCTTCATTAGCTTCTGAGTGTTCAAAATGAGTAGATCTTTGGTTTTGGTAAACAGGGCATCAGGGTGCAGCCACAGCATGCATGCTTTCCCAGGAGAGCTTTGAATCATTTTAATCTTAGTAACATGGTAATTCTATTCTCATTGCCTACTCTTTAATCTATTTCTTAATAGCAGGCTTTATTTTAGGCTGGGTACAGGATGCTATCCATAAAGGAAGCTTTTGAAAGTCTCTCCATCCAAATCTATTTGAGGATTCTGGCCTTGTGTCTGAAATGCTGATAGAATTAATCCATTGGGGATGCTCTTCTCAATCTCTATTTCACATATATGAAACTCTGTACTATATACTTGGATTGTCTCGGGGTTTTCACTTGATATCATATTCCATTTTCTAGAATGCACAAAGGGATGTTCATTACACACTACTAAATATGTGCACTTATATGTTTGAAATTATATTGACTTGGTTTTGTTTTGTTTACAGTGTTTAACAGAGTTTGTAGAAACACAGGGCCTTTCTGCACTTAACTTTAAACTGTAATAAGCGTCCTCATTGATCCACAATTAGTGCAGCCACCCTCACCACTGGTATTCCCCTTCGATGCTGGATGGAGCATAATCCCAATCAGGGAGGATCGGACTGGCATTACTGATAGACCTCAAAACTGAGGTCTACTGATGAACCAGCACAGCCTAATCTGGAATACAAAGGCACACAGAAAGCACACGTCCATCTTCCAGACCACCAGGGGATCCATTTCAGTTTCGCACAAAGCATATTGTCAAAATGAATCCCCCAGTGATTCTGAAGCTAGGAATATTAAACTATTGAGACTTGTCTGGACCAATACTCTCATGTATGATGCTGTTCCAGACCACATATTTCTGTGGTCCTAACCAGTGGGCCTGGCTGATCCAGCCCCACTGGTTCAGACTGACTTGTTCCTTCCTTCTCCCCTTGCTAGTCCTTTTGCACATGTCACTCCTGGTGCAAATTTATCTTCCCCTAATTATATCCCCGAGGTCAGTCTCATCACAGATCCTCAGCTTCATGGGACTTGTGTGAATCTGCCATAGAAGAATCCTCTAAACTATTCCTTTTGCTTTGGGATCTGAGGATCAGGACACTGCCATTGATGTCACATTCAAAGCAGTGAGTATACATATGCAAGAACTTTAAGAATGTTAGAGAAGCTACATTGGATTGGGCCAAAGTCCATCTAGTCCAGCATCCTGTCTCACATGGTGGTCTGCAATTTGCTTCTGAGCATTCTCAAGCAGGTGAAATATCAAGAAGGGGAAATCTACCTGCTCTCCGCAAATGGCCCTTACAGGCATTCTGCCTGTCTTTGCTACCCAGAGATAGAATCTAGGCATCTATTAAACTAATCAATGATAGACGAGTTCTCCAAGAATTTGCCTAACTCTTTTTTAAAAGTATCCTCATTAAATTTCTTATTTTTGGCTCCAAAAATATTATAGCTTTATCTTGGAAAAATTCCAATAAATTAACCATAAAATTATGGTAAGAAATTGTTTGGGGATTTGCCTTACAAGAACTGATCTCTTACCAAACCGTCTTAATGAAATGAATGGACCCCAAGGTTTCATTTATGGAGACCTGGGATGTTTTTCCACTGTCAGTACCCATTAAGTACCCATTAATGGGTACGAAATGGCATTTTTGTACCCATTAATGGGTACGTAATGGGTACTTCTAATGACAGTGGAAAAACACCCCTGGTCTCCATTGATTCTGCATTCAAACCCTTCCACTCCAACCCTGATTCCCTCAAATCCCCTATTTCAAACCTTATTAACTTGATTAAGTTCAATCACAATTTTTTCATTGAATGAACCATTTTGATACTTACCTTAAATGATCTGATAGATGCTTCCAAATGACTACTGTGTTGTATGCTGGAATGTTTTGTTTGTTGATATGATTATTTGTATGTTTTAGCTATAGTTTGTTCTTGTTCTATGTTAAAAAAAAAACTATCCACACTGCTGTCATAACCTCTTCTGGTAGTAAATTCCATAGACCAATGACCCTCTGGGTGAAAAAGTGTTCCCCTTGTCTGTCCCAACTCTCCTGTTCATCAGCGTCATAGAGTTGTGCAGTAGAAAAAATATTTTTTCTCTATCCACTTTTTGAACCCCAAGCAGCATTTTATAACCTTTACACAGGTCCCTGCTTAAATGTCATTTTTCCAACACAACACATGCCGGAACGGTTATTCTAGCCTTTCCATAAATACAAGAATACTTACTTATATATACCTTTTGAAAACTTAACATTTATACTTACATTTATATATACCTTTATAAAACTTACAAGAATATTTATTTTCATATAAGAAAATGTGCAGTACTGACAATCATAGTTAACAAAGCCTTAGGTGATATAATCTCTGTATTGCAGTTGGGAATGTGCTGAATTGGGTCCGACAACACAAAATCCTGTTAAGATATTGTAACAACCCATTTGGTGGGAAATTGGGAGGAGTAATTGGATAATGAGTACAAAACATTTTCCTTTTCCTACATTATACACCTCTGTCTGTACTCTCAACCCTCCCTTAATAAATTCCTCATTCATTGGAAGTAAACCATCCAGTTGACTTTCAAATCCCACTGATACTCCTAACACAGATAAGGAATGCCTTTTGGGAACTGCAAAGTTCAGAAACTGGATGTTGTTTCATTTTCTCTTTATGTCCTCTTGCAAATGTCCTCTATTTCAAGACACTACAATATCATCATTTTCCCACCTGTGGGCTCAACAGTGCAGTAGCAGCCAGCTGATATGACCTTCTAGAACAATGATTCCCAACCTTTTTTCGGCCATGCCCCCCTAAGTATCTCTAAAATCCTAATCCCGCCCCAACCGTGACATATAATTCTTCTTATTCAAAAATTTAATTCATGTTTACATGGAGGAAGCCTAAAAGGCCATGCAAAAAATTCACTAATAACTCATTCTCAAGTTGCCCCCCCCCCCTTAAAAATCAAATTGCCCCCTGTGTGGCATGTGCCCAGCATTGGGAACTACCATTCTAGAAGTCGGGCTACAACTACCTTCTGTCTCAGTCAGCCTGGCCAATGGTGAAGAATTATGAAAGTTAGAATCCAAAGTTTGATGAACCACAGATTAGCCTTGTTGCAGTACTTGAAGTTTTAGAACAAACATGAGCAATGTGAGAAGTTGTTGCATGACCAAGAGAGAGGGAAAGATCTTATCAGTATACTCATAACTGTTTTAGCATTTAGGCAATACTTATATTTACATATTTGCTTTGTTAGCAGTGTCTAATATGTCCTCTTCTCATCACTATTAAAGATTTTCCTCCCAAGCATACAGTGCATGGAACGTTTGTTTAGAGATTACCATATGCCTGTTAGGATCAATACCTTTTAACTATTCCACTGGATCCTAGGCTCTCTTTTAAAATTGTGAATAATAAATTGAAACATTCCTCTTTCCCTAACTAGATTTGGCATTTCACCAAAGTTGCAGGAGGCAGAATTGCTCAATATCCATTTTCAATGACCTATGGAGTCAGATAACAAGGCGTATCATCTGCCTACCAGATGCAAAATGACATGGAAAAAAGCTGCAGATGCTCAATTTGTACGAATGACAACATAAACAGTTCTAAATTAAATTGGACTAAGGTTAAGAAGCAGGGAAGTGGAATTAATGGGGAAAGGTTCTATTTCCTTAGTAGGAACAAGAATTTTATAATAGTTGTTCCCCCCTCTTTTTATCAACTAACTTGAAGCATATTTATACAGTGAATTTGAGTATGTCACTTATTTTCTAACACTTGGGGGCTTTTCACACTACAATGATTGTGATGGCCTGGGGATGCTTCTGCACACCACAGAGCCTCATCCATACTGAAGCAGCTCCAAGTGTGTGTTGCTGTACCCCATTGGCGATGGTGCTCCTAGTACAGCTCCGTAAGCAGCATTTCCATGGCCATGGAATGGAGCAGCCCTGCACAGCTGCACACTTGGGCACCACTTTGCCCAATTGCTCTAGCAATGGCTGTCCATACAAGTTCATGGTAGGGGTTGGGGACAGGGAAGGTGCATACAATGGAAATGCTGGCTTCTGTTCTTGACCTTTAGGGCCTTTGTTTTAAGCTTTTTACAGTGGCAAAATATCAATTGGGTGATTGTAAATGAGTCCTTATTCAGATTGGTGCATAAAAATTAGCTAAAAGGTTAGTTAGTGGATAAAATTCACTTTAGAAAGTCATAGAAGAGCTATGGTTGCCCCACCTAAGCACTGTTGGATTTTAGCTTTTTCACCAACCTCAGTTAGCATAGTCAGTGGTTAGGGACTACAGAATCTGCAATCCTGCATTACTGGGGCAAGTTCTCAACTTTTGTGTAAGAATTTGATGCAGAATAGCAAAGCATCTTCTTAAACTGGTATGCTTTCTTGAACCATATATGGTTATTTTGGTAAGGTATACAATGAGCCCACCTCCAGATGGTGGCTAAATAACTTGCTAGCAAGGGATAACGTGGGATATTGATCCCTCACCATCATCCCTTGTTTGATGTGGTACTTGTCTTAGCAGGTCTTAAGTTACATGTGCATCTGGGATGCCCAGATGTGCTCACTATCACTTTTGCATACGCATGAAGGCCTCGTTTGATCTCCATGAATGCATGGTGGATGAATCATGGTGGCTCCATCCAGAAAGTTAGTAGGCCTAAAAAGTGCTATTGCTGGAAAACCAGCAACCAGCACTGAATTTTCCAGGGATAGTTCTTAGCGTGTTACTTTGCAGAGATAGATGATGTGGAAAAAAATTACTGGGCACTTTGCTGATGTGTTCTCTTGCTCTGAAGGTGGACTGAAGCTGAATTAAACCTTAGGTGTGATCACAGCCTCAGTGAGACAGGATGCTAGACAAGATGGGCTATGGCCTGATTCAGCAGGGCTTTTCTTATGTTCTTATAGTACTATCTGACTGCCTAGACAAACAAAGTGAGGGTGCCAGCATTTTCCACTGCACCTGAAGATGGTTGACTCGGTTAAAGGACAGGCCAATGGTGGAGTTGCCTCAGATCCATGAGACAAGCCCATTATAGAGGTGACAGAATGGTGCTATATTCTCCCTGTCTGGTTGCAGCCTGAATTAAAAACAAACATTGCAATTACTCCTTTTTATAAACTAGGGGTGTGCACGAAGCCATTTTTCCACATTCTATCCAAGGTGAATGTGGAAAAATTCAGCTCTAGCCAAATACCACCCCCCACAGAACAAACTCACCCCACCACTCCTTTCCCAAACCTTTCCCCCCCCCGTCATTTCCCCCCCCTTCCCACCCACCTGTCCTTTCCCACCCGCTCCCCACTTACCTTTCCTCCGTGGAACCTTCTCTGTGGTGCCACTGCCGCCGCCGCCACCACGGGCCCTGCTGGAATCGCAAAAGGGTTCCTCGGGGTAAATACAGGCCTTCCTGTACCAGAAGGCCTGTATTTACCCCAAGGAACCCTTTCACAATTTCAGCAGGGCCTGGAAGAGGACCACGCCGCCACCTGAGCTTGCCCCCCAGGTAAGTGGGCCCAGGGGAGGTGGGCGGGCGAGCTCTGGTGGTGGTGCAGGCTGTTTCTGGGCCCTCTGGAACCACAAAAGGGTTCCTTGGGGTAAATACAGGCCCTGTATTTACCCCTCAGAACCCTTTCATGGTTCCAGCAGGCCCTGGAAGAGGCCTGCGCCGTTGCTAGAGCTCACACCCCAGGTAAGTGGGCCCTGGGAAGGCAAGCTCCGGTGGCAGTGCAGGCTGTTTCTGGGGTCCTCTGGAAGCATGAAAGGGTTCCAAGGGGTAAATACAGGTCTTCCAGCAGGCCCCAGAAGAGGTCCATGCCACCACCTGAGCTCACCTCCCAGGTAAGTGGGCCCCAGGGAGGCAGTGAGGCGTGCTCTGGTGGCAGCGCAGGCCTCTGCCAGGGCCCACTGGAACCGCAAAAGGGTTCCTCGGGGTAAATACAGGCTTTCAGGTAAAACCAGAAGGCCTGTATTTACCTCCGAGGAAGCCTGCTCGCAGTTCCAGCGAGCCCTGGAAGTGGGCAGAGCAGGTAAGTGGGCCTTGGGGGAGAGATTTGAGGTAGACCAGCCCGGGGGGGGGGAGGCCCCAGGGTAATCCATTATGCTTAGAAGCTTCTACTGAAGCTTCTACATATACTGAATTATCCAATTCGTGGAGGGCTAGGGCCCTTCAAATAGCACCCTATTCGATCCATCCACAAATCTTGGAATCCGGACATATTCATCCAGATTTCGAATGCATCGATAATTCGTGCACATCCCTATTATAAACCAAATGTAAGAACTGAGGGAAGAAGGGGAAACTGGCTTTGTAGTCGCATTTTCAGTTTAATTTTTTCCTGCTGCTTAAGCTTTGCATTGTTAATTGAATTAAATAATTGAAAATGGAACTGAACCTGTTTTCTCTGAAAGTACTGAGCAGATACTGACGCTAATGGTCCATGATACTGGCTAATGTCCTTTATTTATCAGTGACTTTTTGTTGCCATCCAGTGATAACAGAAAAAATCAATTAGCTTGGCAATTTCTCCTGTTGGATTTTTGAGAAATAAAAAAAGGTTTCTTAATTACACCTATGCTAATTCCTCATGTCTAATTTTATTACTAAGAAACCAAGAGGATTAGCAATGAATACCAATTTAACTGCAAATGTTGGTGAATATCTGAATACCTTTTATTGTTACTGACTGCATCAATATCTGTTTATGTTTTTGTTGTTTTGCACAAGTATATGTACATGTGTAATTTTGTTGATGGCAGAAATTTAATTACAGAATCACATAAAGGCATGCAGATTTAGTTATGAATTCTGTCAAGTAAAGTCTTCCAAACTAGGAACATGCACAAATTTTTTTTTTGCATTCAATTATTATCAAATCAAATGTAAGAAAATTTGTATGTGTTCAAATAGATGACCTTTGAATGTGGTAGGAACGTGATATGAATGTTCCGTATGAATTTGATACTAATATCTGATGCGAACTACATGCGTATCCCATGGATCTGATACGTATCCCCAACATATTCGCTCTGAATGCATCAAACACACCCTGAATCCACTTTCAATCCTCTCTATCCATGTCAAATGCTCTCTGGATCCATTGCAGATGTGCCTGGCACAGCTGCTTTCCCACCTCCCCAGGTTCATGAAAGTTGCAAAGCATTCACATGAATACGAATGTCAAAGTACCAATGTCCCAACATTCTATTTGTATATGAATGTCTGAATGCGTATGGATATCGAATGCCATGATATCCCTATTCGAAACCCATTAATGAAAAACTATGAATGGGGCTATACAGCTCTTCAGGTCTGGTTTCCATCTTCTACCACTCCTATGAGCTATTAGGCAAAATTTGCCTTGAACATGCAAATTGACCTCATGTAGAAGGTTTCTAGGGCTGCCTCCATACAGGTTGTAAAACCCAGGATTATCCTGGGGCTATGTTAGGATTGCCACAAATCTACAAGGAAATCCCAACATAGTCCCAGGATATTGGGGTGATATCCTCCAATAATGTTATTGCGGGATAATTAACTCACAACCCAGTGTTTATGAAAAATGTGCAAGCATTTACCTTCTCTGGATGGTTGGTCATGCCATCTGTCATTTTGGAAATGACCATTTGCATGTGCATGGCCAAACCAAACCTAAAATGGCTGCTGCACATCTGTATGAGGTTATCATGCACTTCTGGATATTTAATACCTGAATACGCATGCTGTGACACTGTGGGAGCCAAGCGCCCTGAGCAGGTAAATCCTTTTACTGGTTTTCCAGCTATCTGGGCAACTAGCAACTATTCTGGAAGTGTTTTCTTCTTGCATATCATTGAATAGCACCATATTTAGGGGCTGTTCGGAGACAGCTTAGCATAGTGCAGTTTCACCCACAATTTGATCTATCTTGGGCCCTAGGATGGGAGATTGTTTTAATTTTTTGCCTTTCACTGTAACCTATTTAAGTGAATGAAAACTTTCTATATCCACATTTCCATTGTGGGAGCAGAGAGCCTAAAATGGATTTGGGATTCTGGGGGGAGGGAAAATCCTTGCAGAGGTAAAAGATCCACTTGATATTTGAGACACGAAGAACAAAAGTAAGTCCTTTTATGTAAGTTGGCTCTTTGGCAATACATAATATAACTCCCTTCACAGTTTAGCTCATCCACTGCAAAAATATTGCTTAAGTGAAAATTTTGTAGAATTGCAAAGTCATGCAAATTCTCTGCTAATCTTCTATGAACAGAAAATAAACCAGCTTTGGAGTTTTTGAAAATATGTTGAAGGTGCTCACAGTAAAACAATCAACTTCACATCACCCTGTATTTCCAGTTAATTATATGAAAGTGAGATGGTTAACTGTCATTGTACTGTAATTGTTGAAATCTTGGGAAGGGATAAGGAACAAAAGTAAGCAAAATGATGTAGCCTGCTCTGCATTTACACTCATGTGTTTTCCTACTGCAGCTGGTCTAAAAAAGATTAATATGGTTTGTCCTTTAATTCCACGATCATGTTTGTTTACAACTTCCAAAACCTCCAAAAATTAGCTAATTTAAAATTTAAGAGGCAGAGGAGAAAACCTACTGCCATCATCACTGAGATAAGTGACATCCTAGTTTCTCTCTCTTTCTATTGCAATTTTATTCATCCATCCATCCATTTTTCTGTAAATTAGCTTAGCTCATTCCTAATTATGTTAACTGACAGTTTAAGAAAATGCAGAAGATGAATTCAGTCAAGTTGGCTCTGAAACAGGTAGAAAAAAATCAACTCACTTTTTCAAAGAAAGTTTTTTTCCCCTTTTATTCCTTTGCAGCTAGGTAACCACTAAGAGGAAGTTTATTTTTTTTGATGTCACTCTAACTCTAGAAAAAAAAGAAGGGTTAAAAACTTCTGAAGGTTTAATATATTGTTTGGCTTTTGAAGTATTATCTAGAACAATACTATAATGTACCAATAAAAGCATTGGAGAACAGATTTACCACAAAACAAAAGTTAGACAATAGTGTGTGTGCTACAAAAGTATCCCCAAGTAGAATACGGCCTGTCCAGATGGGATGAATATAGTGCTATTATGGTGCCACTAAGGTGAGCTCACCTCATGAATCTCAGGCAACCCCACCATAGGTCTGCTTTTTTGTTCCTAAAAAATGGATGAGTGCAGGTTTTCTTTTGTGCTGCTTTTTTAGAGAGCCATTTGCCTTTCTGGACAGAGCAGTAATTGTAGCTCCATTCAACACGCATGCGCAGAAACTGAAACAGCCATGCAGGCACAGAGGTGGTAGCGCACATATCTGGGAATTTGATAGCAGCTGAATTGCCCAGATTACGCGTTACCAAAACATGTAAAGATAGCACTGTGGCCAGTGCTGTCTAGGCAGGAAGGAATAATAGTGAGGGTGCAAGAGCCCACAATAGTGCTTCTTTGCACTATATCCAGCTGCTGACTGGAAGCAGTCTCTTGACTATACTTTCCTAAATCTAATTTATTGTCATCATATGTGGTAGTGAGGAAAGTTTCACATGCCAGTATGTGTCATGTGTTACGTGAAATGAAAGACTCCCATCTTATCTTCCTCAGGGAGCAAAACAACTTGAGCTTGTCTGACAGACTCTTTTTTACATCCCAGGGGAGAAGCATTTGATATTTGACAACTCTGTAGCACCCCACTCAAAAAAAAGACCCTGGGGGAGAGAAAATCCACAGAAAAGCCCATCCATTATCGCTATGTATAAAGCATTGTTAATTAATTAGTTGAGGTTATATATAAAACTCAGCAAGCCGAAATATTCCTTGCAACAATCTTATGTCAAAGGTTAACTTTAATTGAAAGGAAATGACTTGACTCTTCTGGATTTAAACTCAACATCTTCTCAAATTTTACTCACAGAAGCTCTGGAGGATACCAGTGGGAGACTTCAATTCTGCCATTATCAGAAGTCCTTAGTGTTTTTGCCCCAATGTTTACCCCAAAGGCAAACTGTGCCTGTATTTCTCAGTCTCTTTTTGTTTAAAGGCTTGGGGAAGAGATAGAAAATATGTTTCAGTCAGAGATCTGGTTTTCCAGGCTTTCATGGGCTGTGCATAACTGCTGGGGTATTGTAATACTTAAAAGCAAGTGGACTCTAGAGACAAATAGTGGAGAGATGTAACTAAAATTTTATATATACATGCCAGGCAGACAAAACCCAGTGCTTTCATTTAAAGCATTCATTTAAAAATGGTTTCCTGGCAAACACCAATGCTCTAAGGCCTTTTCTGCACTGGACCTTATTCCAGATTATATCCTAGAATAGGAACCTGCCATTCATATGTTGGTGCAAGTAGGGCCTGCTATAGTCTGCACCAGGATGCAGATAGAGACCCCTATTCCAGGATATAATCCGAGGTCAATTCACACTTGGCTTTGAAGTGTGTGATAGGTTAACATCTGGACAGGTGCAGCTGCACTTGCAGGAGGTGTTTACAAGCTAGAAACAGCCCCTGCCTTCCCAGATGTTAACCTATTGTCAATGAGCTGCGCATGGAATTGTGCACCACGTGCAACTCAGCCCATGATCATTTGCACCCTTTCTGGTGCAAGGTGACACTTGAGGTGCCACACAAGCACGCTGACATCTCAGATGACCCCAAATGCAACTGTGTGTACACAGAGCATCATTGTCACTGTGGCATCAGCAACAGCGCATGAGCAGTTGTGCCAGGCTCCATTCCTAAAATGGTGGCACCCTACTGGTCATCGTATACACTCACAGACCCGAGTAAATCTCCAGGCACACGGGGCTTAGTTTAACATATAGTAGCATTCCCAGATGCAAACACAAGTACCTGTTAGTCACAAACGCACTTTTCCCGTTTAGCCAACGGGAAGCCAAGTATGAAAGCAACTCTGGATTAAAGGTCAGTGCAGAAAAGGCCAAAGAAATGGTATATGATGGAATAGCCAGTGCAGATTTTAGAAAATGTGATTTTTCTTTTGACCAAAGCTCCCATAAGATTAGCAAAATTGTCTATACTCTGGGGTCTTGATGGATGTGGTCTGATGAGAGTGTCATGGAATATCTAGGTGAAATGAACCTCTAGCAAATAAAGCAAGGTGGCTCTCTCATCCTATGCTGGCTGATGGGTGCTGAAATATGTATGGAGTTCAATAATGAACACTACTCCTGGCACTTAGGGATGTGAATGAATGCAATTTTGGGGATTTGATTCAAATATCCAAAGATTCAGATCGATTTGAATGTTTAAAATTTGAATGTATTCACGTTTTATTCGAATACAATACATTAAAATCTACTTGTACAAATGTTTGATCTATATTTGAAAATACAAATGTTGACATTTGAATGTGTCCGTACTCATCCGTATGCATTCATACGCATCCCGTTTTCATCCCGTACGTATCCGTACAAATGCGATACGAATGATGCGTACGGATACAAATCTAATATGTACGTATCATGCACATACAAATGTCCAAATAATCCATACAAATTATTTGCAAGATTTGAAAATTTGTTTGAATGTTAAATTCGAATTTAGAGACTTTCAATTCAAATTCCAATGAACGAATTCAATCAAATTCTACTGAATTTTGAATTTTTTGAATATTCATGCACATCCCTACAGGCATGGAGTCCAATGTGCCCAGAACAAAAATAAACCAACATCAATCCCCCACCCCCATTTCTTGAGATCCAGGCAAAAATCTAGGCTTGTCCAATAATAGTTAGGAGGAGATTCTTTAGGTCATTATGGAGAAAGAATTAAAAACCATTTTAAGATCTTAATTTTACTGCATTGCTTAGAAATTGGACAACATTTGTCCTTTTCACATTTTCTTTCAACTTTGAGTCCAGAAGAAAGTAGCTAAGATTATCTGAATGTGTCTCCTCCTGGAGATTCACATTAAAAAAGAAAAAAAATGCTGGGATTGCAAAATTGTGATAAACACATAGTAACTGGCAACACCATCTTGATAAGAGAATAACAGCACAGGAGAAATAATGGAACCTTACGGGAAGACGTAAACCAAGGCAATTTAGAGTCTGAAAAGGTTGTATGAAGATAAATGGATGAATGTGTACAAAACGGTGAAAAGGTTTGGAACTAAAACAACTCATTTCTTTTCTTGGGGAAAAAAAAGGCCAAGAATGGGAAAACTTCTTGCCTCTTTATGGTTTAATAAATAGTTTTGTCTGAAAAAGCTGTGGTTTGGTAAGTTAAAGCCTGACAGCCAGAGACGGAACTTCTACAGATAAAACTTTTGATAGCCCAATAAATGAACAAGCAGACTGCCAGAAGAGATTAGAGGGGAGGTTACATGCTGTAAGGACTCCTGCTGAAGCCTTGGGATCCAAACTAATTCAACCCCACTGGTAGCATATGAAACATCCAATGGCAAGGCAGGGCAAGACTCTAGTTGGAAGCTTTGTGTTGATTTCACTGAACCATATAGCACATTCAAAGTGAAAATATCTCTGTGAGATTAAAAACAAGCTTCAAAATGGAGCATCACCCACATGCATTGTACCTCATGAAATAATCCACGGATGCCCACTGTCCAAGACACTTTAAAGCAAGAGGTAATATTATGTGAGAGGTGGTGGAATTTACTACCAGAACAGGTGGTGACAGCAGTCTTGATAACTTGCAGAAAGGATTAGATATTCATGGAAGGGAACTTAGCTGTATCAATGGCTACTACTATGGATTTCCAGGTACCATCTCTAGGCTGGAGAGACAGGCAGGGCACCTCTAAAGGCCATTTACAGGGATTTGAAAGCAGCTGAAGGTTTTGCCTTTGTCTTCTGTTTGAGATGTCCAGAAGCAATTGTGTGAGACAGGATGCTGGAGTAGATGGCCTTCTGACACACTGAACCACGTCCTTGCCACAATCAAACAGGCTGTACTTCCCCACCAGCCTCCTGAGTTTACATGTAGAGGATGAGGAAGTCATTAGTGGAAGCATGAAGACTTCAATATGATAGCATCAGGGACAGCAGTGGAACCATCAAACCCTTTGTGAGGCTTCCTCCAGGGAAGCCTGATATGGAACTGAGGCCAACACTGTAAGGACAAGGTCTGACTCTCCACGTACTCCTGAACCGTAACTCCCATCAGCCTCTGCCAGTCTGGCCAATGAAAAGCAGTAACAGTGGAGGGCCACAGTTTGATCTGAAAAGGTCACAGAATCAGTGTGGCTATGGCAGCAGAGTAATTGTTACTTGTTTCCGATTCCATAATAAAAAATGTAGGACAAATCACCCACTCAGAAACGCACTTTGCTTCTTTGCTTTTTTTTTAATTGCCTTTGGGTGAAGATTAGTACATATATCATTAAATAATTGGGAAGCAGGAGCATTACTTGAAACTCATTTTGCAGCAAGTCAAGCTTCTGTAGGTTTTTTTTGAAATCAAAACTATCCAGTTTACTGGAGAAATTCAGATAGGATGATAACAAGTTTCTTGAGAGAAACAGGCCAAGAAAAGAGTTACTGCTTAAAATGCTACTCCTGAAAGCATCAAGTTCAGCAGCAGCTATAAAGCAGTGGAACGTAGAAACTTTATATATATACATATATACACTTGATGTCCCAGTTCTTTCTAATCGAAATTATGCTTGCTCTGTGGCATCCTATAAGTGCTGCTTAATGAAATTCTTTTATTCTTTCAGAACCTGGTCTCATTTTGAGACAGGCTGTTGCCAGAAGATTATAGCTGCAGCATTACAATTCCTTCCTCCTCCCCATAAATGCATAAATAACTTCAGGATGGCTCTGTCACTTTTATTTATATTTGGATCTAATTTTACAGTGCTTTATCATTCTAATAAGAAGCAATGGTTTGGCAGAATTCCTCTCTGAAGCCCCAAATCTGCTGTCATTTCAAAAAGAAATAAATCACTAGTTTGGAATACAACTCAGCCTTTATAATGATTAACAGTTCAATCCTACAGAATCCAGAAGTAACTCTCAAAGAACTCAGTAAGGACATTGTCCTAGGGTACTGGGCTGGGGTCTAGGAATTACTCTCTGTAACGGAAGGAACCATTGTAAGCAGGTAAAAAAAGACAATGGAGTCAAGCTTGATTCCTGCTGACTAAGGCTGCAGTTACACCTTAGCATTTTAATCCACGTCAAGAAGGCAGACGAATCCAAGCCATTTTCAGCCTGGAATGTCTTGGTCACATCTTCCTGCTGCTGTCAAAGGGAATTGCAGCAATTGGGGTCGAGGAGGCAGATCCGATGACAGAGCAAAGGGAATCACAGCAGGGGTGGGGGCAAGGAGGCAGATCCGACAAAGGACGTCACGGTAAGGGGGGGGGGCAATACTCAGAGCAGAGGCTTGAATAGGTATCATTTTCTGGGCAGCCAGTGAGCCCGAACAGTGGCCTCCTGGAAGGGGATTAAAACTTTAATACTTTGTTGGCTTGAATGAAGAAAAATTGAGGGAAAAAAACTGGCCTGGCATTTAAAGATGTAACCAAATGGGCTGGAATTTGGGCTGAAGAAGAATCGAAGTAAGGGTGTAACTGCACCCTAAGTAGACACATCTATGCGGTTTTCTTGACAAAGAAAAAAATAAGTGGTTTACCATATCTTCTTCCAGAGGAATGCTGGGAAAGGAACCTAGGACCTTCTGCATATATGGGATTGGAAGGTAATGCAATTATGTGATGTATATGTTGGATTTAACAAATGAATAAAACCTTTTTTAAAAAAAGCAAGGCAAATGAAGAAGAGTTGGCTTTTCTACCCTGCTTTTCTCACCCATTTAAGGGGGCTCAAAGTGGCTGCCAAAGCTTTCTGTTCTTCTCACCACAACAGACACCCTGTGAGGTAAGTAGGACTGTGAGAGTTCAGAAAGAGACCTGTGACTCGTCCAAGTTCACCCGGCTGGCTTTGTGGAGGAGTGTGGAATCAAACCTGGTATTCCCAGATAAGAGCCCCTTAGCCCTAACCACTAGAACAAACTGGTCTACCACCAAGCCTCAGCCACTCCTAGACTTAAAAACTGATGTGTATTTACTATGTTACTAGTGATGTGAAACCTAAATTCTATTAGAACCTTGCCCAAGATGGAGTCAGGCAGCTGTGTTAGGGAATGGATGATAGAGAAAGCAACACAGAACTGTTGGAAAGCAGAGTTGCATGTGCCAATGTGACCAGCCCTCACCAGCGTTAAAGGAAAGCAACCATGTTGGCCCATAACAAAAGATCCCCAAGGCCGTTCTAGGACAATGCATTAGGCTAACCACAATATTACAGTATAGAGTGCATACTGAAATCCTTATGAGGATGTAATGATGTGAGAGGATTGGGAAAGGGGAAAAAGGCTAATGACAAGGCCACAGGGTCTCAATTTAATTATGAATTTACAATGAGTTAAAGAAAGAAGTCATGGGCACCCAAATGTCTAGTCCTGTGCAGATGCTGGGTGTGTACTGTAACCTACTGGAAATAATAATGGTTCATGCTCCATTAGTGTAACATAAAAACTGGCTTTAATCCAGATCTTTATCCTTAGGAAAGACCCACTGGTTCCTTGACAGATAAGAAGCAGGAAATAGGAATCTATGTCAAAACAAAAACAGGAGAATGCCTTCATATTGTAGAAGAATATGCAGCTTCAGAAAAGAGTTGGCTTAATGAAGCACACTTCAATATTAGAATATTCAGCCCAGAAACTGTGCTTCCACATGTTTGAAAAGCCAGAGTTTCACACCACATCAATGTCAGAAAACGATGGTTTCATTCCACCTTAACAGTCATCGTAAGGCTCCAGTCTGTGGGTTCACTGAAGTCTGTGTAGGGCTACCAAATCTTCCTAAAGGCTGCATCAGCACTGGGGGCAGGGGGGGGGGGGGAGTAGCATGAAAGCGGCTTAGAGTGCTAGTATCTGCACACTAGTGCCTCTGATCCACATTAAAGGCCAGAATATACACTTTTAAAATTCTTTAATGTAGATTAGAGGTGGGATGAAAACTCTAGTGTCCACATGTTGCCACCTCTAAGTTTGGATGCAGCCCTTATCTGACTCATCAAATCAACAAAGATTTGCCAGTATGACTTGGAATTAATGAAGTCTGTGTACTGGCATATGCAGCTGGGAGCAGCTTCCATTCATCTCCACTCACACCAGCTGTCCCCTGTCAAAGGAAATCATACAAAATTTGTAAAATAGACACACATTAGATCATTTTTTAAACTGCAAAGTGGTTGGTAAATTTTAAAAGAAATGAACATTTGCAATTATTTTCCAGTCTCATATTTTCATGTGCCATATAAAGCCATCCACAGGAGAAAGAAAGGAATCTCTAGGTTAACACTACTTTAATTAGGTGTTTATTAGCTTTAAAAATGGAGATCGCAAAGGCTAAACAGATTAGTTGCTGCAAACCTTTGAATTTAAAAGGCATGCCGACAGGAATGACAGATATCCACAGTACGAATGCGTCCCCACCCTTTGAGCAGCTTATCAAAATGGCTGTTTCAATAGCACGAGGCACCAGATTCTGAAACTAATCTTCTGCCGTTGCATAAGTTTAGTGCCAGCAAATTCCATGGGACCACAATAAGAGAAGCAACGCGGAGCATCAAGTTATATGGTTGCATTCCAGGAGGAATGAAAGTTGAGAAATGCAGTGGGATATTGAATGGATTGTTCAATATCCACAGCTGTACAAACTGATATCTGTGTGGTAACCTCTCCAAGGAACATACCTATGTTGATAGCTTTTACACTGCTATTTGTGGGTACACAAATGGCAACTCACAAAGACCTTTTGATTGGTTAAATGATGCTGTATCTTCAGGGAAATACTGGTTGTTTGCAGTTCAATCAGTATCCAGAATATCATTGAATTCGCTTGCAGTGGCGATGAATCCAGTGCAAAGGCCTAGGTCTGAAGAGTCTAGCCCAGAAAAGACTATCACTGGGTGTAAAAAGTAGTTGATGATTTCACCTGGATTAATAGGTATCCACTGCCAAATTTTTCTGCTTTTATTAGGACATAAAAGTAAAGGTTAATTTGGCTTACTATCCTTCGCTCTCAAAGACTGTGAGTAAAGGAATTTCAATTTTTAACTCTTTGTTGCATTCATAGCCTCAAACAATAATCCTTTTTCAACCAAGATACTTATATATTACAGCACCGACAAAATGAATTTCCTGCTTGAGATCATCATGAACTCATGACTTCATATTTTTCACTTATAATTAGTAATTGTACTGTTTGCGATAAATCATTGTCAAAAATGCAGAATAAAATTCAAGCAGTATTAAACACACAAAAGGTCTTGATATAATATGAGCTATTACCTAAACCAAAGTCCTCTTTCCACCAAACACATCCATGGCAAAGATGTTGGTGCTAGTTCTGGAAAGCGCTGGAGATTGAACCTGTGGCCCTGCAGTTTCCAGGCTATTTTAAGTATGTTAGAGAATGTGCAAAGATTTTACCACTCAGCAACCTTTATCTTGTTACAGGGGAAAGTTTTGCCCTTGTCTTCTACTTGAGATGATCATAAGCAATTGGTTGGCCACTGTGTGGGCAGGATGGTGGAATAGATGGGATGGGGTTTGATCCAGCAGGGCTCCTCTTAGGTTCTTACGTGCAGAGCAGCCTGGACAGCTTTTAGAGGAGCATATTTAAACTGCTTTTTACAGGCTATTGGGAGCCAAGAGCAAGGAGGCAGTACATGATCCTGGGGAGGTGGCAGCAGGCAGGAGGTGGCTCCTGGAAGGGGTAGCATGGACTGCAACCAAACATGCCACAGCAAGGCAAGCTGCACACCCACCTCACTACTTTTCAAGGTGCTGAAGGAAGGTACACAGCACAGCAGCTGGCCTAAAAATGAAGTCAATCCAGAACACCCCCACACATTCCTTCACTCAATGGTCTCTGCGGCCACATCACTCCCAGCAACCCAAAGCTACCCCATAACGCGTGACAGTAACATCCCCATAACCCTTGACGGTAATAAGCATGAAATGATATGGGACAGCCACATGCATATGTATTCACTTAAGCAGAGATCTAGAGGAAGGGAAGGTTTTAAAATGGAAAAGCAAAGCAATATTATATTGCAAATACTATCATGGAATTTGCAGGATTTAAAGTTGTTATCAAGAACATGTTCATCTTGGGAGAAAGCTGGAAAGTATACCTTTGGTTCTTTCCAAAACAGTCATCCTTGGATTTTTGTAAACACATTGGAGAAGCTAAGTGTGCATAATGTGAAGGAAACAATGGTTTCATTTGTGCTGGAATTTAAGTGAAAAAACAAAAAACAAAAACATATTGTGTGGACAAAACTGAGAAAAGCTAATCAACATCCTCTAGGGGGCAGCTGGTCTGGAAGGGTAAAGTGGACCATGAACCACCACACCTAGTAGTTCAGAACTTGAATTCACTATTGCTTTCTCTTTCATGCAGGGTTCAATTTAGGATTTGCTAACATTTATTTATTATTTGTATTTTTATCCTCGTCTATAGCCAAAGGTCTCAGGGTGGTTAACAATGTTTAAAATCAGGAATACATTATCAACAGTATATATTAAAACAGTAAAGCCCCATTTCCACTCATGGAATAAAAAACTATTTAAAATGTTATTTTAAACACTTTAAAACTAACCAAACAAGCATGTGGCAATTGCAGTCAACCCTGAATTGTGTTCCCACACTTCAAACACTTCCAAAAAATGGATTGGGAAAAGTGATTCTTCCCCCTCCTCACCCTTTTCCCACCCCTCCCCCCACTGGCTTTGATCCGATGACGTGCGGAATCCCAGCCCCCTCCCTCCTGCTTTTGCTGCCCGTTTGATTCCACAGACTACACACCATTTACATGTTTCACAAAATCATCAGCCCTGCCTGTTAACAAACACAACCCAAACAACCAAAGCAACAGCCACCCACCCCTAGCCTCAGATACACACGAAAACACATACACACGAACAGATAATTCCTGCATTTCAAGTGGGGAGAGAGAGAGAGAGCTGGCTGACAGCATGAGCTCTGCTGGGTGGAATACTAATCAGGCAACTTCCCCCTCTGCAGTGAGTGAGCAGTAACTTTGTTACCATTGTGCATGGGTGGGAAATGAAAGTGTATGGGATGAATTGTTACTTATTATCAGAAAATGAAACTGTGAAGTGCTCTGATGGAAAAAAGCTTTAGGCTTCCTGGCACTTTAAAAATCTGGCTAGGGACTGTATTGCAAGGAGAAATCCCACTCATTTCATGACGGATCTGCCCCAATCTGCTGTAGCGTTCCCAAAGGAATAAAGATTTTATTTATTTATTTATTGTTTACATTTCTATCCCGCCCCATACCCGAAGGTCTCTGGGCGGGTTACAACCTTAAAACAACAGATTACTGCAAAACGGGGGGAAACACCAGGAAAACCAGGGCTGAATTCCCACTCATGGAATAAAGCGATTTAGAAATGGTTTGGATCCTCTTTGTCCCCATTACCGATCCATTTCAGGGTTTTTTTGAGGATTATTTGGCTAATAAATAGAATAAATAAACACCTGTTTTTTTCAGCTATTTTTGTTCATTTTTGCTTTTAAAACGCTTCTTCCTTATTGCTGTGGGAACGCTACAGCAGTATTGGGACAGGTGCATTATGAAATGGGTGGGATTTCACCCTGCAGGACAGCCCCTTGTCAGTTAAAATGCCAGGTTTCCCCTCTATAGCTGACAATTTCATTTCAGACAGTAACAATTCGCCCACTTCACACCTTATAGCAATGTTTCCTTTCCCACCCATGCTTCCCCTCACACAGACACATGCCTAAAGATCAAGGAAAGAGGCAGGGAGGAATCCTGCCTTTCATAAGTGGTCCTGCCTGCACAATTCTGCCTGTTTCCCTCCTGGCCTTCTTCCTTGATTTTTAAAAGGGGAAAGGGGAGAAGCTGCAGGAACTGGGAGAAGCAAGGAACTGGCAGCCCTGAACCCATCCCTACCCTCTCACCCACCCGCCTTGGCAGCAGCACTGCTCGCTCGCTCACTTGCCCAGGAGAGAATGTGCAAGTGTGTGTGTGTATGTGTGCAGGAGCGCTTGGCAGCTCCAACAGCTCCTGCCATGCCTGCCAATACCCCCACCCTCTGACAGGTCTCTTCACCAGTGTGGGTAGAGTGTGTGTGTGTGTGTAAATCGAGGGGGCTTGATCGCCGGCTTTTTGATCTCCTAGGTGTTTGCGTCTTTGGACCCTTTCGAAGAAAGAAAGGAAGGAGGGAAGGAGGGAGGGGCAGCTGGGGGTCTCCCACCCTTGGCCACATCATCAGATCCAGTGGGGAGAGAGGGTAGGCAAAGGGTGGGGAGAAAAAAGATTCACTTTCCCCAATGTGCTTTTCTAAACACTTTATTCTGTGAGTGGGAATCCACCCTAACAGTAAAATGGTAAGAGACTGTTCATTCCCACTTAACTAAAGGCCAGGGTAAGGAGATGCATCTTCACCACCTTCCTAAAGATATACAGTGATGGAGCCTGACACACCTCAAGGGGGAGACTATTCCATAGCCTAGGGGCCATCACTGAGAAGGCCCTCTCCTGGGTGCCCACCCCTTAACTACTGAGGATCGTGGGACAACCAGGAGGGCTTCCCCTACAGATTTTAAGTCATGGGCAGGTCAATATGGAAGAAGGCATTCTTTGAGATATCTGGGGCCCAAGTCATTTATTTATTAATTTATTTACATTTTTATCCCACCCTATTCCCGGAGGTCTCTGGATGGGTAACAACATTAAAAATCAAACATTATTAAAACAATAACAGGGAATTATAAGTCAAAGTTAGCACCTTGAATTGGGTTCAGTAGCTACCACTTCAGCCAAAGGGTAGGGCAAAGAGATGCACCTTCATGATGCATCTAAGCATATACAACAATAGGAACAGAAATTGCTCAGAAGGAAAATCATTCCACAGTGTGGGGGCTACCACAAAAAAGGCTCTTTCACCTTTAACAGCTGATAAGGGCAGCACCTCCAAGAGACAAGCATCTTGTAAAACACCTTAACACCTTATGGGAGTGTGATCTAAGGAAGACTCTACTGCATTTGGGAGAAAACCTGGCTAGCCCTTCTGAGCCACTTGTAGAAGTTTTCCAGATTTTGGATCACATTGCCTTTCCTTCGGTCTGTTTAAAACAAAAGCTTGTAACACCAACTATTTACATATGTTCCACTGATGGGTGATTCCTGGGTCAGGCACCAGGCAATTTCTTTTCAGGTATCTGTCATGTTCTCCTTTGTGTGAGAATGTGAAAAGATTTTTAAAAAAAAAATCCTGAAAGAGGTATGATATAGGTTTTTCTTTACACTTTACTTTCAAAAACGGCATAAAACAGAACCCAAAAGGACACTGGAATTAAGTCAAATAATTATCCCAGCCCGCAAAGAATCCCTGTGCGTTGGAAAATAAGAAGCGCACAGCTTTTACTGAAGTCTTCCGAGCAGCACACAACGAAACCATTCAAGACAAGGGGCGAAGAGACGGTTGAGACAAAACAAGATCATTCATCATCACTGGAGGGAAAAGGAGATTTTACAGCCAGCCTTAAAATTAATCCCAAACGAGGGAGTCTCCTTCCAAAATGAACTGAAAATTGGCAGGTCACCTCTCCGAGAAGCAATAGGTCGTGTCTCTTTGGAGCTCCGGGGGAGCGCTAGGACCCAGCGCGGGTGCGGGAGGGCAGAGGCAAAAAAAGACAATAATTTGTTCCATTGTAATGAGAACTTGAAGTGTTGGCAAAGGGCGGCTTTTCACAGCCCTGCCTTCTTCCCCTAACGATTTTTAGTGCCTTCTCTTAGCCAAGCCTGATCAGTTGTTCAGTCATTGCAACGGTCGACAGATTAGATTTTGCCAAAAAAAAGCGGGGGGGGGGAGGGGGGACATTCTACCAATACATCTCTTAAAAAAAAAAAAAGGAAAGTAAAGCCCAACTCATCATCGGCCTATGCAAGAGCAGGAGGGGTTTTGGAGTTAACTGCATGCAGGAAATCTCTCACATCCTGAGTTGCAGAGCGCTCCTCTCCCTCTCGCTCTCCCTCTCCCTCCGTGCAACTGTATATTAATGGGGCTGTTCTGCGGCAGCCCCGGCTGATGAAAAGCGCTCGTCCGGGCTACAATGTCCAAGGGCCCCCCCACAGAACGGCAACGCGACCCTCCGCCGCCTCTCCCAACGCCGCCGCCGCCGCCGCCGCCGCCGCCAGTCCTCCTGTGGCTCAGCCTCTCCTGCCTCCTCGCGGCGCCAGCAGCGGCACTCGGGGCTCGAGGTGAGTTGGCGCCGCTCCCCTCCCAGCACGCGCGCGCGCGCGCACGCCTGCCTCCACGACGCCCGCCGCTTCCCCTCCCCTGCCCGCCTTCGCTCGCGCCCTGTGCCGGCAGCCCGCCGGGAGCCGCCGCTCCGCTCGGCTCCGCTCGCCGCCTCAAGAGCGCCCCGCAGGGTCCCGTCGGAAGACCCTCGGAGCGCCCGGCCACACGCCGCCGTGTCTGCGCCCTGCTTTCGGTCGCCTCGTCGGACGGCGCGTTTTGTGGGCACGTCTGTCAGTTCCCTCAGCGCCTCCAGCGGCTGCCACCGTCTCCTCGCCCTCGCCCACTTCTCTCCCCCACAGCCCTGACGAGGAATAAGCCCCGATAATCCCCCCACCCTTTTTGTGCCAACGGAGGAGGGCAGCCGCCGGCTTGCGGGCTGCTGGGCGCGTTGCACTTGAACGCCGACTAGGCGCGCGTTGCCTCTCCGGAAGAGGGAGACGCGGCGGCGGCGGCGGCGGCGAGGAGTGAGGCAGCCCGTACGAGTCGGCTCGGCGGCCGGCTGGAAGGACGTGCCCGCCCGCGCGCGGTTGGCCGGACGCGCCTCCCACGCACACGCGCGCTCCCTCCTCCGGCAATTTTGTCCTTTCCGCCAACGCGCTCGGGTCCTTCTGCTGGCGAGGAGGCGTGCGCTCTGGGGCTGCTGGGGCTGGGGCCGCCGCCGCCGCCTCTCTCTTTGCGGACATGGCTGTCGGCGACTCAATGCGAATTATCTTATCTCCTGCTCTTCCCCTGACGCCTTTACCTCCTGCCGCTGCCGCCTCCCCCGCACACCCGTGTTTTCCGTGTGGAGGAAGGTTTGGTCACATATGGGAGCTCAGCTGCGTGTGTTTTGCGCACCCTTTGCGTGGCGTCTTGTGCCTCTTACTTTACACGGATATCCCGGAACCCGAGGTGAAGCCCGTCCGTTGGACGAATGGCGGGGGCGGCTTGCCAGGCAGGCGATGAGGGCATTGCTCTTTCACTTCCAGTAGCCCGGCCCCCTTTCTGCCCTGGTCCAGTTCAGTGTTGGCAATTCCCGTGTCATCTACAGTATGGCTTCTACCTATTTTGACTCATGTGTTTTCCTGTTAGCCTGTCTTGATTTGTACACTGGGGGCTGGACGCAGGGTATCTGTGGCTGCAGGTAGCGTTCGGGGAAGGGGGCTTTTCATATATTTTTAAAGGTTGCCAGAGGGTTCTCTCCACAGCAGCTCATCCGTGCAGGGAGGTGAGGTTAGGGCCCTTTCTGCACTTACTTGTTAATCCGGATCAAGGAGCTGCTAAGAACACATTGTCTGCATGGGAGTAGAGTAGATCCAGATCAGAACTGTGCTAGGGGTAGACTCTTTAGCAGACATTCTAAAGCATGCATGTCAAAGATACGGCCCGCGGCCGCCGCCGCCACCGCGGCCCGCAGCGCGCCGTCCTCCTTGGGTGCGAAGGAGGCGAGGCGAGGCGAGTGAGCGAGCGAGCGCGCGGCGGGACCCTCCATTGCCCGGGCGCCGCCATGGACAGCCAGCCCCTCCCTAGCCATGCCCCGGCCACGCCCCAGCCCCTCCTCTGTGCCCCGGTCATGCCCCCGGTCACGCCCCCTGTATATATTTTTTTTGAATCCGGCCCTCGGCTGGATTGAGTTTGACACCTCTGTTCTAAAGCCCATTCAGTGCAGATGCCTCTGCCTGTCACTGATCCAGGTGTAGCTATACAGATCTAGCTAATATGGATTAACTGAGGTAAGTGCAGAAAGGGCCTCTATTAGCAAGGGCAGGCTTAATCCTCAGCGATGGTATGCGAAGCTCCTTCTTTGTTGCTCCCTCAGTGCCATCTGCATCAACTGTAAAGGCAGGAAGGTGGCAATGATGCCTTTCCTTTCGCTGCTGCCACCATTTTCTTCTGCCGTGCCCTTCAGTGATAGGGAAGGCGGTAGGGGTGCCCCCAATTTGCCACTGGTGCTCACTTCATCTGTAGGAGATGAAGATGTGTTGGAGCCCCTCCCTTCATCACTGTCACCCTCAGATGCTTCAACACAGAGAGGGAAGGTGGCAGGGCTGCCAGTATCTCTCCCCCCCCCCCCGCTTTTCCTGCCACTGCAGTCTTCAGCTGGGAAGGGAAGGAGGAAGTGGTGCCCTGGCTGGCCAGTGAGACTCTTCCTACAGTATTTGTGGCAAATCCCAGGAATGGTGATTGAGGCTACACTGAGGTAAATAAAATTTATTTTCTCTCACAGATTTCTGTGTGTGCATATAAGAACGTGTGAGAGAAAGTAAGTCCGTGTTCCCATGGCAAGGATATGATGAGTCAAAAGTCCCCATGCAAAGCCATAATTTGGGCTACATGAGGGACAAAATCCTCAAAACGGAAACAACCCCTCCTTTCCAACTGTTTCCACTGTGGATTAGGAGGCAAGGACGTATTATTCTGATTCATGGGGACACTCCTGGGTTATTGAGGGAAGAGGTCAGCGATCCTGTCATTAGTGGGCAGGGTTTCATCTGTGCTTGTTATTCCTGCCATGCTCACTTAAATCATGCTGAAGGGAAGTGATGAGGGGGTCAAATCGCTGTCATTTGTGCTGTCATTTGCCTTCTCTCCCCCCGCCCCGCACACACACATGCACAGACACAAGCGCTCACGGGACGGCAGAACTAAGAACTAAAGGATTCAAGCTACCTGTTGCCTCCGAGCCTTAGAAAGAGGTGCATATTCATTAGCTCCTTGCCTTAGAAAGAGGTGCATATTAATTAGCTTCTTGCTGCCTAGGCTGGCGATCTGAGCTTACTGGTCCTGGGAAGCAAAAGCTGCCTCTCACTGTCAGATGACATTTTACGTTGGTCATCTGGCTCCCCTCTCATTCTCTGGCTGGTTGTCATGCTTCAAGGGTGGAGGGGGAGGAGGGATCCCTCCAGCCCTTGAGCCCTCCTCCAAGCACATATCTGTGCTTGCTGTCATGCAGATGTGTGCAAGTCCACTAAAAGCTTCAAATCAGGGCAAGGGGGGTAGAGAAAAAAGGCTGCAGTTTCCCTGATGCCAGGGTTTACCGCATTTGCTTGGGGACGGGTGAATTTGAACTGAACCTGCGCTCTCCTCCGCCGCATGGGGACATCTTAATCCAAACTACAGTGCGGATTAAAAATGCCCTGAATCAGCAGTGAGGTAATTGGAATCCATGGGAACAAACCCTAAGAGAAGTTTCCCACTGGTTCCATTTCTGAGTGAGTTGGTGCTCCCTTCCTACTTCTAGTTCTGCTGTCTTAAAGTTCAGGGTTTTACCATGCCACTAGGGTCACACTGAAGTCACACTGTAGCTTGCTGTGCAGTTCAAAGTGTGGGACCTTTCTTACTTAATGAAGGGATCAGTGGATAGGAAGAATGTTAAGGCTGCATTCCTACCTATGTTTTAATTCAGGTTCAGTCCACTTTCAGAGTGAGAGAACACATCACCAAAGTGAAGAGTCATTTTCTTTCTACATTATCTAATCCATTATCTAATCCAAAGGTAGATTTTCTGAGTTAGGAAATGCTGAAAGAAACCAGCTTGTCACTTTGCTGATGTGTCATTTCACTCTGAAAGTGGACTGAAGCTGGATTACAACATAGGTGCATCAAAACGTAGCCTTAAAAAAGCACACACAAAAAAGGAGCAACACAGCAGTCAGTGTCTCCTTCTGCCCAGACTTTGTGAAGAAAACAATTTTCTCCTTGTCCTTTGTGTCACTTTTCTCTCTTTCTCCTCTGAGAAGCAGGAGAATGGAAAGAAACAAAAATAAAATGTATCTCCTGTAGCCTTTCTGGCTCCTGTTTCCAAACTTTCCTTCTATCACAGCAACAGCCCAAGGGTAAGAGAATGTCAGCTTATGAGTGTCATCCTCTCCCTGAAGGTGATCTGGAAGAAAGCAAAAGACTCCCAAAGAGTGCAGAAAGCAGCCTCTGGTAATGGGCAAAATACCGGAAGGGGACAGATTCTCTTGGGACTTCTACAGGAGCAAGGGCAATTAGTAGCAGACAGACCATGCCGTTCAGTACATGGTCTTAGTAAGGTGTGTGGGGGGGAGAGAGAGAGAGAAGAAAAAACATGTGCAGGTTGCTGATGGGTTTGGCCTAGCTGTCGTTGCCTCACCACAAAGGGAAATGCTATTGGGATCCTTGTGTTCTGGACTTGATGTGCTGGATGGCATTTGAGCATGCTGAGAATCACCACTTTAACCTGTCTCTTCACTTTAACCTGTCTCCAGGTGCAGCCTTAGTTGGAGAGACAATGTTGCACTGTAAATCCTAATGTCAAGAGTATAAGACTGCAGGAGCGAGTAAAGGTTTTTCTCAAAATATTGCTTTGGGATCAGAGCCTGAGGTATTAAAACACCCAAAGCTTCATCACTTCCATGTTCTCTCTTTCTATTTGTTGAATTGCTGAGGCCATGGCTACATCTTTAATCCTGCTTCAGCCTGAATTCCAGCCCATTTGGTTACATCTTTAAATGCTATACCTCCCCCCCCCCCGGATTTTCCTCCCTCTGTTCGGGTTTTCCTTTATTTAGACCAACACGGGATTAAAGTTTTAATCTGTTTCCAGGAGGCCACCATTCTGGCTCCCTGGCTATGCAAAAAATGATAACTTGGCAAGCCTCTTCTCTGAGTCTTGCCCCTCCCATCTCTCCTTGCCGTGATAGTCCTTCCTCTGCCTCTGCTTCCCCCTCCTCCCCCCTCTTGCCTTGATTTCCTTTCACTGTTGCTGAATCTGCCTTCCCATACCTCCTTCTTGCCTTAATTTCCTTTCCCTGTCACCACTGCTGTTGCAATGATCTCCCTCCCTCCTCCCCTTACTCTTGCCCTGACTTTCCCTCCCCACCCCATCACCCTAATCTCCCTTCTCCCACCCCCATCTGTCACCTCCTCCCAGAATGCCTCCCCCTTCATCCTCCCAGAATGCCTCCCCCTCAAGCAGAGCACTTCCCCCACCCACAGTCTAGCTGAGGGTTACCAGATACAGCAGCAGGAAGATGTAACCAAGTATTTCCAGGTCAAAAACAACTTGGATATGGCTGCCTTCCTAATGCAGATTAAAATGCTAAGGTGTAACCACAGCCACAGTTGTTGCTAAAAGTTGAGCACCTTGTGCCATGTTGTGATGGAGATGGTCTGGTGATTAACTGGCAAGGCAACTTTTGTTCCTTAGCTGTGAGGTGTTTGGAGGCTCAAGAGGTGGTGCAAGATGACTGGTGCATCTCCTACCTCTGCTGAGGTAGGTGCATCTACCTCTGCTGGTGCATCTCCTACCTCTGCAGCCATCTAGATGCAGCTACAATGCTTGAAACGTTTCCCCATGTAACACTGCACATAATTCAGGCCAGACTAACTAGACCGACTTCATGCCCATTGAGTTTACAGAATTTGAGTTTACTCTCAAGAAAATGTGTTGAGGATTGAAGATAAAATGGTTTGTTCACACTGAGAAAATGTTTGGTGCCATGGGGCTGTTAGGAAATGTGGAAATTATGTGCATGCTTCTCCTTTTCTTGTGTACATGCCCTACTGTCTCCCTCCATGAACCCCACGGAACACACAATGGGGAGCATTATTGCCCACCTTTCCTCAATAAATAAAAAATCCTACTTGTAGAGAGGCTGTTTATAACAGGGTGCTCCATGGAACAGGCTGTTCTTTGCATCTTGTTCTTCATTTCTAGATGAAATAATTTTCCCATTCTGAATAATTGTTTCCTTAGGTCTGAAAATGAGTTTAACACATCTGTATATGACATTATTTACTTGCTTGTGATATTTCTAGTGGCATTCAACCTCAAAGAACAAAACTGCATCAGTATTTTGCAGGTACTGCTCATTTTAATGCAGGGTGCATTGACTGTGATCACAGATGCTAACTGTAAGACCAGAGGCATAGTAATGTCAAGCAGTCAAATTAGATCAAATGGTTTTCGAAACCAATACCGATTGGCACATCCCACTACAGTTAATAAGAGTTATGTTCTGGTTGCATAAAATAGTCTTTTTCTGATTACAGTCGAAAACCTTGACTTCTTTAGACTTACTGTAGATCCATCAGACGTAGAATAATACAGTAGTGGACTAATTCTGTTCTGGCTGTGGAAGGTATTGTGTGGTTCTATCCTTATTGATCACAGGTCCTTTGTGGTCTGGTGCATATGTTTAAAAATATCAGCAAGATGGTAAGATGTAACAAAAATGCCAGTAGAATACTGATGCTGTCACCAGGGGAAACTATGATAGATGTGCTTTAACTGGGTACATTCAGAAGTTGTTGCCACATCATCTGAAATTTATGAGTACATCCCATATTTTCTGAGATGTGGTCCCCATTTCTGTCTTCCTCATGACCGAAAGACCTTATGAACCATTAAACTTTCAGTGATCTCATGAATAAGGAAAAATACTTACAACAGGCATTATTAAAACAAAAGCACATTCATTTATAAACTTCTGAAAAGAAGCTGGAAAAAGACAAGGCATTAATCACCCAAGACTATTGTGAGATCCTTTCCCAACTAACTAGCTTTGCTATTTGAATTCTTTCCTGGCTGTTTCATGTCCCACTAAATTTAATGTAACATGGGGTGTTTTTTTTTCCATCTAAGCATCTGGGTAATTTTCTTTCCCATGACTAATTGTATAGCCAGAACTAAGTATTAGGAGGATAATACAGAAGTGGAAATGCTTTGTTTCACTCTTGGAAAAATTAGCCTAAACTGAATTTTAAGATAACAGATTTCATAGTAGTTTTCTTTCAGGCATGGGCATCAGTGCCTGGGGGCTTTCTGCACTTCCCATCGCATCCAGGGGGACAGGAATAGTACACTTCCACTGGAGTGCACTAGCATTTACATTCAGCAATGCTAGTACACGCCAACCCACCCTACACATCTGAATACTTAACCTAAGTATCGAATCATGTCAGGTGCTGCCATCTTGGGTCTGGACACTAGCACAACTATGTGTGCACGGTCACTGTCACCAAGCAACAGTCACACGCTGCGCACTCGCATTTTCAGTTATATGAGGTGCTACTGGTACCTCAGATGACTTGCCTAGAACCATAGAGGTATGGATGGGCTGCACCAGAGACAGCAAAGGCTGACTCTGGTTAAGGTAAGTCTACATGTGGATCATGAAATTGTGCTCCACACGTAGCGAAGCTGCAGTACAGTCCTAGACAGAAAGAGCTGTTTCTGGTTTGGAAATGGCTCCTTGCAGTGCAGTTGCTCTGTCTGTGAGTGCTCTGCAGCTTCATTGCAGCACCAAGTGCAGAAACACCCTGGGTCAATTATGGGGGCCCAGTCTACTTTGTGTCCAGTAGACCAGATCAGCTGCTCAGTGTCATCCACACACGAATGGCAGTTCTGGTTCATCATGGTAGAATTCTTTTAAGTGGTCTCGGTCTCCTATTGGGGTGGGTGGTGCAGTAGTGCAGTAGGTCTGAAACTGATTCTTTGGACATTCCTGGAGAACAACTCCCATCATTCCAATTCCAGCATTCTGTGCCAGCTCCGGGAAGTGAACACAAGATCCATAAGTTGACTATGAACATCTGTAACAGCCATAACTCTTCTCTTAAATATCAGATTTGGAAATGCACTGGAACTGTGTCATCCTTGGCAATGTCTGCACATATGTGGAAGGGGGGCCTTCTCCCAGACCAATGCACATGCTTCAGTCCACTGCATGTAGGAAGCTGTTTGCACGGCCTCCATGTCCTGGCTATGCAAATTTTGAGGCTGGCGAATAAAGGTTCCCCAGCACCGAGGTTCCTAATCAAGGGCACTGCATGAAGCCCTGGAAGTCTGCCATTTTTAGTGCTTCATTTAATGGCATGGGGCAGCAGGAGCACAGGCATATCAATCCAACAGTTACTTCCACATGCCAGACTGCTCCCTTTAGCAGACTGCTTTTTATTTTTCTGCCAAAGAAGTGCTCCTGGGAGCAGATTCTGCCTTCAAGAGCAGGCTGGGCCCTAGATGGCTGTGGTGATGTGTGGTCACAGCACTCCCAGCACTCTTCCGGTAAAATCTTTGCCTTTGATTCAAATCTCTTCCTTTCTAAAGCAAATCTGTTCCTTTTGTCCTCTCTCTGTAGCCATTTTTTAAAAGAGCTCTGGGTTGCAGTAATGTTTACAGAAATACCACTGTAAAGAAGACTTTGCTCCCCCCTCCCCATACACACCAAGATTTTAGGCTCTTCGCACAAGTGTTCAATAGAAAGAATTCTCTGGATTGAGAATGCCCAGAAGCAATTGATGGTCCACTGTGTGAGACAGGATGCTGGACTAAATAGACTGTGGTCTGATCCAGCAGGGATCTGTTTATGTTCTTGTGTCCTGCCCATGCCTCAATATCATCAGAAAGCTGAGATGGGGAAAGAGAGGAGAGGAGACTGCCACTGTCATCCTGCCAACTGCTTAGTAAGGCTTTTCCTAAGTGTCTCTTCTCTTCAAAAAACCTTTGCCTGAACTTTGTGCAAAGTGTCTGGACTGCCTGTATTCTCTGGCAGCAGTTTCCTAAGCCTCATGAGACTTTCAACATTTTATCAAATGTATGCACTCCAACCACTTTCCCTGGGCTTGTGCAACATTGGTGGCAACTTCTTACTTTGCAGTCAGTTCAGCAATGTTCATATACACCACAGAACTTGAATTAGAGGCTGTGTTAGTGCCTCCATCTAAACAAAGTCTAACTGTGGTTAAAGAAGCGGGTATAGAGACTTAAAGGTTCACTGTCTTGTTGTGGTTGAGGGCCTTGTGTAGCTCTGTGAAGCTATGACCTATGCCATGCAGGGCTACCCAAGATGGAGAGGTCATAGTGGAGAGTTCTGACTATGACCACTGGAGAAGGGAATGACAAACCACTGCAGTATCCTTGCCAAAGAAAACCTCATGGACAGTATGATAAGGTGAAAAAAAGATGAGACTAGAACAGAGGTGTCAAACTCAATTTGCAGAGGGCCATATATTAAATTTAGAATGTGTAGGCGGGCCGGATTCAAATAAAAAAAAATGTACTGAATTATTATAACATTTTATTTATTTAATTATATAGTATAGTATAGTATATACTCAAAGCAGCTGACAAAGCTTGTGTTCTCTTCTGAGCTCTCACTGGTCCAACTACCACCCTGTGGGGAGAACAGAAGCTTTGTCAGCTGCCTTGAGTCACCTTTAATGGGTGAGAAAAGCAGGTATTAAAGCCAACACTTCTCTCTCTCTCTCTCTCGCCTGCCTGCCTGCCTGGCTGCTTCCTTCCTTCACGAAACCAGCTGGGGGAACTGACAGTTCCCCCAGCTGGCTTTGTGAAGCAGGAAGGGAGGGAAGGGAGGCAGGCAGGCTTCATTTCTTCTCCGATCGCGGGGGCAGATCCCTTCCGTGGAGATCGGAGAACTTAACTCGCAGCTGCTGCCTCCACCCCTTGCAAGCAACGCCAGGCCGAGGGGGGCAGCGGCAGCAGCAGCAGCTTCAGCTCTCCGATCTGCACGGAAGGGATCTGCCCCCGCGATCGGAGAAGAAATGAAGCCGCCCGAGAAAGAGCAAATTTCTACAGGCGCCGGCGCTTGGCTCTGCTGCTGCTGCCGAGAGAACCAACATTAATTCTCTCAGCAGCAGCAGCAGAGCAGAGACAGCGCCTGTAGAAATTTGCTCTTTCTCAGGTCGCTGCCTGCGTGCGGTGCCACCGCCTCCGTGAAGCGATCGCGGGCTGTATCTTTGACATGACTGCACTAGAAGATGAGCCCCTCAGGTTCGAAGGTGTTCAGTGTGTAATGGACATGAGTGGAGGGCAACCACACACAGCTCCATAAAGCGTGAAGGGATGTACCCAACTCACATCAGATTGAAAAGTAAAGGGGTTAAGGAGGTCGACTATTAAGTGCTCTCTTTATTAGGTGCCTTGGCTCTCTTTGGCTTTCCTCGCATATACTGTATGCCAGAAAACTTGGGAGGCAGAGAACTCAACTACTTGCTGACTGCATATTGGGAAACATAGGGGCCTTCATGGGGAGACCCTGCAGTGGGGGGATCCGAGGGGGATGGCAAAGGCAATTTGTGTTATCTAGGATGGATTTTGTAGCCCCATTCTGCCCTCCTGATTTCTCAAAGATGCTATGCTCACTTCAGACAGGGCCTCAAATGGATCCACATGATTTTCTACACTTATTCCCCCCCCTCAGGACTCTGTGGGCACATCCTCATGCATGTTTGGTCCTGAACTGCAATTGGGTTCAGGAGGGGCTGTCCCCATGCACTTTTTATTTGGTCCAATTTTCTCAGACCAAATTCCCCAAGCCAGGACCAAACCGCAACCAAATTTGGTCCTGGAAAAAACTGTTCTCGCCCCGGTTTGGGCGATTTGGCCCAAGCTGAGCCTGCGCATGGGGATGGTCCTATGCTTGGGTTTACTCCCTTTTCCAGGCAAGCAAGCATGATCATGCCTTGCCTGGAAAAGGGAGTAAACCCAAGGCTCTGCCCTGTCAGCTGAGATCATGAACGGGGGCTCACGATCTCAGCCAACAAAGCAGAGGCTTGGGTTTGTGAACCCGTGCTGTGCATGGGGATGGCAAAATTCAGGTTTAGCCTGCATTAGTGGTCATGGCTTGGGGCCGGGCAAGATTCAGGTTCAGTCCCACACCCAGTCACATACGAGCCAGTCCCACCCCAAATTTAGCCTGTGATTGCTAAAACACCAAGAGGAACAAAAATGGGGACCAAAGACACTAAAGATTTTTTTCTGAAATACATGGGCTCCCAGGCAATGTTTTAAGCCACCTGATGGCCTTCACTTTAGGAGGCTCTAAGGGTGGCCTGGGAAGTGGTGGTGTGCCATTACCCGTATAGCATAGGTGCCTTGGGTCTGTCGGATGACTGTGCCACCACTTCCCACATGAATGCCTGTAGAAAAACAAATGGATTCATGGCTGAATTTGTCCCCTGCATACTGAGAGAAGAGGAGGGCAGAGACCCTCAGCATGTAGGAGAAGGACTGAGTAGTCATGGATCTATTTGATTTTCTGCATGCATGTGCAAAGGAAGTGATGGCATGATGGCCACATGGGCCCAGGATTCTACTTTGCAGCCAAAAATGGAGAGTATACAGTTAGGAAAACAAGACCTGGAACTGATAGTGGCTAAAATAATGAGCTTCTTGTAGGAAAATTCATACTAAAACTGAAGAATGAGGGGGAATCACTAGACCACACGGATATGACCTAAATAAAATCCCACATGAATATGCAGTGGAAGTGATGAATAGATTTAAGAGATTAGATCTGGTAGGCAGAGTACTTTAATTATTGTACAGAGGTAGCAACTAAAAACCTCTGAAAGAAGAGTAACAAAACAAAATGGCTGTCAGATAAGGCTTTACAAATAGCTGAGGAAAGAAGGAAAGGGAAAGAAGAAGGAAAGGGAAAAGCAAGAGAAAGAAGCTATGGCAAACCTGGACAGAATACCAAAAAGTAGAGATGTCATTTTGCCAACAACAATCCATATAATCCTTTCTGCACTGTGCTTGTTTCTGGATTATATCCTGGTATAGAGACTGTCATCTGCATGCTAGTGCAGACACTGGGCGGTGCCTGCTATAGTCTGTACTTGCATGCAGACAGCAAGTCCCTATTCTGGGATATATTCCAGAATAAGGCACAGTGCAGAAAGGGCCAAGGCTATGGTTTTCCTCGTAGTAATGCATAGTTGTGAGAGCTGGACCATCAGGAAGGTGGAGTGCTAAAGAACTGACATTTTCAATTGTGGTGCTAGAGAAGACATTTGAGAGTCTTTGGGACTACAAAGAGATCAAATCAGTCAATATTAAAGAAAATCAACCCTGAAGGTTCATTGGGGGGACAAATACTGAGGTTGAAGCTCAAATACTTTGGTCACATAATGAGAAAAGATGACTTATTGGAAAGGTTGAAGGCAAAGTGAGAAGGGAGTGAGCTGGATAGGCAGTGTCATGGAGGCAACAAACTGTGCTTTGTCAAACTATGGACAGAAGAGTTTGGCATACTGTGATCCACAGGGTCATGATGGTTGGGTGGAGTGGGTAGAGTTGCAATTTGTGGAGGAATTTGCAAAGTACAGGAGATTTTTCAGGGAGGTTCATATCTTGGTGAGAGCCCTAGAAATGTGGGATAGAATGACACCCAGCATTCCTTTTGAATAGCTGTTTCACTCTGGCTCCATGCCGTTAGTAGCATTTAAATCTTTCTCTGTTGAATAACACAGCAGCTGAAAGACTTTATAGTATCATAAGTACGGCATATGTTTGGTAAATTTAAACCACATTTCCCTGCTTTGCCACAAAAAAGCAGTGGTGGTGCTGTAGATTTTGTAAATAACTTTGCAGTTGTTCTTTTGATTTCTCTGAAATTAAAACAGCTCTTGTTTTTCCTCTATATCAGATTTCATAAGGACACAATAAACTTTGCTGGTTTTTGTAAATAACAGAATTTTGTGCTGTTTAACAGACAGTGCAATTCAAGTACACAGCTTCCCTGTAGCTTTGCCCTAAAGGCTCTGAGGTATGTCTCCAGCTGAAGGATGTCTGAAAATTTTGCTGAACTAGCTTTGAGGTGAAAAAAGCTTGTATCGCCCTTCCTCACCAAGGTTATTTCTCCTTGGACAAAGTAAGCAACAAGAGACTCATTGTAAAAGACAATGTGCTAGTGACCTCTGCTATACTGTCTCTCTCTGGCCTGTCTCCCAGGCCTGTAGAGTTAAGGGTGCTATCCATTAGTATGTTAACAGCGCTTTCCTATCATAATTATTGTGAGAATGTCTGTAGCTTTTGGAGAATGAGAAAAGTATAGCAAACCTAATGGAGCTATCTAGTCATATACAGATTTAACTGATTAACAGACGGAAATTCTAAAGATTACTCATGATCCACCGAAATGTTGCAATGTGTCTGTGTAGCAGCATAAAAGTATTATCAGTTGATGAGGTCCAGGGGTAACATACTGCTGATAGATGCAAAACTGAAATGACTCCCTCTAGCTCTTGCCAAATATATGTACTTGTGAGACTTAGCTTCAATGTATTCCTTCACGGATTTCTGCTGCTTCTACCCTAAATAATTGGCACATTGGATCCATAATGTAATCAGCATGGTATTGGTGTTAGTTTAAAGAGAAGGATTATACACCTGAGATATTAAAAAGTAAAATGGGTTAATATGCATGTAGAATAAGTACTTTACAAAGCGCTTTTATGAACATTTAACTACCCATGTATTTATATAATGAATTTAAATAGCTCTGAGAGTGGTTAAGAACTTAAGACGAGGGGAAAAACTGTTACTGCTTCTGAAAGCAACTATCTTATCTGTTTCATATTACCTAACACATCTATCTACTTTTTAGGATTGCCAAACCTCTAGCCCTCATCTGTAACACATTCAAAACGAGCTTGGGAGAAATCTCTTAGAACACTGAACACAGTTTACAATTATACAGTACAAGCCAACCATGCAAATAATATTGAACTAAAGCACAAAAGAGCAGCTATGTAGATTTCTGCCATTTTGCTCCAATGCAGAGAAAACTGAGAAGTAACTCTACTCAGATTCTTACCACCAACAAACTATAGATAGCATGCTGTGAACAGTGATCCTCCAAATATCTTGTAATGGGCCTTGTAATGTTTGTTTACTTAAAATATTAAAGAAAGTGGATGCTTCTGACTAATTTTGCAGCCTGAAAAGCTTTGACTCCTTGGCAGCTGCCTATGGACAAGATGATCCTCTGAAAGAGCCCTTGGAGGGGCTACTGCACATCCGTGTTGTTCCCTGACTAAAGTTCAGCCTGTCCTGCTTGCATTCCTATTGGACTTTCCTTTAGTCTTAGCATAGATAACATTTCTCACAGGCTATCTCAATAGTGGTACTGCTGGAGAGACCTTGAACACTGATGCGAAGGAATTGCTCTGGGTGGTCTTCCTCCTTTTCTCCATCCTTCTGTCCAGTGGACTTACAGTTCTGTCTTTGGGACATGCCTTCAGGACTCTGATGGGCATTTCCTGTGTTCATGCAATTATCTCCGGGCCAACACGAAGCTGGGAGATAAAAGTTCCCTGGCTGTGTTGTTTTTGTGATCGGGAGCAGTGCCACAACAGGCAGCCTCTGCTATTATGCAGAACTTTCCTTGCATTGCCAGACTGGGTCTTCATGCTACTCCTAATCTCCAGTTTTCCATAGGTGACAATTGTTTATGTCAAATGGTTTTGCACTAAATGGTGATTGCAGAATCTAACCACAGTGTTAATAAAAGGACAGACCTTATTGTTTATGGTAAGCAAAATTAACTAATTTCGGACGTATTGAGATGGTCTACCCCTGGAAACTTATGGAATCTCAGCGATTCCTGAATGCCCTGGGAGACTTTCCAGTTGGCTCTTTGGTACTCCATGAAGCTACGGGCCATGAAACAGGAAGGTCGACAGCTAGAGCACAAGTGGTGTAAATTTGGCTGGGAATCTGACCGAACACGAGTTCGAGCACACTATTGTGCCTACCATGTGGTGGTAACGGTGGCGAAAAGTAGGTTTTTTTCCACCATCATTGCATCAAGTAGCCATCCAGCAGAGCTCTTTAGAGTAGTAAATGGCCTTATAATACCTGTCATCAGTTTTGCAAAGCACTTTGAGGACAAAGTCACTCAGATTCATAGGCAATTAGATGTCACAATCGGATTTAGTCCAGGGGAGGCGACCAGAGAACTGTCTGGTCCAATTATTTTGGATCAGTTTCAATTATTGCAGCCTGAGGACATGGACAAGCTGCTTGCAGGAGTGCGGCCAAAAACGTGCTCTCTGGATCCCTGCCCTTCCTGGCTGATAAAAACTAGCCGGCAAGGTATGACCAAGTGGATCCAGGGAGTGGTAAATGCCTCTCTGAGGGATGGGGTCGTTCCATTGGCCCTTAAACAGGCTGTGGTACTCCCCCTCCTGAAGAAGGCTTCCCTGGAACCAGAAGATTTAAACAACTATCACCCAGTGGCCAATATACCTTTCCTGGGCAAGGTGCTAGAGAGAGCTGTCACTGTTCAGCTGTAGCCATGCTTGGAAGAAGCTGATTATCTAGACCCATTTCAATCTGGCTTCAGGCCCAGTTATGGCATGGAAACCACCTTGATCTCCTCCGGGAGAAAGACAGGGGGAATGCTACCCTGTTGGTTCTCCTGGACCTCTCAGCGGCTTTTGATACCATTGACCACGGTATCCTTCTGACTACAGAGTTTAGGAGTTGGAGGCAGTGCTTGGCATTGGTTCCGCTCCTATCTCCAGAGCCGATCTCAGATAGTGGTTGTGGGAGAGACTGATTTGACACCCTGGGAACTCACTTGTGGGGTTCCCCGGGGTCAATCTTATCTCCCATGTAATTTAATATCTACATGAAGCCACTGGGAGAAATCATCAGGAGATTTGGAGTGAGGTGTCATCAATATGCAGATGATATCCAACTCTATCTCTCTGTGCTATCTGAATCAGGAGAGGCAGTTGGCCAGGAGTGCCTACTTCCAACTACGGTTGGTGTGTCAACTGAAACTTTTCTTTGGACAGAGATGACCTGGTCACAGTTATCCATGCTCTGGTAACCTCCAAGTTGGACTATTGTAATGCCCTCTACATGGGGCTTCCTTTGAAGATGGTTCGGAAGTTGCAGCTGCTGCAAAATGCAGCTGCCAGAGTGCTGACTGGGACAGCTAGCCAGATGGATATCATGCTAGTCTTGAAAGAATTGCATTGGCTGCCAATTCACTACCAAGCCCAATTCAAGGTGCTAACTCTGACTTAGAAGGCTCTAAATGACTTGGGCCCCAAATATCTAAAGGAACACCTTCTCCCATATCGACCTGCCTGTGTCTTAAGATCTGGAGGGGAGACTCTCCTGGTCGTCCCAACGCCTTCGGCAGCTAGGTGGTTGGGCACCCGGGAAAGAATCTTCTTGGTTGTGGCCCCCAGACTATGTAATGGTCTCCCCCTGGAGGTGCATCAGGCCTCTTCTCTGTTTGTGTCCAGGAAGGAAATGTAGCAAATTTGGTTGCAGTTTATGTTGTCTAGGACTGCACGCATGCAAATTGCAAGCTGTATAGTTAATTGGAACAATGAATTATGCTGTGCTCAAAAATACTATCTTTTTAAAAGCAATTTTATTGCTCCTGGTTACTTGATTAATCTGAACAAAACTGCATAAACCTATTAATTGTAAATAAAAGGTTATGCACAGGAATGATTTGATGGTAACCAATTAAGGCAGGTTGGTGTTTTAAAACATTTTATGGCCACCCATTGCCAAAAACTAGGGGAAATTAACAATGAAAATCCCTGGAACACTGCTGTTAGAGCCAAGATAATAATCTGAAAACATGGCAATCTAATTGCAAAAACTGACGAATATGGAGTTCCTGAGACTTGGGAGCAGAGGGTCCAGTAGACACAGACTGAAATCAGTGCTCAGAATGTTCTTGCTTTGAATGTAAAATGTACTCTGCTTTTCTCAGTTCTTGAAAGATCCTTTCATCAAGATATGGAAGCTTCCTTTTTTCCTATCCTTAAAATCAAAGTACTTCTTCTTTCTCCTTCTACCCCTCATTCACTGTTAATTCTGCAGCTATTGCTTTTGGTACAACTGCAGAGGTTTATTTATTAAAATGGTGTGTTTATGCTATATGAGGTGAAAAGGAAAGACGCACTGGTCTTTTCACAGAAGGGGAAAAACTTGATTAAAATCCAGGATTCTAATGACATTCCAAAATGTGGCATCACTGGGTAACATCCTCAACTACTGGCCCAGCAATCTGCTGAAAGAGCCCAAGGAAAACACTCCTGGGAAGAGGCAGAGGGGGCTAAAATGTCCACAATACTAAGCTAAATAAAAGAGATAAGTTCTCTCACCATCTGGATGTGAGGCGTTGTGTAAAGCTTTCAGAGAAAGTCAGAACTGTAGGTTAAAGGCTCTTAGAATCCTCTGCATCTATTCTACAGCAATGTCCTGCACATCAAAAGTGGTTTAGAATACCTCCATTCATTGGATAAGATGTTGCCTACAAACATATGTGATGGGAGTGCCCATTTGCCTACAAACATATGTGATGGGAGTGCCCAGTGGGATTTTTTGGGGATATACAACAAAATTTTCAAATTATTATGAAACAGATCACTCATGCCAGCATTAGTTTTTCTATTTTTATTTCAGGGTGAAAATATGGAATGCTCAAATCGGGTCCTTATTAAACCTTAATAACTAATGCAAAGATGGTCATAGCTCAACACCAGAAAGAACCTCAACAGTTTTGAGTAGAGCAGTAGTTAAACAGGGTCTGGGTCAACATTTTAAATGATAGCATAACTGCTCAACAAAATATGTTAGATGCCTCAGAACAGGTATAGTTCCAATCCAGGTAGTCTCCCTTTCTAGAATCAGCTAGAAAGGCTATCTTCATAGCCTTTCCCCAACAATGCAAATTTTTCTTAAACATAGACTTACCATTTCATTCCCACACTTGGCGCACCTACTTGATACAAGTTAGACTATTACAAAATTAAATGATTCATAAAGCTAGTTGTTCCTTGTTTTGTTAGTTGAAACTGTTTGTAAATGAAGTGTATCCATCAGTTTATACTTTTGACAATGTATCATGGTAATGTAAGTTCTTTGCCTATGAGCTGCTTTGCCATGTATTACTGCTAAAGTTTTAAATAAAGTTACAGTTTAAATGTAAAAAAAAGACATTGCACAACACTGAGGTAATTGCCAGAGCCTTCCTAAAGAACTGTAGTCTGTAGGGTGATCCAGCACTTCAAATAGTGGATATTAGCTTTGCCATCAAGCGGAAGGATATAGAAATAAGCAGAAAGTAAAAGTCTAAAGAACTTGTACTAACGTGAAGTAAGGCGTTTCTAGTTCAGAGGCTTGAGTGGGGCAAAGGTCCAACATAAATAACTAGTTAATTGTCCCTTAAGCAAGTAACCTATGCTCAATTACAGAATATTATACTGTTCCAGATTAAGGCCACTAATGCACAAGGGGGTAATGTTGGCACCCTCCCCAAACTGTGTCCTCCAAAGTGTTTAAACACTCCATACTTGCCATATATTGAGACTGAATGTTGAATAGAAGAGAGGTGGACATAGAGGAGAGGGCAGTTTGGTCTAGTAGGTAGGGAGTCAGACTCTTATCTGGCTTTGATTCTGCACTCTCCATGAAGCCAGCTGGGTGACCTTGGGCTCATCACAGCTTTCTTCTGAGCTCTCACAGCCCCACCCACAGTGTCTGTTGTGGGGAGAAGAATAGGAAACTTGTCAGCCACTTTGAGTCCCTTTAAATGGGTGAGAAAAGCAGGGTAGAAAAGCAAACTCTTCTTCAAATGAGATTCTACTCTTATTTTAGGCCCTTTCTGCTCTTACCTCCAGATCATGACTGAAGAGCCTCTCATCTGTACCTTGGGCCTCATCATCAGCACATTCACACAGATCAAGGAGTCCACCAGATCCGGATTAAGAGGTCCTTAATATGAATCTGTTGTATACCCAATAAATTGGGTCTACAACCAGACTAAGGGCCTTAATTCAGATCACACAGCCATGGGGGAGAGAATCAATCAATCAATCAATCAATCAATCAATCAATCAATCAATCAATCAATCAATCAATCAATCAATCAATCAATCAGTACCTGTGTGCTGCTAAAGTAAATGACTTGTACATTTTGCATATTTAAAATAAAAACCACAAATTTTCCAAACTTTACAGTGCATGGATTCTATATTAGTTTTATATGATGAAAAGTGTTTAAGTAAACTTTAAAAAAGTTAATGCCATTAAAAATGATTCCATTTCAGTGTCATTTCTGGTCTTGAACTTGAAGAACCCTTGGGTTTACTATAAACATGTGTGAAAATTCAACACAATGGATAAACACATTTTTGCTTTTCCCAGATCTATGATCTAATATGGCAAAAAGCAGAACACTCCATGCCCTGTTAATTGTGCTGACTGATAGCATACAGCAAGGCATACAGCCTTGAATGGGGAAATTGGCAGAAATAATTCTTGCATCTGTTGCCATCCATCACACAAGATTCTAATTATGCACATATTAAAAATCTTTTCTAGCAATGTCCTCAGTTGGTTGTGCTGTATATGTTTTACAGCATTTGTGTTCCTTTAAAAACGTGTTCTCTGCTGATACGTCATGTATGGCTGGCTATTTGTGTAGATTTAATTAAAATGAGAGCTTCATGCCATCTGAATGGGAATATGAGGCAAAACCCAAAAATATTAAATGACTAACCTCCTAACTTTTTATTTTGTCACTACATTAAACGAGTGGAATGAGAATACAGACATAAATGCACATAGAAGCTGACAGTCTTTGAGTTCTATTCAAAAAGCCAGCCTTTGAAGCATGCATAATCTCTTTGTTCCTGTGTTGTTTCTTGAGGCGCAATAATTTTTGGTAGCATTTGGCAAAGTTATAAGCAGAGACACTTTTGTTTTTGTGAATAATTTCTTGCTTTAATGTGATATGTGGACACATTTTTAGTGGACTTTTTACTGCTCTGTTCATATTTAAACAACTCCCAGCATTCAGTTCTCAGCATTCCATGACAGTACTGGGTCTTGCACAGATTTCTAGGAACTGAATGCTGAGAATTAAATTCAGGAATATCTGGAGGGCAACTGTTAAGCAAAGGCTGGCACTGTAATTGACACTGGGGAGAAAGGTGGTTCTATTAAGGAATATTCCATCCAGACTCTGTTTCCCTCATAAATGAAACACTAACCTTGCAGAAAATAATATGTACGAATCCATTCTGAACATAAAACAAAAGGTCCAGTGGTTCACAGTGAGACTAACACCACAGGCCCCATTCAAAACATCCATGTCCTTCTGAGCTCCTGGCAAACCCTGCAGCATGAGACCAATCTCCTGAAATGACACAGGTTAGGGAGCCAAGACTGCCTTTACCATCACCAGGCTGGTACCTGTGATCACCTGCCCTTAAACCTATAACCACTGATCTTTTTTAAAGATAACTTGATGGAATCCCTGGTAGAAGTAAAGCATGGTCGTTTCTGATCCAATACTATGTTGTGACCAGTAGAAGCTCACAGTTGTAGAACCTTTTCCCATAGTTGTGAGGTTTCCAGAAGCTGGGAGGTACCACTGTGTGATTGTGTGAGATGGTCCATTTGCTGGCCATCTGGATATAACATCAAAGTTAAAAGTTTGCAGAATTTGTGGTTAAACTATATCCTATGAGAAGACGTTATATTAAGGCACAATACAAACTCTTATAGACCCCAACTACATTACTAAAATAAGTATGGATGTAATCAAAATGCAAGTTTTCTGCAGCCCCAAGCAATCCCTCATATTCTTAAATGAGCTGTCAATTCACTATGAAACCCAATTCAAAGTATTAAGCTTAATGTATAAAGCCCTATTGGCTTGGACCCCAAATATTTAACAGAACACCTTCCACTGTGTCTTAAGATCTGCAAGTGAGGTGGTTTTGATAGGCGTGGATCTTCTCAATTTGTGTGAAGATGATGAAGTTCTTTGAAGCATGCCTGTCTCCTGATTGTACCACCACCTTGAGTAGCTGAGCACAGTTGGGACCCAGGAAAATATATGTGGAGAGGAAAGAATGATCTCTTGGCAGACTTGGGATGGGGTTAATGTCAACTCTGAACCCTTATAGTTCAGAATCAAGACACTGTAAGAAAATGTAGCACAAGCAGTTTGAAAAGACTCAGGCTTTTTATGCACAGGAAAGGGGAAGGTGCTCCCCTTGCTGCAATCTGACAGATGGGAAGGAGGGCTTCTCCTGCCCACAGAATAGAAGCAGGACTCTCAACTTTGAATCTGAAGATGGGATTCTCTGTTTGTGGATACACAAACCCTGCTGAGGAGACCAGTAAGTCCCCATGAGCAACAGCAGCAAAATCAGCGGGGCTGTTGCCATACACACGCACAAGAGAAAGAGAACCTGCTTCAGGCCTTTTTGAATTGCTCTGCTCCTAAAGCGCCACAATGGTGTTTACTGTCGCATAGCAGGGGAAGAGCATGGCATCCATATGGAGGCTGTGCTCTTCTTCCATATAGAATGTGCAATGAGGGCACAGTGTTATGGTGTTCACTCAAGGCAGCAGAAAGACACCATGCAGATTCTACCACTATAGATTTTCTTATTTCCCTGTCAGCTTGCTGGCACCTTTTGTTTTGTTTTCTTTGTAGGTTGGTGCTTGCTCCAATTTTTTTTAATTCCCATGGTGCATGCAGTCAATAACTTTGGCAGGTATTTAACAATTTCAATAAATAAAATAAAATAAATCTATAACGATGCTACATCGATACAGAAACCAGACATGTTTTAAAGCCATTTTCAATGTTGAAATATTTAGCAGTAGAGCTATGCTCACTTACCCACTGCCAAACATGTGCTTGAATGATTGATGGAGTCATATGGTTCCCAGAATGAAGCACTTTATTGTGTACAGACTTGGAGCCTTCCAAAACATATAGTACAGAAGCTGAAAGATTAAGAAGATCCAAGTGTTAAAGTGGCATTTGTGCAATGAGGAGTTTTCTATTTGTGCTAGACTTGTTTGTTCTATACTGTATACTCAGTATACCAATAAATTCAGCTGGCCAAACACTGCAGTACAATTAATCCTCCTGACCTTATCACTGATGACAGGTTAACACAATTAAATTTTCACATTCCAAGCACAATTTTTACGGAAGTGTTTGGAGTTTGTGGGAAGGCAAAAACAAGAAAAGAAAAGAAAATGCGCTTGCAGCACAAAGTACAGCTCAGGAATACATGATTCACGAAAGAACAAGCGATAGCAATAAAAATTCCTTTGAAATACTGTACTAAAATGTTGCACACTGCATCCTTTAAAAAAAGGGGGAAGAAGATACTTAGCTAATGGGAGCGGTAATGCTTACAACACATCTTTTCTCATGTGAGCGATCATGCCTTATGAATCTAAGCAATGTAAAAGATCAAATGGACATGTAACAAAAAACTCCACCTAGATTAGTTCGAAGTTGGCAGCTCTGTCAAGTTAGAAAGAGGATACATTTTGATTAGAAGCAGAAGGAACTAAAAATTAATTTCAGAAATGCATGCAGTCATCTCTCTGCTGTTTTGTCCTCGGGCTCATCAAAGTCTGTAGCTGATTTTTAATGTTCTTAAAAAAAAAAGTTACAAGACTATTAATCTTGTGGAGAATAAAAATACAAGATATAAATGAACAAGATAAGTTAGGGCAGAGTTCTTTTTTCATAGCTTTTAACCAAATGTGCTGCTGAAAGAATATAATGTGGGAGAAAATATGATTGTTAATTCTGAGCTGTAATCAGTGGGACTTCTGCATGAATGGAAATATCTTCATCAGACTTTCCTGTAGTCTAAGGCCAGTAATAAAATTAACAAAATAACAACAACAACAACAGTAAAAGATGTTCCAATGTATTATAAAATTGTAAAAGTTACAATTATTGCGTAGATGTTGGGTAGGTAGATGTTCTGTGGACATGGGCCCATCATTCTAGGTACTAAATGATCTATTTAATCTGTTCTTGGCTATTTTCTCCTTGTTAAGGGATACTGTGGTTGTATTACTATATGTCACTGAAGGCATGTGTGCAATTTAAGACTGAAACATGAATGTTTTATTCTGCAAAATATGTCCATAAAAGTAAGCACAAAAACACTGGAAGACTAAGAGGCCACTCTCAAACATGACGGTCGGACTATTTTAAGAGTTGTGTGTGCAACTCCTTAGGTATGCATGATCTTCCTTTAAGGAATCAACAGGAAAAAATATTGTTTCTCCTTTAGACACATATATCCTTTTCAGCCATAGAAGTCCTTTGGTCTGTATTGTATCGAGTACGTGACTACAGGTTCTGTACTGTACAAGATCCCCATACATTCCAGTAATTGTTTCCTCATTTAGCTGCCCAATATTGACTTCCCAGCTATGTTCTGTGAACAAAGCATACATGAAATCCTTCTTTCTCTTTCTCTTTAGCTTGTTACTAAGAAGAAACTGGAAGTGGCCAAACATTTAGTGCTATCTTTTTATATTAACGTCTTCCAAAATGTTTATTGGATCTTACACCCATCTCCACTACCCAGGTTTCATGTTTTTTATTTAAGAATTTATATCTTGTCCTTCACCAAAAAATCCCAGGGGCTGTTCCACAATAATAAAAGGATAAAATCTATTACATATTAATTGAAAAATATACACATAAGGGGGGACAGCTTTTCTCGGCCTTTATTGACTTTAGTGCTGCATTTGATTCAATACATAGAGGCTTACTGTGGGAAAAGTTAAAGGCACTAAATATAGAACCAAGATTATTGTTCTTGATTAAGACCTTGTACTGTAAGACCAGCCTAAGAGTCCGTACAGGTACGCATGGCTCTTTGACACAAGAAATTTCAACCTTCAAGGGGGTAAAACAAGGCTGTATTCTTGCCCCTGCTTTATTTAATTTGTACGTGAATGACATTACAAAGGTCTTGCAGTTTCCTGAGGCACATGGACCCAAAGTTCTAGATAGGCATGTTAATATATTACTTTATGCTGATGACATAGTCTTATTCTCTCAGACTAAGGTTGGACTTAGAAGACTTTTACAAAAACTCAATCTTTATTGTAAGGCCAACTTCCTTCATATAAACAAAAATAAATCAAAGGTGGTTGTGTTTGGGAGAAAGAAAACAAGACATAACTGGCATCTGGATGGGGATATCATTGAGCAAGTCAGTTCTTATCGCTACCTGGGGGTTGATTTTTCAAAGACCGGCTCCTGGTCCTTGCATTTGAAGAATTGCATGCTAAGGGCCTCAGCAGGATTGAATTCTCTATATAACCTGTTTAATTACAGGCATCCAGGCACTCTGGTCCCCATCATTACTGCATACAGAGCAAAAGTCATTCCAATGCTGACCTATGGAGCAGAAATCTGGGGTTTCTCAAACACCTCTCAGTTAGAACAAATCCAGACCCGCTTTTTAAGACGAATGCTAGGTATCAACAATACCATACCAGCCCCTGCTGTTAGAGCAGAACTTGGCATTCAAGCTATCCAATGCTCCATTAATATCAAAATATTTAACTTTTGGATGCGCTTAGTCTCTTTGCCGGGAAATAGGTTATCAAGAATGTGCTTGGAGGAACAATATAGGAATGAGAACACCAATACATGGGTCCATAAAGTACACAGTGAAATTTCTCGCTGTGGTCTGTCCCTGCAAACACTAGGGCATACCAGTTTGATAGCAAAAGAACGCTTTAAGCAGCGAGTAAAGGACATCAGTGCCCAAAATGATATTGCAAACCTCCGCAACATAAAATCATTAAAATGGTTGGCACGTACGAAATCTATTTTCCGAACTGAAAAATACCTGGTTTATAAGATGCCCTATCCGTTGAGACAGCAATTCACTTATGCACGATTTGAATTGACTGACTGCATGATGAAGTATGGTAGATACCTTCAGATACCTTATCAAGATAGACTGTGCATCTGTGGGGCAACAGAGGTTGAAAACCTCTTACACATTTTGTTTACTTGCCCCTTGTACTCTCAATTAAGAACAGCATGCCTGGATCCCCTTTTGCAAAATATGACATTTTGGAATGCAGAGCAAAAAGTGAACTACCTTTTGCAGGGAGAGAATGCTCAGGCAACATATAAGGTAGCTTTGTACTTGCTTAAGGCAGCCCGGCTCAGGAAACTTTTTATGGAGACTAATGGAGTGCCTTGTAAGGGTGACGAGGATTTGTAACTATAACATATGTACAGACCTGATTTTACTCTTGTTTATACTGATTTTATTTTTCTATGGTTTTATCTTTGTATACTTGATACTTGATATGGTCAAGCGACTAATCAATAAAGTTTATTCATTTATTCATTCATTCATTCATATTACATATTCTTAAAGCTTCTTTAAAATAAACCCTTACTCCTTCCCATCCACACTCACAGGACAACACCCAAAGGAAGCTAAACATCTCAGAAGAATGTTTTAGTCAGGTACACAAAACCTGATATTGTAGGAGCATGGCATACCTCCAGAGGAAAGCTATTCTAGAGTCTGGGGACTACCACAGAAAAGTCCCTGTTGCATGTCCCTGGAAGTCTTCTCCTTGAGATCTCAATACTTGAGCCGGTCTAAATGGGAGAAGGTGCTCAATCAGATAGCAAATTTCTATGTCCATTTCATAACACATGGACAGGAACCAGATGACACGTTTATAGCTCATTGAATGCCTATTGAGAGTACAGTGTCTGCACAACAATGCACCCTCATTGCCCATGCAATGCAGTGTCTGCATCAATACAGTGCTTTCCCCTTACTATGCCACCAAACATCTATGGCTGATTTGTTCAGGCACAGAAAAAATATCTTCTTTCGCAGGTCTTTTGAGAATATCTGAGGACCCACTATTTTGGATCTTTTCTGGAGTTTCCTTGGACTTAAAATCTTTTTAAATATTATTTTATTATTTATTTTTAAATTTGTTATATATTTTTTGTTTTCTACTTTGTGTTTTATATGGTTGTTTTTTATTGTACACCACACTATGGTACTGGGAGATAGAAGGAAGGAAGGAAGGAAGGAAGGAAGGAAGGAAGGAAGGAAGGAAGGAAGGAAGGAAGGAAGGAAGGAAGGAAGGAAGGAAGGAAGGAAGGAAGGAAGGAAGGAAGGAAGGAAGGAAGGAAGTGTAATGCATGGAGTCTTGCACTGGAGCCTGAGTACTTTATTTTTTTTAATTACAGCTTCATCCAGACAGCAGTTATTTAATCCATGTTATTTGGATAATCCAGAGGAAAGCATATCCCGAAACATTTTATTTCATATTATCCAAATAATGTGGATTAAATAACTGCTGTCTGGATGAAGCTTACTTCTTAGTTGTTTGCCCTGTGTTGAAAAGAGTATCTTTGTGGATGAGCACAGGTGGGCATGTGTGCCTGAAGTAATGCTGGGAGAAGAACATAAGAACATAAGAACATAAGAACATAAGAACATAAGAACATAAGAACATAAGAACATAAGAACATAAGAACATAAGAACATAAGAACATAAGAGAAGCCTTGCTGGATCAGGCCACAGCCCATCTAGTCCAGCATCCTGTCGCACACAGTGGCCCACCAAATGCTCATGGGCATCTCAAGCAGAGACAAGGACAAACCTTCTCCTGCTCTCGAGTCCCAGCAGATGGCCCTAGAAGCGCCCCATTTCCTCCCCCCCCCAGCCTGAAAGATGCACCTAGGCATTCGTTCTAGTAGCCATTGATACATCTGTCATCCATAAATTTGTCTAACCCTTCCTTAAAGCCATCCAGACTGGTAGCTGTCACCACCTCTTCTGGCAGCACATTCCATAGGCCGATGACCCTCTGTGTGAAGAAATACTTCCCCCTGTCAGACCTTACGCTCCTACCCATCAGCTTCATAGAGTGCCCCCTGGTTCTAGTGTTGTGCGATAGAGAAAAGAAATTTTCTCTATCGACCTTTTCTATGCCGTGCATAATTTTATATACTTCAATCAGGTCCCCTCTCAAACGCCGTCTCTCTAGACTGAAGAGGCCTAGACGTTGCAGCCTGGTTTCATAAGGGAGGTGTTCCAGACCCTTAATCATTCTGGTTGCCCTTCTCTGCACCTTCTCTAGTTCCACAATATCCTTTTTGAGGTGTGGTGGCAAGAATTGTACACAGTATTCCAAATGTGGCCTCACTATAGATTTATAAAGGGGCAAAATGACACTTGCTGACTTATTTTCTATTCCCTTCCTAATTATTCCCAGCACTGAATTTGCTTTTTTTGCTGCTGCCGCACACTGGGTTGACACCTTCATTGAACTGTCCACCAAAACCCCGAGATCCCTTTCCTGGCGTGTTGCAGAAAGCTCAGACCCCATCAGTTTATAGACGTAATTTGGATTCTTGGCCCCAATGTGCATTACTTTACACTTGTTAAGATTAAAGCACATTTGCCACTTGGTTGCCCACTCACCCAATGCTAAGAGATCCCTCTGGAGCTCTTGGCAATCTCTTTCAGATTTTACTACCCTAAATAACTTAGTATCATCAGCAAACTTTGCTATTTTACTATGTACCCCTTTTTCTAGATCATTGATGAATAAATTAAAAAGCATTGGTCCCAGTACTGAGCCTTGAGGGACCCCACTTTTTACTTCTTTCCACCCTGAGAAATTGCCGTTTACTACTACTCTCTGCTTTCTGCCCTTAAGCCAGTCACAAATCCAGGACAGAACCTGTCCTTTTATTCCATGGCTGGTGAGTTTACTCAGTAGCCTTTGATGTGGGACTTTGTCAAAAGCCTTCTGAAAGTCCAGATAGACAATGTCCACTGGTTCACCTTTATCCACGTGTTTATTGACACTCTCAAAGAATTCCAACAAATTTGTGAGGCATGATTTACCTTTGCAGAAGCCATGCTGGCTTTTGTTCAGCAATGCCTGCTGCTCCATATGCACACTAATTTTGTCTTTAATAATGGTTTCCATCACCTTACACGGAACTGACGTTAAGCTAACTGGTCTGTAGTTGCCTGGATCACCCCTGGATCCTTTTTTGAATATTGGTGTTACATTTGCTACCCTCCAGTCCTCAGGTACGGAGCCTGATGTTAGGGAAAGATTATATATTTTTGCTAGAAGGTCGGCAATTTCGCATTTGAGTTCCTTAAGGACTCTTGGATGAATACCATCTGGTCCCGGTGACTTGTTAACATTTAGTTTATTAAGACATGCCAGGACCTCTTCCTTGGTTATTTCTGTACAGTTTAACTCTTCAGAAAACACAGGCTCAGCTACTGGCATGTGTCTTCTGTCTTCCTCCGTGAATACGGAAGCAAAAAATTTGTTTAGTCTCTCTGCAATCTCCGTGTCTTCTTTAATTATCCCTTTCTCTCCTTTACTATCTAGTGGTCCAACTGCTCTCCTGGTTGGATTCCTACTTCTGATATACTTAAAGAAGTTCTTGTTATTTCTTTTGATGTTTTTAGCAATGTGCTCCTCAAAATCTTTCTTAGCTTTCCTAATGGCCGTCTTGCATTCGTGTTGAATTTACACTGATGGCAGAATTACTTCTGTTCATTACTTCTGAACTCATAAATGTCCATTTTTGTGGCATTTGTTTGCCACTTGTGAAAAGTAGACTGTTTCGACAGTGATAATTTATTAGTAATGTTAAGTTGTTGTGCCTGTGACGTAAATGCATCTGCCTCAGAGTTAACTGGAAATGGGAAGGCAGGTGGGGACAGAAGTGTTCTTTTGTTTGCCTGCTGCTACTGGAGTGGAGCAACACACTGCTAATCATTACTTAATCATTACATTGGCAAAGAGGAGTTTCAAAGAGGAGCAATGGGGCGACAGAGCTACTTCCTGAACATTGGACAAAGAAGCATGCTTTAAGGTAGAAATAGCACCTTGGATGTGCACTTTTATTGACTGTGTGCTCTTTCCAAATGCAGAGAAGGTAAATAGATTCCAATCTAATAGGGACCTAAAGTGGAAGGTAAGGTCTGTGTAGGTAGCTAGGCTGAAACCCTTTCCCTTTCCCTTTCTCTCTCTCTTTTGCATGCACACACTTGAACTAGGGTTAAGAGGAGCATTCTGTTTTTCTATTTCCAGGATTTAGCAATTGACATTTAAGCAGTGGTCTCTTGAGTTATTAATATTTATATTTAAACACACATAATCTCTAAGGATTACTTGAAGATAGGCAGGTAATGAGTAACCTATCATATCCTGGATTACACTTAACCTTTCCATCCAATAAGAATTTAAATTTAAACCTGGTTGAAAAAGCCTTTGAGAAGAATTCCTTACGTGGCTGCATCTCTTGCAAACCCTCTATTAAGCTGCACAACACAATGCAGTATAGGTTTATCACCTTTTAAATGTGAGCCAGTTTGGTCTAGTGGTTAAGCAGCTGGGCTCTTATCTGGGAATACCAGGTTTGATTTCACACTCCTCCATGAAGCCAGTTGGGTGGCCTTGGGCTTGTCACAGCTCTCTTCTAAGTTCTCACAGCCCCACCTACCTCACAGGGTGTTCTGTTGTGGGGAAAAGAATAGAAATCTTTGTCAGCCACTTCGAGTCCTCTTAAATGGGTGAGAAAAGCAGGGTGGAAAAGCCAACTCTTCTCCTACTACTACTATGAAAGATGGTGTCTAGATGCATTATGAAGTAAAAGATACATGAAGTATGCATGTGAGTGCATGTATGTGCACATGAACATGGGTGGGCGGGCAGGCAGGAACAGGTGGGGCACGTATGCCTGAAGTAATGCTGGGAGAAGAATTTACACTGACACTAGAATTATGATGTTCATTACTTCTGAACTCATAAATGTCAGTTTTTATGGAGCGTTTGTTTGCCACTTGTAAAAAGTAGACTATTTTGACAGTGATAATTTATTAGTAATGTTAAGTTGTTGTGCTTGTGAAGCAGATGCATCTGCTTGAGACAGCCAGTGTTCAATAACAAGGCAAACTAGAAAAAGGGATTACTTCTCACATAAGGCTCCTTTTTCTGTGAATAAAAGTGAAGCGCCCTCCCCTTTTTAAAACTTCTATGACAGTATTAAGCTTCTCCTTTCATGATGTTATGTTACGGAAGGGGAAAGAAGGAATAATGAGGATAGTGTAGGATATTGAAGATTAGTCACGTTGGCCCTTTCTGCTATTCTGGCCCATGTAATACAGGCTGTATCAGACACAGCAAAAAAAAAGCACCTCTGAGACACCTCAGAAGGATTGGAGGTGAGATTCTTAATTAGGGATGTGCACTAATAGGGCTTTTTTGCATTTGATTCGTAATGAATTGAATGTTAGAAAATCCATATTTATTTGAATAGGTCTCCTTTAAATGTGGTAGGATTCTATTCAATATGAATGTATTCATACATACGTATCCAATACAAACAAATACATATCTGATACATATCCGACACAAACGCATATATATCCAATACATGTCCCATAATATATCTGCTCTGAAAGTGTCAAATCCAACCTGAATCCACTTTTAATCCACTCTCAATCCATGTCGAATGCAATCTCGATCTGTTGCAGATGTGATTGGTGCAGCCACTTTCCCACCTCCCCAGGCCAGCGGCTCCATTCCGAGCCGCACTAGCCTGTCCCAATGCATCTACAGGTGTTCGGGTTTCAGAGCACAAAATTGTGCTCTGAACCTGTCCCGGCGTGTTCGGCCTGTCCCAGGGCATTCCCAGATGTTAGGGAGGGAGAGCAAATGTTCTCTCTCTCTGACAGATGTGGGCCCCGCCCCTGGCCTCTCGCCATTGGCTCCCTTGGAGCCAGGGGCAGGAAGGCCTGCCTGGTGCCTTCCCTGGGGTCCCGTTAGCTGCATGTGCCCGGATCAGGCCCATGCAGGTGGCAGGACCCCCACCCAACACCCCCCAACCCACCCAGGGGGCACGCGCATTCACGCCGCTTACTTGCTTGCCTCCAAGTCGCAACTGGCGTGAGGAGGCCAGGGACGCTCTGCGTCCACTTGTGGCATGGCCTCTGATTGGCCGGGTACCCACGCCTGGGCCGATCACCCATCAAAGCCAGGCGGATGCCTGGCCAATCAGGGACTGCACCGTGCTCAACACACCTTGTTTTCTTGTATTCTTACAGTTCATTTCCTGACTCTTAAAAATTTACTTGGGGTAGGTTCTCTTATGTTTACAGCACAGAAATTCTGCTTTCCAAAGCTCAGATGTGTAGGGGAAAAAATATTGCTACTCAGACAATATGGTTTGAATTGTACAGATTGATCTACATTCCATGCTCTAAAACCTTTCTGCATTCCAGGAGTATATTGAGTTGTCATGAATTTTGTTTTACTAGTTTAATTTTATGGTTGTGTCCAGCTGATACACCTTCCCTTTTCTGTATTTCTATGCAATTCAGCTTCACAGCTTCTGTTTTTTACTGGCACGTTTCACTGTCTCACATAAATACCATTACTCTCAAATGTCTTGTCAGTTTTCACTATTCAGCTTTATTTTCTAGGATATTTTTGAAAGTGTTACTGTTAGGACTGGTATGTCTTGCTTGTTTTTGTTTTCATCCCCATTAACTTTCTACTTCTGACTACTTTAAATAGGTAGGCAAAAAAATATTTTTACTGTAGGGAGACAGGATCATGGCTCCTTGGATCAGTTCCTACTGAGAAGGATATAGATAAATATGGCATTTGTATCTCACTCGACTTCCAAAGAACTTGTGGCAACAAACATAAATTATCATCTCTTTCATTTTACTTTCACAACAATCCAGCGACCCTTTGTCTTTCCATAGCAGACTGGGGTTCTGAATCCGAGACTCCTAAGTGCCTACCCAACAATCTTAAGTTGTCACAGCTGAGCAATAAGCAGTGTGGTGATAACACAGCAGGGGAGTTTGGGCCATCAAGTTTTAGCGGCAGAAAAGTCTTAGCATGTGGACAGCAGACCCTTATTCCCAGAGATTCCCTTGAATAAGGCCCAGCGCAGAAAGACCCTGATGAGCTTGGAGAAAAGAGCTTGCAAATAGTGCAAATGACTTCCTGAACTTAAATTTAGATTCGATATAAACCTCTATATGTGGTCCATAGGAAATAAAAAAGCTTCAGAGAGAGGGTAGCAAAGGTAAGAATGAATTTGCTGTATTTTCAGGTAACTCTTCATTGGCTTGCCTCATATGGTGAGGTCATTTGGAAATGTTGTCTTTTCTTAAGGTTCCATGGTGTGAAACAATTTCTTCTTTCAGCAGCTGAGTCTGGATTAACAGCAGCGTGCAGATTAGAGCTGGAGGCCAGTGTGTGTGTGTGTGTGTGTGTGGCGTGAAGCTTTGCTTGGAAACATACTTTCATCTCCTCTGCTGTCTCGCAGTCTAGATCCACAAGCAGTTGAGGTTATACATGCTGAGGCACACCGGTCTTTTATTATTTTCTTACCTGGCCGTATGCAGCTACAAGGGATGTATGCTTGGCAGGTATTAATTATTCTGTTTTAAACATGCAGTATCCTTCCTTTTAAGTCATGATGGAAAAATTTGTTAATTCTGGATCTGTGATTGATCTTCTTGAGAGCACAAAATCCATGAAGATCAACAACACTTTAAAAACTAAGTTATCAGTTGAAAACTTAAACCATATCTTATGGGTCCTTTTATCAATATTTTAAAAACAAACAAAATTAATGGAAACCCTTGCAAAGCTGATTGGAGTATGTTAGTATGGTCTCCACTGAGAGCGGAGGTCAGGAAGGGAATAAGCGGGCAGTTATTTTTTTTCTGTGTTGCTAGTGGCCATATATCACTATTGCTCCACCATGAAGATTTACATAGAAATAATAATCCATCAGGCTGTTGCTTTTTATGGCTTTTCTCACTATTACACTAAGGTTTTAGACAGTGGTAATGTGTAGGTAAATTCCCTCCCTTGTTTCTTGTTCTAACTGTCCTAACAGAAAGTAGTTGTCTGGAGACTACTACAGTTACAGGGGCACCATCTACACAGGCATGTAAGATGTTCTCCACATGATTTAGGATCTGGTCATCTAAATAGTAGGACTCACAGGATGCCCTGTATGCACATGTACCCATCCCCTACTGGCCACTGCACTGCCCCAACCATCACCCAAAGTGGCTTCTCACTAATCTTAGTTGAATGACTTTGAGGTCACTTCAGGCTATATAGGTTTCTTTCCCCCATATGGTTGCATGGGCAGGGAAATAGCAACTTATTTTCCATCTGGGTTTCTTTCCAGAGCACCAAAATTGGCCAACTTCCTGCCATATTTCCACTCACTGCAGAGAGTGTTGGGGTTCCAGAGCTGCTGCTTCCACCTCTGCGTCACTTGCCTTGGAAGCTGGACTTTTGCTTGTCATCTGGATGGAGTCACTGCTTCTCTGTGTGAAGAACAGTACTGAATGTGATGACCAGTAGTAAAGAACAATATACTAAGGCATTGTTCACACTAGGTCAGTAGATTGGCTCAAGAGATCTGTACCAGGATATGAAAATGGAGTGGTCTAACGGGGCCATTTCCCCTACTTGAATACTCTGTGAAGTGTCCAACTGTGGGTCCAAATGCAACTTTCAAAAGCAGTCCATAGATTGACCCAGCTGGTAAACAGGCCAGCTGACTGCATTTGCTATTTCTGGGCCCCTGCCCAAAACATGACCAGCTGGCAACTTTTGTTCTTGACCTCTGAAGCTGGGCCAAGATGAGCTGTCTGCATTGCCGGCAGCTTATCTTAGTTCATACCTCAGCATGGCTTTTAACAGGAGGATTAACAATTTGTTGATGCTTATTTGTTGATGTGGATCCTATCCATTTGGCCCTTTCCTTTCTTTGAGAGCAAAATTTGCCGGATTTGGTATTGACTATTTAAATCTTGATTGGACTTTCTAAATCTGAATTCAGGACCAAGTGCACATTCCGGGTGTTCCCATTTCCTTGAGGATAACATGGGCTGAATGCAAATACTAGTGTTCCCACTTAAACCACACACACACACACAAAAAAAAAAAAAATCCCCCCCAAAAACCCACCACCCAGCACGGAGAAGCTGAACCTTTTAATCTCTGCCCCTTTCCAACCTCTGTTAAGCCTGCCCTGCAAAATCAGCTGAGCGAAAGAACACACAATGATCCCTTTCACTCTCTCCTTTTCAAATCAGAAGCTCCCTCCTTGCCGGTTCTCCCTGTTTGCACTTAAACAGGAGAACTGACAGTGCAAATTCCCATTCAAAATGGAGGCTGTCATCTCACATGGAGAGGAGAGAGAGGCTACTCTCCCTTTCAGTTTCTCTCTGTAAAATGAAGGCTCTGCTGTGTGAACGTTGCAACAATGTATTGCTTTAGTTTTTTAAAACTTCCTGTTGGCATATCTCTCCTAATTGCAAGAATTTCCTTGCTACAATTGTATATTTTGAGGCTGTCTGGTGCTTTAATTTTTTTTTCTTTCTCCTCTTGTGATTGTGTTCAGAGCAGGCATGGCAAGAGGAGGGGGGAGACCTTTGCAGCTGTGAAGTCCCACCCACATCTGGCAGGCATTGGCCAGAAGGATAGGTCCCCAACCCAAATCTTGTAACTAAATAGGTAGCTCATGGGACCACCGTAGCGAACAGTACTCAACTGGTCCAGGACTGATCTTCAAACGTCATGTGACAAGCACTTTTTATACTCTGATTTAGAATGACTTGATGCTTCTTCTCCCCCTCCCCCAGAAATTACATGCAGCCATGAAGAATCCTATATTCCAAATCTAAACACACTTGTGTTGTTGTTAGAGAGACTACAGGATAGCTGTAATGGGCACAATGGTGAGAAACAGAAGAGTGATACATGACCTCTCTCACATACCATCAAATGAAATGACTGCTCTGAGGCCTTAGGGAACAGAAAGTTTGCAGCTAGACTCAGAAAAAATGGAGACCAATTAGGAAGCAGAAATGAACTGCATGAGAAGCTGGTAGTGTAGTCTATTAATTCTTGCTGAAATTACAGTGGCCTTCTGACACTTATGTACACTACATCATTCTTATATCCATCTTTTAGTGAACTGGTCTAGCCTGGTGCCCTCCAGATATGACTGGAATTTAACTCCCATGGCATTTGTCACTTGGTCATGGTAGCTAGTGCTGATGGGTGTTCCAGTAATTTCAGAAGGGTATCAGATTTCTTAGCTGGCAGGCAGCCATTTCGATTTACAGTAAGGTCCTATATGTGCACAAAGTAGCAGTTCTGGTGCTGTTCCTAGTGTACTGCATTTTTGGCACCTTTGGTAAGTCCCAAGGATGCTACACTTTTGGCACCTTTGGCAAGTCCCAAGTGGAGGGAGCTGTTGTAACAGACCTTACTGGAGGCCAGTCAATGGCATACAGTGGAGTGAACTTGTGACCAATAAGAAAACAGAAGCTTTCTAGAAAAGTGAATGCCACAGGCGTGTCTTTTATTTGACATTTGATTTCATATATGTTTATAGTATTAAGCTTTGCTTGTTCCAGACTTTTATTTCCATATGAAAAGGTTCATCATTATATCTGATGAGAAGGAAAAAGCTCTCAATTGTAGACCCTTTTTCAATAAATATCAAGTTTTTAATTTTGGCCTGCTGTGTATTTGAGTTTGACACCCCTGCTGTAGTTAGAAACATATTCCCAACTGGTCCAATGTTACCTAGAATATGTATTTTATTTATTTTTTGTATGCATATCCACCTTTCTTCTACATGACTCAAAGCCGCCACCATTATTCTTATTCCATATTGTCTTCACAACAACCCTATAAGGTAAAGTGAACAGATGGGAATTTAATAGGCCAAGGCAAATTCAGCAAACATGGTTTCTAACTAAATTTGAGGTTGATTATCTCACTTGCATAAATTCTGACCTTTCTTAAAATAAGACATAACACAAGAGGTGGCCTCATGTTCTCAGACCTTCTCTAGTCCACCTGTTTTACCACAGCATGTTCAGTAGAGGGAAAGGGACAGATTCATGTGTGAAAAATCCCACCTTGAAGCCTTAAATTAGCTAGAACTTTGAATAAATGTTCTCCCACCACAACTGTCTTTTTTCTTTTTCCCTATGCTAAAAGGAAGTTGCTTTAAAAGATGCATGCTAGCAAACATTGTGCTGAAAAAATATTGTGAAGGGGAAAGTTTTGCTTCTTACCGTTGTGAAATTTACTACGCATGTTTAACATTTATGAATCTTGTAGCTGCAGTGAAAATGGAAGTCATTCCATTTCAAGTAGTTGTAACTGCTCTAGTGAGCCGAAAAGAAACCTTCAACAGAGCCCCAAATTTCTCATTTCACAGCAACAAACCTGACTTTTTTTGCAGGGGAAGCTTTTTGGTCAGCTTTTTGGCTCTTTCAGGAGTATCTTAAATACTTTGAGCAAAATATTGACAGTACTGTATAATGGCAGCACAATAAGAATTCCAGATCCTTTCCCAAAGAATAGATGGCAGAGTTTTTTGTTCCTAAGGCTGATATGGTTTGTTAAGCAAACAGGTCATCTTGTGGTGGTAAACCATGCAAGTAATTTGTGAAAGTGCTTTGCCTCTGCCTTGGGAATCTAAAAAAAAGTTTTGTTTTTAAAGGGCCAGTTCCATCCAATGAAAGATTGGATTGGATATACTATGACATTTTAGGAAAAGGAGAGATAAAATAGTTTGGACTCCTAGACCGTGTCTCCACTTACTTCTACAAGGTGCTCCCATTGTGAGAAATAGGTGCCACTGCAACCATTTCCATTTTTGCATTTTTTGGTGGCAGTGAACACTGCACATTGATCACACCAGCTCCTTTGCCAGGGTAATCACCTCTGCACCTCTGAAGTGCCTCCTATGTATAGTATTTTTCTCACCCTGCATGAAGGCAGTACGCAAAAGCCTCTGCACTTCAAAATGGCCGGGACACCTCTCCCATGGGCCCAGATTGGAGCTGCTGCCTCCCCCAGAAGTATTTCATGATTTCATGCTCCACACCAAATCAGTAATTAGTCAACTTCAGGGCAGACAGTTGATTACGGGCTGAAGTGTGAATTGGCCCCTGGTCACAGCTTCTACCAATAACGTTTTGCTTTTCTGTTTCAAAATTGTTGTTTTTGTTTAATTCTGCTTGGTCACAGCAGGAGCTGTATACCTTGGAAGGAACACAAAGTCTTAGTTTCTTCACCACCCTCCCTTAATATGCATTTTCTTTTTCTGTGGTTTTTATGAGCCTCAGGGCAGGAACTGTCATATTGGTGGTATGTGTAAATTCCTCTGCGATACTTTTTGCAATAATAGATTCAATTTAAAAATTGAATACAGTACTATTTCCAGCGCATAATGATTGTTTCATGGAAATCAATAATAAAAATAATTTGGAGTGTTTCAGTGAAAGTGGGGGTCTCATTCAGTGGAAATGTTAAGTAAAAACTATATATCGTAACTCAATAGACACTGTTTGGAATATGCAGAGTATAGCAGGGCACTAATTTCACACCAGATTGTCACTTTTGTGAGGAAAATAATCTTAAGAATGGCCTTGTTCCTCTCTGCCACATGGCTACTGTTGCTACTCCTGTTATGCAACTCTTCTAGTAACGGTAGCTAAAGTGAGTTGTTTTGGATAAATGAGAACACATAACATTTGTGAAGGACAAGATGAAGTATGAGGGTTTTGGGTGTTTTTTTAAAAAAAACTTATATAGTCATTATTTGTTAAACTATACATACTATCATGTTTGTGTCTAATCAATCAAGTTCTGAGAATTCTTCAGAACAAGTGATACATTTAAAAAAATAATAAAACCCTAAAATGTGCTATTTTGCATCTCAGTGGCTTTTTATTTTATTGGATTGATTTAAGACTGAAGTTCTGTGCTTCAGTACAACTTTTTTCTGAATGTAATGAGATTTATTATCAACAAAGTAGGTTTTAAGTTTTAAGACTTTTAGGCAGGGTTGACATCAGGGTTGAAAAAAAGTGGCTTGAAAGTAGTACCCTAGAGGTGGTAGCATTCAGATATTAGAGTTCTCATTGTACCTCTGATTCAGTTAGTGGCTTTTGAAAGGATTATATTTTTAATTATGTTTTACCATTTGATGTGTTGCAGTCTCATTGTAACCTGCCCTGGGACCATTCAATGAAGGGTGGGATATAAATTTTCAAAATAAATAGATAAAATTGCTCCAGGGTCCAGTTAACACAGTTGGTGGACCACTGTATTACAAGATGATGGACTAGATGGACTGTAGCCTGATCCAGCCGAGCTCCTCTTATGCTTGTGTGAAATTCAGAATTTCAAAATGAAAATAGTATGCCATTTAGTAGAATGTAGGCTTTCATAGCTGGTTGCAATCTCACTTCTTGCAGTTTTGGGGTTATTATGCCCTGAAGTTCTGTGAACTTACGCTTTTGGATGTAGCTAAGTAGCCATATCTGAAACCTCAGTTTCATAGAAGAATAACAGAACAAGCCAAAAACTGCAACAAGTGTGTGTCTGTCATTTAATTGTGTATTGGAAACCTCTAATTTGTCCCTGGATTTTACCTGGTTTATTTTCTTCTGTCTTACTTAAGAATCAAACTTCCATTATGATTGTTTTTTCTTGATTTCAAGTTAATATATTTCCATTTCTTCTTCCTTGGGTGGATATTGTGGATCAACTGCACTTTGAAGGCAGAACCGTTAGAAGGTAGATCCAAATAGAATGGTTGCATGAAAGCTTAAGTACTCAGCTTTCTAATATGGCCTCCTTTATTAAAGGCCTGGTACACTGATGAAAATGATGCTTCTGCTAAAAAGGTTTTCAGACTGGTTTGTTTTTGAACCGGTTCATTTCTTTTTCTTAATTTTATAATAAACATACAAAATCTAAGAAAAATGTTTATAACAGGAACATCAGTAAACTCTTGAATTAAAAAAAGAACTGTCGTCAATACTACTTACCGCCAAATGGGTTAGTATATAGTTAAGCAACAGCCTACACATATACATACACACATATATACACACATATACCTATACACCCATTTACACATACATAAATGTATATATAAACACACATGTATAAAAAAGAAACTCTATCGCAAATATTTTGAAAAGTGGGAATCAAAAAGAAAGATTCATTTTTCAATCAGATGGTTTGACCAAGTCAGATATGAACTGAATCACCACTCCTGATTTGGGGAGGGCACTTCAAATTTGAACAGAACCAGGGGGTTCATCCAAACCAGAAGATGAACCCAATTTCAACCAAACCATTTCAAATTTGTCAATATTTAGCCTTTCTAGAGGGCTCTTAAAACTTTTTAAACCATTATTTTTGGGCAACTTACAAGTTTAAACTTGTTTGAGGTTCAAATCAGAATGGTGAAAGCTTCTTTGAGTTTTAATAGAGTTACAATTTTTAGGTTTGTGCACATTTCTAGCCTCTGCTTCTCCATTTTGGAGCCAAGAAATAGTGTTTCCCAGTGGTTGATAATAGCACCTCCGTTACAGGGTGCGAAATCATGCCCTGCAAACATTGTATCTCTGATGGTGATTGCAGTTGTAAAGAGGGACCACATGACAGCTGCAAGACACTTGCTTCCAATGGCTATGGATACCTTGGTTTGGAAATGGAGACATGTCTAAAACAGGAAGCAGAATTTGTTTTGCATTGCATTCTTATACTTTCAGTTTATTGCAGTATAGTATTCTGTGTCACATTTGCTGCCCTTTTATTAACTTTAAGCTTTCCAACAATTTATCCTAGGAGAAAATGCTGATATCACACTGGAGCTCACTAGGCATCAGTTTCGAAAGAACCATCCTGAGCACTATGAAGTAATAGTTCCATATTTTTTGAACGGTGAGCAGTGGAAACCACCAATAAAGAACTTTAATTCACAGGTATGTCATTGACTGTAACTTAGTAGACAACACAGATTATGAAGACTACATAGTAAGTTAATATCTCTGATATTACTATGTGTAATTTGAAATATATAGTGCTCTGTGGAATCCAAGTCAAAAATGGCAGTGGAACCTATCTAAACAAAGAATGGAGAAATCATTTATTTCTTCTAAAGGTGTAAAATATTTACATTTTGTCACCACCAATAGTTTAACTTTAGTTGGTAGGGTTTTAGGATATCTGGTCTTTGAAATGTTGCCCAGATAAAAGCTTCTGGATAATGGCTTCTTTGTTTATATAAGTGAAGCCATTTAATTCAGATTTGTTACTTTTAAAATAATGCTACAGTGAGAAAATTGGAGAGCAGCAAATCGCAGAATACAACTAGAAATAGATGTCTACTGAATATTACAGTTTATCCAATGAAAAGCCATCAACCTGCACTCCAATGCTTTCTTTAACTGATTTTACCAGTTGCAGAAACCAATTTTGGTCAATTGCTCCTTGAGTAAGATAGTTGTGGCACCTGGAATACAAATCAATGTTTATTGGAAAGTTAGGTTTTCTTTCTTCAGTAGGACTAAGGTAGATGTACAGATCTGAACCTTAATAGAAGGTTCATATAAAGTGTTATTGGAATAGACACCTCCTTACATTCAATTTATCTTTCACACATTTTTAGGTAAAAATGAATAATTGTTTTAAAAAGAAAAATTCACCAAAGAGATTTTCATAGATGTAGACATACATATGGAGTCTCAAGCAAGTTAACACAAATGTCTTATGTGTTATATATCTTCCCAATTCTATTTTTAAGTCACTGAATGGGAAACAGATGGCCTTCTAGTATAGTACAGTACTTCAGATTTCAAATTTAGTAAGTGTGGCCTTTTGAAAAGGTTGTAGTACAAGAGCTTTCTGAAGCAACGATAAAAGTATTTATACCATTAATTTGTTTCCCAGATGGCTTGCAACTCAAGGTAAATGTTAAAAAATAGTTGTGGTTTGGTCTATGGAGTAGCATTGCTTACTTCATATGGAAAATGGAGGAACTTTAATATAAAATGCCAGAATACTCACCATGAGAAAATCAGTAATTTTGAAGTGATGGGGGGAGAAGAAAATTAATCTGAGCTTGTCACATTATTATCAAAAATCAAAGAGGCAGATTGTCCATTTTATTCATTGGAATGCTGAGGTGCCTGCAGAACTTTGGCAGAACCTCTGAGATTTTGCCTTCCCAAGCAAGGCTTGCTCACATATCATGTGTTAGAAGAGTTTCAAAAATTGATTAAAAATCACAGAATAGAATTATAGTGTTTAGGCAGATAGGATAGGCTGCCTCTTTAACTGAAGGCATTAGTGAAGAGGGCCATTTTCACCAACCATTAATATCATCAAACATGGTTGAGGGTTTATTCTTCTACAGTGGTTGCTCTTCTACCTATAGGGATAATCCTATGGAGTAACATTGGGTTACTGTAACAATGGGACTATTCTGTGAAATAGCATTGGGTGATTATTACTCTGTGCCCTAGAAGCTGGGCTGTGATGTGTTGCAGGGTGCAATTTTGTCACCAGTGCAATGACCTCTAAGGCCATTTTCTGGGATTCGAGAGCAGGAGAAGCTTTGCCATTGTTTCTGTTGAAAATCAGGCTTCTGTGATTTCCCCAGAGTTTGCAGTGTAAGACTCTGCAGTGATCCCCAAAAAACACCACTCAAAAGACTAGTGAAATAAAGGTTTACTTAAAACTCAAGAACAACATGGTACAGACTGACCTGTACTCAGCCATCTTAATAGGAAGAGCTAAACAAACTAACTGATGTCCAAGCTCTGCCTCCCCCTTTAGCAGGTTAGGCTGACTTCTCTCTCTCACACACACACACACACATGAAATGCTGTATTTCCAACAGTTTCTACCTGAGGTGCCCATGGGCAATTGGTGGGCCACTGTGCGAGACAGGATGCTGGACTAGATGGGCTGTGGCCTGATGCAGCAGGGCTCCTCTTATGTTCTTATGAGTGGTTTCATTGAAAACAGATCCTTTCATTGCTTCTCCAGTTGGGGCACAAAAAGTATCTCATTCTCTTCCTCAATCATTTGCTGTTCCTTTCTATCCACCTTTGGGCCAGCTATAAGGACAGAGCTATCATGAGTCAACAAAAACTTAAGAACATAGAAGGAGCCCTGCTGGAGAAGGCTACCTATGTTAGAACTGGATTTTCTGTCATGAGCATATAGTGCATTGTGCTACACTGGGTGTATATTGGGATCGGCTTGGGTATGGTAATCCCAATATAGTCCTGAGAAAATTGAGGTTTTTGAACTGTGCCTAGAGGCATCTTAAATGTATACTTCTTGTGCATGAAGTTTCAGCCAGTCCTGTGAATTTGGAGCTTTGTGCTCCAGCTCTGTAATTTTTAATATGTCGCATGTTTGAAAGTGAATCTCTCCATTGCATGATGGTGCAGTAAGGTAGGCCAAGCCATAAGATATTTATGGGATTCTCAGGGAAAGGCTGTCTTTATTAGTTTTAGGTTTTATTTTCCCGTAATACTTGATATAAAGATCCAGTATTAAATCAGTTTTGTTTGGAGACATGCCAGTGATCTTAAAATGTGTAGGACCCATGTAACACAATAATCTGAAGTAATTTTGAGAGTATTTCAATTTACCTGCACCCTGGGGCTTGTCCAAGTGAAAATGATAGGTCAAGGTTAAAAGCTAGGTAGGATTGCTTCATGAAAAGACAGTAACTGCAACCAAGGGCTGTAATTTTGACTGAGAAAAGACTGCTAAGCTGCAATGTTCATTCAGTGGAGGCACCAGACGAAGGGCCCTGCTTGCCATACTATGAAATGAGCAGATCTTGTAAAACTTCAGAGCCGGGAAGATTTGGAAGGAGTAGAAGAATACTAGCAATAGAAACTAAAAGGTTGTAAAGTAAGCAAGTCACTGATATCTATAGTCTGAAAGCAGACATGTAGCTTGTGCTGCTAGCTATGGCTGCAATGCAAGGAAAGGAGATGGTGGTATAATGTGTATAGGACAAAAAAGCATAATATTCATAGAATTTTAAAAAATTCAACATATCCCATTTTTGTGTTGAATTCAGGGAAGAAACCCTTGAGGTGGTTTACTTCCCCCAGGAAATAAAATACTCTTCTAAGGGTGCATCCCCATGGTCCCTTTTTGGTTCTCTCTTGCGTCGGATTTTAAAAATGCATGTTGTAATTTGAAATAAAGTGTCCCCATGTGGTTTGGGGCAACACAGATTTAAAACATACTTTCCTGTCCCCATGCAAGCCTCTTTTTGTGAGCCCACATCTTTTTCTGCCCACCCCCTGCCCACTGCAGCGATAATAGGCAAAAACCTCAATTGAACCTCCACAACACAACACAGATCATCCCTTTACTTGGCTGCCAAGAGTTAAAAGCAGCTAGAAGCATAACTGAAAGCAGCTAACTCTCTCCATAACTAATGCTTGTAACATAGTTACAAGCATAACTTAAAGCCGCTCACTCCCTGCAGCTGTCTTTGTGCAGAAGCTGTCCAGCGATCTCTCTCTTTCTTTCACATTACTGGAAAGGGTAGAGAAATTCTGTGCTTTCTATCAGGGGAAAGTGATGCTAATTATCTTAACAACGGAGGGATAAAGATCTATCTTCACACACATACTTCTCCCTGATAGCAAGCACAGAAACTGTCTCCACTCCTACTAATGTGAAAGAAGAAAGAGATCGGTGGTCTGTTTGTGCACTAAAATGGAATGGACGGAGGCTAGATGTGACAGCTGGCTGGCTGACAGGCTGCAGGGAGTGACCTGCTTTTAGTTATTCTTGTAACTATGTTAGAAGCATTGGTTATGCTTTTAACTCTTGGCAGCCAAGGAAAGGAATGTTTTCACACACACACATAAAGAGCGAGAAAGATTAATGTAGCCGGAAAGATACTTTAAATAAATCCGTGTGCGTCTTCATGCTCCCAGGATAATCCGCAATTTCCCCCTAAGTCAGATGTAGTACTGTTGAAAGGGTTTTTTTTTTCTGCTGTGGATTTTCCTCCTTTGCGCCTGATGTAGCCCACAGTAAAGCTGTGCATGGAGATGCTCTGAGGCAAAACAAGCTTAAATTTGGAGTATTTTTGGCATGGAGATGCACCCTAAGGATATATTTTTAAAAAATGCCATTTATTTAATGTTAAGAAAGATATTTTAAGCAAAGAATATTATGGTAGTTGAAAAATACTACCAAAACTTTCATTTTCTCTTTCTGCTAACAGAGTCCAGACCATCAAACCAGACTGAGCATGAGTTTTCTGAATTTACTTGCATTGGACTGCATTCTGAGAAAGTTGCTTTAGGATTTTTAATATTATTATTGTTGATGCTTGCTTTCTAGGTAGGGGTTAAGGTACAAGTGGCTGCTCAACTTACATCCCTCCAAGTGGTCCAGAACTACATATCCCAGGATTCTACTCTCATTTGTGCTGGCATAGGATGCTGGGAGTTGTTGTTCTAGACATTTGGAGAACTGCAAGCTGACCAGCCCTGCTCCGTAGGATGTTGCCTGCAAATCCTATGTAGTTGATCCCAGACAGATGGACATTGTAGCTCAGTAGAACTGGATTTGATGAATCAAAGGCTCCATATAGTCAAAACTGTGGTTTTCCCAGGGATTATATAAGGCAGTGTTTCCCAAAGTGTAGTACGCGTACCCCCAGGGTACGGGAAGAGTTTGGTGGGGGTATGCGTGTATGTACCAAAAAAAGAAAAAATAAATATATTTTGATTTTTATTAAAGCATATGTTTTTTATGAGGGGTACTCAGTGTTACGAAAATTATAGAAGGGGTACACATATGACAAAAGTTTGGGAAACACTGACCAGCCTGGGGGTTCCTCCAGACAGGGATGGAAGCAGCAAAGCTGACGGGATAGGTGCAGAAAATTCAAAGCTTCTAGTCCTCCAGTCTGGAAGACCAAAAGGAGCTTTGAATTTAAGGTGGAGCATTGCGTGTGTCTAGAGGCACTCTGAGTGCCAAAGTGTTGGCACTTTCAAATTGTGGTGATGAAGAAGACTTTAGAGGTGCAATGTGTACTAAATTTTCTCTTTTTCTGCTGGCACGGATATTTAGTTCTGGGTTTTATATTTATTTATTAGTCACATTTGGATCCCACTGAAGTTACAGCAGTTAAAAGACATTAAAAAGAGTTAAAAGCAGTATATATCTCCAGTATTACCCATTAACTGGCGATTTTAAAAAAATCAAGGTCTCTTGTCATTGTAGCATCATTGGTCCATTTAGTGGCTGAGCAAAAAGTAAGAATACATATGTCAGTATGATCTTTTTAAATTAATAGCTCAGATGTTTAGCTGATGTGTATGAGCCAAACATACATAATTTTAGTCCAAGTGATTTCTGTAATCTGAGTAACAAATTTTGCTATATTGGGCATTGTGGAACATGCTGAAGCTGAAATCAATTTCTTGGCTTACACGGTCGAATGTGGTAAAAAATAATGTGAGGATTGTCTCTGATTTATCTAGCTATTTTCAAGTGGCTGTGCTGAGTAAATGTCTCCTTCACTGTTCCTATAAGAGTTTTGGCTGGAGGCCTGTTTTACTTGAGAGTCTCATAATAACCTTAGCCAAATTAATGTGACCGCTGGTTCTACTGCCCTACCTTTTACATGCCAAAACTTTTACATATAAGGCTGCCACTCACACTAATTTTACTCTGTTTACTTACTTTGATCTACACATATGAGGTAGCATCAGAGACTTGGACTTCAGACTCTTGTTGGCTTATAGTTTATATGTTCCTCTTTAGCACGGTATAGCAAAATATAATGTTACTGTGTTTTAAGGCAAGCATTAAGATTTTCCATCAGAAGAGATTTTGCTCTTATTTAGGAATGCAGCAAATAGCTGGAACACGGTTTAAAAGCTATAACCAATTTGATACAGTTATGACATATTAAAGAAGTATTATGCTGTAAAGTATTATGCTGTTTTCACAGTGAACTCAATTAACTCTTTTTTTGACTAGCCTGACCAAGCTGCATGTATTTTGATATCCAAAAAGGAAAACCTGGTGAGCATGTGTGATGTGTTCTTATACAGGTAAAGACAGCAGCATCCCATGTCTGCCATAGTAGCTTTTCCACATTTTTCACAGATGATTCTGACACCTATTGTAAGGACTTCAAAATTCAGATGAGCAGGTGTTCTGCTTTGGAGGGCAGACTTCTCTTCAGCAAATGCTCCATATGGAGGTCTGCTTGCCCCAAATCTCTAAAGATTAACTTGGCCCAATAAATACAGCAAGAGCCTTGAAGTAGCTCATTAAAAGTCAGCCCTTGCACAGCTGACTGTCATGACCACCCAAAATATTTCTGCAAAGGTTAATTTGACAAAATGTTCTAGACAACAAGTTGCCCAAGAGCAAGATACAACAGAAATATTCAATAAACTAGGTGCCAGCTTTGAGGCCTGTCCTTCCTAGCTCGTATACAACTTGCAACAGAATTCTTCCTTACACAGTTCAGAGTCTGATTCAAAGGTTTTCAGGCTTTCCCTACCATCACTGGATTCTGGAGTTTATAGCCTTGATTAGCTGTAGGCCTTTTCTGCACTGGGCAGATTATACTCAAGGCATGACTAGCATACAGATCACAGGTTCCTATTCTGGGATATAATCCAGAATAAGGCCCAGTGCAGAAACGTCCCTAGTCCTCTGTGATTAGATTAGATACCCAGCTCAGTGGCCTGAATGAGAATTGCTTAACTAGAAACTGCAGAGGAACAAAGGACTCTAACCCTGGTTAAGTAATTATGCAGGTTAGGTGGTGACAGTCTTCCTTTGAGGCATATGGTAGATCTCTTTCCATCTATATAAATTATACACCTCTTCAAAGCTTTCAGTGCACAGGACTTTGCAGGATGTTTGTGCAATTATTATACAGTAAGGTTGTGTTTACGCATCACAGGGGGTTGACTAGGGGCCGATTCACACTTCAGCCTGTAGTCTGTAACTAGACAACATCTGGGCAGTGCATCTTCACTTTCAAGAGGCATTTACAGACTAGAAACACCCCCTGCATGCCCAGAGGTTGCCTAATTGCAGACTACCTATGGAGCATGAAATCGTGCACCACAGCCCTAACTGAAGACTTACCTGTAGCCTCCAGCTGCACCTTTTCCAGTGCAATGGGGGTCATCTGAAGTGCCACACAAACTTGCGATTGCACAGGGTGCCAGATCAAAGATACTGGCACCCAGGAGTGGATCAGCCACACGACTGAAAATAGTTAAGTCATCAATCGCACAGGGAGTAGGCTATCGTTAACTAGCGCTTACAAGTGCGAGCACTAGTCAAAGTTAGTCTCTAAGGCCCTTTCTGCCCTGGCTCTAAAAATAGATTTAGAGCCAGTTCGGGGAGGGATTAAGACGCAGCTTCCGCATAGGGAACCCAATTAGGGACCCTTTGAGGAAGCCATGTCCGCATTTCAGCGTGCAAGACAGGTTTCTTAAACTGGTTTTGCCGCCAAAATCCTATCCTGATGTAAGACCTAAAAAATTAGGTCTTACATCTGGCTCTTCCCCTGAAACCATTTTTGAAGCAGGACGCTTCTGCAAATGGCTGGGGAAGAGCCGGATTGCTGGCGCATGCCCAGCTGTCAAAGAGGGAGTGAATGCATTCTCCCTTTTTGACAGCTGGGCCCTCCACCGGCCTCCCTGATTGGCTCCATTGGAGCCAGCACAAGGAGGCCACAGCCTACCCCCCCCAACCCACCCGGGGTTGCGCATGCACGATTTGCTGCTTACCTACTCACTGCCAGGCCACTTCTGGCAGCGGGAGCCTGGCGTGCATGTGCGTGTGTGTGCTGTGGCTTTGATATATTTTTGGTGTATACAGGATAGTACATTGTATTAACAGATGTTCATCCTTGAGGCAATGCTTAAACAGTAGTTAGCATGTACAAACTTGCTTTTCTGGGAATAAGACAGGAATCACGGTCCATAATGTTTTGGGATACCTGCAGGCTCCAGTGAGAATCTGAACCCAGTCAGTTGCAAGTTTGTGCAGACTAACCCATATTTTCAATGGGGAAGGTGTAGGGATTTTTTAAAATCAGAAGTTCAGGGGTTCTGCACTACATTAGGATTGGGCTGTTTGAATGCAATCCTTACTAACTTTGAAGTAAGCAAATTCAGTAAGACTTACTACTGACTACTCTCTCTCTCTCTTTCTTTTTTTTTGCATTTTCTGACCCAAAGATAGATTTTATGGATTAGATAATGTGGAAAGAAACTCTGCCATTTTGCTGATGTGTTCTCTCACAATCAAAGTGAATGGAAGGTAGAGTAAAACTTAGGTGTAAGCACTTAAATCTGAAGTAAGGTAGTGAAAAAAATTAGAATGCAATTCATTCCTCACATCATACAGTAAAAGGTCATACATTCTCTGTTCTCCTGAGATCAAATAAATTTAGCCTTTTAGTGAAAAAAGGAATTAAAGGGCATGAAAATACATAGTATGCAAAGTAAGTGTTACACTGAAATTTTTAAAAGGACTTGGTAAGAACAGAGCAGACTTTGAACAAAAGTGAAATATTGTACCAAAGGGAAGTCCTGCACAAACTCAGGCTGCGTCCAGATAAGGTTAAAAATGCACAGCAGCTTTCCATTTGCCAGATAGGTTTTATGATTCTCTACAGCAGCTGTACATTATAACGCAATACTCTGGGTTTAAAAAAGAACATTCACAGCAGAGAATTCCATTCCTCTACATTTCCCTATATGTTTAGGTAAACTGCACAAGAACATGTGGCAAGAACTTACCTTCACCCTAGAACACATAGACCTATCAGAGCTGAGAAAACAGGGAGAGGCAGAGTAAGTGAACAGGAGAATCCTGCTCTGGAACATCTAAAATGCACTGTATTTGAGAATGCGGAAGCAAACAGTTTTCCCTCCAGAAGCACTTTTCTTCAGAGTATAGGTACACTGTTGCATTTTTAACATGTCTGGAGGCAACCTCAGGAGTATGTTCTGTTGCATACAGTAGGAATTTATTCTGGATAAGTCAATAAAGCACTGGAGTCCTAATTCATTTTTCTAAATTTATACCCTTTTTGCCTTCTGTTCTGGAAGGCACTGGATGTGGTGAAACAAACCTCTACCTTTCGTTGCCCTGTGATGATAATTGAATCTTTGCACACTCAAAATGATTCAGCATTTTAGTTTCGTAGTTCTTTTCTTGCTATAGTAAACCAACCTTTGGCAACGTATTAGGAAAAAGAGAAGTTTCTATCTAAACTAAGGGCATGTATGTATCAATATTTATTGGAGGCCAGGAGCCCCCCAAGAAAGCAATTGCAATCAGGACATGCCATTGCCTTTCTGTAGCTTTTGAGCTTCCCATATTTTGTCTGGTTATTGTCAGAATGCCACAAGTTCTCACTAAGGCTTGAGTGGAAATAAATAGAAGGAAGGTTCCATGCACAGATAATGCATCCAACATAAACATGCAGATCTTGCTTCCACTGAGGACACAGCTGTCTTGCTTTTTCTATAGCGTCACATTATTTATAACAGGATGTTCTGGGTCTTGCAGATTATGAATTGAAGAGTTCAGTTGTTTTCTTTTTCTTCAGCATCTTCAAAATCTTCAAGGTCTGGAGAATCCTGTCAGAATTCACCTAAATGGCTAAAATTAGCTAGTTCCTTTTGTGTGCAAAATTTAGTATGCTTGTTACTAGCCTAAAGAAATGTGAGGGAATCTGGTAAAGAAACAAAGGTTCTTTTGATTCATTCAGCCAAAACTGCACAGCTAAGTCTGCCCTCTAAGACAGCTGACTTTCATTGGCTAATTCTGAATTCTGCCTTTTTGAAACGAAAATAATTTCTGGGAATGAAACTGTTCCTAAAGCCAAACTGGTTCTTTCCCTCCCAAAGTTATTGTGATCGGAGACACTTGGCACTTGTCCTTTCTTTACAAAGTTACTATTTTGAAGATGAGTAAGATTTTTAACTGAATTTCTGTCACAAAAGACAGAAATAACAGCAGCAGCAGCAACAACACTCAGAACAGTTGAGCATTTCTGGACATCTGTTAGGATCTGGCTAGGAGAACTGGCAGTTGAAGAAGTACTAGAGACTTTTCCCCTTATAAAACAAATATCCAGAAGTTAAGTAAACTTGAGAGGATTAAATAAATGACCTGAAAATCAGCACAATTACATTATTCAGACAAATCTTAATCATAATATTTGTGCAATCCTCACTTTGTATACTGTGTCATCAATGAAATTAGAAAAGGAGACACAGAGAACAATTATGATGCTAGTCCAGAATTCTTGTTCTGTTTTCTTTTAACTTAGAAACATAAATCCAAGCTTCCACACATTGTGTGAGACAGTAAACTGTATGGGCATAGCATTGTAAAATCATAATGAGTAAGTCATGTGTGAATTAGGTGTTTTTAGAGTTCAAGGGTAAATTTCAGTATGTCTGCCTCTTTGGATTATTGTCTAAAGCAAGTTACATTTATGGAAAAACCAATGTGCAATTATTAATTTGTATTATTCACAAAGGGTTCAACTGATTTTTTTCCAAGAATATGTATTAGTTTGGTGGTGAGGCCTGTGGTACAAACAAAGCAATGACTTTGCAACTCTTGATCATTCTAGAATTTTTTAAAACCTCCTTCAGTTAGAGATCATAAGGTAGGCATTTGGAAGTTCCCTTCATGCACCAAAAATACTGAAATTGTAAGTTAAGCTACCGGCCTTAATACTTATGCTTTATTAATAATAGGACCTTTCTACATCATTTTCATTATGTTCACTCCTAAAATAGTGTCATAAACCATATTCTGTCTCCAACATGAGACATACAAAATAATGCAATTTAAAATACAATTAAACACATTATAGAAACTCAGATTAAAAGCTAGTTAGAAAGAAGTCAAGCCAAGCAACTATTATTTAAAAGCCTGGATAATTGAAACCGTCTTCATCTGCAGCCTAGAAAACTGTAACAATGTCACAAAGTGGAAACCTCTGCAGAAAACATCAGTGCCTTTGTACTTGTAACATATTTATTTATTTAATGTTACATTTTTATCCTGTCCTTCGCCCAAATGCACTAGGGTGGGTCACAACGTATGGTAAAAATAGAGGCACTAAAACATTTAAAATATAGCACTCCACTCTCTTCCTTCACTCAAAAGTAACTATGCACCAAAGACCTAGTGAAGAGGCATGTTTTAACCAGGCACCAAAAACTATGTGAAGTTGGTGCCTGATATACTTCTATGAGAGGCTATTCTATACCTGGGGGGGGGGCACCACTCGGGGACCTCAACCCCTCTCAAAACTCCAAGAAGGCCCTCACTTTGTGATCTTAAAGCTATATTCCAAGGCTCCTTAGTGTTTAACATAGATCTTTGGGTCTTGAATGGTTTACTGCAATTGACAAAGCAGTGGTGTCATATGTTCAAAGTGACAGCTTTGAACTGTGAGCCCCTCTCCCACTGGTGTGCTACAGATCAGGTAGACCTTGATCAGACCCGTTTAAACAAGTCTACTGATGAACTACCCAGTCCTGGTCCAGAACACAAAACACACACCTCCCATGTTTGTGATGGGGTGTGTGTGTGACTTTATTTCCATTTCCAAAGTGTGCTGGCAAAATGCATCTTGTGGATGCTCTCAGAGCATTTGGAGCCTGGCCTTGAAGCTCATGCATGCTTTGTGTCCAGGGCAGGGCTAGTGTGTACTGCTGCTATTGTGCAAATGGTACTATTCTAGACCATGCCTGGTTGGTCCAGACCCATGAGTTCTCACTATAGACACATAAGTGCAAAAAAGGGTCTAGGACACACTGAACACTACTCACCTATGTGAAAGATCCATCAACTAAGTACTTCATCTTTGCCTACACTGCATCTGTACATTTAACTCTCACCTATCTCATTGATGCACCCGACAGACATAGAACATCCACTGCTTTACTTGAATCAGATCTAATGAAGAACAAATATGTGTTTTATGGGCACACTGATCATGTTTCAGGCTAAGCCTCTGGATAACCTCTCCCATCAGTTTTATATGCTTGTTAAATAGCTAGACAATAGGAATCCCAAAGTTTAACTGTTCAGTGGCCAAGCAGTATATCCTCAACACAGCTTTTTGGGGAAAAAGTCAAGTAGTTAACAGTAAAACTTACCAACTGTGACTGTGCTTCCCTGTCTCTTGCACCCTTTGTCTGGAAGAGGTTAAAGACTGTGTGCCAGGCTGTACTAGCCACATCCTAGATCATAGAATCATAGAGTTGGAAGGGACCTCTAGGGTCATCGAGTCCAACCCCCTGTTCAATGCAGGATTTTCTATCTAAACCATACCAGAGAGATGTAGGTCCAGCTTCTGCATGAAAACCTTCAGCAAAGGAGAACTCACTACCTCCCGTGGCAACCTATTCCGATGACTGATCGCCCTCACTGTCAGGAAGTTTTTCCTAACATCTAATCTGTATTGACTCCTGGAAGTTTCATACCATTGTTTCTAGTCCTCCTATCTTGTGCAAGTGAGAATAGGGATGATCCCTCTGCACAGTGACAGTCCTTCTGATACTTGAAGACTGGCCATGGGATAGTCTGGCACGTACAGAAGTGGCTTTTGTACTGTGTATGCTCCATGTCAGAGCATACTTGGACTGGTCTTTTTGCCCAAGTGTGACAAGGCTCTTGATTGTTCCTTTCTTGGTCCCTTGATCATAGTAAGCTTAAACCATCCTATAGCTGTTTGCATCTTCTTTAGAAGGTATTGACACAACTTTGTGAGCTTCTGGACCAGATAGATATCCCATGTTTGCAAGACTTAAAGCAGCCATGTGGGGCAAGGGCTGAGCATGCAAGGGGTTGATAAAACTTGGTCAACTTGGGTTCATATAACTGAAACTCAGGCTGCAAATATAAACCAGATGGTGCTCTGAACACATTTTGTCCCTGAAGTGCCTGTAAAACCATCTCAGCATGCTGTCCTGGGGTTTCATAGTCTTGCCTTCTATGCCAGCGTTTTTCTTTCTTTCTTTTTTTCAAGGCTAGCACTCGGTGGAAAAGCAGTCTTGAAGACACAGAAAAGTAGTGATAGCATAGGAGAAAAGGGTTTTACACCAGTTTAGATCTGATAATGGAGTTCCGTTTGGACGCATAATGAGTTTTTCTGTACCTACATTCCAGCTATCACCTCACTTTGCATTCGGCCATCTTGTAATGAAGTGGTCCTTGAGGCTGGACCACTTTATTACAAGATAATAAACACAACTGGCTATTCATATTAAACCACAGAAATGAGCTTGAATTCTCCTTGGCAATTGCATTTTCATTAATGTGTAGCATCACAGGACACAAATAATTTGCATTAAAAAAAACCTAGGTATTTTATATCACTTGTTTATTGGTAAACAAACCCAAACTCCAAATGATCTTTAAGTGAAACAAACAAAAAAGGCCTACTATATTGCTTCATAAATACACAAAATTCTATAGTGAGAATTTACAATGAGCAAGAGGTAATTCCAAACACATTTTGGGACATCTGGGCTATAAAATCCTTCTGGTGGATCACACGGGCTATGTTGCTTAACTGTTTTATTTTCAATTAGCAGTGAGATGAGACGTGGAGGGCTTCTTATTTGGATTTAATTTGAAATGCTCACTTTGAGAGGCACTATGTCCCTGAGCTTGTTTACTGGGAATTCTGTAGCGTGTGTTATCTGCATCTTGGTTTTGGTGGAGCTGTGAAAAATAGGCATGTCTGTATGGCTTTGGAGCAGTGGAAATGTTCCATGATACAACAATTCCTTCCCTGCCTTTTCTTCATATGTTATAGAAATTTCCATTAACTGTGCTTCCCTCCCCTCAGATGGAGCTTATAAAACATTGCCATCTTTTAGTAAGAATTTGTAATACGTAGAAATCATATACCTCTATTTCTTTTTCTGACAATCAATTTATAATGTGCAATAGAATTTGCAGCAAGCTCCATTTGCCTTTTGGCTTCCTTGAAAGCTCTGATCATTAAAAAAAAAGCAAATTAGGACCCTCAGTATCTCATTTTGAAAATCCATGGTGTCTGCACAATGCCTGAATCTCTTGCTTTATTGAAAGTTGCTCCTGGATTTCTTAAAGTCCCAAGCTCTTTTTCAGAGTAGCCTATCCTAACTCCTTGTGTTAGCAAAGCAGCTAAAGAAGTGGCAAACAGAAAAGTTGTGAGACCCAGTTACAGCTTTCTCTTTGGAAAGGTTTTGCCTTTGAACCTTTGCCTTTCCCCCAGATTTCATAAAAATGCATAGTAAAAGATCCACTACCATGCAAAGCATCACAATGCAGACATGGGAAATACTAGAGAGAATAGCAGGTCAGTAATAAACCTTTGTCAGTCTTATCAAAGATGGGTGGGAAAAAAAAGTTGGATGTTAACTTTTGATAGTGTTAGCTCACCTTTCACTTAAAAGTATCAGGATAACTTAAAGGTGTATTTAACTCCCCCCCCCAACTTAAAAATACAAGAAAAGAGTCCATCCAAGGTCTAAGTAACTAGGGCTGCATCCCCAAAAGACTTATTTGCCTCCCTAGTCTCCCTCTACTGCCACTCTATTCAAGCAGACTTTAAAAGTGCCATGCACTTCTGAAATAAGCATCCACATGAGACGCAGCAAAACGCGGGTTTAAAACGCACCTTCCATCCCCAGGGAAGCGTGTTTTCTTTCCCTGCATCTTTTTCTCCCCGCCCCCTCTCTTGTTCAAAGGAAAAATAGCCATTGGTTCTCTGTTTGTCTCCCAGATCTCCGTCCCCCGAAATGGCTTCCAGTGCCGGCTGCAGCCATCGGCCGGGGGATCGTTTGCTCATTCATTCTTAGCATTTTCACAGATCACTGTCTAAATCCACCGGTAGAGCAGCGGTGACTTTAAGTACACCCACTTCATGCCTGATAACAATGTTGGCTCTTTGAAAGTTCTGTGCTTCAGAAAGGCAAGGCAAAGAAGGGAAGCTGCTGCAGTTTTGGGAGATGTGTGAATATGTTTCTGCTGTGTGTGCAGGCGGCAATCCCTGCCCCTTTTGCCACGGAGCGTCCCCAAGGTAACTGCTGTGAGGAAAACCTGCGACTTCCAAAAAGAGTGATGATACTCTTCTTTGAAGGGCACGTATTTTGTTGCGGGTTTTCCTGCTTTTGTAGCACTGGAAGCTCGTTAAAAACCCTGGCATGGGGGCACTCAGAGGCAAAATAAGAGTTTTAGCACACTTTAAATTGCTTGGGGATGCACCCTAAGCTGGGCTATTTGGGTGCTTCCATAAGTACCTATGCTGGAATACCAGTAAGTATTTCTCTCTGGCCTTTTCTGCATTACCCTTCCAGAACAAAAAGCCCTCATACTAGTGTGTGTTAGATCAAGCCCTGCTTCCCTGTTATGCTCCATCTGCACTGGACAAAGGATGGATCAGGCTAGGGCACTGAAAATTGTGCCCTAGCCTGGTATAGATTAGTTGTAGACTTCTTTAAAGAGGTCTACAAGTGGCCCAGCACTGCTGGAACAAACAATAGAGATGTACAGATGGCATTCCCCCTTTGTCTGATATACTATGAATGATTTTTTTTTTTTTTGGTGATGCCACCAGAAGGGGGTTCACTGCAAAACTGAACAGGCTGGAAAGTCTGAAGACAAGGAATTTTCATTCCCACCCTTTGGAGCCAAGCCACTGCCTCCAAGGGCACTCCAGAAGGGCAGGAGCAGAATGGGACATCCAAATGCAGACACTCCTGTTCTTCCCACTGGCAATCCATCCCAGCTTGGAATGGGTTGCTTGTACTGGGATGGGGAAGCCTGTACTGCATCTAAGTGCAGAAAGGACCTATGTCTGCCCCAGTCTACTTCTTTTGAAACTATGGTATCATCCTGATGGCTATTTCTAGCTCTTTTCTGGAAGTCTGTGGGGCTCGATGGACAAACATATTGAATTATTTTTGGTTCCTGATCTGGCTCCCCAAGACCGTAACACAACTGTATACTAGTAGAAACTGTTCCAAGGTCCCCTTGTGGTGATGGGAGACTCCTGACCGCTATGTAACTGTGTGCAGTGGCCAGGAATGAGCTCAAGAATTGAAAACATTCACAGAATCATGCCTGGGAACAAAAAAAATTGGTGGACCAGTTCACAATTCTGGTCTGCATCAGCAGTTCCAAGCACATTTGGGGCTGCTATGAGTGGTTTCCACTGAAAGACTGCTCTCTTGGGGCTCTAGGGTGGTGTGTAGTGTAGACTGTGCCCCCAGGGCAGCCACTGCATGCCAGAACCACATCAGTGGGCCTTCACATAATCTCAGTTACTGAAACCCACTGATCTAGATTACAAAAGAAAAGTGTAGAAACGACCTAGGGGTCTAGAGGAACACTATTTGCTCTTTGAGTTGCTGGAGTGAATTAATTTCCATCAACATCTGCAAGCCTGTGTGTTCAGCAGCAACCCTTGAGTTTAGGGCTGTGCACAAATATTTATAACATTTGTTATTTGTATGAATTTGTATGAATTCAGACATTCATACATGAATTGAATGTCATGAAATTCGTACATTAATATTTGTATGAATATGAATGTTTCTGAACATTTGTACAAACAATTTGGGCATTTGTTAAACTGTGGATACATATGCATTCGTTTAGGATACGTATCCAGGATATGTATGTGTTTGTTTGAAAACTGCTTTCAAGACAACACTGGAATCCTGTTGAGAAGAAATATCACATACATCAAGAATATGTCTCTTTTTTATTTTGATGTCTGAAATTAAAATTATTAGGCAGCAGGGCAAAATATAGTATTCATTACAGCAACACTTTCTTAAAAGAATATTTTCTATTTAAACTGTACATTCTTACACTGAAATGTCCTCTTCCCTTTTCCACATGAAAATAAGGTGTGGAATGAGATCTGATTTCTGCCAAAGTGTAAGTGTATCGGCAGGAGGGATCCATTCCACCCTGAGTGGATTTCTATATGCATGGAACTGTCCTGTGAATGGATTTCAGTACATCATAATTTTCATTTTTTGTTTTGTCACAAACACCTGAAATTAGTTCATACAATCCTAGTGCTTGCATATTTATTTATACGTTTTGCATCCATGGATATGAAAATTATTGCCTAAATAATCTTTTTTTTTTAAGAATCCCATCTCTTTAGATTGTACATTGCTACGCCTCTTCTAACCTGAGGTGTTATACCACTGTCCCCCCGCCCCCAGCTTCACTAGCTTCTATGGGGTTTTATTCATCCAGAGCCAACTTCCAAAATACTCTGTGTTCAGCTGTAAATATAAGCTGCCTCCTATCACTATTCGAAGAGGCACTTTGTAGCCAGGCCCGTTACCAAGGCAACCGGTCTGAGACACAATGTTGAAAAAATACTTTTTATTGATACACGATAACCAGTTTCAACTTATGAACTTTCTTCATTTATACAAAGACCCTAAAATCAGTCTCACTGCTCCCTTTCAGGATCCTACACCTTAATTCACTGCTTAATGCTGTACCTAGGGACCCGGTCCTTATCCTAATCTAACCCCCTTCAATGGGTAAGATAACGAACAATAACTGTCATTCTGCTCCCCTTATTTAAGCCTTTCCCCCCACTGTTTACCTTCTCTGATTGGTCAAGCTGCTAGAGCTTGCTCACCTCCCTTCTTTCTTTGGGCCTGTAAGCTCCGCCCCTCACAGGCTTGCATTCTCAACTAAATTTACTCTACAATACTTACCAAACTTACCCACTGTTTCAGCTTTACCGTCACATACATTACCTATCCAAATATATGTAAGATGGAGCATTCTATTTCATAATTTATAAGAATGCTATAATAAATCCTTGAACTGACAGATATTCTGAATATTATAAAGTAGATCACTGTAGAAAGTGATATTACGACGAGTCACTATTCCACTACATTGTGTTTATTCTATTTTCCAGAATTTTTTCTGTAATCAGGAGTGAAATCTCTCCATTTAGCTTTTTTTTTTTTTTAATAATGACAGTTCACTATCTGTTTTTCTACTTCTGGCATTTTTCATCTTATCAAAAAGATCACCAAGGACAAGAGGAATTTAAAAGAGAAAGAAAGCAGGGGCTTCATCTTTGGTCTAAATTCCACAGTCCTTCTGTGAAAGTAGACTGAGCATTCAGAATGATTGTATAAATTGTGTTTACAAATTAGCAAAGAAGAGTTCATCTCAGTTGCACTTTATGGTGAGATGTTTAGGGAGTCTGAAATCTATGCTAAGTGATCTTGGCATGAAACCCATGTAATAGAGCACAGTAATTGGCTTGGAGGGAAGTGTGAGGGTTCGGGAGGAGAGAATAATATTAGGTGAATAAAACCCAAGTAATCATTGACAGCGTAGTAAGTTATATGACCTTGAGAGTTCATTCAGAGAAGAAAGCTGTCTGTTATTGCTCTGGCAAAGGCTGTTAAAATCAGATCAGCTTGGATTAGAATCTGAGTAAAATGGGACAGAATTAAGCTGTATTTGCGTATCTCTGATCTCTTCAAATTCTTTTTCTATATCAAGGGCACAGTACAAGTCATTTTCGATCAGCCATCCGCAGCAGTTATTCTGATGTGGAGATTTTAAGAAATCTAGTGAATTCATGAGAGCATCTTTCCCAATTAAGCTTTGTAAGTAATATGTGTAATTAACAAAGAAGGAGAACTTAGGGCCTATTTACATACACCTCTGTCCAGCCAGCTTGAGGTGGGAAGCTGCCCCAGGCTTGCCTTGTGGTTCCAGGGGGCTACTCAAATGGCTACTGCCTGAGCCAACTTGGGGTGGTCTTTTATATTTGTTTTCACTGGAAGACATGACTAACGGCAGTCTTGTACACTTGAGCTAATCAAGTATTCCAACATACACCCTGATTTGAGACAAGGAGACAGGGCACCCTCAAAGTACAGAAATTCTACATTCATGTCATTATGCCCTGTTCCTTGCTTCAGGGTGGAAAAAGGAGGTTTGTTCATAGTGAATTGGGGTGGGGGTGGGTCATATATGCCCCTGACTGGAGACCCTTGCTGTTATGGAAATAGAACCTTACAGTTATGGTGTGTAGATAAAATATTCTTATTAATTTAGCTGATTTTAATCAGACTTTAGTCTGCATAACGTTATAAGGTGGTGTATCTCATCTGTGATAAAATAATATAGCAGTGTTAAAATGACCACCAGCAAGTAAATCAATATTTTAAAATACCAAATTATAAAATGACTCAAGTGCAGACTAACCTGAGGAAGTCCTTAAGATATATAAGGAGGACACTCCAGAGAACGAGGCTCACCAAGGATAAGACACAGGATCTGGTTTAATCTACTCTAGTAGCGTCCACTAGTGTGCCAGAGAATAGTACCTCAGTTGTGAATATAGGTTTGGGGGCACATTCATTTGACTACAAATGGTTCTTCTGGGACTCAAACTATTTAGGGTTTTAAAGTAATCCTGACAATTTAAATCATTAAAGCTAGTGCTTGAAAATTCATTGGGCTTCTTTGAGAATTTGTTGTCCATTTAGACTTCAAAGAAGCCCAATGATTATATAGCAGGATCTGCACCCAGGAAATGCTTCATCTGTAGTGCAGACAGGTCTACTGAGAGGGACATGACGTTAGGGTGGGCCCCCTTGAGGAAATGGCACCAGAAACCACTCCAACAGGAGACCACTTTGAAGAAGTTCCTATTGCATTCTCCAGCCTTGGACTGACTACCATTCATGTGCACAGGGCACCAAGGAATTGGTCTCCTGGGTGCAAGGAGCCTGGGGTCCCTTGAAGTGGCCTTGAAAGTGTACCATTTCTCGATGCCTGGCTAAAAAGAAACCCAGCCAGCAACTTTGGAGGCTGGGAACTTTAGCTGGGAATGAAAATGAAGACTTTGATTTTGGCTACACTAAGTCCTGAAACTGTTTGCCAAGGTAGGCTTGTATATGATAACCAGCTACAGTTGGCTATCTGTTAGTGACAGTAGTAGAGAAGTTGCCAAGGCACATCTGGACACCTTAGATTGTACTGAACTGGGCTTTGATGAAAGCCCTGTTTGGTGCAATGAAACGTACCTCTCCAATCATCTGCCTTCCTTGTTATCTCTGATATATTCAGGTTAAGAAAAAAACAGAGAGATCTCGTACTTACGGTGACTTGAATGACCAGTATTAAAACTGCTATTTGGTTGGTTATCTTGCAGTTTTTTCTGTGTTTTGATTTTGACCTAGTTTCAAGTTAGCTTTTGAAATATTGTTTTGCTGCAACTGTTGCCTATTCTGAGTGCCATTTAGTATAAAACCCAGGATAGAATTTTTTTCTTTTTGCAAATTAATAAATGAGTGTGAAAACTGCTTGGGATACATATTCTTTTCTGCTTTCCTGCCAGCCCTCCGTTGGAGTTCAAGTCCTGGCTTGCTTAATGAAGTCAAATAAGTGTGAGAGAGTATGCACAACTTTGTGAGATTATTCTTGGGTTTAATTTGAGACATGTGAGACATGCATTCCTGGAAGCAAAAGTGGACTATAGAGATCTGAATATGCCCTGTACTGCATTGAAAACTCCTTCTATACCCTCTGTTTCACTGCCCATTCATTCTTTGAGATTTTTCAGCAAATGTATGTTACATTATTGTATGTAAAAGTTACAAAACATGTAGGAATGATGCAGAAAAATACTTCGCTTGTCCTGGAAATTTGGTTTTTGGCAAAGCATATTTTAAGTGGAACTTTGGATTCTAACTTATTTAATAAGCTCAGTTAATGTAATTGTTTATGACATGATAATAATTCCTTTTTAAGGTCAACACAGGCTCCATTTGGTTGAATATTGTGCTGGCCTTACTAAGAGGCAATTCTGAAAAAACAAGCTTGGAAGTCTACTTGACTATTTTTTGTTGAAAGCCTTTTGAAAGTTTTATTCTTCAAAACTGTCAGGATATCCAAATGCCAAAAGATACAGCCTTTGTAAGGTAACTCAACCTGGAAGGAGCAAAATTCACAGCCTCTTCTCTGGCCTGTGGAAGAAAAGACCATTTTACGATTTTACTTCTGTCATTTTTGAGATTGTATCCCCGTACTGCGGTTCTCACCCTTTTGTTGACTGTATCTGATACTCCATTCCTTCTGAAGGATTCGTGTCCACAGTTGTAGAAACCATGGTCATCTGAATTAATTTCACCCTTGTCAGTCCATTTTAGTTCTCTGACTCACAAGATGTTGATCTTTAATTTTGCCATCTCATGTTCCTGTTTCCTCTTAGATTGATTATGTAGTATGTTCCAGAATAGAAGTTTGCTGTTCACATGATAGTGCAGGCTACAGCAGGCCCCAGGTGAGGCATGAGTCTGCATTAGCATGTGGACAATAGACTCTCATCCTGAGCTATATTCCAGGAAACAGCCAAGTGTGAACAGGTCTCCCGTTTGTCATGGTTCATAGATCTTACATTCCAAGTTCCTATGCTATATTGTCCTTTACAGCATCAGACTTTCCCTTCACTAACAGACACAGCCAGAGCTAAGTGACCTTTCAGCCTTGGCCCAGCTGTTTCACTCTTTCAGGAGCTACTTCTAGTTATTCATTGCTCTTCCCCAGTAATATGTTGAACTCCTTGCAACCTGAGGTGCTTATCTTTCAATGCCATGTCTTTAGCCTTTTGATATTGTCTATTAGGTTTTCTTGGCAGGTAGTTTCCCATTTCTTTCTCCTGTGAATCACCTTTAATCAGAATTCTCCACTATGACCTGTCTGTCTTGGGGGTCCCTGCATGGCATAACTCATAGCTTCATTGAGCTACGCAAACCCCTCCAACACAGCAAGGCAGTGATCCATGAAGGGCAAAGAGACTGTAGAAATAGCGTTTTAAAGCTCAGAACCCTGCTATAGTTGTTAGGGCACTATGGGAGTATTGCAACAATTCAAAGATCCTTGCAACAGTTTCATGGCTGTCAAAGATTTGCTGATTAGAACCTATATTGCATGTGAATACTGGGTCATTCAAGTATAAGGCAGACTGAGGAGGGAAGCTGGCTTGATTTTAGATAAAAGCTTGGAAATAGGAAGGGCAGCTGAGTTTCCAAAAGCAGGATTAAAACTCCCAAAGAACAGATAGTGCAATCTCCAACAGCATACAGGAGAAAAACAAGAATATTATAGGTTTGTGTTTTTTCCACCTCATTCCTTGGTATCTTCCAGGAAGCACCAGCTACTTTAACTTTTATATTTGACTTAAATACAACCTGGTAATGCCTGACAATTAATACTTCAGAAGAACTAATGTGTTCTTCCTTCTGCTCCGTTTGCAAAAGTCTGAAAAACTACTTTCTGTGTTGTAGCATCTAATTTTGTTTTCTCAAGTTCTTCATTGTTGATCTCGTCCAGATGTAGACACCCTGTATTTAATATTAAAGTGATAATCAATTTTGGTTGTAAATATTCATGGCTTTAAATGCTTCCCTAGTGTTCCATGAATGCCAGAATTTGAGCCTGAAACATTTATTTAGGATGTTATGAGGACCCAATTACTGCAGAAGTCACCCAAATGTAGTGCAGCATCTTAATTTAGCTGCTTCCACATGTGAAGAGAATGCTTCTCAGTCTGCAGTATCTTGCTACATAGAACTCAGTTGCAGCCTCTGTCTTTGCATTGGTCTGCTGTCCATGTCTTGGGAGACTGCCTTCATCTCCACCTCCTCCCCCAGGCGCATCCTTGAGTGGGAGTGTGTGATGGCCGTAATGAAAGTGCTCATGTGACTCCAAACTGGTGTTAAGAGGGTTGACATTCTTTTCTGTGGAAGCTTTGTAAGAGCAAGTGCAGAGCTAGGATTGATAAAACAATACCAGCTAATAACCTTCAGCCTGTAAATCACCCATCCCTAATAGTTACAGCTGAGGCTGTGGTCATATTTAAGGTTTAATCCACACCAGGAAGGCAAGGTATGGTCATTTTATAGGCTTTCTGTGACTCCTTCCAGATTTGACATTCTTCTGTAAATTGTTTTTGAAATTAAAGAAACGAGATCTGATTTCCTAAATTATTAGTTTTGGAGGATAATCTGTCACACCTTCATTGTGGGGTTTTACAACAGTATAAAAGTATGACTATCGATCCTGTATTCAGGCACATATCTTAATTTCTTGTGAAGTGCTAAATCATCATTACATTTAATTATTGTATGTTTCACCAGCATAAATTTAAAATAATTGTCCAATACCCTGTTCTTGACGTGCTTACCATTGCTTAAAAAGAAATCCCACTAATTCCTTCTTTCTCTTTTTTTAATTTTAAATCCCATCCTCCTGCTGATGTTCTTGAAGTCTTGCTTTGTATCAAAAAAGACTCCATGCTGTAAGTTTTCTATCTTCGATAGAGCAACAGTGCTTGCATTTTCTTTTTTGGGGAATAATGAGATTGTTCATCCATTTCATTTCTCAGACTCACCCAGAAATACTGAAACTTCGTATAAAAGTTGGAAGTGAGCAACTTGTCATCATCCTCAACAGAAATGAGTAAGTTATATTCATTTGTATCTCTTGAAGTTGGTAATGCTAGTAAGTGGATTATGAAATAAAAATGGATGGAGTATGTAATGAGACGACTACTGGCCAGGTTGACAGAGAGAGCTTTATAAAAATAGATTCATGTAGATCATATATCCAGGATGATTTTCTTCCTTCTTTAAATCAAGACCGTAGGTTTGTCAGGAGCCGCACACTTGCAGTTCCAGATGTTTCAAGGGCAAACACTTTGGCCCGTAGAGCAAGAAGCAGGCAGTCTGCACATATATACACCACCCACAGCTGTACTAACATTTGTTGGTTGGTTGGTTGGATTTTTGCTGAAACAGTAAATGGCTTCTGAAGTGACAGGTTTTCTGGGTCTGTGAAAGGAGGGGTGGGCAATTTTGCCTGAAGATCATGCACAGATGGTGGGGAATGTGTGTGGCAAAGCCGGAGAAGAGCCTGTGAGTGTGCAGAAGCACCATTACAACCAGTTAAGGTGGGATGTATCCTCAGTGGATGTGTAGAGGTGCCGTCCCCATGCAATTAGAGAATTTCCACGGCACCAACCTTAAGGATACTAGCTGGGCTTCCTTATCTATTTTGAAGTGAAGCCCTTTTGTTTGTCTGTTTGTTTGGTCTAGTGGTTAGGGATCCGGACTCTTATCTGGGAATAGCGGGTGTGATTCTGCCCTCCCCAATGTTGTAGGGAGAAGAATAGAAAGCTTTGCCAGCTGCTTTGAGTCCCCTTAAATGGGTGAGAAAAGCGGGGTATTAAAACCAATTCTTCTTCTTCTCCGCTCTTGTCCACTATTGGTGGTTGCTAGCTAAATCTTGACTGATTGCTAACACTTTTCCTGGTTTTTAAGTTTTGGTGAGTTTTAGTAAAACTCTTCCTTTTTATTAAAGAAACTGTCTTAAGAAGTATTTTTGTTTTGCTGCCTGCCTGCTTGTGCCACAGAGTACTTGCCAATATATTGTTTTTCAAACCTACATGCTTCAGTTCTTCGGGCCAGTGGTTTGACAGGCTAATTTCTCCTTACAAGTGTCTATATCACATCCTATAACAATTTACTTATCTGTTTATCACTCACTCATAGTGGACAACAGAACCTTTGAGCCCCAACCAACCTTATAATGGCAGAAACCTGATCAGCTATTCCAAACACAATGCTTTGCCCTGTTTCCCTATAGTAGCATTAAGACAGGATCTCCATGGTGCCTGTATGGTGCTTGAATGTACAATGGGCATGCAATGTCTTTACTACACTGCCCCCTCCCTAAGCATTCAGTGTGGAGGAAGAGCATGGTATCTGCATGGCTTCTTTCATCTTCCATTCCCATGCAACCATAAACAATGTTATGGGATTTTTCAAGCCACTCTCCCTGCTGTTAGTCTCACTGTAGGGAGATGAAGTGGGTCTGCATTACAACTGTAGCTCTATTCTGTTAATACAAAAGGGTAAGGTGCTACAGTTATAGCATTTCCACTTCCTGTGCGTGTCCAGTCTAATAGTGCAGTGATTTTGGTTTTCAGCTTCATTCCTTCATACCTCCATAGCTCCAAGTCAGAACTTAGTACATTTCTTTTGTTTTTTTCTTAAGTGGAATACCAGACAGATTTGTTGACAGCCCCTGCCTTATACAAATAAAAATTCCAGTGATTTCCAATGTCTGTTAGCGTAAATGACAATAGAAGGAAATCCTAAAACTTACCCCAAGATGAGGTAGTAGCTCAGCTGGTTCTGTCTTCATAATTATTTCATCCCCTTAAACGTTGCAACTCAATTATTGTTATATATAGATTCCTTTGAGATTTTTATCTTCTCATTGGCTTCTCTTATCTTTTGGAAAGAAGTTTCTGTGTGTCCAATTATCTTGATTTCCAGATTTTAACTCTTTTGATTTATAAACTTGAAAACAGAACAGATATTTGTTCTTTGGCAAATATCCACAGAACAAACTGTCTGAGATCCTGACCTTGCAGTGGTTTTGGATGAAGAGCATTACCTCCTAGGGCTCTGAAAAGTAGCTGGAACTAGCAAAAGTATCATTACAGCAGACCCTGAAGATAAAATTGAGTAGAAAACCAGTGGAATGATATATGTGTGAGTGGGGAAAATAGAATACGACAATTTTTCAATGCACAGTTAATGTAGATACTTTTGTATTCATGTTGTATAGATAAGATGTTTTGAAGCATAATAGAGATGGCTATAAGGCAAGAAGCTGGAATTTATTGGCTGTTAAATATAAGTGCATATCCATAGGGCAAAGGGCATCTCTCGTATGTGTCTCTCTCCATGTCTATATGAACCCTGTATATAGTTCATTTTTGTGTGTGTCTATTCAGAAGTAAATCCTATTAAGCACTACTTACTCTTCTTTCAGGTGACTGTATATAACTGTAGTCTTAAGTGCCCCATATCCAGTTGGGTTCTATTACAAGAGTGCAATGGAAATCCTTGATTTCTGATCCATTCTGTGTGAGGCCTCATTTTGCATGGGTGAAACTTAGATTTTGGACCATTGTTTTGCAACGAGCTCCACTGAACTGTAAGGACTTGCTTTGAACTAGTCATATGAAGAGTTGCACCAAAATAACACATTTGGTTGATGCCTCTTAACTATTCTGGTATGCCTTAGACCCCCTCTCCTCAAACCTTGTCTGAGTTTCCACTACCTCCCTGAATCCAGAAGACAAGGGGTACTAAAGGAAGAACAGGATTTCCCACTTGATAGTATCTGCTTCCCTTAGTTTGCTTTGCAGAGCAAGTTTAACCTCTAGAGTCCATTGGAGTGGGGGCAGTTTGTCCCTGTACCGAGGCTGAAAAATTGGCCATAATGGCAGGCACCAGTATCCTTCCAAGCTGACCAGGGCAGCAGCCATGTAAATGGCCTGCCTGGACAACCAATGAATGTCTGAGTCTCTTTCCCATCTAACTGCCAGTTCTAGCCCTTCTCTGGGTGCATGTGGGCCTTTACACATTTGTTCTTGGTATATTTATAATTCATTGGGCTACAGGGCTAGGGATACATGGTCAGGCATGTGCTTTTCTTGCCGTTTGGTAGAGCAAGGCTGTGTTTGCACCTAAATTTTAATGCAGATTCAATCCATTTTGGCAAGGTGACAAGGTTTTTTTTTTTTTGCTTTATACAATTCAGAAAATACACCTTTGGGTTAGATAATGTGGAAAGAAAATAATAAGTCACTTTGCTAACATGTTCCCTCACTTTGTAGGTGAACTGAAGCTGGATTAAAACATAGGTGTGAACGCAGCCCAAATATTGTGTGTGTAAAACATAAACTGTAGAGTGGAATTCATATGGAAGTTGTTTTCTAGAAAAATGGATAGTATCTGATTCTTTTGTTGCATGGGTTGAGTTCCTGCATTTCCAAAAAAATTTTGAAAGCAATTTTTGCTTTCATTCTGTGGTACTTCAGGCTGGAATCATTTGTTTGCTCCTTATTCTTTTTGTGGCTTTAGTATTTTTTCAGGGGTTTTTTTTGTGTGTGTGTGTTTGATTTATAACTTGCCTATTGCCTTTAGTTGCTGTATAAACTTAAAATAAATTGAACAGCAGTATGTTCAGCAGAACTCATGGAGCGGAATTAAATACATTAAAAAGTTAAAGAAAACTGATAAATCAATTTCATCCATTTGCAAGCTGGGCTACACAGTACCTTATCTGAGAACAGTTCCATGGGTGCATTCCAGTTTGGTCTGTGGTTAGAGTCGGACTCTTATCTGGGAATACTGGGTTTGATTCAGCCCTCCTCCACAAAGCCAGCTGGGTAGCTTTGGGTGAATCACAGCTCTCTTCTGGGCTCTCACAGGCCCACTTATGATACCAGTAAAAATAAATAAATAAATAAATAAATAAATAAATAAATAAATGGACATATTTGACTGGGGAATTGGGGCGTAAAGGGATTATATTTGGTCATGAATCTTTAAACTGAAGTGGATGTGATCAGAGCTTGAATTTGGCCTGATAATTGGACTTAAAAAGAAGAGGCTGGACCATTTGACCTGGAAACATTAGTAATAAAGCCTTGGAAGAAGGGATAATTCAAAATATTCTTAAAAAGTAAAAAAGGGGCTCTGTAAAAGGATACATTTTTTCCTTTTGGTTAAACATTGATTAAGGAATTGCCATTAGGCTTCTGAGCAGAGGCTGGTGATTCATTTGGACTGATGGGATTATGTCTTGAGATGCCAGAAGAAAAAACAAACTGTTTACACATAGGTAAAGGAATCACTGAGAAGGAGTATACCTTGGTTTTAAGAATAAACAAAGGAAAAAATGGAGTTTTGGAGGATCCTACAAAATTGCTGAGCTTTGGAATTTGGTCTTTTCTTAAAGATGTGCCAAAGCTTGCATGGGCTAAACTATTATATATTAACTGGGAGAAGGACAAGGAAGAAAAGAGAAAGGATTCTTTTTTGGAGAATCTGCTGGCTCTGGGAAGAGATAAAGGGATTCGGCTTTGTTCAGCTTGCAGAAACTTGAAAACCCAGTTTCCTCTTAGGAAGGAGCCACAGGTTGATCTTGTGGAAGGAACGAGGAATCATGGAAAAATTTTAGGATACATAGGCATTTTACTCATTAACAAAGAGTAATGGAGGACAGAAAGGCATAATCAGCAGTTATATGGCACAATTTTTGCCATAAAAGGAGTAAGCAGAACATGGGGGATGGAGACGTAAGAATCATTCTTCATGTGTCCATTCTGTTTTTTTTCTTTCCAATAGCAAGGTTCTGTTTCTTACAAGGCATTCCCTATGCTTCGTGAAAAAGGGGTTTTGTCTACCCCTCCTTGTTCTTCTCAGCTGTAATGGGATTAGGCAGTTGCTGGGAAGAAATTCTGGGTTTTTCCCATTTGGAATCAGAGGAACATTGAGAAACTCTTCTGTTCCCCCATTTCGCCCACCCCCCTTTTCTTCTTTTTGTCTAGCAGGAAGGGGAGGAGTTTTCCCTTGGAAGGAGGGATTTTGAATTTTCTGCCTTTCAAGTTTGGCTCTCTCTGGTAGAAGCAATTACAGAAGACCATTTTAAATAGTACTTCTTTTAATTTTTGTTCTTGAGGAGATGCAGTTTGCTGGAATCATACATCTGCAGTTTTGGATTTCTGGGCATGGAGAAGGTAAGATGGTGGGTGAGACAGGAGATTCTTTTCAGCTCACTTTTCCCCAATATTTCTTAATTTTGGCTAGGTTTAGGGAATCTCTCTAGTATTAGGGATTTCTGGTCTCTTTCTGGTTTTTAAAATATTTTTCTTTAAAATTTGAAATTGTTCTCGTGGGAATTTCATTCTCATTTTTCAGGTTTTTACCCATTAAAGGCAATTTATGGTGGTTTGGGGAATTTTCTTTGCTGCATAATCTTGCTCTTTGTCTCAATAGAAATGGGATGGGTTTAGTTTAATGCATAAAGATACTTTAAGGGGAAATGTTCATTTATTCAGCCATGTTTTGGGTTTTTGCATGTTTACTTCTCTGTTCCTTTGGAATGTCTAAATGATATATGTTTCTAATATGGCTTTACATTTCAATTTAACTTCTGTTCTGTACTCCTAATAAATTTTTTCTCACTGATTTAACAAGAAATACTTTTTGAGTTTTAAATGAATTTTGTCTCTGTTGATGGTATTCTTTGTTATTTTTAAAAAAACTATGTAAAATGATTCAGCTACAAATTCCCTGGGAGTTTAAATTTGGGGTATTGATGGGCTTCTAATTAATCCAAATTATCCAAAATTTTACTCCATATTTGGTTACACTTACCTTACAGGATGTCTGTTCCGGGGAGAAGAATAGAAAGCTTTATCAGCCGCTTTGAGTTCCCTTAAATGGGCAAGAAAAGTGTGATAGAAAAGTCAGCTCTTCTTCCTCTTCTTCTGCTTTGGATAACCATGAATTTCCTGCTGACTTGTAAAAGGATTGCTTGGAGTATGGTGTTAAAAGTCATAAGTATGAATTCATAAAATGTCTGATGAGTGCCAGCATGGTTTGTGACCTATATGTGGAACTATGTTCCCCGTCCTTTCATTTTATATCTAAAAATTATTACATTACATTTATTATAGGTTTTGTTAACATAGCATTCTATGCTGCATATAGATAAGCTGAAGGAGAAAGAAAGTTTCAGTTGCCCAATTACCCACTTTGCAATTCCCTCAAACTGATAGTAGAATAAAGTTATCTGAATACCTGGCATTCTGCTGTTGCAATTATAGATAGGAAGCAGTAATTTAAAGAGTGAATATGTTAATTACACATGCAAGTATCTTCTCTTCTCTTCCTTTTTCTATTTAATTAGCTGGTACTGCTTCATGCTGTGCTCCATGCTTGTTTCATATACTTTCTATGAAACAATGACTAATTTAGTTCTTCAAAGTCATAAAAATGAGCTGCATCTAATTATCTAGGCAGGAAAAAAAATCTTAATACCAATTTTCTTTTTTATCCTAATAATGGAATTAAGAACATACCATCTGGCGCTTTGCTACAAATGTATTATATTCTGCATTGTGTTGAATCCTCCACCGTCTTGCTGAAAGAAATGGGAAATAGAAAAGTCAATACAGTAGGAGAGTCAATACAGTAATTCCCTGGAGAGAATGGTTTCCAATGGTTCTCCAAAGCAAAAACATGTGTCAGCATAATATAGGCCTCTGGTTTGCCTTAAGATAGTTGTTGCTTTATACCATGCAGTTTGAAGCAAAATAAGTCAAGTATCAGTATTGTTGTATTTAGAGACTAACCAATTTATTGTGGCATAGTCAGTCTTGAACTAATGTTTACTTCCTTAGATGCATGCAGTGAACTTGAAATAACTGGAATTACTGGACCCAAAAGCTGCAGTACAGAATGGTTCTCTTGTACTTCCATTGATTGCTTCGATGCAGCATTTAAATGACTTGTAGTTAAGGCTGTGATAAATTAAGGGTGGAAGAACTATGAATTTTTCTCTCATCGTCAGTACTTGCCATTTCGACAAAGTAGAACTTGTGCAAGGTAGTAGCAAATTAGAAGGTACTGTAAGTGCTGGCTTATGTGGGGCACTTGATTGCACAGAATCAATTTATAATAAACTCTCATTCATATTATTTTGATTGTCCTTACTTAATATTGGATTATTTTGTCCTGAAAAGGCCATTGCCTATTAGTTTATTAACAAGGGAAGAGTTTGCTTAAATATTATACATAAAGACAGTTCAGTAACTGTTTTTAACAAAATGGTAATCAATGGGATACTTATGGAAGCATTCAGTAAATAATAATTTTAAATAATAAACAACAAATACCCATGCTTTATTCAAGAATATTCAAATATAGTGGAACAGGTAAGGAACATCTGGATTCAACCTTAGTGATCAGACTGTCACATGCCTCTTGTAGATGAAGTCTGTTTGGAGTAGAGATTCCCACACACCAAATATTGATTCAGCTCACCTTTTGGCACATGAGGGCTGTCATGAAATAAGGAAGACTGCTTATTTAAGCTTCCCTATAGTGCATTTGACTGGATCAGGCACACTTACATCAGTTTTTAGAGCGACCCTTCAGTTCCTATTCTTTGTTGGAGAACTGAATTATTGTAGATTAATTGAATACTGAAAGTGTCTAGGGCCATGAAATTGAATGCAGAACTCTCAAGCTATCATTTTGTCCAGCCATTTTGAAGTAGCAATTTTTCTGCATTCTGGAACAAGATGAAATTCAAGGGATAGTTGAGTTCAAACCAGCATCACTGGGTAACATGAACCACTCACTGTCATTTTAATCCTAGCAAAAATAAAAACGAGGAATGGAGGGAGACCCTGAGCCTATTAGAAGAAAAGCTCATAGAAGAGTGGAAGAAAGAAGAACTGATCTGAGGAAGAAAATATTGGCTATTTCCAGGAAATACTATGTCCGTATTGTGGACCAGTCTACTGGGAGGCCATGTCTCCCAGGGCAAGCCCCATCTGCATGAATGAGGTATTGGAGCAGGTCCCAGCGAGAAAATGGCACTGAAACCCACTCCAAAGGAAGACTGCTTCCTGATAAAATAAACTCTTGTAAAAAAAACTGCTTAATCAGGTCAGACAAGCACAGAGGAATTGACATTCCATCATGTCCTCCTTCTCCCCACAATTCCTGGTTTTGCCTCTTAAAGATACAGGTTTTATTGAGCCAAAGGCAGCAGCAGTAACTGTTTTGCTTCTACTGCTAAGTAATAGCAAAATCTGCTATGGGGCAGCTTGTGTAGGTGGAAGAAGCAATGAATTTTGCCCTTTCACACTACCAAGGACATTCTCTGGAAGGGGATTTCCTACCCATAGGATAGCTACCTCACCCTTTTTCTCACTACATGGCTTTTAGAAGATTTGATAATTATGAAATTTTGTCACATTATTGTTTAGGGCAAATCTGTTTGAACAGTAAATAAGTCTTCTGTTTCACGATAGACTGTCAAATTACTCAAAAGTAAAACATTTAAACATTTTTTTTTCATGACTCAGGAGTAGGGACTATGCAGTCTCAGGGCCACGCAGAACTCTGGTCCTGTCTTTACAAGATGGAGGGTGAGAGACAGACTTGAATTAATAAAGAGAAGACAAAATGGATAGAGTAGTGTCTAACCCTTTCTGCACTGGACCTTATTCTGGGTTATATTCTGGAATAGGGGCTTCCATACAGGTGCTGTTGCAGACTATGGCAGGGATCTGCACTAGCATGTGGACAGGAGGCCCTGATTCCTGATGTATATAGCATCTGGGAAGAATGAAGCAGTAAGAAAGCAAAAATAACTATTTCTGACTTGGGTAGGGCTGCCCATATAGGTTACAAAAGCCTGTATGGAAAAACAAGAGCCGTATGCAACAGAATTCTTAGCACTTTTCCAATTTCACTAAAGCAAATCATTGCAAGGAATAATGCAATAAAAACTATCATAATACCTGAGAATATTGTTGACTTTCACACATATTATATTGGCACCTATATAACTGTGCAGTGCAATTTTTGGACAAGCTCCTGTTTGTTTTAATTAAAGGGCAAATCCAGCTGTCAGATTTCACTGAAGTATTGCTAGCAGCTGTGGGTGGAAGAGACTCACAGATAAAACAACTCAGTTAGCAGCACAGGGGGTAATTAAGAATCTTTTTTTGACTACATTCTAGCAATAAATTATAAGACTTGTAGATGTTTGGGGGAGGGGGGGTCCAGCATCTTTTCCCAAAAAACTTCTGTTGTTTGCTTTGACATTTTTTTTATACATACTCCGAGTAACTGATAATATACAAGCATGTCAAAATATGCAAAGAGATTGTCAGTTAACTGGCATGGGAAATGAGTTACTCTAAATATGGCATAATTAACTATGCCATCAGCAAAGCCATCAGATATGTATTCATTCAGGAAAAACATTAATTTTGGAAGAAAAGGATGAAAGGGAACGAAAGAAGTACACAAATAGTGTGTATTACTAAACCATTTCATGGAAAAATTCAATGGGTACTTTTAGTGACAGTGGAAAAACACCCTAAGAGTTCATAGAATTCCAGAACCAGAATTGGATGGTACAAATTTATTGGTTATCTACTTAGGAAAGACCTGAAATTCAAATGTCCACAACAATGTGTAAATATATGCTAAAATTTCTCATTGTCAAACAAACTTTGTCAAATCATGTTAAGGATTTTGCTTCCATGTATCTAAGCTTTTCTGAACTATTTGTTCATATGATCAAGGGTATCAAAGTCAAATACACAGTGGGCCAAAATTAAAAACTTGGACAAAGTTGTGGGCCAACCTTGATATTTATTGAAAAAATGTCTACAACTGAGGGAGCTTTTTCTTCTCATCAGATATAGTGATGAACCTTTTCATATGGAAGCAAGCTTAAGTTTTGCTTAAACATTGAATCTGGAACAAGCAAAGCTTAATACTATAAACACACGTGAAATCAAATATGAAATAAAAGAAACATCTGTGGCATTCACTTTTCTAGAAAGCTTCTGTTTTTCACCTTTTATTTGGTCAGTTTGGGGGGGGGGTAGCCCGATGTGACTGGTAGCATGAGGTCGCTAATGAATGTCAACAAAGGAGAGGGAGGTTGTGGGTCCTGATTGATATATCACCAGAGCATTCTGGGATTTGTATTATTAGCTGTGCATGCGCCATCTACCAGTGGGCCAACTCTAGTAGATATTTGGTATTTTCTTGCAGGCCAAGCATAATTACACTGCAGGTCATATTTAGCCTGCAGGCCTGAGTTTGACATCTATGATATAAGCATTCATTGTCATTTTAAAGAAAATATTATCAAATGTGAATTTTGTATAATAAAAGCACTATTAAATAAAACATTATAGTCTCAAAATAAGATGCCTAAGCGTTCTTAGCAGGAAAGCTCAAGTGAAATAACAGGACTACATAATATAGGGATGGGAGGGGATGTCGCTCAGTAATAGAACAAAGTGCTGGTTCAATCCTAAGACTCTCCCCGGTAGTAGGCAATGAGAAACCTCTTCTCTGTCAAGAAAATTGCAGGAGTTGGCCACAGCTTGATAGTAACCAGCAGCAACAACATAATATAGACAACACAGTAATTTGTGTGGGTCCCTGTGCCTGTGGGTGTGTGAATAGCAATACGTAAGTGAATGAAGGATAGTAGCAGAGTTGCAAAAAGATAGCTATGATGACAACACTTACAACTATGCATGAACCTTACCCAACTACATATAAAATATATGTGGAAAGGATGGCACATTGTATATAGTGGAACAAACAAGGGTGTTAGGGTGATGGGATCTCAGGTTCCTTCAGTGTGCTTCACAACCATGTATTTTCTGACCTTACTTTTCTATCGGATGGTATTTCACTAACATCCCAGCTTGTTTGTTTTTGACTGTGTTTCTGGATAGTCCAAATGGAAGGCAGAAAGCCCACAAATAAAATGGATAGAAATGAGAAGGTGTGAGTATTAAGACCTGAAGATGAACTGAAGAAGGTTTAAAGTAAAGGTGTGACCATAGCTTTTGTCATTCACTACTTTCGTCATCTGCTTATACTTGGCAGTGAAAGACCTAGAGTTAAAGATATGAATCTCCAGTTCTGATTTCTGATTTGTCCATTGCTTTAGGGTAATCCCAGAATGCATCACCAGCAGCAAGGACAAAGTAAACTACTTTATTTGACATATTCTTTCTAGTCCATTTACTGCAGGATACTAAACACATATTTTAATCCTGGACCTTATTCAAGGACCCAGTAGCACAAACTGTTAGTCTTAAGTTGAATCCACATGCAATAAAAATGAAATGGCTCCAAAGTGACTTGCAGGTGGTAGCTGTCACACGCTAACATTCTCAGTTCTACTTCTGCCTGCATCGAGACGTTGGTAACTCATTTTGCTGTATTAGTATAAAGTTTAAGCTGCTTTGAAGCTGCTTTTTACATTTATTTAATTTATTGCTCCTGTATGTGGATGCAGCCTTTAAAATATTGATTCTCAGATCTTTTTCTTCAGGAGTTTAACAGGATATAAAAAAGGGCCTCAGAAATAGAATATTCTAATTGCTAATCCACTTTTTCTAGCTTGAAATGTTTATGAGTGGGGTGTGTGAATGATCCGACCTGTAAACCATCTCTAAGGTTTATTAGAGATTATGAAAAAATTTCATAATTTGTTACCTTTGATATCATTCCATATTGTCCCCATGGAAGAGCAATCTAGCACTTACGCTATAACACTGGGGAAATTATTTTACATAACTTGCCCTATTTATCCAGCTTCCATGTTAACTTCATCCTGGTTGGGCCCCCTGAATTCCTTCTCATTGGCTGTGACTCAAAGCTTCACCATACTCATGCTGATTCTCAATGGTAACTTCGAATGTACTCACAGAAGAAATCCAGACTTTATGTTTTCAACCAGATATTAAGCTACGAGAGTCTGTTTCCCTGCAATAGTTACATAGGATAATATTGTTTTGAAAATTCATAACTATTACCAAAGATTGGGAGGTACGGCTGCCAATTCAATAGCAACTTCATCATAATTACGCAAAAACCAAAACCCTGTCTGGATGCCACCTAAAAGCTATGTCTAAGCCAATTCAGAGTTCTGTTTTTTACTGCTTGTGAATGAAACCTTAACATGTACAGTGTAGAATCTGTACTTGTCTTTCCTCTGCCTCTGCTCCATTGGCTAAAAACACATTTATTGGGCTCATTGTTGAATTTATTTTTGCTATCTCATTTCACTCTCAAATCCAAACAGGATGTTAACTGTATGGAGTAGATTTTAGTTCTCTATGAATAAAAACAAAATAAAATGGCTTTTGGGAAAGAATGCCTATGTCTCCAGAAAAAAAGACCCATAACTCACGTTTGCTATGCTTTTGTGCTACAGCACATAAACACCTTATCAGCTTTATAGGAGAGATCTGGGTAATCTTAAGCAGATGTGTATTTCTTTAATCACACCATCAATTATTTCTTGGACCGTACTGATTAGCTGATGTGTTCATAAAGAAAATGGGCTGCTAATAGCCAGTTGTCTATAGTTAAAAATGCTAAAAGAACAGCAAAAGTAATCTAAAATTGAGTTAACTGGAATGAATCTTCATCATGAGTCATTAGAAGAGATGACACTTTGGCTGAAGGATGAAAAATCTTGATGAAGCCTAGTTGTAAAAGCACATCCCAGTGTTTAAGAGATGGATCTTGCTGACTCATACATTTAGTACGTACATTTGTTTCTTTGCAGTAAATGTCAAGTTTAGTGAAGCAGTGTTTCCTGTGTTAGAGTTGCCCTCTCCTCCCAGCTAGAGGTTGACTTTGAAGAGACACTGTGAAAACTACTGGCAGGAAATATTAAGGCAGTGCCAGAGATATCAATATTTAGAATAAAAATGGTCCTGTTGTCCAGTGACATTTGATAAAACCTGCAATTTTACACTCTGTAGAGTCATCACACATATACATATGTGTAGGCCTGCATCAATGAATCTTATGGTGGATCCAGATTAAGGGAAGTACCCATTCCCTAGATCCAGATCTTCTTAGATCCGGATTAAAGGAGTGTGGTGGAAAAACACCCAGATACAGGGGTGAAAGGCCATGGCAGAGAGAAAAATGTCTTGCAACTTCCACAGTATTAATCTTTTTATGAAAAGAGTTCAGAGGAGTGGATCAAGGTCGCTTTGGATTCATGAGGAGCTTCCTCATTGACCACTGCAGTGTGCATTGCAGGTACCACTCCAGGCCAACTAGGCCTGGAATGTGGTGGGACAGGGTGAAGTATGACAGCTTCCCAGTCCTGTTCTACCTTCAGAACTGGGGAAATGACCCTGGCAGTGCTCCATCTTCCAGAGTCCAGTGAAGTGTTGTTGGGCTCTGGAACAGGGCTAGGCAGTTCCTGCCATCGCTGCCAGCCTGCATGGCAGAAGCAGGGATGGATTGCAAGGGAGACCACTTTGAAGTGATTTCCTGGTGGAGCAGTCCTGGGTGCAGCGTGTTAACTTTATAGCAAATGTAACAACTTTCATAAAACAAAAAACATGCTTTCAATGAATGCCCTTTTGGTTACCCATTCTTGTTATGCAGTTTCATACTGGGGATTTCTTTTCAGTTTTCCACTGTTGCATGGTTACCATAACTTCCAACATGTGGTGCACAAAAAGACCATTGCTTGATTAAAGGTATCTGTTTCCTTAAGAGTAGGTGATTAATACCTTAGCAGATAATTTGGCAAGCTGCAGCTGCTACCGGTGGATAAGGTTTTAATCCAAAAACTGTTTCACCTCATTCACTGGCTCTGCTTGAGGAAGCACGTAGCTTTAAAGAAGCAGTGCATTTTCCGCATGGATTTTCTAAGCCAGGCTGGAGGCTCTGGGCATAACCATTTATGGATGACAGATGTATCAATGGCCACTAGAATGAATGCCTAGGTACATCTTTCAGGCTGGGGGGGGGGCAGGATGCTTCTAAGGCCATTTGCTGGAATTTGAGAGCAGGAGAAAGTTTGTCCTTGTCTCTGCTTGAGATGCCCATGAGCATTTGGTGGGCCACCATGTGTAATGGGACGCTGGACTAGATGGTCTGTGGCCTGGTCCAGCAGGGCTTCTCTTATGTTCTTAAGCATGGAGTGGCCTGAGACTTGATGATATATGCATAGTATCACACTGGATACGAAGCTGATGGCTGGGCCCCTGGTGTACGTGATGTTTTTAGGTCCTATAGCCATTCTGGCTGAGTGGATCTATGGAAAGAGTCAGCATCTATCTCCCTGCTTGAGGGCTTAATCTGTGGCTGTGCCAATATCTTAAATGACATTCATACACTATAGTCTCCTAATACAATTGTGCTGTTTACAAGTTAGACATGCAAGGCCTGAAGTTCTTTACAGTCTTTGAGTTTAATAGCAAGTTGTGACCATCAAGGCAGCTAGCTGATGCTGACAAAGGACACCCGGAGCAAAATTATGTAGTCTCAACAGAATCTAAACAAATAAATAAATTTAAAATTATATGAAATTATACCACCTAGGAAGAACTCTACAGTTTCTTAGCATGTTAACACCTGTAGATCACATCTGTTGAACAGGGAATATGAATTACTCTCCTATAAGGATGTGCATGGTTTTTTTCCGTTTTTTTTTTTTTGTATTAAATTGAATGCAAGATAATTTGTATTCATTTGAATAGATACCCTTTGGATATAGTGGGATTTGAATTTAATACAAATGTTAAATCCTATACGAATCCCATATGAAGCTTCATACGAATGTATCAAAACATTTGGTTCGAATGTGAATGGCAATCTTCAAATATGCTAATTTGAATTTGGCCAAATTCATAGAAAGTTTGAATGTTACAAATATTTGTGCACATCCCTACTCTCTTACATTTCAGCACAAAGACTTCAGAAAAGATACTTTACATGAACTGGTGTTTTTTGTTTGTTTGTTTGTTTTTTGGCATGGCAGAATAAATATCAGCGTTGCATTGTAGCAGCTCTTCAGGTGGAATCTTGTTACTATAGATGGCTTATTACCAAGCTAGGTAGCATCTTCAATGCAAAACAATCTGCAGCAACAAGATCAAATTTGGATAACCCCGACAGTGCAACACTCTAACCCTGAGCTATTCACGTCCATAGCAGCATTGTAATGGACATTCAGATGGAATGTACCCATTCACCTGATTTAGGGAAGTGGTACAATTACTTGATATATTTAACGAAGAAAAGGTGGCACTATAAGAAAAGATCTCAAAGAAAAGTTAAACATTGAGAAAGAAAAGCCACCCTCTACGTAGATCCTTGTGGAACTCATATCTTCAGACCTAAACTCCTGCATTTCAGTGCTAAAAATCATATCTTCTTACTGTTTTGACTCTCCCCCCCCCCCCCCGCCCGTCGGCCCAAGATTTATATCAAAATTGGAATTATCCATTTCAGAGGACAGGATGTCCAACAATAGAGTTTTTAACTTTAAATGTCCTCTATTATGCAAATGTTTCCCTATTTTTAAAGGGTTTAAGGTAATTTTTGCACATAGCAGTTTACATGCGTATGGAATAGTCACCTTTACATATTACCAGTGGTGAATGGCTTTAAGTGCATATTGCTTGCGGGTAAAGCAGAGGTTATTAACTCCATTAGTGGCTAATAAAGCTGTGTTTTGAGCAGCTCGTCTACTTTGGTATTCATTGCAGAAGGCCAGCAAGGTAAGTAGTCAGTGGTGATATCACGTGCTTGGAATGGAATTACTGAGCTTCAGGTAAGAAACTGCTTCCCTTCTTTCCTGCAGGTAACAATTCAGCCTATTGTTATGCATCACATAGCTTTCGTCTTCACGCCACCATGTCTGGTTGACCCGATCACTATTCCTGCTTCTATAGAATTCTCCAGGGAATCCATAGTGTCACTTATTGACATGAGGCTCCATTCCCTCTTTGGCTAGCAGGAAAGATGCTCACCATTAAAACACTGATTTTAGCATGGCGGTTGCCTGCCAATTGGTGGGCAAAGCTGCTGATAGAACGGCTGATATGTCTTCCTCCTTCCTTTTGTGGCATCAGAAAACAGATACAACAGTGATATGACTTATTCACCACATCATGTATGCTGTTAAGGCAATATTCAGCTGTCTGCCTCCCATTGCAATTCAACCTTCAGCTGATTTTATGAGAATGCACATGTACCAAAGAGTCCAGTATCAGGATTCTTGAGAAAAATTGTTGTTTTTTAAAAATTGTTCTAGCTTTAATTAGAATGAAGTTTTCACATCCCTCGTGTCCTTCAATAGGTGGCTTACTGTTGCTACAGATGGAAGTTTTATATTAAAAGACTGTGTATAAGTATGTATCTATGTACAAGTAGGTATTGTTCAGAGTATGCCATAAGAGATGGGCACGGATATTCAAAAATTCAAATATTCAATTCAAATCCGTCGAAGGTTGACATTCAAACTCTCATTGGATTTTCGAAACTCCGATACGGATTTTTGGATAATTCGAATGTATAGATTCGTATCTGTCGTATATGGATCTGCGCGAAAGTTATATGTATCCTGTTCTTAAAATAAAGGATGAGAACGGGATGCATATGGGATAATATAAGATATATACGGATTTTTATGGGATTCATTCAGTTACATATAACAGATATGAGTGTTGTCAACATTCGTTTCTTTAAAAATGAATCTAACATTCAGATATTATGGATTTGAATGGGATTTTATGGCATTTGGATATTAAATATCCGAATCAGATTTTTGACATTTGAATCTACTTGGATTCTAATGTCAAAAATACATTCATGCACATCCCTAATGTTGGAGGTGTATTAGATAGGAGCAGAAGATTATAGGAAGTTGTATGGTGATATTTTGTCTTCTGGAACTGTCCCAGGTTGAGAATGTGTTTTAGAAACTCTGGAAAGATAATAATGAAGAAAATGTCAATGAATTTTGAAAAAAACAAGAAAGGTTACATCTCTGTGTGTGTTAGAAGATTATTACTTTGGGAGATGACAGAAAATGAATTTTCTGAAAAGGGAAAATATGAGCTAGTTTGATCTAGTGGTTAGGGAAACAATCTCTGGGAATATCAAATTTGATTCCTCTCTCCTCCATCAACTCAGCTGGGTGACCTTGGGCTAGTCACAGCTCTCTTCTGAGCTCTCACAGCCCCACCTACCTCACAGGGTGTTCTGTTGTTGGGAGAATAATAGAAAGCTTTATCAGCTGCTTTGAGTCCCCTTAAATGGGTGAGAAAATCAGGGTAGAAAAACCAACTCCTCCTCCTCCTCCTTCTTCTTTGATCCTCCCCTGCTATGGTATCAAACTGATTCCTACCAATTTTTAGCATTTACATAGTTCATATCCTTTATTCAATGTTATAAAACCATTTTTTATAATGTCACATTCTGGAATATTATACTTGCTTATCCATCAACATGTCCTATGTTGAACTCTGTAATATGAGAAGAATGTTTGAAAAACAAGATGTAAAAAGGAATTAAAAAGGTATAATTAATGGAGGGAGTACTTCTCTGTGGTCCATAAGAGATTACGCTGGAAAACACTCCTAGATTGCTTCATGGATTTGCTTGTTTTAATTTAATTGAAAAAGAATGATCTCATTCAGGTGTCCTCTAGGAACAAGTATGGAATTCAAGTATCTGCCATTTATAAAAAATCAGTCCCTGCCAAACCATTGTGCAGTCATGCAGCCCTAAACTGTGACATGATTGCATAAACACTTGGAATTAAAATGCTGCCTTGACAGTTTGTTTCATATTTTTCCAAAATTTCCTGAAACAGGTTCAAAGAGGATATTGATTCATTCTATTGACATCTGACATGCTTCAAAAGATCCCAATTTCACTAGTTGGCTGAATCACAAAAATATCAGCTTGAAGTGGTTTTATACTCTTATCGTAGGTTACACAGAAGACATGTGGGGTGAGAAGCTTTACTATATATGTTCTTTGGTCTGTGTACGTACTACATCACAGCATGGATTGAATTAAATGAAGCAAGGATTAAATTTTCAGACAGTGTTCAGACACTGGTGGTCCACAAACCACACTTAATAGTCTGAGGAAATAATGTAGGAGCATTGGGAGTGCCTGCAGTCCATTTCATTCTCCAGCTTTTACACTAGACAGGAAATGGTCCAGGGAATCAGCCATTGTGGTCTGGCATAAAAATGGGTTCCCTTTAATCCAGGTTTGTAAGGTACTTCCTCACTTCACAGGGGCCCTTTCTGCACTGGGCCCTATTGTGTATTATATCTTGGAATAAGACCCCATATTCTGCATGCTGGTGCAAACTACAACAGGTCCCAAGTAGGGCCTACCCAAGGCTGCACCAGCATGTGTATGGCAGGCCCCTATCTGGGACATAATACAGAATAAGCCCCAATGCAGAAAGGGCCAGGGAGCACTTGTGGGAATTTGGAGCTAAAAATAAGTTGACTCCTGCACTGAGTGAAGAAACCCATGGTTTGACTGGGAGGATCCAGAAATACAAATGCCCTGCTCCTGGGTTTGTGTGGGGCAGGTGCCCTAGGTCCCTGTGTGGAAGTTCCCTAGTACATATATGGGTTTTGCTCACTCCTAATATAAATAAGAAAATGCAAAATTAAGCAGAGGCGGAATTCTAAAAGTTAAAAACACAGGGAAATTTTTAAAGTGATAAAGTGATGCAATTTATCTCATTTGAAGGGCAAAGGAGTCCTGTGAGAACCACTGCTCAGGCACCTTCTGCTCTCACCAAAATCAGTCCCTGCTTCCTGGCCTGCCTGCTAGATCCTGCATTTCCATGGAGACCACCCTAACTGCCTATGCGGTCACACCACAGTGGCCTTGGTCTCTGGGAACCAGATAAGAATGCAAGAAATATCTTTGCTAAACAGAAGAACTTGTTTTATGGTAGAAACATGTCCTGTGTGACTTAGATTGGGCCTGAGAACTGTTGGTGGACTATTCTGACTGGTCTATTATGTAGGCTACCATTTTTGAGACTCTTGCGTTTTGATGTCTGTCATATACTGAACACCTGATACAAGGAGAACCATGAAGAAGATAAGTCCCACTTAATTTTAATATATGGGCAGGTACAGGTTGAAGAAACTTTTTCATAAGGTATTTAAATCCCATGTCATGCAGAGCATTTAACTTGGGCTGATGGCAGATAAGCAGCCAGTGTAGGTCTTTACAATAAAGGCTTCAAAGATGGCTCTGTTCAGTTCAGCTGTATCATTTTGCATAAGCTGCAGTATCAGGATCGATTACAACAGCATTTAAGGAAATAGGCTGTAACTCAGCTTCAAAGCAGCAGTTCTCCAGCAGTTCTAGCCAGGAAACAGCCAGAGCAAGTAAAAAGCATTCCTCACTGAAAGAGCCACTTACTCCTATAATGATAATGGTGGTTCAAACATACTCAGGATAAGGATGGAAGAAAAGAGCACTTGATGCACACTTCCTTCCCAGCCAATAATATGCAGATGGATGATGACAGCTCTAGCAACCTACCTCCTGGTGCTCTCTTCTTCCCAGTCCTATTTGGGATGTACAGAAAATAGCCAGCTTCAAGGCTGCTTCCTGTGTGTTCCAAAACTTTAGAGTTGGAGAACTCTCATTTCAACTTCAGTGTGAGTAGATGAATATGAATAGCAAAACCTCCTGCCTCCAGACCTGTACCCATCAGGCATCATGACCCACTGGTGTATGAATCCTGCCATGTATTTTCAGTATACAGTAATTTGTGGGAACCAAACCACAGTGTATGATCATACAGAGAGAACTGGGCATCTCTGAGGTACATTTGAGGATCTTGGAAACACAAAACAAACACCCCATCCCCAAGCCTCTATTTGTGTGTCCTTTCTGCAGATGTGAAAATGTTAAGAGTCAGATGGGGTGGGAGGCCACAGAGGCTCCTTGCCAGTTCCAGCCTGCTCCCAACAACAATCAATCAGGTCTGTAGAAAGCCACCCCCCAAATCCTCTGTATGATCACACCCATAGTTTTACACAGGGAATGACTGTTTTGGCAAAGTGACACATGTCTGATTGTTATTATGTTGTATCCTGTTCTCTAAAATTGGGGTATTGTCTTAGAATCCTAGACACAGAAATTTGGCTGTCCTTTTCTTATTGGCAATGAAAGTAAAAACCTCTAAATTAAAGGAATGAGACAGCACCATGAAGACACTTAAAAATGAAGAGACAATTTATAGAAAAACACAGAGAAGGAATGTTGTTGTCTCATAGTTTAGTGTTGAATGCCTGTTGCTTATTTCTTAAGATCCCCTGGGGTCCTTTCAATCTATGACCCTAGTCATACGTTTTGTTTTAAGTACTGAATACACAACATAAATCTGAGAACACGAAATTCCAACCAATCTAACAGGGGTTAGACTTTATTAAAAAGGCTTTCTTAGCAAGTCTTATGAGATCTCCAGGGAACACATCAGGACGGAAGGAGCCCACCCTGTTAAAAAGATCTGCTGCATCAGCACACTTTCTTGGAAGACTTCAGCCAAATGACTTCATTCTTCACTGACTTCATTTCTATCAACAGCTGATGTTATAATATTGTTTGAGATGCATGCATTCCACTTAAAGTTCCTGCAAAGCTATGTTATAAAATACTTGGAGCAAAGAAAAACTTTGGAAAGTGCACATACTTTGGCAAGGTCTTCATGGCCCAACAGGACTGCATGGCCCAGGAGAGAGCCCAGAGCATGGTGACTGTACATCATTGCTCACCAGGTGGACGTCTGCCTTTCACTGACACCCAGACTGCTCCCAGGAGTGCTCCTTCCTACAGAGTTGTAAAAATGGCTCATGTGGCCTTGGTTTGCTCCAGCAGCTGCTATGCTGCAGCTGGACCAGCCTGCCTTCCCGGCCCCATGATGCAAGTGCAAAGGTGACCTGGTTGTAGGGCCATTTCTGGCACTCGGCATCATGGAAGCTTTCACACTGAAGAAATTTCATATATAAGCAAGTGCTCCACTCCATGAGCAACACGTAACCCTTGCAGATCTTGCTTAAATTGTCTCAGGGCAATATCACTTTTCAGACTTCCCATGTATTTAATCAGTGCTCAGGAGGAAGAAGAACCCAGTATTATATTTCCTATTCAATCTGATGGCACAGTTGTATACATTCAGAGCTCTTCCCATCTGTTGGGATACTTTATATGCAAGCCTCTTTTCAAAAACTATTGTGGATGTGTATAAACCAAAAGCAGAACATCATATTTTCAAATGTATGTGCACTAAACATATGAATAGCATCTGAAAAATGCCAAATCAATAAGAATGGGGGATGGAGGACAGCTTTCCACACTCTGAATTATAAATGGCTGAGAGAAAATGAGTTGGCAAGAGAATTCAGTTTTGTACCCAAGAGTGATTTACTTCACAGAGTCACTAGCTGCAAATCTTTGGGCACTTAGCCTGTTTGGAACTTTTCATTGTAAAATATGAATGGCACGTCCATTCTGACTTTCTCCGACCTTTTCTTTGGAAGAAAATAAAAAAGGAAAACACAGCATTAAGGTACATGCACGCACATGATATCCTGGGTGCACAAAAGTGACTGCTGCCAGAACTAGTGATGTGCTTGAAAATCCAATTTAAATTCAATGAATATCGACATTCAAATTCTAACTGGACTTTTGAAAATCCAAATTTCTAAATTCAATTGAATTTCAAACTTTCAGACATCCAATACAGATTTTTGAATAATTTGACTGAATAGATCCATTTATATTGCATCTGAATATCAGGTCTATTTGTGCATATAACACAGGATAACAATGGGACGCAAGCAGGACGAAAATGGGATGAAAACAGGATTGCGCGAATTCGAAAATCGGATACGAATGTTCCCAATATTCATATCATTCAATTTGAATAGGATTTTCAAAAATACTGGTTTGGATAATACGGATTTGAATTGGATTTTTAAAAATTCAGATTTTCGAATTTTGAATTGACTTGAATATTCAAATCGACTCGAATTCAGATGCAAAAAATGCATTTGTGCACATCCGTAGCCAGAACAGCTGCTTGCTACACATCTTCAGACTTCCTGTCAGTGAGAGCATGAATTGGTTCTTCCTTTTCTAATTCAGAGTCTTAGGGTATTTTTGCACTTTCTTAGGCTGGGCCACTCCACCTGGAACCATTCCTCTAGTCCAGCTGTCCCAGAATAAGGCTGTCCACACTTGGATAGCCTGTTCTAGGACAACCTCTGTGCTGCCACAATGTTCAGAGCTTGCTGCAAGGAACAGGCTGTGCTCCATCCAATGCAGATAGAGCAGCCTAGCAGGGAGTGTGGCCTTTCTGTTCTGCAGCATAGTATGGAGGAGAGAGACCCAGATGGTTCTAGGCTCTTAAAAATAAGAGAAACATGAATTGACTCCCTGCTAATTACTGTATTAGTTTGAACAACTTTGAAAAAAACACTGAAGTTAACAGATACCTTGAATTACTTTGCATGTAGTAAATTATCACAGTCTGCCCTTTGCCCTTTACTATTTAATCTTGGAGTAAGATATTGCTGCATATAAATTAGTACTGAAGAAAAATGGAGAGGATAGTGTTCTTACTTTATAAGCTGTGGCATGTTCTGAGGCATGAAAATCTCTTATTTATAGGCTTATGTTTGTGACACACGTGCCAGTTTGAAAATGGCATAGGGCACTTTGGTCCAAAAATGGCCATTCTTCAACCTATTCTAAAATATTGTGCCTTAATGAGGAAGACGTCAGCTGGTAATGACACTATAGGTATGTTTTCCTGAGCATCTACCTTTCCCCCTGCTACATTGTCTGCTTTGCAGCTCTGTTTTGCTTAAATGTTTATTCCTTACTCAAACTGGAATTTTGGTCTTGTGGTTAGAGTGCTGGAGTCATCTAGTCACTGGGGTTGATTCCACACCCCTCTGTGAAGCCAGCTAGCTGACCTTGGGCTAGTAACAGCTCTCTTTCTGAGCCCTCACAGCCTCAACTAACTCACGGCGTGTCTGTTTTGAGGTTTGTCTGCTTTGAGTCCCCTTTAATGGTAGAGAAAAGCAGGGTATAAAAGCCAACTCTTCCTCTCCTCCTCCTTCTCCTCCTCCTCCTCTCAGAGGATTTATTTTAATTAATAATTTAAAAGCAGAGATTCACCAAATCTCCTTAGTATACACCCTCAGATGACTTGAGCAGAAGGAAATGCACAAGGAACAGCTCCGATTTTCAAGCTAGAAGCAAAAGCTGAGGATTTGGCGAGTGCTACAGAAACAGTAAATGAAGCTGTTGGGGACCTTCTTGCATAGACTTTTCCAAGTAAACACAAGGTTTTGGGACTTGGAAATGATGCTTTTCCTTCACCCTTGATTGATAATAGTGTTGCTAAGAATCCATCTGCTTCTGTTTCATACATCCAAGAAGAAAAGGCTGATGATAAAGGTTCAGACCAAGGGGTCCACTCACAACTTACTTTAGATCTTTGTTCAAAGTATTGCTTGTTAACAGCAGTCACAGTCACTGATATTTCCCCAAAACTAAATTATATATCCAAGAAGCTGAGTCAGCTAGATTCCACCTTGAAAACATTCCTATTAGAAGGCTGCCTACAGCCTTGAGTAATGGTGCTCTCCTCCAGCAATGTGGCTTCTGACCTGACAGACTTGTCCACCTGCTCGATCAGAAACTGAGTGGTCCCTGCAATGTAGCTTCCCATTGACCAGGCTGGACGTTCCATTGCCGCCAGTAGTGGACATAGTGTTAAATGGAAAGAGTGAAGTAAAAGATGCTGATTAATTAGCATCTTTTTACTTCAGTCAGATGCTGGAAAGATAAAAAGAGAAAGATGAAGAGAAAGAACCAAAAGTTAACCCAGAATGAACAGCCTCCAACTTGGGAAGGTTCCATTAGCAGATCAGCATGCAGTTTGCAAACAAGATTGAAACAGGAGAAGTGTAGTGTTCCTGCCACAGGTGGATGGAAACCCAAATTGTGTGCCAGATTACCCCCAACTGCTGTTAACAGGTGCAGATGGAGCAGGAAGGAATTATTATTCATTCTCTATTCTTCTGGTTACAAACTCAATCTAATCTGATTGATCTTAAGTACTCTGTTAATTCACCACCTGTTAAAGCTAAGGAAAGATTCTTTTTGTCCTTTAAATGTTCAACTGAACCATATCTATTACTCAAAATGAAGCAGCTCTTCTCAGCTACTTTTCAAATCTTTCCTACAATAGTTTTTGAGGCTCCTTTGCTTTCGGTAGCTGATAACAGTCCAGCTGCAGATTCTGGCAAGAATCCCAGGACACAGATAACCCAACAACAAAAGTCCTGTAGATTACTAACCTCTAAATTGCCAAATGTTAAGTTATTCTCAAGCCACTTCACAGAAAGGAAGCCAAGATAAGAACTGTTTAGCCCATACTAGTATATTTGATCCTAGTTTGGATCATTAGTGATCTCAGAGAACTAAGGACACTAATAGAAAAAACAAGATTCTGGGGCTCCACTTGTACCTTTATTGTCTTCAAATAAAGATTCCCAAACAGAAAACACTTTTATATAAAGACCCAAAGATAGACTTTGGCTAATTTGATTAAATGGACTTAGCCCATCAGTAACGGCACGCCCCCATGCATATTTTGGTCCGAATCGAAATTGGGTTCGGGAAGGGGTGTCCCTCATGCATTTTAGATTTGGTCTAATTTCCAGAGACCAAATTGCTCAAACCAGGACCAAATTTGGTACTGGAAAAAACTGTTCTCATCATGGTATGGTGTCTTGGCATGCATTGCTTTGGGAGCCAAGCCTGAACATGGGGACGGTCCCAGACTATTTGGGGAGGAGATTGGCGCTTGCATCATTGGGAGGTGGGGTTTCATGTCCTGTGCTCAACATTCCTGCCCTGTGCACTGGAAATTGCAACTGCTGAGATTTTTTGGGAGTAAATGGTGTTAAAGCCAAAATGATTGGGGGGGGGGGGTTTGAATGGCCTTTGCTGCCCCATGAGACTCTTTTATATAAGTATTCGACCCTCCTTCCCTGTTCGGCAAGGCAGGCATGATAATGGCTTCATTTTTTTCCCTTTTCCGCTTGCCTGTGTTCTCACGGTGGAGCGGATGTGCGCAAAACTGCTAACTGCCACCAAACCTTGTAGCAGCTTTGCTCAAACAGCTGGGTTTTTTAAATTATTATTATTTTTGCTGTTCAGTCCTGGCTTCTCTGTGCCACTAAGGGGGGGGGGATGCAGCATTTGCAGTGGGTGGCACAGGGTGGGGGTGACATCAGTCCAGCTTCCAATGAGGAGAGAGGGGACGGAGAGGAGGTGGCACTGCTCCCCTGTGCTGGGGTTCGGTGCAGTTTGCATGGGGATGACTGCATCTGCACCCGGCCCACATTACCAGGAACGGCATGGGGATGGGCAACATTCAATCTCGGTCCTGTACCCAGTCAAATGCGAGCCCAATCAGAGCCAAACAGCTTGCATGGGGATGCAGCCTGAGTCAGCTTAGGTAGGAACTCAAGGGCCATTATTCTCACAATCTTATAGCAGAGTTCTGAATAACAAAAAACAGCTATCATTTAATGCTCAAAATGATAAGGAGTTGTGTTCTGTCATGGCACCTTTGTTGATTAACTCTATGTTTTGATTTCTAGGAACAGTCAATTCACGCATCCCAGTCTTGACAAACAGACCTATCCCATTCCCAATGTTCTGTATGCAGATGATGTTATAATTCCTATTATCATTCTTGGCAATTGAGACAGGCACTTCTAATGCACATTTTGCATGTGCAGCCAGATCAGTGTAAACACATCCTTGGGCAATTCAAGTTTTTTTTTTAAGTGGTTGCCAACGCTCTATATGGTTCTCAGTTGTGTGTTTCTAACAACCTCTGCCTAGTAGAGTCAGGGCTATCAAAATGTCTGAGAATTGTATTTGGAGTAGGTAGAGGCAGGACTGATATCCCTGGCAGCAAGAACCTGGCTTTTTAAACCCACTTATTAGCTGAAGTTCACTTTCTTACCATTGGACCTGGGCTCCTCCATATTTATAGATCATTTCCATTCAAGTTGGTTAAAATCCAAAAATGAAAAGCTTTTGCAACTGGGCCTTTTTTCATCTTTTGTGCTAGCTTTGGGCTGGCAGAAGTCAGAGCAACAATTAAGGAATGCATTTGAGACATGAAGTCCCAGAATGATAATGCCTGGCTTCAAAGGAAGTTTCTCTCTAATACCCATCTCTTGTCCTGCACAATATTTAAGCCTCCTGTATATTCCTAATCAACAAAGAACTTTTATACTGATATGCTTTAATACCTTGTCATCCAAAGTACTGCTGGATGGAAGATAAGAAAATTCCCTTTGCTATGAGGACTGGCCTATGCCCGGTCAAACAGTTATGTCTTACTTTGCTGTTCAACGTACACAGATGCAAACGATTTCACTCTTAGTGAGATCATTCCCTGGTACATTCCTCTTATACCTCCTTTGTGCTGGCAAATTCAAATCCCTCTTACTGTAAAGACGTAGATAAATTCCATGTAAGTGCTATTAAAACAAGAAGCTAACTTATAGGGACCAGGGGAAATACACTGGGATCCCAATTGAGTGTTTGGCTGTCAATGCGTTGCATTATTTTTACTATTTACCTGATTGTATTTGTATTCTGGTAAAGTACAGTAATAAATTATATATATTGTGTGCTAGCTTTAGTGGTGTTCTTTATTTTTGGATAGTGAAGCTATGTGAATATCACTGTATTTAAGAATTATTTAGTAGAAATGCTGCTGTATAGAGAGTAGTGCCATTTAAACTAAATATGAGATTTTCAGGCCATTAACAGTACTGAGGCGTGTCAAGGGGACTTTTGGAGCAATTTCTCTGAACCTTAGAGATTTGGGGCGTTTTGACAAGTATCCAGATCTTGGCATCATGGGGGGAATTCCAAGCAGAAGTGCTTGATGCTGCTTCAGAGGTGGGCCGTGTGATGTCCACAGGCTCTGTTTTGCCCCACATTCTCTTCAAAACAGAACTCAGCTTTGGGGAGGAGTTGCTGTCATGTCAAAAAAGGCTCCTGGGGTGGTCCATTTTCAGCACGACACTTGGTCTAAGAGGGCATGATAAGCTTCTCTCACCATCTCTTTGTGTTTACATATATTTGCTGGCAAAGAAGCAGCGGGGAGGGGCGCGCTATGGGTTCCGAGCTTTTGTTTCCGGGGGAGTCTGAGAGTTCCCCCAAGGATGGCTGCTGACTCCCAATGTCCATGCTGCTAGGTTCTGGTTGCTGCATCAGCTGCGGCGCTGTTTCAGACGCACCTCCTCCTCTGAGGAAGGTGGCCTGGCATAATGGGGCATGGCAATTAAGAGCAGACTGGAGTGTGAACAATCCCTGAGATAGGGTTTTTTTAGCTGTATCTGGTCATAGCCTTATTCTAATTATTAGGCAGAGCTAGACCTAGTAATTTGTCACATGTCTCCTTCTGTATGCCATGTCTTGTCTCCTTAAATCTTGCAGATCTCACTGGTATAACAGATGTTTTGAGTTCCAGTAAGATGCAAAGGTGAACGCTGCCTGAACAGTTCTTTCTTCAGCTTCTCTTTCTGCCCTTTTGCCCAATAGTTGAGATTAAGATCAACATTGATGTTTGATGGTGCACTATTCACTATATAAGATGCACATGTTTTAAAGACCCATCTATAATTTAGCAGTGGATACTTATGGAAAATGTAATCTCCCTCCTTTTTTTCACTTTTCCATCGAACTATGCTGAAATCTGTCCTAAAACCAGAGTAAGATGGTTATAGGACTTGTCAAGTGGATCTCTCACCTTCCCCTATAGTTATGTTCATCAAACCACATATTAACTTTTTGCTCTTTAATTGGTCCGGCGTGTTTCCTGCTTTATGCCACAGTGACTTGGAGTGAATGACAAATTTCACATGATTTCTTTTTTCTAAAACAAAAGATGCTTCAAGACAACAAAGGGAAAGTTGGATATAAAGGGGCTTTACCCCTTTCTTTGGCAAGCCACACACACAGCAGGTATTCTGGCAAGTTAGTAACTTAGTTCAGTGAATTCCTTCAGCATCCTGTCATAAGGGACTTCCAGTGGTTCCATTTGTCCCTTTGGGCATGAGGCAAGCTTGCAGAAGTCCCTGCTAAGGAAACAACCTTTAATTTACCAACAAGGCAATAATGTGATGGTGCAGATCATACATGGATTCCTAACATCAATAAAGCTCACTAACCCTCCTAGCATCTTTCCTTCTCCCAAGTGTATACATTTTCATGAGCATTTCAGATGGAAAAAGACAGTATCTTTCTTTCTGCTTTCTGACAAGTGACAAACAAAATATAATGCCTCGGGATTCAATGACCCTTCTAATTCCGTAACGCTATACTTTGTATAAATGGATCATTTAGGGAAAATGTAGGATTTCTGTAGTTTGCTGGAATTTATGCTCTGCTCAGTGCTGAATAATATTTTAACAGCATAAAGAGGATAATTATCCGGATTACTTTTCAGCATGCCATCAATGCCCCTACGTTAATCACTTCCGCAACATAGGTAGTGCTGGAAATTATACACAAAAAGAGAGATTTCGTAAAGAAACTGGTTAGTATTTTTCACATGCCATCACTTACGACATTTAATCTTCACACTTTCTGTATTTGAATGATTTCTGTACTTTTTGCTCACTGAGAACATGCTGTTGCTAGGACACCAACACTGCATGTGATACATCTATTACTGGCACAGAAGATGAATCCTAGGAACAACTTCTGTATTTATACTTAAAAGCATAAGTAGAGTGGCAGGGTCCTCAATACATATGAACATTATTAATGTTATTGAAGTAAAAGTGGTAGAAATCTCTGATTTTGTTTTAAGAGATGGAAAGAATCCATGTGGAAACCATGTTATCTTATATATATGGTTATGCATCATGTTCTATAGTTTATTATTCTCAGTAATTAATCTGATTATGTCTGGTTCCATTCAACAGTGTCCTGAGAAATCCTCCAGTGCTATTTATTTCAATAGTTTGCTTTCCCTCTGGACAGTCAGTGGTTTATGGCCAAGAAATTACTCATCTTTTTATAGCAAGATATCAGTGAACTCATAAAGCCCACTCCTTAGCAAGGGGCCATGACCCAATGTACTTCACTAGATGAGCATTCATTGAGTATGTATATATGTGTGCCATGAGGATGTAGATATATTTTGGGTGGACTTACAGTCACATTATTGAAAACAATAGGATGAGGAAAGGAGAGGGGGGATTTTGAAATCTGCCAGGTTGGATTTAAAGTATTGCATTCAATAAAATTCACGTTACTAAGAGCTGTTTGCAACTTGCTAATGATATTTACAAAGGCAATTAAGTGAAAGTGGGGTCTGCTTTCAACAGATGTCAATCTTCTTTTGCATTCTTATACTAAATCAAATGTAGTTGCTTTGATTTGACGGTAATTATTGTGAAGAGTAAGTTGTCTGCACCAGCATGAGGATGGCAGCGCCCTAGTCCAAGATATAAACCAGAATATGGTTCAATGCAGAAAGGGCCTTAGTTCTTAGTGTATTTTTGTGAGGCTGACAGATTTTTTGAGAGTTTTGGGGTGGTTTGCAGCCCCTAGTCTGAGATATAATCTAGAATAAGGCCCAGTACAGAACGGGCTTGAGTTTTTGTAGAACAGCCACACCAAGTACCTTCTGTACTGTCAAAAGACAAGTGGGAAATTGGTTGCTAGACCAGGAAGAAGACCCCAGCACACTGCAGTTTTCTCCTCTGACCCCTCTGGCAGCAGAAGGATGTGTTCTGGAAACACATTAGAGTATTAGTGGTCTCAGTTAGTAAATACTGTTTAATCATGAATTGGTATTCCAAGATTTTGCATTGTAGGGGATATTTCTGTATATGTATCACATGCTTGCAAGTGCTGATTATAGCTCAGTGTAAAATAGTGACATAACCAAATCATAAATTAAAACAGCAAAAAAATGTAAATACCCACATTCAAAAGGTCACAGCTGAAGTTATTTTGCTTTTGTTTCTGTCTTGTGTTTTTACTGAAAGACAAGTGTTGAACACGACTGTATGGATGTACCGACCTGTGGTTTGTTTGTTTGTTTGTTGTCTGAACTCTGCTTGGCTAGAGGCAGAGCAGGCCAATGCCATTTCTAGGCCCTTTCTGCACTTACTTTGGTTAATCCATATTAGCTAGTTCTTTATTAGCTAGTTCTGTATTGGCTAGATCCTGACCAACCGCCGCCAGAGGCTTTTGCATTGAGTGGACAAATGTGCAGTGAAGAATGCTAGCATAGATGTAGACCACATTTATTTGGTCTACCACTAATCTGGATTAGTGAGCCCTTAGCACAGTTCTGGTCCAGATCTACCAGATGATCTGTTCTTAGCAGCTCCTTGATCTGGATTAACAAGTAAGTACAGAAAGTGCCCTAGATGCACTGACTTCTCACTTCTTACTCCTAAGGGAACATTCTAACATTAGTCTGGGATTAGCCACTATGAGGTCCCTTTAAATCAGAATGTATGTTGAGACATTTGCCTCCATGTGGACTCTTTGGAATTTTAGATTGCAGGCACGATCAGTGGTCCAATTCACAGTATGACTTATGGTCTGCTAGAGCTGTGGCTAGCTCAACATTTCTTCTGTGCAGGTGGGGTTCCACTTGCTGAGAATATTTGGAAAGTGAGCAATCCTGGCATTAACATATTTGACCACTGCTCTCCCAAACACACAGTGATCTACTGGTAAGCTGGCCTCATCCACCCCTGAGGAGGGCTACAATATAGATCGAGCTCATGCATCAAAAACAGTATTTTAAATGGTTTATGCATTCTGTGCCTTTTAAATAAAATCCCCCCTTTGTTTTGCATTAGCAACATTATTAGGTGTCTCATTGCAGTCAAAAAGACTTCAGACCTTCACTTACAAACTTCCTCTATATTACTGAAATTGGCTCCTGGGCCTGAATCTAACACTTATTTAGATGTGAGCTTGATTTCAGCAGCACCCCATGCTCACCGGAGGGACTAAAGAACAATTTGACATTTCCCTTTGATCTCCAAACCGCTTTTGATCTGACACAGAAGTATTTACTATCATGTCAGATCAAAAGCTGGTTTGCAAAGGTAAATGGCAAATCAGCATTCAACCATTCCAGTATGCTCCACAAGCCAGTGCTTGTTTATTTAACTTGTATAAGAAATTAAGAAGCGTCCATTTGCATGGGCACAGAGTACACCATTTCAGTGATGAGCAAGAAAGGAGGAACCGGGCACAGTGCAAGTATTGCATCGGAAATGTCGAATATACATGGCATTCTCATTCACAGAACAGCTCAAAATTGAGAAATTAGCTGGTATACGAAGTTCAATATGCCAGCTGAAGAAAAACAGTGAAAACTGGAAAGTCAGTGGAAAAGTTGTGAGAAAGTGAAAGTTTATGCCATGGGAATGTTATTGGGTCATTTTATCAAAACAGAATGCCACCTCTCTAGGGTACAGAAGTTTCTGAATCTTTTTAGATTTGTTGTGAGCCACACGCTAAGCAGAGTGGATGGTCCACTTCTTTTATACCACTCAATCCTTTTATCTAATACCGTAATAGATTTGTTTGCCACTCTTGTCCTGTGATGGGCTAAAAACCAGACTGTGGATCAAAAATGGAACGAGTAGTACATGGTAGAGCATTTCTTCAGACCACAAAGTGTAACATTTTCTTGAGTTTTTACCTACGAGTACCCTGAGTACAAGTGCATGGAAGAAGTACAAAATACCGGCAGTTATTTTTAATCTGGTCATTGTTCATAGGCCAAGTATGCAGAGGCAATGTCGCAGCACTTTCAGTTGTTTTAGTTTCTTTAGTTTGGCAGCAAACAGAGCCGAGTGACTAAGGAGGGAACTGGTTTTTTGCTTTTGCTTTCTATTGGTTCAATAATCCCCTGACCTATCCTCAGCCCTGTTTGGTGAGAAATACACACTACAAAGTGTTAAGTGTTCTTCCTGACCACCTTGCCCTGTTCACTCTACTGAAAACTAGGGCTGCATCCCCACATGGATGAGATGTAGCCCAGTGATGGAACAATTTACACAAAGCATGTCCAAGCTACTTAAAGCATCAAGAGGCTTTGGGAAGCGCAGTGAACAAATGAGCTGCCCCTCTATCCCTGAATAGCTTGCAGCTGCAGAACTGAAAATTCTACAGCTGAAAGTTTCAATGGGCTGCTTTTACATACACTAGAAATGTTGCAGTTGGCCACATTTGGTCCAATGTGAAAATGCCTTCCTGTAAACTGAGCCTCTACATGAAAAGAGAGGATGCTCCTGTGGGGTATCCAAGTGCCCTGAGAGTTGGACAACCCATCTTGCAAGTAAGTTGGCTCCTGAGTGGTCAAGGAGCAATTGGGGAGTGGGTACGTATGGTTGCACCACCCCAAAGGCATTAAGATGTGTAGATGCCCCATTTCTGGGCCAATTGGGGGGAACCTTATGCACCAGTGCAGAGTAATCTATATAGAGTGATTCAACAAATGTTATATCTCATTCTATTAACAATTAGGCTGAGTTGCCATTGCCACTTTAAAGTGGTTTAAAAATGGTTTGGATCCTCTTCATCCCCATTCCCAATCATTTAAAGCAGCTTAGAAATGGTTTAGATCCTCTTCGTCCCCATTCCCAATCAATTTCAGGGATATTTTGAGGATTATTTGACTAAAAAATGAAATAAACACCTGTTTTTTTCAGGCTTTCCCCCTGTTTTTGCTTTTAAAACGCTTCTTCCTTATTGCTGTGGGAATGCTACAGCAGTATTGGGACAGATGTGTCATGAAATGGGTGGGATTTCACCCTGCAGGACAGCCCCTTGTCAGTTAAAATGCCAGGTTTCCCCTCTACAGCAGACTGTTTCATTGTAATGATTCACCCACTTCACACCTTATAACAATGTTTCCTTTCCCACCCACACTTCCCCTCACACACATGCATGCCTAAAGATCAAGGATTCTTGCCCTTCACAAGTGGTCCTACCTGCACAATTCTGCCTTTTTCCCTCCCAGCCTCCTTCCTTGATCTTTAAAAGGGGAAAGGGGGAAGCTGCAGGAACTGGGAGAAGCAAGGAAATGGCAGCCCTGAGTCCATCCCACCCTCTCACCTGCCCACGGCAGCAGTGGCACTGCTCACTTGCTGGGGAGTGTGCAAGTGTGTATGTGTGTGTGCGCGCAGGAGCACTTGGCATCCCCAGCAGCTCCCGCTATGCTTTCCACAATGGGTTTTTAAAATCCTTTTCCTGTGGGGACAGATTTCTGGGTTGACTGCGATTGCTGATGCTTGTTTGCTTCATTTTAAAGCGCTTTAATTAGTGTTGCAAATAGCTTTGTAAATAGCGTTTTATTCCATGAGTGGGAACAAGGCTATGGTAATCTTTTGTTACTGAAGCGTGCAGGTTTTTTTACTGAGAAAACTTCAAAATTGGAAAAATTGGAAACAAAACATAAGAAACAGTGTAATAGAAGTCTATCAATATTATGGTGATAGTATTTTTGATAGTTCAATGACAAGTGACTTGGATTTCTATGTTTTGTATGTCCCTGTATTATTTATTTATTTATTTATTTATTTACATTTCTATCCCGCCCCATACCCGGAGGTCTCTGGGCAGGTAACAACAGATTGAGACAAATTAAAACCAGATACAAATTAAAACAGATACAGATTAAAATGAAATACAGATTAAAAACAAGATGTTATGTCAATCCACCTTCTGGGTCATTAGGGTATACAATCATTTGGGAATATATGTTTAAATAAAACACAGATTAGCTGCATTTCTATGTGCAAAGAGAGAGAGGAGGACGGGCCACATTCAGCAAACTGATTTTTTTTTAAAGTAATCCTTTCTGCTTTCTAAAAAATAAAGTACTAAATTCTTCTTTCTGCATCAAGTCTTGAACTTTTGAACTGATGCTGTTTTTAGTATAATCATATTTTTAAAAAAAGTCTGTGGTTACCATAACACATTTTCTAAAACTATTGGTCCCAAACTAGTGATATCTCAGGTAATGCACTGAGGATAAGCAGTGATAATTGGCTGAATGCTGAACCAGCTCTATTTGAGATCTCCCTTGCTTAGTTAACTATAAATTGCATCTTCCCTGCTGGATTAATAATTAGCTTAGAATGAGCAATGGAGGTCAGATAGAGCTGTTAACAGCAATTTAAGCAAACATTTAAACAGCATTAGCAATCATTTATTTTGCCATTATTCATGGAAGACTAATCATAATAAATTGATTTTCTGCTAGTGCTCCGATACATTGGAATATTTAACGTGATTCTCCTATATCCTTCTGTGCTTTACATATTATTTGGCTTCATCCACTGGTGAGATATTAGATGTCACAGGCTGGAGAAAAAATTGTCATAACAGGAAAAAGGCAACATGTGGTCTTTTTTTCTCACAGCCAATTTGGGTATTCTGCACAGCAGGAAACGGAAAAACTGCAAGTGAGCTTCATGAATTCCCAGGATCATCTGCAGCTCATGCATCTTGCCAAAAGCAAGACACTCACACATCTGTATATTTTTTAAAGAAAAAAATAACCAAAGCTGTGGTAAATAGAAGAAGAAGAAGAGTTGACTTTTCTACCCGTTTTTCTCACCCATATTAAGGGGACTCAAAGCGGCTGACAAAGCTTTTCTATTCTTCTCCCCACGACAGAACATCCTGTGAGGTAGGTGCGGCTGTGAGAGCTCAGAAGAGAGCTGTGACTCACCCAAGGTCACCCAGGTGGCTTCATGGGAGAGGGTGGAATCAAACCCGGTATTCCCAGATAAGAGTCCTGCTCCCTAACCACTAGTCCACACTGGCTCTGGTGCAGAGCTATGTAATGGTGCAATGCAAGGATCAGTAGTCTGAACTCACACCAGAAAAATCCATACATGCATCCATAAATACATCTTATACCAAGCCTTCTCCTTGACTTACAGTGGAGGTGGCTTCATTTGGGACTGGTGAGAAGAGGCATCATCCCCATATGTATATCCCCAGTGTGAGATGCAGGGGGACCATACTGCAAGCCAGGCACCTCAGCAAGCAATCATGTCAGAAAACTGCCCATGCAGTCACTTCAAAAGTGCTTGTTGCCACCAGAAATGGAGACAGAGGCTGCATCTTCACGGCATGTGTTATTTCAATTTAAATAATTCGAAATAACTGACCCGGAACAAAGCTGTCCACACGATTTGCAAATTGATCCGGTTCCGTGGCATTCCGATTGCAGCCTTAACGTGGAATCAATCCTGGTAATCCCCACAATAGCCCTGTGCTCCCGCCCATTGCCAGTCATGGTGCCCTGTGATTGGTCCTCCCTCCCAGGATCCCACCCTCCCTTCCCTTTGCATCATCCATGCTCCGCCGGGGATTCCCGTTCTCTCCCCTCCCCCTTCCCACCAGCAGCAGCAGCAGCAGCATCCATCCATCCATCCATCCATCCATCCATCCATCCATCCATCCATCCATCCATCCATCCATCCATCCATCCATCCATCCATCCACCCATCCTGGCGCTGCGGCGCAGGCAGCTTCGCCCTGGGACTCCTCGGTGCCCGGCTCCGCTTTGCCCGACTCCACCGCTGCCGCCGCCGCCACCATGTTCTCTTTCGCCCCGCTGGCCGGAGCGCGCTCGCAGCCCGGGCCGCCCCTGCCTCCCCCACCGGCGGCTCCGGCGCCCGCCGCGCCATCCATCCATCCATCCATCCATCCATCCATCCATCCATCCATCCATCCATCCATCCATCCATCCTGGCACTGCGGCGCGGACAGCTTCGCCCTGGGGCTCCTCGGTGCCACCTCCGCCACTGGAAAAGGAGGAGAGCCGAGAGGCGGGCGAGCTCAGTGTGCCCAGCGCGGGGGAGGGTGAAGGGGGCTCCTCGCTCGCTCTTCCGCCAGGGGCCGGGAGGGAACTCGGAGAGCGGGGAGAGTGGGCTGGGAAAGTTCCACGGGGACTCCCCTTTCCTTTCCTTTTTAAAGTTCAGAACTGCGCAAAACTGCAACATTGTTATAAGCTACATGGCTACAGTGTAGCTTTGGAGGTAGTGGCTGTTTAGAGACTGGATTCTTTCAATGGAAATCACTCTTTGGAAGCGAGCTATTGTCGGGGTGGGAATCCTAAACATGACGTGCCTCGAATACGGACAAGCCATTGGTTACAGTGCGATTGGGGGTGGGACAGCCTGGACACGGAATCTCATCCCGGAAAACGATACTGTCCACACAGTAAAAAATGAAACACGTATCAAGGGCACGTTCCGGAGTGAGAGCTGTTGAAATCAGGATTTATTTCAAATCGGTATAACGTGGTTTAACACGGAAATATCGTGTTAAGCCGAACTGCCGTCTGGCCGAGGAGAACTCAAAACATTTTGAATTTGCGATAACGATCCCATGGGGATGTGGCCAGAATGACAACAGAAGCAGTCTTCAACTCTAGAAAGTGCCCAGAAATAGTAAGTGAAGATGCAGCCTGAATCAAATGACAGCTGCTGAATCAATTTGGGAGGTGAAGGGAATGCATCTCAAAGCAAATTCAGGTTACGCTCAAAGCAAATTCAGGTTGCTTAAGGTGGGCATGAACAGAATTAAGCAAAGTGACACCCTGACACCATTTTGTCTGTTTTTCAGATGGTAGATGGGACTAAAATGCCCAGTTCCTATATTTTTTGGGACGGCAAATGGTGAACATTACCATTTGGGGGGAATCAAGATGAGTCTGACAAATATAGACTTAGTGTACTCTTGATGCAAGAAATATTTTGTTTGATGTGATTCACAGAGCTCTTCCTCTGCCATTATAGTGTTAGCCAAGTGTGGATCCATGTGGATACTGCTCTCTTCCTTAGATTACCTTTCTGAAGCTCCAAAAAAAGACCACTCTCCCTAGCTCTTTGGGGTGTTTTTAGCTCTTCTTTTTCTTCACTTATCATATAGGGTGTGATAAGACACACTTGAAGAGGTGCCCCCTGGGCAAATTTGGGTTTCTAATAAAAGATATTCCCCCTTGAATTCCCCTTGCCCTGCCCTGAACCCTGAGTAAGGTTGCCTCTTCTTCAAAATTTGCAGTCCTATACTTCTGAAGACATCTCATACTTTAAGCTAAGTTGGGCTGGAAACTGCATAAGCAAAAAAGTGGGAATTTCCCACTCAGTGGACAATCGGTGGACCCCTTGCTGTCAGGGTAAATTGCCTGCAGTGAGAGGTACATTCTGAGCCATATATTCAGGACCAATATTTGGAAGGCATTTTTCCCTTGTGAGTCTGGGGAATGGAATGCTTGTTCTTAAAGAGATTATTTGAAAAAACCCTCTCTGATCTCACCCAAGGACTCCTAATCCTAACAGTGGAATAGCTACAATAATGAGCAGGTTATAATAGGTTATAATGAGTGAAACAGTACGATGGATTTAAGTATTGGTGTTTTTCTTATTCCATGTTTCCTTTAGAAGTCAAAGATAGAAGAGGATAGTAAATAACAGCAGTCTTTGTTTCTTGCAAAGATGATCAAGGTTTTGCCGAGACTTGAGATTTTAAAGAAAGTTGAAAATGATTTTGAATACCTGGCACTACTTGCACAGGTTGCAAATAAGCACAGTTTTTATTGTATTTATTTTTGGTTCTCTTGGTTGCATTCAAATATGTTTTCCTCGTACAGTATACAGGATATAAATCTTGTTTACCAGAAGTGAAAATGCAACAAGTGAGATGTACCCACCACCATGAATAATAATCCTACTTACAAAATGGATTCTGGGGAGAAGAATGTTCTCCTAACCTAATCTTGTTGGGAGTTCAGTCATAAAAGCCAAGATATAGAGTTTCTCAGTGTGAAGTGTATGAATTACAGGAGTGATTTCATCTCCATTTCATACTCTAGCAAAATAACAAAAAGACAGGCAATAGGACATGGTGTATATCAAAGGACATACTCTCTGCTATCTGATGCATTCTCTGCAAAAGCAGCTGCAGATGGAAAAATGACAGTAGAGGGGCTGATGAGCCTCAGTCCTGCCTTGGACCAAGAAGAAGAAGAGGAGGAGGAGGAGAGTTGGTGTTTCTTCCCCCTCTTTTCTCACTCATTTAAGGGAACTCAAAACTGCTGACAAAGCTTTCTATTCTTCTCCCCACAACAGACATCCAGTGAGGTAGGTGGGGCTGTGAGAACTTAGAAGAGAGCTGTGATGAGCCCAAGGTCACTCAGCAGGCTTCATAGAGGAGGGTGGAATCAAACCTGGTATTCCCAGATAAGAGTCCGGCTCCCTAAACACTAAACTATATGGTTGGATACAGTGTTATGGCTGGGCCTTTGAGACTAAACATCTAAATGGTGGTCATGGAAGGTCTGGGAATATGTAAATGATCCCAAAATACAGCTGGAAGGAAGGAAGGAAGGAAGGAAGGAAGGAAGGAAGGAAGGAAGGAAGGAAGGAAGGAAGGAAGGAAGGAATATATTATAAATAATATGGTTTCAAGTTAAGGTGCATCTAAACTTATTATAGTCTTTTATTGTTTTAATTGGTACTCATTTTGCTTCTATGTGTACATTTTGAATTAATGATGTTCAATAGGTTTTGTGGATTTTATTCTGTTTTATTCTTTGCTACCTGACTTTGAACCATTAAGCAAATGAGGGGTAACAAATGTAACCAATAATATGCTACATTTCTACTTATCTGCAATGGCAGGAGAGGGGAAGTGAGGTGTGTTCTTGCTAACATTTCTAGTTTCCATCTCTGATAAAAGCTCCTAAATTATATACATCTCTTAAAACGTTGCTTTCTTGAGAAGGACATAGACTAAGAATTAATGAGCATCTAACACTTAGCAAACTGATTGTTCTTTTGGTAATTACAGATCTAAATGTATATCCTATTGGGCTCTTGACAACTAAACTGCAGATGGGAGTCAGAATCACTGAAACTTAATTTCATAATGATCTTGTGTTTATCAGTACATCTTGATTTTCTCCATGGTACACCACAATTAAATGTCAACAATGCTGGGATAAGTACAGAACAGAACTAGGCCGTTAAGTGTGAGGCCTGCAGAGCTCTTACTGCCCTATTTTGCTAGGCTACATAATTGCATTTTAACATATTAAAAACTATAGCGCCAATGATTCAAAGGAGGTGTGCTTACAAGAGTAAGTGTACAGTTTGGCCCCAGTAGGCGTTTATTTAGTTAGTTGTGTGATTTTTTTTTTCAAAGCAATTAGTTTGGCATTTGCCCAGAGCTGGACAAGATGATATCTCAACAAATGCATGTCCTCAGCCCTGCATCTAACAAAAATATTAGGGAGATAGGGGCTGGAAACCATTCCTGGGGGAGACAGAAAAGTATCAATTTGTCTTAACCCTTCACATGTGCATAAAATCTCATATGCACATAATTCTCTTCTTGTTCTGAAATCAGTCTTGTTGTTTTCAAATCCTTGTTTGTAGTAGTGATGCGACACAGTGTTAATTTAAAAACAGCACCGGACTGTTTCTGCCAGTCAGTCATTAGCAGCCAATACATATCTCAGGGACCGCCTCCTCCCGTACAATCCTCCCCGCACTCTCCGGTCCTCTGGGAGGAACTTACTGCAGCCTCTAAAATCTAGGCTTGCGGCGACCTCCCAGAGGGCGTTCTCTGCTGTCGCCCCCAAACTCTGGAACGACCTGTCGGATGAGATCCGTCAGATAATATCATTAGACAGCTTTAAAAAGGCGGTCAAGACGGATCTCTTCCGGCAGGCCTTTCCAGATTAACCATCCCGGCCCAGATTCCCTGATTCCTCCCGTGGCCCCATCTTAGTGATGGTTGAGGATCAACAGAGGGACATCAGGGTTTTTAGTTTTTAAATTATTGTTTTACGCATTGATATTGTGTTTTAATATGTTATATTGTTTAATACTGTCTTAAGGGGGGGAGGGATAAGGTGTTTTTAATTGTTATATTTTATATTTTACTGTTGTTAACCGCCCGGATTGGTTTGCCATAGGGCGGTATACAAATAAATATTATTATTATTATTATTATTATTATTATTATTATTATTATTATTATTATTATTATTATTATTATTATTACATGGGGCATCTGACTTTCGATGATAGAAAGCCATTGCAAACTAGCATTGATGTGCTATGGAAACCCCCCCCTGCTTTTCTGAAGTTTTCTGACCAATGCCTAACTCTTCTCCAGCACCCCATATAACAGAAATGAATAATAGTTAAGGTGGTTTGAACTGCCACATCTCTCTGCTCAGTGGTTTTGCAATTGCCTCACCTTCACAGGATTTCTACTTCCAAGTACATGGAGCAAACCTATTCTCCAAATGTGATCATTATAGTCCCCATAAAGGTATTCATGGGGGAACAACCCCTGAAGGTAAGGTTGCCATGCAGAAATGAGGAGATGATTTATATACATTTAAGGCATTATTATTCTACTTTTCTTCCCCTTCATTCCATCCTCATCACAACACTGTTTTCGCACTGTCCGAGGCTATCCTGTGCAAAGGTGTGATTCCTAGGCCCAGTATAGGCCAATGTGTTTTCAAGGTGGGATGAGGTTGCCAGTGGTCTGCTTTGGGATTGTCTGCATTCTGGACAGCTCAGACCAGCCTTCAAAAGCCAGAAAGAAAAGTTGCTGCCCAGGGCCTTTTGTTATGTCTAAATACAGCTTGCTCTGTGTGCTGGCATACCCGCCATTGCAAAAACAGACCTAAGTTCTAGCTCAACACTGTGACTGCTGCCCTATATCTTCTGAAATTTCCTCTTCTGCTCAAAGGCACAGGGCTCCTGTTGTCTTTTCCATAAGGCAACTCTACCTAAAAAGAACCCCCCTGTCACACACACACACACACACACAAAGCGTAGTAGGTAACAAACACTAGGTAAAGAATGCTGGATAAGTGAGGTAGAATAAATGAAATAGTGTAATGGAAGAATATTAGGGCATTACTTACACTGATGCCCTGGCTGTGGTGGCCAGTGTCTGACACCAAGGTACTACTGAAAAGGGACGGGAGGAGAGAGCTCACATGAGCGAGATTCCACAGTGGGTCTCTGTGGCATCTAGGCCTTTTTTCAGGCAGAAAGGTTCCCTCAGAAACATAGCCAATACACAGCAAAGGTACCGTAAATGAGGCCAGTTTCCATTCCCCCCATGTAGGCTAACTGCCCAGATGACCTGATTTACCTTCCTTTCCTGGATAAGGAAGACACAGTCCTAAATCCTCAGCTGGAGTGCCATCCACAGTCTGAAAGTGTGCTCATAACTCTAGCTATGCCCCATATATATGGCCCAGAATTCTGGCCACTGAATTCCATCTGACTGGCAGGACAGTTCCCATTTTGCCCCAGTGCAACTCTGCTGAAAAGGACTAATCTCAGCATTTGAAATGGAAGACAGCTGCCCATAGAATGAGGACCATGGTCACCTTTGGAACCATGACAGGCTGTTTGGATTCTGCCTGCAATTCTGAACAGGAACACCCCATTGAGGATTCCTTTCTCAACAATTCTTCATGGCAGCATTAAACAGCAGATATATTAGCAGGATCCTATGTTTTCTTTTACTGCAGCTCTGTTTGAACATTTTTAATTTTGCTAGTTAATCTTAAATGGCTGTTTCCACTTTGCACACAGGGTCTGATTAGATAGGTGCCTATGTGTGTTTTAGTCTTGAATGTTTAATTTTTAAATTGTGTATAGTGCATTTTATGTTTCCACAAGCACTGAAACATAATTTTGCTTGGCCAAAGATGAGACATTTCATAAAGGAATTCCAGTGCTGTAGATTTTAGGAGACTGAAAATATGTTTCCTTAAAACAGAATATGCTGTTTCTGAGTTGCGGTTTCATTATTTATTTTATGCCTAACATTGTGTTATTACTTCGATGGGTTTCCCTCAGGAAAATAAGAAATGGTAATTAAGACTCATGCCAGTTAAAGCAAGACTAGTAACTTCAATTGGAAGCTGTTGCTGCTGCTGCTGCTGCTGCTACTGCTGATGAAACTACATAGCATAAATTTCAGCCTATTTTTGTAGTGGGAATCTGGGATAAACATACTTGAGCACCATCACTCCTGGAGTTCTTGTTGTTTGGTCCTTTGCTGTTTTGAAATATTTTCATTATCTTGTGGTTGAAGCCAGCAGTGGCTTATAGCCTTGAAAGAGGTGCCATTACCTGCCGTGTAGAGGTAACAATGCATCTGTAGGCCAGGCTGCTGGCAGAAAGTGAGCAAGAGGTATGCAGGCAACTGTAGCCCTTTTTGCAGTTGCTTGGCTTAAATCCAGAGCTGTGGGTTGGAACAACTGGACCCATTGATCTGGATCATGAGCCACATTAGAGCCATCTGCACTGATGATGCTGATCTGCATTAAGTCATGCGGTGGCTGTAAAACTCATGCAAGCTTTGCAGCCAACCTCATGCCTCTGAAGGCTAGGAACAAAGGTTTCTAGCCTCAGGGTCTGGGGATGACAGATTTTGGTGGTACACTATGGCTCGGCACTGAAAAGCACCCCCTAGCAGTCGTGGAACACTGAGGTGTGCCATCTGTACATCTTTCATATACAATGGGAGGAATTCGGCTGAGCAGCAGCAGATGTGAAAAAGACTTGGGTGTCCTGGTAGATCATCAACTGAACATGAGTCAACAGTGCGAGGCAGCTGCAAAAAAGGCAAACGCAATCCTGGGGTGTATTAGGAGAAGCATAGAGTCCAGATCACGTGAAGTTATTATCCCCCTCTACTCTACCTTGGTCAGACCTCATCTGGAGTACTGTGTCCAGTTCTGGTCACCCCAGTTTAAAAAAGACACTGACAAGCTGGAGCAGGTTCAAGGGAGAGCTACCAAGATGGTGAACGGTCTGCAAACCATGTCCTATGAGGAACGGCTTAAGGAACTAGGAATGTTTAGTCTAACAAAAAGAAGACTGAGAGGAGACATGATAGCTGTCTACAAATACCTCAAGGGTTGTCACAAGGCAGAGGGATCAGGCCTGTTCTCACTCTCTCAAGGAAGGACTAGAAACAATGGGGTGAAACTGCAGGGGAAAAGATTTAGTTTAGATGTTAGGAAAAAATTTCTAACAGTAAGAGTGATCAACCAGTGGAACAGGCTGCCACGGGAGGTGGTTGGTTCCCCTTCGATGGAGGTCTTCAAGCAGAGACTGGACAGCCATCTGTCTGAGATGGTTTAGGAGATCCTGCCTTGAGCAGGGGGTTGGACTCGATGACCCAGGAGGTCCCCTCCAACTCTACCATTCTATGATTCTACGATTCTATGATAAGAAAAAAACCCTGGTCCCTTTGGTAGACCTGATAAATAGAGAAGGGCCACTGTCTGAATTTTGCTCTTTCCTGCCAGTCAATCCAACAAATTATAATGATTGTAAATCAATCTTTATTGATTAGTCCTTTGATCATATCAAATTTACAAAAAAGCGTAGAACCATGCTAAAGATAAAATACAAAGATAAAATACATTAAAAAGCGGGACCAGCCATATATAAAATACTGAGAACATATCTTAATGACAACTGAGCAAAAAATATTTTACACAGCTATTATGGGTGCAAAGAACTCATCCTTTCTATCCATCCACCACTCTATTTATAACAGCTTCATTTTTCATCTGAGGCGTCCACTCTTCAGATTTAAAGCACTCCAAACCCAGTGAAATGCACTTTAGAATTAGCCTTAAGAATCCACTTGTTTCCACAATATCAGAACTACTTTTTTGTGTATCAGAACTGATGGCACTAAATGTAAGAGAAAGATATTCCCTTGGTAGTGTGGGCGTTCTGAACAACCTCTACCCTGTTTAGCATACAACAGGAGAAAGAGAAGAAATGTGTCATGAAAGTATTAAGTGTTCTAAAAAACAAGACAGTATAAAAATAAGTTTCTCAGGTTTAGGTGTTGTCTAGTAACTATCAAAAACAGCACCAAAGAGAATTGAAAATTGACAAATGATACTGCAGACATCATAATTAGGAAAAGCATTTTTCTGAGTAACCCCTAACCCCAAGTGTACTGCAAAGTTTGTGACTACTTGATGATGATAATAAGATATATACTTTGAACAACTTCACATATTGTACTGTTCCATTCTTTGCACAACTTATAGCCCTAGTTTGTGAACAGGAAGGCTGAGCAAATGAAAAATGATGCAGAAGAACAATTTCCTGCTGAGATGGTACCATTACTTAGGTAGCATATGCTATAAATTTACAAAATATAGGTGAACTGAGATAAAATATATAGATCATACATATTGAACAGCTTCCTGCTTATTTTATATACATAATTTAACCAAGGTGGTGCTTTGGATCCTTAGTCAAATGTAAATCCCATTGCATTTAGTTAAGCATAGATCCTAATAGGTGTTAGATGTGGCAACCTTAATAGGGAAATGAATGGAATAAAGACCAATATTTTACTCTTTTGAGCTGATATTAACCTTTCTGAAATGAGGGATCGGCTTAAAAAATTGGAAGAGAGCAACCAGTTCAGTTGGAGGCAATAGCTAAAGAACTTTCTAAAGTTTCATTTACTGTTGGTGAATGGTGATGAGACCTGAATTGAGGATCAACAGCCTGTCACGGGTGGGAAATATGCACCCCTGATAGGAGATATGAAACTCTTAAGGCTTTACAGTTTGCTTTTTTCTCAATGAGTTTGTACAAACTACCCAGGTCATCCTAATTTATTTGGCAGCAGCTTGTGCAAACTGTTGGTGACAACCACATCAATCAGTCAGTTTACACAAATACCACTGAAGTTTCCACATTGCTTTGTGCAAGCCGCATAACTTGCCAGTAGCTTACATTTTCCCATGTTGCTCAGCATCTACTATGAAGCTATGCTACATGACTTTGTGCTATCTCAAGTCAATGTGAATAAGACCCTTAAAAATGGAAGCATATATGTTTAAGTACTCTTACACCCTTTTTGTGCTTACCTGCATATCCTGGGACAAGGCATAGTGTGCTGTTTCAGGATTAGCAACATGTCCCAGGCTGGGATGGATCATTTCTGGTGTGATACAAGGGCTGCTTTTGCACTTGGCTTCCCATCACTGGACAGGAAAAGTGAATGCTAGTACGCATGACACCAAGCCCTACATGCCTGGAGACTTACCTGTGTCCAGGCATGTGTCCGGTCGCTGGCAGGCCATTGCCATCTTGGTTCCGGAGCCTGGTATGTGTGGTGCACAATTTTGTGTCCTGCCGCTAGTTGATGATAGGGCAACATCTAGTAAGGCAGGAGGATTATAAATGCTTCCTGCAGGTGCAGAGGCACCTGCCCAGAGCTTCCCCTTCTGTGAACTATGGGGCCAAGTGTGAATTGACCTAAGATTGCCTGTATTGGGATGACCTGTTCACATCAGTCTTGGAAGGCTCTTGGCCTTCAGACCTCCAGGGGGCTATTTCAGCTGTATACTGTGTTGCATAACCAAAATGGGTCCCTCATGGTATACCAGTCCAGACCAAGCCATGATGTTGATGTCTACTGGTAAACCAGATTAGAGCAGACAAAGCATACTAGTAGAGGAGGGGCCTCCCATAATCCACACTAATGTGCAGAAGGACCCCTTCGTAAGGCGGCATAGTGTCTCATGTGAAAAGGGCCTTAGTGCTGTCACCCAGTGAACAGCAGATTAATACAATTGAGGGCATGGCCACATCTTCACTTTAATCCTTCTTTAGTCTCTCTTTGGACACCCCACCCCAATCACACCATTTTAGTCTTATCTGTTTTATCTGCAAACTTTCCTCCCTTCATTAATACTTTCCTGAGTCCTGGTTTTTCCAGGTCTCAAGCCATTATAGAGTGTTAATCCGTTTTTGTTTTTTGGGTGCGATTAGGGAAGAGGACAAAAAGGGGCTGAACTGTCCTATAGTGTGTGGATACTGAATGAAGTTGCCTTCCCTTTTGTCCAATGTGTGACTACATGCTGTTGAGTCACAGAACTTTTATTCTATCGGTGGCCCTGTCCCCAAAAGACTTATTAACCCCCTCTCGGCTTCCTCTGCCGTCACTCTGTTATAGCTGACTTTAAAAGTCCCCTCCACTTCTGGAATAAGCATCCCCATGGTAGCCGCGATCTAAACGGACTTTCCGTCCCCATGGTAGCCATCTTCTCTTTCTGGGCATCTTCCCCCCCCCGCCCCCTCTCTTGTTAAAAGGAAAAATAGCCAGATCTCCGTCTCCTGAAACGGCTTCCCGCCCCTAGCAAAGGCAGATGATCGCTCATTCATTCACTTTCAGCACTTACTTTCACTCAGTTCTCTGTTAGAAAAGGCTTTCTGCCCCAGCAAAGTCAGCGGCTGCAGCCATCGGCAGCGCGATCCTTCGCTCATTCTCTTTTAAGGCTTTCACAGATCACTGATAACAATGTTGCAATTCTGAGCAATTCTGGCTCTTTTTACAAAGGAAAGGAAGCGAACCTGCTGCATTTCTCAGATGTGTGAATGCTTTTTGGCTGTGTGTGCAGGCAAGCAATCCCCGCCCCTTTTGCCACGGAGCGTCCTCAAGGCAATTGCATGGGGACAGGGCCAGAGTGCAGGGGGTGTTGTGATGGTGGAGACAGGCAGAGATCTAAAAGTCTAGTCTCGTAAAGGAGTCTCAGGACAGGAACACAAAGGTGTGAACATAGTGACTCAAACTGAGGAAGAAGTGAGGAAGGATCATCAGGTGTTGAGTGTGGTTGAAGTTAGTACATTTTGAGTCTGGTTTCTTAATAAGACAAGAGTATTTCAGCGAGATGTGACCATGACCTTACTTGTTACTTGATTTTGGCTTGTTAGGTTTGTGATGATGGAGCCAGCTGACTGTTCCCACTAGCCATTTTTATTTTGGGACTTATTTTGCCTCAGTTAAATGCTTTCTTCCAAGCAGACACCTTAGAACAATAGTTTAACCACTGTTTCAAAAGCAAACAGGTTTTCCTGCTGCTTTTGCTGCTGCAGCTGAAAATAAACTCTGCTTATGTACAGACCTGTTTTGCTTTGAATAGCTGTTGAGTAATTGTGACTTCTGAGCCCATGATGTTTTGTGTTGTGAACAGCAGATGCACAGTGCAGAATATGTGCCTCTAGTAAGATAGCCTCACCTTCATAAAGGCAACCAGGGATTGTCTTCCACAAAGGAAAGAAATAATACATCCTGTAAATTAGCTCTTGTCCTTAGCAGCAGGGGAGAAACAGGAGGACTAATTTCTTTACCTTCTTTAATATATATGCATCTGTGTGTTATTAATGAAAAGGTGGCACTTAATTCCTTGTTGATTGCTTAGTCCTACTCAGAGCAGCTGTCCCATTTGCCTGTTGGAATACTGTATAAGCTAACAGAGCTTAGTTTAGTACCAAGGATAAAACTGAGTCAGTCAAGGGTAAATATATTTCCTTTTTCTTGTCTTGTTTCTTTATCTTTCTGATCATTTTTCTTACTGCTTCCTTATGAACAACTGCAGTCCAGACCCCTACATGTTTTGCTGAATGTATAGCTGAATGAGGCTCACTTCCAGGTAAATAATCAAAAGTTTGCAAAGTTCATTCTTTGATTTTAGTAACTATGTTGCTGGTTCTGATTCCTTCCATATGTTCTTTATTTCCTTGCTGTTAATACTTGATTCTGTGTATTTTCATTCAGAAATGAGTCTTAGGGTGTTGCTATACTGAAGGTTTACCTTGTGCTTCAAAGTAGAAACCACTATAATTTCACTTCAGGGGTGAACACACATGAAAGACATGTGTGTTTATACTCCCAGTGCACTTAAAGGAAGTTGGGTGAGTCCAACTCAGATTATTTTGCTTTGCCCTCACCCCTCCCCATTGTAAATTTCTCCCAGATATCATAAATGATTGGCCTACACAACCTGTCAATCTCCTGATTTTGCTCCTGTGTGCAAAAAGAATCCCACTTCCTGCCAAAAGAAGAAATTCAGGAGCTTAAATGTCTAGATCCACATGATATGTTTAATATCTTATTGGTTTTAATATGTTCATTTTGTATGTTGCAACCCACCCTGAGACCCTTCGGTACAGGGCGTGATAAAAATACAAACAGGCTGTGTTCCCTTAGGCATTTAAATTCACACTGAATTTGAATTTGGTATCCAGCGTTCCCATTACTTCTGCAGTTAACCCAAATTCGGCATCCAGCATTCCCACTCAAGTTCTTACGTCCGGATTTTATGAGGGCTATTCCGTGAAAATCCGGAGAAGAAAAACTCCTGAGAAAAGCAGGAGTTCTTTACCTTTTGTAGTTGATCCCGCCCCCCCCCCCCCCCGGCCAAATGGAAACTGTCCCAGGCAATTTGAGGTGGAGCTGGAGCCTTCTGGCCAATCCCAGACACATGTGGGTGGGGTTTCACAGTGGCAACAGAGAGGAGGAGGAAGCGCCAGCCAGAATTGTGAATCTTCTCCATACAGCCACTTCTAACATTTGTATTCACATGTTTCTTAAAGGGATAAACATGTATTTATTTGTGCTCATTCTTCAAATAATTGTGAAATGGGACAGCAAGGAAGGAAGGGGGGAAGGAGAGGCTGACCCTGAGGGTCCTCTGGCAGCAATGAAGGGAGTGAGCCCACCTGCCCGCCCGCCCACCCGCCGGCCAGTCAGGAAAAGAGACAACTGCCTGGTATACACAAGCACACACACACACACACATCCTCTTCCCCACGAGCCAAAAACATAAAGTGGAGTTGACAACGGTATTCTCTCTCCCCCACCCCACCCCGCGCACAAGCTGCTGATCTGCTTGTGCGCAGATGCACTCTTTTGAATGATGTAGACCAAGGTGCATGGAGGAGGAAGGAGGCATCCCACCACTGCTGCTGTGATTCCCTCAGCTGGGAATTGCTGTCAGCTGGGCCACCCCACCAGGCGCTCGCTGCCATGAGCCATGGCTTAGCGAAACTTGAAGGGGAGGGAGAGAGAGGGGAAAACGGCAAGGGAGGAAGGAAGGAGGGAGGGGGAAGAGGCCGCCACCACCACCACCCCCGAGGGTCCTCTGGCAGTGAAGGGAGCCTGCCTGCCTGCAATCTCAATCTCAAAAGATCGAAAGGTCCTGTTTCTCCATGCTGGGCATTTGGCTGGTGAGTGAGAATGGCGCTATTCAGATTCAGTTCTGTTTATCAGTAAACAGGGGGAACAGTCCGAGATGTGCACTCAGCCCTACATTCAGATCAAAGTAGTCTGGGAGAGTCAGAAGTAGTCCAACTGGCACTAAAATAGTCATGTGGGAATGCACCCACAAACAAACAAATAAATAATGATGATTTCGGTGATACCCACTTGCTGTACCCAGGATGCCCTCACAAGTTTCTATAGGTCTGCATTTATAATCACATCATGAAAAGGAAGCAGATGAAGGTAAGGATACACTGCTAGTGTGAAAAACAGCACTCTAAAAAAAGTGTTTGCCATGAGATTTCTCCTTTAGACATTATTGTTCCTCAATGGAAACTGTTTGTAGCAAAGTCTTTACTTGATTCTTTGGGTCCTAGTCCCACACACAATTCCACCAAGCACAGAAACCCTTATTTTCCCCCAAACCAGTAAGAACTAGTTCACTCCACAACACAATGTTGGGGCAATGTACATTGCATCTTGTGTAAATCAATTAGCTCAAGCTCTTAAGATTATCTGTCTACGGCCCTGTCCCCATGCAATTGAAAGTCTGCTGGAACTCTTCTTTTGCCTCTGAGCGGCCCCATTCCAGGCTTTACAAGGCGCTTAGGGAGCTTAGGAAAGTGAGACACCCGCGATAAAATACGTGCACTTTAAAGAAGAGTTCCAGCGCTCTTTCGGCGATTCACGGGTTTTGCTCGCTATATCTGCCTTGAGGACGCTCCGTGGCAAAAGGGGCGGGGATTGCTTGCCTGCACACACAGCCAAAAAGCATTCACACATCTGAGAAATGCAGCAGGTTCGCTTCCTTTCCTTTGTAAAAAGAGCCAGAATTGCTCAGAATTGCAACATTGTTATCAAGTGATCTGTGAAAGCCTTAAAAGAGAATGAGCGAAGGATCGCGCTGCCGATGGCTGCAGCCGCTGACTTTGCCGGGGCAGAAAGCCTTTTCTAACAGAGAACTGAATGAAAGTAAGTGCTGAAAGTGAATGAATGAGCGATCATCTGCCTTTGCTAGGGGCAGGAAGCCGTTTCAGGAGACGGAGATCTGGCTATTTTTCCTTTTAACAAGAGAGGGGGCGGGGGAAAAAGATGCCCGGAAAGAGAAGACGGCTACCATGGGGACGGAAAGTCCGTTTAGATCGCGGCTACCATGGGGTCGCTTATTCCGGAAGTGGAGGGGACTTTTAAAGTCAGCTATAACAGAGTGACGGCAGAGGAAGCCGAGAGGGGCTAATAAGTCTTTTGGGGACAGGGCCCAAAACTATGGGTGCTGGTGACATTTGGGTTGCCCACCATTAAAAGATCTCCCAGATTTCCTATTTATTTCAAGAAGTACTCTGAAACTGTTAAGTTGCTGTAGCTTAGGCCATGGTCACACCTTCACTTTAAACCTTCTTCAGTCCATCTTCAGGTCTGATTACTCACACATTTTCATTCCTATCTGTTTTATTTGTGAACTTTCCATTCAGAAAACTCCAAATGGAGGGTGGAAAGTCCACAAATTAAAATGGATTGAAGAATGTTTAAAGTGAAGGTGGGACCATGGCCTTATAAGAAGAGCTAAATGCTGATTCAGTTCACAGCATCTCCCCAGAAGTAGGGCATGGAAAATCACTTCTATGTCTTTGCCAAGAAAACTATACAGAGGTACCCACACGGAGACACCCATGAAGTCAAACAAAGTCAATTGTGCATGCTGAGAGAAGGTGTTTTGCTTCTTTTTTTTAGTGGGTTACTTATCTGTGCATTTTTGGTTTCAAAGCAGATGGCAGTTGTTAAGCTGAAGTAACCACAGTGAGATCAACAGGAACATCTGGACAAGCCTGATGCCCTCTATGCAGAGAAAGAAAAAACAGCACTTAGGTTTAAGCCTTTAGTTGAGCTCTTCTGGCTACACTCCTGGTTTTATTGGATTTTGCATTTTGACACTTCAGCAGGCTGGTCTCCAGACAGTTTTCACTTATTCTAATTTGTAGCAGGGCAAAGATTAAATCTTTGGTGTTACATTTGTTAACACACTATTTTCACATGGCATCTGCCAGCAGTAAGAAAATGCTGTTTAAGCCAAAGTTTGCAAATTGTATTGAAACAAGTATGTGATAGTGTCATGGATATCCTCTGAGTTCTGTTCCTCATCATAGCCATGATCTAATGCCAAAGCTATTGTATAAAGATGTGCTTACTTTGCATCTCCAAGTTTATTGTGGACAAGGGTGTTTACTTGATTAATGGACATTTTAAAAACTATAGTTTAAATTACACATTAGACATGTCTTGTAAAGTTGGCTGCAGTGTTCTGCAGCAATCTTAATCTGTTATGTCAGAGAAAGAGAGAAAATAAATATTAGATAATTTGTCCTTTATCCCCATGTTACTTAAGCTTAGGGCCTTTCCACATTTACCGCTAAAGTGGGTCCCTCCATACCTTGGTATGCTCTAAGGAAGGCCTCATCCCTTGCTGGTATGTTTCATCCCCATGCGGCAGAGCATACAATGAACCAGGAGACCCAAAATGGCTACCTACTCCAGGATACTGGTAGACCTTTTTTAAAAAGGTCTACCAATGGACTAGCAGACATTAACCAGACCACAGAGGTATGCAGACAGGGCTTATTTTGGGGACACATTCCTGGCTGTCACAGTTCTTGAAGCGGGCTCCAAAGCTCACATAAGTTTCAGAGGCAGCGAGGGGACTGTCTCAGAACAGCCATCCAAATGCAATTGGCTTTGTTTCAGGACAGTTGGACAACTCTAGCTAATGTCCAGTAAAGATAAATTGGAAATGGCCTTAGGCTGCATCCACACCAAAAGAAGAAGAGTTGGCTTTTCTGTCTTGCTTTTCTCAAAGACTCAAAGCATCAGACAAAGATTCCTGTTCTTCTCCCTTCAACAGACCTTCTGTAAAGTAAATGGGGCTGTAAGAACTCAGAAAGAGAGCTGTGACTAGCCCAAGATCACCCAGCTGGTTTTGTGGAAGAGTACAGAATCAAACCCAGTGACTACAAAATCTGCGTCTGGCACTCTGACCACAAATTTCTAGGGATGATCGTAGAACATCAGTAGAGTAGGGCTATATGGTTTAGCCCTGGATACACTTAAGTTTTAATCCACATTCAATCTACCTTCAGAGTGAGACAATGCATCAGCAAAATACTAGCTGTTTTCTTTCCACATTATCTAACCCAGAGAGGAAAGTTGTATGTCACTTTGCTAATCAGTTCTTTGACTCTGAAGTGGGATCAGATGTGGATTACAATTTAGGTGTAGTTAAATGGGAGTTCCATTAACTATGAATCATAAGAATCTGTTTAACAGGAACTTTATTCCCAAGTGGAATGAACTCTCTAAAGACATGAAGAAGTGGGAGCAAAGAATGATGTCCATTATGGGAAGATTGGAAGCTTTCAAAATGATCTTACTGCCAAAGATTACGTATCTTTTCCAAACTCTACATATTAATCCCCCTATAAAAATATTAGAGAGGTAGGATAAAACGATTAATATATTATAGAAGGGTGAAAGAAAGGATGAGTTAAGATGATGTGAGCTGTGCAGTTGGCAAAGGAAAGAGGATGGGGTTTCCTTCTATAAAATATCATCAAGCTTTCCAAGTTTTTAGACTACTAGTTAAAAAAAAGAAGAAACTATCAGCCATGCTCAGAAGCAAAAATAAATACAAACATTATCAGTGTTATGATGATAAAAGAAGTATGGACTCATTGTATGAGAAACCACTGACTATCAGCATACCAGCTCAGCCCAGTCCAGATGGTGGAGGTGTGCAGAAGACATGCTTCGATTTTCTGGAGGAAAACCCATTTCAGGGATGCGTCAAGTCCCACCACTGGAAACGAGTCCACCTGGGGATCTGAGGCTAGCAACTTTCATTCTTAGTCATCAAAGCTTTTGGAAGCTGGTACTGAAACTTGTGTGAGCTTCAGGGCCAATATAGGGGCAGCTGTTGTGCAGATAACACTGTTCTGGACCATAGGGCAACTCGTACTTCAGTCCGTAGTTTATAGTTACTCAACATCTGGGCAGGTGCATCTGTACTTGCAGGAGGTGCTTACAGCCTACAAGCACCCCTTGCCTGCCCAGATGTTGACTAATTATAAACTAGCTGTGGTGCATGAAATTGTGTACCACAAGCATACCAACCCTCCCCAATCCTGCCATATCCTTCTGAGCTGCCACGTAAGCATGCTGGCAGCCCACATGACCCCCTGATGTGACTGCAATCGAGATGGCAGTACCCTGTGGAGTGATTGGGCACACAACTGATAAAGTGAGTGATTGATTGTGCAGGGGCTGGGCTATAATGCACCTTTCCCAATCATGGGATGGGAAAGGAAGTGCAAAATCACCCCATGTCTTACCATGGCCCAAACCCACTAGGCCAAATTATGGTCAGGTAATGCAGAAAGACCCCAAGTTTCTATATGGTTACCATGAAGTTTAAATGAAAATAGTTCTTCTTCCTTTGTAAACCTATTGATTAAATTGGTTTGTCCAATTAATTAACTCATTTAGCTAAATAAGGAGTTGCTGACAAAGATGCTAGCCCTGCAAAAATTGGACATTATTTATAGTTCAGTCTCTGTATGAATGAATGCATACATTTGGTCATGACAAATGTATATGGAGGCAAATTATGCATATAAATATTTAGACACCATGCCATGCTTATTCCTCCACTTTACACCCTGCTTGTGCTGACGTATATACTGAACTGTGGATGACATACCGTAAGACTGTTGTGCTTTCTTTGGTATCCTAGTGAAAAATCTTTTCCTAGGTGTGTGGAGAGCATTGCTGTTGAATGTTTCCAGCCTGTTGTCCTTGTGTTTCAGCACTATAGTGAGGGAAAACCCATCTCTGAGGTGCGCATGAGCATTACTGCATCTTGGCTGGCATCTGTGTAGTGCAGGTTTTAGGCATGGCATTTGCGTTTTCAGTATTGTCCCATGGTAGATCACCCTGGGATGGTTATCCCGTCCCCTTTAAAGGTAGCTTCTTTTCCTTCACTGCCTTACATTAGAAATCAATTCCTCATTCAGATCAATGTAAATTCTCAGATGAGTCAGTCAAGCCAATGGAAGTCAATGTAGGTTTTCTGTTCCTTTACTGACTTGTACTGAGAGGCCAATTCCACATTTAAAGTTACTGTAATTGTCAGGCAGATTGGTCAATCCTGTGGAAGTCAATGGAAGTCTTTCCACAGTTCTCCTATCCCTTCGGATTTATACTCAAGTTACTCAGTTTCTATAGTTTCCATTTATGTATCATTTTTCTGGAATAGACCGACAATAAATCTCAGCTCCTTTGCATATTTTTTAGATCTAGAGTGCTTTCTGCACTTACCTGCCATTAATCTGCATTAGCAAGTCTGGATCGCAGGAAGGTATGGGCTGGATCAGCACCATCTGGACAAAGGGCATTGATCAGGATCACCACACACTACATCTGTGAAGCCCACACAAGCTATACCCCCACCCATCTCAGGAACTTTGCTTCCTAGCCTCAGGGGCGTCTGGGGCAGAGATCCAAATTAAGGCTGCCCTCCCTTAACCCATCAGTGCCCTTTGTTTAGTGCAGAGTGGACCAGTGAGAGGCACTGCCTCATAGATCCACATTGGCTTGACTGACTCATCTGAGAATTTACATTGATCTGAATGAGGACTAGAACTACATTAATCCGTATTAAAGATCTATGCAGAAAGACCCTAGGATTGGTTGTTATTAATAAAGGAACTAAAGATATGAGAACTTATATGCATTCATGCATGTGTGTGATACAGATTTATTTATATGGTTATTTCTAAACAAAGACCTGATCTTGGAATTTTTCAGGCTTATAGACTGTGTTCAGACATGACAAAAGACCTGTTCCAGGCCTTCTCTAATTCATCTTTTTGTGCACAAAATGTTTAGGAGAGAGAAGAGCGGTAGCCTGTTGTGTGAACAATCCTGCCTCAAAGCTTTCTTTAAAGCATTCAGAAATGCCTTTTTTTTTTTTTTGCTGTGACTGATCACAACCACAGCAAACATTATGACTAGTTTCTTCAGCTTTTTAAATTGCCTTGGTAATGGCTTAACAGAAGTCCATTTTATTTGACAATTCCTAGCTTCTGTGTTTGAGGACATACAAAAATAAGCTTATGAACCTCTTAAATAGGTTCAGCTTTGTTGACCATATTGATTTGTTCCTGTTTTGTAACTGTCCACTGACTCTGCTAAAGCAACGGAAGTAGATTTGCAGAAACCCAGTAATGGCTGACTGCAGTTTTCTTTCTGATTTCATCCTGCTGCTGGTTTTCTTTTTCTAGGCAGAGAGTTAATGAAGAAGAGTGAAAATTGGAAAGGGAAAGGAAAGATATTTCACATTTCCCTGGAGAATCTCTCAATTTTATTAGCAATTGTCTACTCTGCTAAAAGGCTTTGCTAAGCTTTGTAATACCATATTACTGGGAAATTAAATCTGTAAAAAATGATCAGAAAAGGTGATAACATCATAATTATATACATGCTGCCCCCTTAGACAAATGTAAATGTACAGAAGTAGGAAAGTCTGATGGAACAGAACAAAAATATGACTATGCTTAAGTGTAATTTTCCTCCCTAGCCAGAGTTTTTCAGGATTCATCCTAAGAGTATTCATGGAAATCCAGAACTGAGGGTGCGGTCACACCTTCACTTTAAACCTTCTTCAGTCCATCTTCAGATCTGACTCTGCACACCTTTTCAAATTTCCATCTGTTTTATGTGTGGACTTTGCACTCAGGACAGTCCAAATGGAGGGTGGAAAGTCCACTAATAAAAGTGATAAGAATGAAAAGATGAGAGCAGTCAGACCTGAAGATGGTGTGAACACAGACCAAGTTATTTATTTATTTATTTATTTATTTATTTATTTATTTATTTATTTATTTATTTATTTATTTATTTATTTATTTATTTATATTTATATCCCACCCCATACCCAAGGGTCTCTAGGCGGCTCACAACATTTTAAGACACACACATATCAAATCTGTATAAAACAATGCTAAAACCAATACAAGGTTTAAAATCCAACATAATAATAATGCTAAAAAAGAGAGATACAAAAACAGTTTAAAAACAGTGGAGTGTGCACTGGGGGAGGCGGGGGGGGGGGGGCTTTTAGCCAAAGGCCTGAGTGAAGAGGTGCGTCTTCACCGCCCTCCTGAACATAAACAGGGAAGGGGCCTGATGCACCTCCAAGGGGAGACCATTCCACAATCTGGGGGCCACTACACAAAAAGGCCCTCTCCCGGGTGCCCACCTGCCCAGCTACTGAAGGTGGAGGGACAACCAGAAGGGCCTCCCCTCCAGATCTTAGGACACGGGCAGGTTGATAAGCGAGAAGGCGCTCTGACTGATTTTCTCCTGCTGTTTCAAAATCAGGAAAAGGATATAGTTTTATATTTCCTCCTAATTACCATATATTCCAGGGTATAAAATGACTGGGCATAAAAGCGACCCCCAACTTTCCAGTTAAAATATAGAGTTTGGGATATACTTGCCGTATAAGAAGACAACACCCGGTGTATAAGATGACCCCCGATTTTTGAGATTTTCCTGGGTTAAAAAGTACAGTAGTCTTATACACCAGAATATACAGTACGTTTATATTTTAAACATTTCCTAGTTCATCTCTTTTGCTCCTGGTTGCAATACTGTATAGTGCATACAGGTCATTTTGAGTTCATACTTTGTGTTCAGACTGCCACGACAGCAAAGCAAGAGCATCCGTTGTGCTTGGATTGCCATGCCACTAGTAATGTATGGCTTCACCAAAATCATATTATTCTTTAGCAACAAAGCAAGCACTGTGCTCATTTGAATATAATATGAGGGCTAAAAGCCTGTGCTAAAAGGAAAGTGGGATTTCCTGGCATACTTTCTCCACTCTTGACCCCTCATGAAATTCACAGAGCATCAGGTCAGACTGCTTTTCATATCTCCCGCTGAATTATTTTAGGGAGTTTTATAAAATCTTGATTGAACATATAGTCTTGAATGTATAAAGGTGAATAGGAGGCTGTAGTCCTTGACCTCTACCCACCTTAAGCTTTCACATCTCTGATTGTCACATGACCTACTGCTGCACATCTACTCCAAAGTTTCAAACTTGTCTGGAGGTGCCCAATGTCTCTTTCTGTCTCTCACAAACTCACTCTGCAGTGACAACTTTGGGTATTCTGAGGTGCCATGGCTTTCTAACTACCTCTGGTAAACTTTCACAGCTTCCCCTCCCCCTTTCTCCACCATTGCCTCTTTTCAGCACAAGAGAATGCACTTTTCCACCTTCCTTTTTCTGTGGAGCCTAAGAGGTGGGAAGGGGAATGTTTATCAGTCATCTGCTTGTGAGTGCAGTAAATTAAAATTTGTGAATCTGATGTCCTCAAAGGTTTCTTGGAACCTAGCCCTGGCAAATACTAACAGATTACTGCATTATGAATACTTTAGACCCTAACTATTGACATTACACCATTTGTACTCTTTGCTTAGTCTAATAAAATACTTTTAAGTGAGAGACCATTAAAAATAAAAACATTGGAAAGGAATAAGCAGTGATGTCATTTTATGTCAACTGTTTATTTGTATCTATTTATGAAGTTTTACAGCTGAAGGAACTATTTCTTTTTTAAAAAAATCTTGTGGAGATTGGTGGGAGGGTATGGAAAATTGTGTGCCTGCTTAGCAAATGAAATGTGTCAGTATTACACATGAATAATATCATTCAGAAAAGTGGAGTAGTTCAATTTGATAGTAATCTTTCACACATGTTGAGTAGAATTCTAGAAGAGGGGCTCAAGTATTTATCTCAGAAAAGAACTTTATTCTCAACTCATCCTTGGGTTCATTTTGGGTAAAATATTGTTCAGCATGAATGCCAAAGCTAGTGAGTAAGAACAAAATTATGCAGTATACATAAACTATATGTGTGGCAAACTCTAAAACAGCCATAAATTAAGTTGCCCAGGAACCTAAAGGGAACTCCTAGTTAACAAAGAATTTGTCTGCACGCAATGTTTTGAAAACCACACTAAAGACCAAAGTAAACGATTTCCAGAATAAAAATATTCTGTTTTGAATTTTGTTTTATTGTAATTACTAAATAAGCTACATAGTCATTGTTATGGCTACAAACGTTATCCTGCCCCCCAAAAAAGAATTGTGGGCATTTCTTTCTTTCTTTCTTTCTTTCTTTCTTTCTTTCTTTCTTTCTTTCTTTCTTTCTTTCTTTCTTTCTTTCTTTCTTTCTTTCTGCTCTACACAAACATTTCTTGTTTGCACTTTTTGATATTGTTTCCTGAACTGTACTTGTAAAATCTAAATTATCTTCCAATTTGCAGTATAAAATATTATTTCAATATGAGGTTGCATTGTAGACTTAGGGACAACTAGTATGCTTAACATCACAATGCAAAACACAATATCAGAAGAGGTTACTCTGGCATAAATATTAATATTATAGTTGTATATGGCACTTCTAAGAATATTTACTTAAAGACAGCAGTCACACCCTACTGAAATAATATGTTTTATTAAGACACCAGACTCAAAACTCCCTAACTCAGATCACAACTAATACCTGATAATCCTTCCTCAGTTCATCCTCAGTTTGGGTTGTTATAGTCACACCGTTCAGTTTCTATCCTGAGAGTCGTTTATGAAACTTTTTAAGATCTCTACTCCTCTCCACCATCATAACACTCCTGGCACTCTGATAGGACAAAAGTTCTGTGACTCAACAGCATGTAATCACACATTGGGCAAAAGGGAACGCAAATTCATGCAGTATCTACCCACTGTAGTACAGTTCAGACCCCTCTTCCCTGATCACAACAAAAAACATGAGAACAGGTTAACACTCTATAAAGGCTTGAGGCCTGTAAAAATTGGAACTCAGGAAAGTACAATTGAAGGGAGGAAAGTCCACAAATAAAATGGATAGGACTAAAAAGGTGTGAGTGGTGGGGCTGAAGATGGACTGAAGAAGGGTTAATGTGACCATGGCCAAAGTGTACCCAGCTAGACAAACACATAGGATTCCTGCTGGAACAAGCACCTTCTCATGGACATACATTAGATCTTTTCTAGGATAGTTTCTGAGGCATCATAATTCTTTGCCGTAGCTCTGCTCAGGACAATACATACTTATAGAAATATGCTTTTAAGCAGCAACTGCAAAACAGACTGGCCAGCTAGAAGCTTATTTTCTACCTCATCCATAGCAAACCTTGAGTGTTTTTCCACCGCAGCCTTTAGATCCGGATCTAAGGAATGGGTACATTCCTTAATCTGGATCTAGTAGATCCGGATTAAGGGAAGCACCCAATGTGTTTCAACAGGAGGTGTAGCACCCATTAGCAACGGGTGCTAAACCTCCTGACATGGAAACACCTTTGCACCCATGTAGGGAATCCGGATCGACCCCCAAGGGGTCAGTCTGTCACCCCAGGTGTCTCTGGAGTCACTTTGGAATGATTTTGAAATGACTCCGAAATCACTCTGAAGCTGGGACTTCAGGGCTCCTCCCCCTCATGGGTGCATCCCCTTTCCCTAGCCTCCTCTAGACCCCATTGCCTGTTTCCTGTGGAAACAGGCTCTCTTTAATCCGGATTTTCTGGCAGAAGACCCCATTGTTGACTCCATTAATGGGGTCTACAGAAAATCCAGCTTAAAGGGCAGAAAGTACCCATTTGATCCGGATTTCCCCCACAGCAGTGGAAACAATCGGGTCCCAAATGGGTGCCGTGGTGGAAATGGGGTTATCCGGCTCACACCCAAATGGGTCCTTAATGGATGTAAAAATGGGTACTTTCTGCCAGTGGAAAAACACCCAATAATAGTGGACCAAATAAGAAAGAAGCTACATGAGCTAGATAGAAAAAATATGGCAATTACCTGATGCCTTAGCTGAGAGCTGACTGCTGCAAGCCTGACACCTCCAGCTCTCTTTCTCTATTACTGTTATTGTAAAGAGTTGCCTGCCTGTGTCCCAAATCAGCCCCCTGTTTCTCTGTTTAGTGAAACAGCTGAGAAATGCCACTTGCTGCCAGACATGATGCTGCATTAAAACTTTCTCTGTTTAGAGAGACAGAGCCCCCTTTTCCTCTGTCACATCCGTCAAGGAATGAGATCAGACAGTTCTATTTCAAAACACACAATACTACTTTATTGTTTACACTTGGTACAGAAAAAATTATGATTCGGAGTGTCACAGTCTTCCACCTACCCTACCTAGCCCTGTATCTATGAGCCAGGATCCTCACTGTCTAATCTACAGGCTTTAAAACCTGGTTCCCAAAACATGCCCCCCACCCCTCCTCAGGTGAGAGATCTTATATACTAATGATCCCAAACTGGAACAAGATCAAGAACAAGAAACGAGAACGACTGTTTGTGTCTGTCACAGTCTTTTATATTCAACTCCCCCTTGCTTGCTCACTCTCATTGGCTGAGCTCCTGAATCAACTCCTCCTCCTCCTCTCACTTGGGTTGGTGAGCCATGCCCACTGCTAAGCCATAAGATACGGCTTCATTCCCTTTTCTGCTACTTATCTAAAAGAGTCGTCACAAAAGAATAATGCTTTGGGGATTTTTTGGTGCTATCTGTTCAAACAATGCAGACACCAAGACATACTGAGAATGCTTCAAAAGCCACATAAAACAGCTCTTTTGAAACCTCTTTTTGTTAGTCTCAAGCTGTTTTTTTCTAAGCAGCTTCTCATTGGAGCATTGACTTGACTACTAGAATATGGGGGCATTTGCTAAGAGAAAGTGTCCGGCCTGGTGTTTATGGTCTATGAAACTGGTAATTAACTAAACAGCAGATTACCCTTCTTCCACTAAATTTTGGCTCAGCCAGAGGGGAGCAAGAAACATTTCCACTAACCTTCACCACCACTAGAAAGTTTTAATTTTTTAAAACTATAGAATAACCTGAGGGCAGGGGAGGAAATGCTAACTCTGAAGCTTGGGGATACATTCCAGCCTCTGGAGTTTTTTCCACTAGTACAAAGTACCTATTACAGAGCCATTAAGGACCCATTAGACTCAGAGCAGGAAGACCCCATTTCCACTGCGGACCCCATTAGAGCCGCATTTGTTTCCACCGAACCTTGGGAAATCCGGATTGAATGGGTCCTTCAGGACCTATAATCCAGATTTCCTGTAGACCCCATTAAAGGGGTCCACAATGGGGTCTTCAGGCATCAAATCCAGATTATACAGATTGTGTTTCCACCATGATTGGGCAATGGTGCTTCCATGGGGGCGCACCCATGGGGGGGTGTCCCGAAACCCAAAGCTCCGAAGCCTGTGCACAGTATCCGAAGCTGGCTCCGAAGCCAGCTCTGAAGAACAGCACAGGCTCCGAAGAGGACCCCACACAAGAGCAATGCTAATCCTATGGACCTTTGTCAAGGGCTCCAGAGAATCTCCAGAGCTTATGACAAAGCTCCAGAGATTGTCTGGAGCCATTCTGGAGAATCTTCGAAGAATCTCCAGAGCGTCTACAGAGACTGCACCCCCTGTCACCCAAAACACCTGGGGTGGGCCCCACATGGGTCGATCTGGATTTGCCACATGGGTGCTTCGGCGTTTCCACTGTGGGCAGGCTCGCACTCATTGCTATTGGGTGCTGCACTACCTGTAGATCCGGATTAGTTGAAAGACCCATTCCTTAGATCCGGATCATCTTAGATCCGGATTAAGGGAGCTCAGTGGGGAAAAAACCCTCAGTCCACTTTCAGAGTCAGAGAACACATTAGCAAAATAACTAGCCATTTTCTTTCCACTTTATCTAACCTAAGGGTGAATTTTCTGAGTTAACTAATGCTGAAAGAAAACAGCTTGATATTTTGCTGATGCATCACCTCACTGTGAAAGTAGAACAAAACTGGATTAAAACTTAGCTGTGAACAAAGTCTAGGTTAGATTCCTCCTAATGGAATACATATGGATATTCTAACAAAGTTATCCAAAAAAAAAACACCACAGCATTTGAGATATGCGTTTGCAAAGTGGTTCTGTGTAGATCTTTCATAGTCATGTGTACTAGAAACCCACTCAGGCTGTTGTAATTGTTGCTTTGAATCCTGGTTTCCTTTTATTTCAACCTTTTTCATTCCCAGTTTTATAGAATAAAATCCTCTAACAAATGTTTAGATCTCACCAGCGTTGAAAAGAAAATGTAGCTTGGTTCCTGGCAGATCTTTGCATCTGGTGGACTGTTCCAGCTGTTGCTTTTGTATTGGTGAAAAGTCTGCTCTGGGCCTCCTGCAACTGTCTGTTACAGACTAGCTGCCATGTAGAACTGCTGTGTTGTCTGAATATTCCCCCAGGTAATGACCACTAATTATTTCAATAGAATATCACAAGCCTAAAATAACTGAGTGAAGTTACTGTTGCATGACCATCTGACATTTTCGAATTGAACACTGTGACACCCTTTGGAGAGTAAGGTCAGTGATGGGACAGAGTACCCTGATCTAAACTTGAAAATTCATATTTGTAAGAAGAATATGAGAGAGGGGTGAAAGCAACCATGCTGTTGCACTTTCTGGGCACTAGTTACAGTTCTAAGCACACATGTATGTAATTATCTAGCCAGTAATTTCTTTCTTTTCTTTATATTTTTTTTTAGTTACTCATTACCTTGCTTGGCCATCTGGCACTAATGCCCCATAATGGGAATTTCTTTATTCTAAAGTTTTGAAAGTTGAAAGGTCTCCCTATTAACTGTTATAATATAGCTGGATGCTAATGATGTCTTGCATTGCTAGCTAATAATAGTTACGTTTAGTAGTTAAATAGCACCTTGTATTTTCAAAGTCTTTTATAATTCTCCCACAAGAATTAACCCTAATGGATGCAAATGTCAAGGAAGAGACACATTTCCACATTACTTCCCCACTCCACTGGTTCTCCTCTTTAAGCAAAACAATTACGAGAAAATAATATTGGAACACCCGGATCTAAAATCACACCATTATAAATTGTTCTTTTTATTTTCTTTAGCAAATGAGGGAGAACCTTAAAGATGAAGAGAAATGGGCTTTGTAAATTTGCACATCAGTGAAAAATGAGTTTAGGTGCTCTTCACATTTTTAACTGGACCCTTTGGCCCTTCAAAAAAAAATGTCTGGAGAATAGTTTGATTTCTTAATTTGGCTTCAACTGGAACCAAGGGATAGAATGATAGATCTCCTCAAGGACAGTCCTGTTGCTAGGAAGATGGCTAGCCTGAAAGCCAAACCTACCTTGCTGAGTTTCAGATAAGGTCCCAAGGCATCCTTGTCTCCAATCTGTGATCAGACAATGCATCCTTCCATTTTCAGCTTTGACCATAGCTGAAATAAGAGATGAAAAACAATGTTACCTCTCATGAAAGGTCCTGCCAAAAAGCAGTGATGGGACGACTGCTCTAGCCTGAAGAGCTGGCATGCAGGGAACCTTTGTGAAGATATTTGTAAAAATTTATATTGCAATGAATGGAAAAACAGGATGATGTTTATGGTAAACACATGCACATATGCACACACAATGTATAGCACAAAGTAGAAACTGTAGCTGATACATTGTTTTGGCCCTTAAATAAGCAACTGAATTTTAAATCAGCCTTTCAGCTGAAAATTACTAGTCTCCTCTGTTCTATCTTTTCTTCAAAATCTGGGCACTGTTGCATGCATATTATGTCCCTCCTACTTGTACCACCACCTTCAGTACGTAAAAGATGGGGGGGGATCCAGGATAGGGTCATTTCTGTGGTAGCCCCTGGATTACGAAATAGTCATCGTCCCCCCCTCCCCAAGGTGAGCCAGGCACTTTCATTTTATACATTTAGGAGATTAGTGGAGGGGCATCTATTTACCTTTTCTTTTGACCAAGGAGTCACTTTCAGGCACTGTTATTATTTTTAGTTTGTTCATTTTATGTTTTGTTTTTATTGCTGTAACTCACCCTGAGACCTCCAGGTACTAGGGAGGATCAAAATGCAAAATTAAATAAATAAATATGTTCTCCACCTTTAAACTACCCCATGTTATATCTTTGATTGCACCCTGGATTGCCTAATAATTTGTGAAGTGTATAATTTTTATATTCAGGAACTCATTTTAAACTTAAAACAGTGTTAATGAATTTTAAAGAAAAAGTCAGTTCCAGTACCTCCCAGCATATTGCTTTATCTTAGATTCTGAGTGTTAAATAAAAAGAGAAATTCATTGGTTTGCATCGTATGCCTCACTGGAGCTCCATAAATTAAATTGCCATCAAAGTCTAAAGTTGCAGTCAAAGTGCAATTCTAGAAAAGAAAAATTATTTGTGATTGTTCATTCTTGAAGCTTTTGACTTGCTTTATTTTTATGGAACAGGGTGATACATTTTCCAAAGTGTTCCATGCATGAAGCCTTATCTGATGCCTGCAAAACTCAACTGGTTGACTGTTTTTATTGCCCTTCATTTAGTACATTACTTTGCTCTCTGTCTACCTACAGTTCAGTCAAAATAAGCTGGCATTTTAAAGAGTACTGAACAACAAATGCCACAAAAGTGCAATGGTGCATAAATTTGGGGGGATTGCTGTCCTCGAGATTTTTGCATAGAGTTCTCACAGTGCAAGTTAAAGCAGGAGATTTATTGAGTAGATTGCTAGTAGATTGCTTAGGGGATTGATCTATATTTCTTAGAAATGATTATTTGGCATTATCCAAATATCTGCAAATATTACGGTCTCAGGAGTGGGATCTTTTGATCCACTGCAGAGGCAAGAGGAACACCAGTCACGTGGCTGGCACCTCTGGCCTCCAAATTTTCACAGACAGAGAATAAACGTTCTGTAGATGCAAGATTTCTAGCTGTGTGGTTTTCATGTCATACTGGAAATGGTCCCAGAAGCCAGCATTTTCAATTAAAAGTGATGGCATGAGTGGAAACAACTCCCCCTCCTCCACTACTGGAGTGATTTATCATGTCTTAGGCTGCATCCCCATGCATGCCGTTTGGAGCAGGATTGGAACACATGGGACCGGAAGCAGGTCTGAGATTGCTCCCAGCCCGGCCCCGTGCCATTCCCGGTGACACAGGCTGGGTGCGGATGCACCCATCCCCATGCAAACTGCACCAAACCCTGGCACAGGGGAGCAGCAACACCTCTTCTCCCCCCCCCCTCATTGGAAGCTGGATTGATGTCAGACCATCTGTGCTGCCAGCTGCAAATGCCACATCCCCCCCCCCCCCTTAGCAGCACAGAAAGCCAGGACTGGGCTGGGAGGCACTGAAAAAAAGTTATAAAAAAGCTTAATGATCATAATAAATTTATAAATAAATTTTAAACACTGAAAGCCGCTGTGAGGTTTAGCAGCTTGAGCAGTTTTGCACACCTCCACTCCACCAGAAACTGCAAGAACACCTGACCATCAAGTTTAAAAGAGAGAAAATCAAGCCATTTATTACGATTGCCTTGCTGATCGGGAAACGAGGGTTGAAAATTTTTCGAATTCGAACAAAAATCAAGCCATTATCCTGCCTGCCTTGGTGATCGGGATTTTTCTACTCCCCAAAACTGTCAGCTGCTGAGATCTCCGATGCACAGGGCAGGAACAGCAAGCACACCCCACCTCCCGATCTCCTCCCAAAAAAGCCTGCAATTGTCCCTATGCACAGTCTTGGCTCGCTAACCAATGCATGCCAGGACCTCAAACCGTGCTCAGACTTGTTTTTACGAGTACCAAATTTTGTCTTTGTCCGGCACAGTTTGGGGGGATTTGGTCTGTGGAAACTGGACCAAATCCAAATCTCATGAGGACACCCCTTGCCAAGCCCACATTCGGTACCAGACGAAATGCATGGGGATGCACCCTTACTCCAAGGGTGGGTTCCTCACTGAAGGTTGGTTGCAGTTAGTCCTGTTTGCTCACTGAGAAATCCTGGAAAAATCCTGGGCTCTTACCTTTTTCTCCTTTTCTTTATAGAATGATTGTTTTTGCAAAAGTATCCATATGTAGGAAGCATCCACCAACTTCCCCTTGTTTTTGCATGCATTTTCTACATAAAGTAGTTTTTGCAAAAACAGCAAGTCAACAAGGAAAGGACAGACAAGGTAAGCAATCCAGCATGACAGAAAACTCAGTGTCAAGACTAGATTTTCCATAATGCACATATAGTACATTTTTTGGTGTACTATCCTGGGAGTATATTGGAATTGCCATGGCTATGTGTAGCAATCCTAACATAGTCCCAGGAAAGTTGAGGTTTTTAAAGTGGATCCGGAAGCACCAACCTAATCTCTGCGTGTTCATGACCCTAATGTAATGTTCAACTCTATTGAAAAGATTGATACACTCTCTGCCCTGCTATCCAACATTCTCTCTTCTTGACCCATCAGAGACTGTCATTAAAGCTTTGCTAAAATGATCTAGATCTTTGGTCTTGGGTGACTTCAACATCTGTGCCAAGACAAGCAATTGTGGGATGAGTCAGGACTTGATCATGGGCTATCCTTGGCCTCGTACAGGTGATCTGAATCTCTTAAATAGATAGGGTGAATTTGGCTTGAGGGTGAGGGCTTTTTCCTCTTCGTCATGGTCAGGAACTACTTTTCCTTTCTACAGAGTTGGAAATTGTCCTGCAGAATTATGGAACTGAATGGCTCTGGAAGTGTTTTCTGCTGATGTTTTTATTGTGGCCTGATGCAGCAGAGCTTCTCTTATGTTCTTATGAGAATTCTCAAATAGCACATGGATCAGACGTGCCCACTTCCTTTGAGCACTGTAGCTGCAGTATGCTAGGAGCAATTCTGAAAGCTTGTCCTACAATGCTTCCTTCTTCCACTGCATAGAAATTCTTCACAGCACTGCCTTTGTCAGGAACACAATAAATGGGTGACTTCTGTGCCCATTTCCTGTGTTCCTGGCAAGAGCCCCAAGGGGAAACATCAAAGCTAGGGAATGAAAGTTCCCCTGGCTATGGTGTTTTCACAGCTGGAACATCGCGAGGCATGTGGCCAGCACACCACTGCTGCAGAACTCATCATTTGCTTGCTGAGCTACAACAGGCACCCTCCACTTTCTGGCCATTCTTCCCCAAGTATCCCCTTTCCAATAAATTCTTTCTCCCATCTAGATATGCCCAAATATTAAGATGAGCAGGAAACAAGGGACCGGATAAGTGGTCTCTCTTTTTGTTTTGGATAGTCTTCCACACCCCTCTGGGGTTCACATAGTTGGACTGCTAGAAGGGTAATAACATTTGCGTTTGTCTGGTAGCTATGAATTTAAGCTGTTTTTATCTGTTGCTGTGGTTATTTTACTTTAATACTTGCCTGGAACAATCAACTTAAAGGAAGCTCAACACATTCAGCAAACAAACCAAATTGTGATTCAGGTTACTTAAACCTGCCTATATCTTATGTCCTGAATCACTGCATATGGGAGGTAGAATTTAGTACCAAGTTACTCTGTTCGACTTACCTTCAAGGGCACATCAAAATCGAACTTCTCCGCTGTTCACTCTGGAGGTGACAGAGCCAAGTGCAACTCTGCTTTCTTTACAATCTTTCATTAATTATAAGCCATATTAGCAAGGTTCATTAAATCCATTAGCAAAGCTTAGGAGATGATTCCCAAGAAGAAAATCTGGTCAAACCATGTCTTAAAAGGAAATGAATGGATTAATGTCTTTGGGGGAAGGCTGGGAGAAGGAGAGAGTGGCAGAATAAGACAGAAACAATATTCAAAACAAATCTAAGAGACTGAGAGTAAGAAAGAGAGGATGTCTTTTTAGGATTATTTTTTTCAGTGTGCTTTAAAGAACCTCTGGCCAAGAAAGTATTTCCTGCCCTAGTGTTTTCCAAATTTTCTCCAAATGTTGATGAAACCTAGAATGCTTCCAGACTTACCTTATCCTGCACCATCCCACCGAAGCTGCTTCCATCGGTCAGACACAACTATTGGAAGCCATGTAGGGACAGTACAGTTGCTTCCAGTACGCCTGACAGGGCGATCGGAAGCTGCGCTGTCCCTTTGAAATGGCTTGCTGTCGGTCAGATCAGCATCTTTTTACTTCGCACCCTTCAATTGGATTCTGTACTGCTGCTGTGGGCAGAAGAAAGCTGTGCTCCTTTGGCGTAAGTCTGGATGCAGCCCTAGAGTCCAGAAGACAGTTTGTAACTACAGTATGTTAATTGTATTGGCCGTAAAACTTACAAAAGTATTCTTTCTCATATTCATACAAAGCTTGTGTCATAATGTCCTGGCATCACAGAGTTAGGTTTTAGCCATTACGTCCAACCTCTGATACATAAAGGAATCCAGATCAAAATATTTCCAGAAGATGGTTATTGAGCCTCTTCTTGAACACACTTGATGAAAGAAAGGTAATTACCTCTTTAAGTTGTTTCCACACTTACCTGTGGTGGACCACTCTAGTGGGATGGGATCAGCTGGAGAAGTCCATACTGTCCCTTCCCACTTTACAGACACTGTTACTGTTTTAATATATATTGTTGTTTTAATATTTGTCTGATTTTAAGGGGGTTTCCCCACTAGCACTAAGTACCTATTAAGGACCCATTAAGGACCCATTAGGCTCAGAGCAGGAAGACCCCCCCCCATTTCCACTGCAGACCCCATTAGAGCCGCATTTATTCCCACAAGTTCTAGGGAAATACGGATGGAATGGGTCCTTCAAGACCTATAATCTGGATTTCTTGTAGATCCCATTAAAGGGGTCTACAATGTGTCTTCAGGCATCAAATCCAGATTATATAGAGCATGTTTCCACTGCGATCAGGCAGTGGTGTCTAGGGGACACTATGGGGGGGTGCACCCATAGGGGGGGGGCTGCCCTGAAACCCAAAGCTCCAAAACCTGTGCACAGTCTCCGAAGCCGGCTCTGTAGCTGGCTCTGAAGCCAGTGCCAAAGAATAGCACAGGCTCCGAAGAGGACCCCACACAAGAGCAATGCCAATCCTATGGACTTTTGTCAAAGGCTCTGGAGAATCTTTGAAGTTTGCAGCAGATTGCTCCAGAGAATATTTGAAGAATCTCTGGAACATCTACAGAGATTGCACACCCTGTCCCCCACAAAACCTGGGGTGACGGGCGAGCCCCACGTGAGTCGATCCAGATTCACCACATGGGTGATCTGGCATTTCCATTGCTATTGGGTGCTGCACCGCCCATGGGGATGGATCGGGTACCTCCCTTCATCCGGATCTATTAGATCAGATTAGTTGAAGGACCCATTCCATGACCCAGATTATCGTAGATATAGATTAAGGGAGGTCACTGGAAAAAAAACCCTAAATGTTATTACCCATCTTGAGACCTTCAGGTATAGGGCAGGATAGAAATACAAATAATAAATAAATAAAACCCATCCATGTTTCCCAGAACAACAATGTACACATTTGGATGGCTCTTCCAAGACATTTCCTGTGCTGGCCTTGAAGCTTGCATGAGCTTCAGAACCAGCCTCCACAAGCTCCTATGGGCATGAGTTAAAGTTCCTGACAATGCCCCTGCTAAACTGGGTTGGAGGCATGCTCCATATTTGCACAGTTCTGTAGACTACCAGTATACCAGTATTTTGAGCCATGTAGTCTGGTCTACACTCCACCCAGTGTGGAAGGAGCATTCTAGCAGTGGGCATGGCCTCCCACTAGCATGTGCAAGGAAATACTCTAGTTCCTTTGCTGAAGCGGTGTAACGGTAAGTGCAGAAAGGTCCTGTGATATTTGGATGCACTCTTAAACATCCACTAAGGCATTCAGTCCCAAATGTAGCATTTGCTCTACTACGGGGCAGGAGAATATTATGGTGTGGCCTAAAGCACTGAGAAGAAAATCTAATTTAATAAAGTATAATCCAATTTTATTTCAATCAAATAAAGAGGGCATGAGAGAGCCAAAGCAAACCAAAGAGAGATGCCACAGCAAAATGTTTATAATGTGATAAAACCCTGCTATAAGTTCCACACCCCATTTTTTAAAATCATTATTTTCCTCCACTGAAAATTCCCTGTACTGATGAATTCTAAATCATATATATGTGGCACAATTTGTGCTGTTTCTTGGTAATTGTGCATGCAAGCTTTTTGGTGAAGAAATAGTTTGGACAATGAAGTGGTATAGAGGAATTATTACTATGCCTTTAATTCAATAAAAGCAAAGAAGAGGTGAAAGAAACTATCCTGAAAGGAAGGAAAAATGGAAAAGAGGTAATGAAATAGAAGTGTCTCTAGTAGATATCATAAATCAAACAAAATGTTGAGGGCAAACTATATGCAACTACCTGCCACTTATTTTTTCCCAGGTTTCCTGTGCCTATTTTTGCTCCTATATTATCTTTCTCCATTTCTGCCCGTCATCTGAACATGATTTCAGTGTCTTTTACTTTAATTTTATGAGGATCTCCTTGGCAACCTTACATCTGGCTCTGTAGAAAAAATTTAATGGAAGAAATGGAATGGCTGATATGTTACAAATAGATCTTTAACTATTGTTACAGTATATTCAGAATATGTCTAATTTAGAACCCCACATAGCTACCAGGATCTTATTTATTTGTTTGGGGGAAAGTATCATATATTGCATTTCATGTGCTTGTATATGTGCTTCAATCAAAGAAGAGACAGTTATGAAATCCCTGCTATGTACACACATACTCTGAATGTAAAGGGCTTTCATTGCAGATATTTCTCAGTATTGTAATTCTTCATATATATTCATCGCATGTGAAGGAATCGGCAAATAATTCAGTTTCATCCTTAATTCTATTTTACTATACATACAATATAACATTTTCACCTAACAAAACCATACCTGCTTATTCAAATATATCTGGTTAAGTCCCAAGAGTAACCATACATTTTTAAAACTTTTAAATGTAACTTCTCAGTTGAAATAACTTTCAACTGTTTAAATGCTAACGTCCATGATAGTCCTTCAGATGTCTACATTTCTGGCCCTTATCAGGACATCTGAGGGCTCAAATGTAGGATTGTTCAATTCTAGTCTGGCAGCAGCAGCTTTTATCCACATCACACTGGTGAAGATGGTGTCTCATCTTCAACTTGCTTGGGAAGGCAGAATAAAAAGAATAAGGCTCATTGGATATTCCAATCCAAATAAAGCTCAAATGGGACAAGTGTTTGGTCCAACTCTTCATCCCCCCCCCCCCCCGCCAGACACCTTATTTCCAAGGCTATTGTAGGACAGATGCAAGGCTATTGCAGAGCAAACGGGAGCTGTCTTTGTCCTCTCCACAGAGCTGGATCACTAGCAGTATTCTCTTGAGAAGGACCTACATGATTTCTTTAGATCTAATCTTCCAACTGCATTGTTATTTTTGAGAAAGAGCAAACTGTTTTTGAAGGCCTATGTGTTATGCTGCTTGTGTACTGCTTACCCAGCAGCATCCTTGTCTGAGCTGGCTTGGATGTACAGTTAGGTGGTACTGGAGGATTTCAACTTTCAGTGGTCCAGCTCAGGTCTTCATGACAACCATGGGGCTGCTTCAGTGTTATCTAGACCCTTTTCAATCTGGGTTTAGACTTGGTTAAGGCACTGAAACTGTCCTAGCTGATAACATTATCTAAGGGAAAGGTAGATGGAGTGATACATTTAACCATGGTATCTTTCCAGAAAAGCTATATGATACTTCTACTCCTGTTTCCAAAGCTGAAACCAGAGGATTGTTGTGGAAGATTTTTGCTCAATGCCCTGGGAACTAACTTTTTTCGTTCTCAGCATTCAGTCTTTTCTCTAATGCTCATTAACATCTATATATAAGCCACTGGGAGATTTCATCAAGAGATTTGAGGTGAGGTGCCATCAATATGCAGATAAAACACCCCTCTATCTCTCCTTCCCAACTTAATCTGGAAAAGTTGTTGAGGTGCTTGACAGATTGATTGGTTGAGAGCCAATACATTTGATGGTGAATCTAGACAAGACAAAGCTGCTGTGTGTTACAAAGCCTTGGGTCCATGAATTAGGGCCCCAAATATCTATAGGAATGCCTCCTCCCATATGGATCTGCCAGTGCCTTAAGTTCTGCCAGTGGGACCCTTTTGATTGTGCCGCAGTTCTCAGCAGTTAAAGGCATGAGATTGTGAGAGAACCATGACAGCCCCTTGACTATGGAACAGCCTCCCCTCTGAGATGTATCAGGTACCTTCACTATATGAATTTAGACATCTAATGAAGACACACCTCCTTCTCCTGAAGTTGCCTGAAGAAACAGCATTCCATATACTTCTAGCCACTGCAATGTTGTTTTAATAATATTGATTTTTAATTGTCATATTTGTATGCACTTTATATTGATTTTGTTGTATCACACCCTGAGACTTCAGAGCTACAAATACAGATAAATAAATAAAAGCAAGGGTTGTAAGTCAGTATACTTCCATTAGCTGCTACAGCTTGAGAATTATCATGAGTCTTCAATAAATGACCCAACTTCAAGCCTCATTTCACAATTTCATAAATGCCAGTGTGCATTGGGGCAAGTTAGGACATGCCTAGAACGGAAAATAAATGTATATCTTTTTGAACAGCTTGTTTAATTTATTTTGTTGTTATTTAGCACTAAAATAATTACATCAGTTCCCCACAATATTGCAAAGGAAATGTGAAATAAGCTTGATGAAGGGTTTCTATTTATTTTAACCTATTCTTCACTTTTTTTTGCAAATGATCCATAATAAACAGTGTTCTATGATCGTAAGTATTACTCATAAATATTTACATTAATGAAATTCTGCTGAATCATTCAGGTACATTTATATCTAAAACCCATTTAGGACAGGTGTGCTTGGAAGTTGGAGTAATTATTTTTTACATTTATTTTCAAGAAGGGGTAGAAAAAATCTAGGAATTGGGACTCGAACTATGTTGAAGAAGCTGACAAACAGAATGAATACATTGTTGGGAGGAAAATGTGTCTAGGAGACTTTGGTGGTAGTATGTGTATTACTGTCATTTACTTCTGAGAGAAAAGAAAAATTAAAACAAATGTCTCTCGTGCTTTGGGGCATGTGCCTGTTTTATGTTGCGCATAACAAACATTTGTTATTGTTTGGTTCTGTCAAGTTGAGGCGGCTCTCAATGGCTGAATGAACAACAGAATGCAGAGCCTGGGAGAAGATGAGGATCAAACCTGTGACCCTCTGCTTTCTAGGCAGTTGTCCTACCACTGACTTCTGCTGGTGGTATCCCATAGAAAATATACAGACACAGATAAAGCTGCCAGAAAGTCATAAATTAATAATCTAAAATTAGTAGTGAGCTTAGTGATGGCATTTTCAGTTCTAGTAACTATGATTGATGATTGATTTCAATTAGCTTAGATTCTTTCTGCATTCACCTGCTCTAAATCCTGATGAGTGGATCCAGAATAATTGGGCCCACTGATCCACATCCCATGGCATAGGCGGTGTTGATCCTGTTGTTTTCTTTTATACTCAGAAAACCAAAGAGCATGGTGAAGAACAGACTTGAAGCATACAGCTTCTTGATTTGTGTCAACGTAACTTTACTTATCTGTACTTATAACTTATTTACATCAGATATACATGTCTAGAGATGCTAGAGTCCATCATTCTACTAGCTTGCTGTTTGAAGAGAGAGAGAGCTTGTGATATGCAAACTGTTACAGCAGAGTTATCCAATCAGCAGTTTCCATACTGCAACTCTAATATTCACAGAAAAGTAACCCTTTTTAGGCTTAAGTTATGATGTACACTTGCAGAAATATACCAACAGATCCAACCCACAACGCCACACAGATGTGAAATTCATGTGAGCTAGCTTCAGAGCCTGGGTGTGTCTGGGCTTCCTAGTACAGTAGTTCCAGAACATGGAAGTGCACCATCTACACACCTACCAAGTTCTGGAACAAGGTCCATCTGCTTGTGGCCCTGATTAAGGACCTCAGTCTAAATATGGCCTTGTCCAGTGCAGATGGAGCTGACAAGTCTGAATCTGGCCTTGTCCAGTGCAGACGGAGCTGACCAGCAGGGTCAGGGCCTCTGTGATCCACATTAACATGAAGAAGAGGAGGCCCATAATCCAAATTAAGAGGATCCTTAATCCAGATTTTCAGTCAGTGCAGAGAGGATATGGAATAGGACATAAATGTCAATAAATACATTTTTAAAATGAGCTGGGGATGAAAATGTTTAGCATAACATGAGGGGCAAGCTAGATTTAGGAACTCATCTGCTGCAAGGCAAGATTGCATTGACTCTTGGCTAGCAGATTATATTACTTTGGATCTTCTCTTACAAGGATGACAGTAAAAATTTAAAGCAGGACAATAAAATAAAATTAGTTATCGTGCAGAAATTAAATTATATAGCAACTTGTTTGTTAGTATGATGGGATCTTATTTATTTTCTCTCTCAGATTAAACAATTCTTTTTCTTTAGTATAAGGTTCAGTGAGGAAAGTGTAAATGAGTTGCAATCAAAATATACATCTTCGCATCGATCACAGGCCAGGGAAGGAAGATTTGTTCCATTTCAATAATCCTTTGCTGCATTTCAGTGTATTTGAAAAAAAAACCCTGGAGAAATTCACAGGGATGAGATTTTCCTGTTGTAGGAACTTATTGCAAAATGACAGCTGATGTCCACAGGGGAGGAATGATGGACTATATGGGGGTTGTAAGCATGCCACACAACTATAAAAAACTTAGTAGCCACACAGCCATACAACCAACCATACACTGGTTGGTTCCAGTGCTAGAGCAGTGATAGGCCAGTTTGACAGACCCAAGAATGTCTACATATCAGACTGACCCTCCCCCTTCTCATGAATATTCTGGGTTACAAAAGATGGAGGGGAACATGGGTGATTCTGCATTGGCCATTGTATCAGACCAGCAAGCATACTAGGAGTCTCCTAATCTACTCTGGAGGTTTCATACGGTATACTAGCCGGTGTGGAATTTCACCATGAGTGCCACACGCTCTTGTCTCAGGCACTTCTGAGCAGCTTTTATTTTGGTGTGTACTAATGCACCTCCAGTTTCCCCTGGTAATCTCCCCTATACTGCCTATCTGAGGATCAATTTAATGTGTTTAGATGTATTTCTGTGTTTAATTTGAGGAGATGTACACTGACAGCACTATACAAATAAATAATTATTATTATAATAAAAACACAAACTGGCTGGACCCAAGAACTTGTGGTTCGAAAAAATACTTCTATTTAAGAATGTGGAATTAGAAATTAACCAATGTTAATATGATTCTGTAAGCTAAACACATGGAATTCTGTTAGTTATAAAATCTGTTTTAGTTTATGGTTATTTTACTAAACTGTAATAATTCTTTAAAAATATATTTTTTAAAAAAATAAAAAAGATAAAAGCACAGTTCTTTTTTAAAAGGCCTCAAGCCCTACCCGTGTCTGCCATTATGCCAAAGTCAGAGATACTAATTAGCAGTAACTGACAACTTTTCTTGCTTCTTCAGAAAAGCTAAGTCAGAGAAATACCTGAAAATAAACAATTGCTTTAAGAGAGGCATGGATTTAGTCACCGCTATACTACAGTAGTTCATCATAGACAAAATGGTATAAAAATCAACTTGTATGCTTGCATACAGATATGCAGCATTGAAGATTATATCAAATTCTGCCATAAACCAAGGAAAGCCTTTGGTCTGCCAATTCAGTATTGACTTCCCTGACTGGACACGTCTTGACAGGATTTCAGTCCTACCTAGCGATGTAGAAAGTGAACTTAGGATCTTTTGCATGCAAAGCATATCCTCTGCTACTGAGACACAACTACTTCCTAAATTATAGCTGCAAATACATTTAATTTGCTGACATTTTTTATCAAACCATGTTCTATTTTATTGATATTAATAGCTTCTTCAAGCTATAAATTTCAGAGATTTAGGATCCAATTAAGTTTATATGCATCAAGAATTAAATGATATACGGTCTGAAAAAGGATTCAGAAATACAACTTGAATTTAGGGAACCGCAGAGGTTGTCTTCCCAAGAAAATAATAAGTTGTTCAGAACTATTGAATAATGCTCACACAGAAGGCTGCCCAAATGTGTCTTGTCACATGAAAAAACAAAATAGTCGTTCCAAAGGCATACATTCCATATACTTTTGAAATCAGAGGTATGCTTTGCATTCCATAGCACAGTGCAGCTGTCTTCTCAACCTTGAGAATCTGACATGCCTAAAATGCAAGGCAAGTGCTGGTGTATTAGGCCCAAATTTGGATTTAAGTTAGGGCAGGGTTTCCTTTGCTCTCGTTAAATCACTACTAGCATGTTGCTAGAGGATCAGGCGCCTGGTGCACACTCCTTTGGCAAAGGGCCAGACTGAACATATGGGAGCTTACTGCATGCACAGAATAGCAGAAGAGAAAGGTGACAAAACCGTAGAGGGAGTTAGCCTGCAAAAGCCACCACACTGCTTTGTGGCCCTCACATGTATCACCTCCCCTTTGTTGTTGTTGTTCAGTGGTGCCTGACTCTTAGTGATCCCATGGACCATAGCACACCAGCCCCTTCTCTCATCCACTGCCTCCTGAAGTTTGCCCAAGCTCATGTCCATTGCTTTCATGACACTATCTATCCATCTCATGCTCTTCTGTCTCTATTTCCTTTTGCCTTCCATCTTTCTGACCATCAGAGTCTTCCAATGGGTCCTGTGCCTTCTCATTACTTGACCAAAGTATTTAAGTTTCAGTTTCTGTATTTTTCCCTCCAGTGACTAGTCAGATTTTATTGCCTTTTAGCATTGACCGATTCAATCTTCTTACAGTCCAAAGGACTCTCAAACATCTTCTCCAGCCCCACAATTCAGTGCTCAGCCTTCCACCCCTAGCCAACCCTCACTGCCCCCACCCCTAGATCACCTCCCAGGTTGCACTCAAACTGTGTTTCTCCACAGGGCCCACAGCAGTGGGGTTGAACAGTGATTCCCCTTTTGCCTGTGATGTCCTGAAGGGTACTGAATGACACTTTGATCTGATCCAAAAATACTTATCTCCATATCTGATCAAAGCCTTATTCTTTGTGCTTTCAAGAGGACAAAGGTGAATAATAAATAACCATTCAGCCAGGACACTCTGTGATCTGCACCACTGGACCCTAGTTAGAGGGCTTCTTCTTTCTGCCATATGAACAGCACCTGAGGGCATCATTAGCTGGTGAATCAGGAGATGCAACTGTTTGCTGTGATCCCAACCCCAGCACCCCCTAGCCCATTTCAGTCATATTTATATATATGTTGAGTGTTTACATCCTGCCCTTCACCCGAAAGTCACAGGGTGGGTAACAACAATAAAAAATGTAGAACACACCTGAAAATATAACCCTGCCTCCATCAATGGTAGGACAAATTACAAACTCACCCACTCCAAGGCAAAAATGGCCTATTTATTTACATTTTTATCCCACTCTATACCCAGAGGTCTCTGGGGCCGCATCCCCATTACAACCTTATTTCGATTTCAAACCGTTTTCAATCCTGGCAGACCCCACGTCAGTTTGACTTAACACGCTTTCCGTGTGTTAAATCGCCCCAAAGTGTTGTAAATGTTAATCCTCATTTCAACAGGTCTCACTCTGGTTCATGCGCTTGAAATGTTTTACATTTTTTACTGTGGGGACTGTAGGAAGTTAAGGGATGAGAATCCGTGTTTAGGGTTTCCCTCCCCCAATAGCTTGCTTCCAAAGATAGTGATTTCATTGAAAAAAATCCACCCCTCAAAACAGCCACTATAAAAATCCACTCCTTAAAGCTACACTGTAGTGATCTAGCAACTTCACACCTTATAACAATGTTGCAAATTTGCACAATTCTGAAAGTTCTGACCTTTAGAAAGGGAAAAGAAAGTAAAGCAGCTGGAAGTTCTGTTTTAAAGGCTGTGGCTGTGTAGGGGGCTTGAGTTGCTGCTGCTGTGTGCCCTGGGAAATGGGGAGAGGAGGGGAAAGAATTGCTGGCTGTCCACTGCCATTTTTCTTCCATCCAGGCAAGCGGCAGCCACCCAGGCACCCGGCTAGGCTCCCTGAAGGGGTCCCTTATGGGTGGCACATTCATGCCAGGAGAAGGAGGGCAGGGCAGCCCCAAAAAGCGGTTTTTAAAAAGTAGCCACTTGAGTCCCCCCTTGAGTCACATACGTCCTCAGAATCCGGATCGAACGCGATTAAGCTGAAAGTAATGGAAACAGGGAAATTCGTGTTTGCATCCCGTTCTATTATTTCGGTTTAAGGAAACTGGATTAAGCTTACAATGGGGATGCGCTCTGGGTGGGTAACAACATTTAAAATCAAACATTACTAAAACAGTAAGTATGTATTAGTTGATGGTATATGGGTCCCACATCTTGTTGCATGCTGTTTTTTCCTTATGTATGCAAATTATTTGCCATAAACCTATCTCAGTATACACCATTTGTGCAAATTCTGTTCAGTTTTTCCTTGATGGTCTAAAAACATGTCTGCATTTGAAGCTTGCAAATATGCAGGTGGCTTAATTTTTCAAGAGGGAGCTTAGACGATAGCAGAGTGAGTCCCTCTGTTGTGTTAAAAAGGCATGTGAACAACACCAAAGTTGTCTTATTTGCCAAGCTACTTGTGAAGTGATAATCTCAGTTTTATTGAGAGTCCTCCTGTTGTATTTGCTTTTATTAACAATTTTACTTCCATAATTTCACTTTATTGTTTCCTTGTTTCTTCCACTGGTTGAATAATTTTCTTCAGGGGACTTGAGGGGTTGTATATATTTTACAAGTTCCTGTTAGAGGAGAACTTCCTTCACTATTTGAAGTTAATATAATAAACATATGCTTGCTATTTATTTATTTATAAACATTTTCATCCTTCTCGTGTTCTTGAAAAAGCTCCTCTAGCGGCTTAGACTCACAAAAGAAAGAGAAGCAATTGGTTTTCCTGAACTTTTAAAAACCCATTTATGACTGTATTCAAGTTGTTCACAAGGAATAAGAATTGCAGGCATTCAGATTTCTGACTGATGAATAATTGTTATTTGATAATGAAACATTTCCACTCTGATCTTGACAGGTTTGTAGTACAGTCTCACATTATTTAGGGAAAGAGCTTTATCTGAAACGTGCTGCAGTGTTATTAGGTAGGAGGAGATGTTTATGTTGTTGTCTTTAAAGTGAGCATTAAAACACATGTTGGCTTTAAAAAGAAGCATTAAAATACTAGGGTGTTACTTTTACCCACTGCACTGTAATTCTGTCTTCAGCTTCCTGGAGGAGTTGGCTTTTTATTCTTATTCTCCTTGATCCAGTATTCTAGAATATTGAGTACCTTGCATGCATAATTCCAGTAATATATTTTCAGCATGCATTGCATGCTGAGTCATGTTATAGTTATACCAATATGAAAGCCAGTTTAGTTTTATGGTTAAAGTGCTAGACTCATATCTTGTAGTTGCCAGGTTTGATTCTGCAGACCGCCATGAAGCCAGCTGGGTGACCTTGGGCTAGTCACAGCTATCTTTCGGAGCTCTCACAGCCCCACCTTCCGCACAGGCTGTCTGTCGTGAGGGGAAGAACACAAAGCTTTGTCAGCTGCTTTGAGGCCCCTTAAAAGGGTGAGAAAAGCAGGGTATAAAAGCCAACCCTCCTTAATTGGAATGCACCCACATCATAAGAGATGTCTTATAAAGTTGGACATGAGTTCTAAGTTAACAAAATGCATAAACATATTGGTGTATTACTGTGTGTATCCTTGGCTGTAGAAGTCTGTAAATTTGTATATAGTCTGTTTGTAGATAATCAAGAAATATGAGGTGCCACGATGCCCAGCGATCCAGTTAGTGCCTGCCCTCTCTAGGAGAAGCTTGGCCCCGTTAGGATGCTGGGTTCGTGCAACGGCCAAGTGAATACTACAGTGTGGACACAAAACACTGGTAGCAAGCATTTCAACAGTAAACTAAAACAAGTTTATTATTATACACAAGCAATACTAAAAGGAAAATAAGGTTCAGGTAGTTGTTAGTTTAAATTTGCAAGTCTCTTAAGGCTAGGAGCTACCCCTTTCTCTAAAGGAAAATAGTTCCCCTTTTAAAAGACAAACCTCTCCACGTTCCTCTCCCCCTCTGACTTGCTTGGCCACAGCTCAAGCCAAGCCAGTGTACCAGAACGTGGCCCTAGATGATCACAAGGCCCAGTCCGTCCTTGCTTCTCCGATCATCCAGCCTGGTCAGTTGCTAGCGAAGTCTCCCTCGGAGCCCCAATCTTCCTTGATTGTCCCCTTCAGAAATCGCTCAGCCAACAGCCCAATGGTCAGCTACTGGTTCCAGCTCCCTCAGGATCAGCTCCTCTGTTCCCTTCAGCCTCAGTCCCAGCACGAAGACCCCTGGTCAACTACTGGTCTGGCTCCTTCAGGTTCAGCTCTTCTCCTTTCAGCTCTTGGCCCAGCATGAAGACACCCTCTGCTGTACTCTGTGTTCATTTATACACACACCCCTGATCCTGATTGGCTCTAGCCGCAATAAAATGCTGCTGGAGATTCCTAACAATGGTTGCTGTCCCTCCAGCCTGATTGGTGGGAACTCCTATTCTAGCCCCTCCAGTACTCAGATCCCCGGACAGCTTTTCCCTCCAAAACCTTACTCCAGCCAATCACTGCAACAGGGCCCGCACAGGATTTCCCGCTCTTTTTGCAGCCCAAATCCCAGGGTTTGCAACAAGCTTTGCTTTGCAACACGGCTGGCTATTGCAGCTAGCTAGAAGCCTGCAATGCTAGAAAGCAAAGCAGTTTGCAGCCTGTACCCTGAAACCGTCACATGAGGTTTTTGGAACATTCAAACTAAAAATTGGAACCTTGCATAAGGAAAATAGTGAGCTAATATCAGCGTAATCAAATCAATCATTTTGTACAGGAATGGAAAGTTTAATTAGTTTCATGGACTATGGGTGTTTTTCCACTAAAAGTACCCATTAAGTACCCATTAATGGGTACGAAATAGCATTTTTGTACCCATTAATGGGTACTTAATGGGTACTTCTAGTGACAGTGGAAAAACACCCTATATTTAAGTGGAACTGGTTAGTTAAATCTAGAAAGGAGATTAGGATAAAGAGAACATGAAGGAGCAGTGCAAGGATATTATGAGACAAACTGCAAGAGAGCTGTTAATAGAAGGAACAGGTGACATCGCTTAAAAAATTCATGTGTTACTGATAGTCTGGAGTAAAGTGGTTTTGGAGAGGAAATGGTTTACTTAGGGACACCCAAACAGGTTAAAACAGATATCCAATATGTGTTCCTCCATATATTGTGAAGCTACAACACTCAGAATCAGACAACATGTTTAAGGACAAGGAGTGATGGGAGACGTGGTTCTGCAACGTCTAGGGGTTTCCAAGCACCTATATTTGAATGAGAAGTTAGGAGATAAATAACATGTTTCAGAAGGCTGCACACATGTATGTTGCCTGAGATCTCAAAGGAAGAGGAGGAGTTCAGAACATAATGGTTAATTGCTCACACAGAGAATCTTCTTCTGCTGGAGACCAGAAAGTCATTGTCAATTCTAGAACAGAAAAACTGGAAGCAAAGCCCTTGAAGTTATTTTTTCAAAGCCACCTGATATTAAAGACTATAGGAGGAACACGAGGCTATGAATTCCAGTTCTGCAAGGCAGCGCACCTTTTCCCCCCCTTCTGCTGAGAGGTCCTCACTCTGGGATCTCACTGTCTTTCTGTCTTCACCTAAAGGTCAAGAAAAACAGCTTAACTGCAACAGCTGATGACAGCCTACTGCTGCTTAAGAGTACCTTAGATTTTGAATTTGGTGCCCTTTTCACACTGGGATGGATTGCTGCTGGATTGAGACAGGGCTGTCCACACTGGGATGGCCCATCTTGCTCCAGGTCTGGCTGCTGCCTCCAAAGAGTGGCAGCATCAAGCCTGCAAAGGCCAGAAACATTTGTTCCTGGCCTTCACCTGTTTCCAAGAGGGCCCTTTTGGCAGTGTGCCACTTCTGATGCTATTTCCAGCCGAGCTTCTCAGAGCACCGCTGAAAAGGCCCTCTCACAGTATTCTTACCTCTGAGGGCATACTGTCTGCATATCCTTTGTAGCCTGAACCAGTGTTTCTGGTTCCAGAACTTACAGTTTCTGTTCCAGAATGCACTGCAACATCAGGTTCTTTAAAATGTGAAATACGTTAAGTAATCTAGGGGAAAGTTGCTACAATAGATGTGGTAGTGCAGCATAAAAGGCTTGATTGTTTTCTTGCCTATTTTCTTATGTGCTTTATAAGAATGCATGTAGCATTCCTCTTCTTTTTTTGCTTTCTTGTCTTTTTTCAAATTGATATTACGTTGCCTTTGTGGAGATCCACCAGAATATTACCGATTAAGCATATCTTTATAAAGTGGAGACACTGAGTTGAAAGGTGTCCAAAACCATTTTGAATCACTCTAGACAAAGAGAGAGAAAGAATAGAATGTCTTTAAAGAATGTGCAGTAATTGGATGATGTTCCGTGCAGGTGCATGGGGAACTCATTAACATGCATCCCTCATTCTTTAAACTGCTATAGGAAAGAAGAGCTAAAATCTATTGCTAAGTATTCACAGCTATTCTTTGTCAGCCATCTATTGCAAGCAGCGGCATGTTTAATAGGCCTATTTATTCCTGTGAATCCATATAATAATCAGGTGGGCTAGGAACAGATAAAGAACAGCCATCTTCATTTATAAAGGTCAAGATGACCTAAGTGGAGATGGATCAGCATTAGTAGATTATAGATGGCAATTTCAATGCACTTTCAAAATAATATCTAACTTGTTTTCCTTGCCAACCTAAAATGAGCACAAATTATAGGCAGAACCATACAGTTTTCTTAGCTCTCTGTGTGTGTCCCCACCCCCCAATTAGCAATAAAAAAGGAAATAGTTGACGTGGAAGAGAATTACATGAAAAAAATCCTTCTCGGAAAGAACTAGATTTTGTTAGCTCGTCCATCAAAAAGGTGGCATTCTATGTTAAACCCGTGAAACTTCACTGGAGGCAGAGCAATTACTGAATTTAGTAAACTCAAGACCACAGCTAAGATGGCCCTGATCAGTGCTATTTTTATCACTTGGCTTCCTGAAACACGGATACAGCTGCTAATACACAAGGCAATGCACTAATTTCCCCAGGTCTGGTGACAAATCATACCCCTGATAGATGAATGTTGTTTGTGTCCTTTGGCCATTACATCAATTCAATTATGTTAAGGAGATCGTCATCTAAATTAGTTTACTTATTCTTATTTATACCTTCTATCAGGAAGGCTCCAGAAGGAAAATGTAGAGCAATTCACTAAATACCATCTCTTTCTGAAGGGTGGCAAATTATCTAATGGATGCACATGTGAAATGGAGGGTCATGATAGGACTTCACCACACACTTTCTGTCTTGCTGTTTCCACTTATTGGTGATACCTTTTCGGTGCAATGCTCACACGTGATATCTAATCCTATATCGGTGGTTTCACTAGGTTGTTTAAAATATTAGGTGTTTTCAAGAGAAGAGATAGGAGCTGCTTCTGGGGAGGGGAAGAAACTGCCTGCCCTTGAGGCATAAGTTGTACAAGACCTTTTCATTTAGCTGTCACAGCAATATCAACAAGACATGAAACAAGACAAAAGAGTAAAGACATACCGTTTAGGGGATGAAAGAAGAGAGGATCATAAATCCATCACAGATAAACAAAGCAATAGAGAAATTTGCTGCATCTTTGCACAGCTTTAAAAACCTCTTTATCCCCCTAAAGGTAGCTCAAAATAAAAATGCTGCCATGTCTTCACATTTCTAAAAAGATCTAGTTCAATGTTGATGTTCTGTGTAGTATTATGCAGTTAAATAAGGTTGCTTGATCTTAGAATTCAAAAGTGTGGCAGTGTTAGCCGTACATCTGACATAGTAGGCTTCGTTTACGAAAGCCTAGTCTACAAAAGCTATCAAAGTCACACTACCATTTTCTTTCTCTGTTAGTCTATAAGATGCTATAGACCCCTTGCTTGACTTTGACACACATAAATAATGCCCAGTAAGGCTAGGATTCGTAGTCCTACAAAATCCCTTATACTTGATTTCTTATGCAATGTTAGACCTGAGCAATCCAACTTCAGTCCGCATCAGCAAAGTGACAAGCTGTCTTCTTTTGTTATCATCTAACTCAGAAAATCCACCTGTGAATTAAAATTCTTTGAGAAGAAGCTCTGACTGGATCAAAGTGTAGGAAGAATTTCTGATTGGATCAGAATATAATCTGAAAAGTTCATGGGTGACATTCCAATCAGATCCTTGTCCATGCCTGGTCAACCTATAAGACCTGTTCTTGATCTCTACTGATTCATGGAGTGGTTCTACTTAAGTGCCCAGCACTATTAGACCGCCAGTCAGAAATTTCTGCTGATTTTTGAGAAAATTAAATAATAAAGTATTAAGGAAAAATGAAATAATTGCAGCATTAATTGTCTATATATTCTATTATTTCGTAATGTGCTGGTGACTAGTAGCAGCTGATTCAAGAATCACATCCATAGGCAAGTATACAGGAAACTGTACAGAGATATGTACTATATAAGGCAGGATCCAGGAGCTGTCTCTAAATATTTCCTGCTTCTCTTCAGCATTATAGCAAGCCTCTCGTAATGCATGCTAAACACTGCTGAAACAAAACAGGGGCTTCCAAAGGTCAATTGTAATATAATGTTTAGTGGTGGTGGGATGAAATTTAAAGTTCCACTAGACTTGGCCTTTAACTTATTTGGGATGATTTTTAAATGTTATTCAGATTTGAAGGCTTGTTGATTAAAATACATGCTAAATTGTTTTGCTATACAAATAGAATGAGAAAATGGGAAAAAAATCAGGATAATATGCAAAATTCACCTAAAATGTTCTTTCTGCAGGCATTGTTGGTACCACACATGGGCAGCGTCAGTACAGGATGGAACATGGAAGCAGAATGATACCTTCCCACTCCCATGCCTTCTGTTTCCTTCCATCAGTACTTGGAAAGCAGTTCTAGACCATTGTTTTTGAAGACAGCCAGTCTTGCTTACATTCACAAACGTTAACAACATGTCATCTGAGGCAGTTTAGAGACAGTTTTCACTGTTTCAACTGTTCACATGCCAGTCTGTCCTTATTCCCATGAACATTCTAGGCTAGAAAAGGTGGGCTAGAGGTGGAGAGAGAACATGAGTGCCATACACTACCATCTCTAAGGCACTTTTGAGTAACTTTTTTCTGCTATGGGTGAATGCAACCTTGTTTGGCTGGCAGCACTGCATTTAGATGACAAGTTGCTGAAATGTCATGATACCAGCATTATGTCAGTGGTAGATCCAGCCAATGTGTTCCTGCATTTTATTCTGTTTACAGTATTTCATTCAGATAGTCTTTTATGGAATGCTTGTGTTAAATTCAAAAGTTTTAATCAAAACAGCCTTCTGAGGTAATTTTGTCATATGATATATATAATCTCTCTTTAGCAAATCTTTCAGGTGAGAAGTTTTAGTTTTCATCTTCATGCTACCATAAATGCTGGTTTATGATACAAAAACTAGTATGGTGTTCAGGCCATTGCCTTATCCAATTTTGTTGGATTGTTTTCAGTTTTTGAAGTATGGTGCTTGTGGCTATTCAACCTACCACACATGCCCTCAATTCTTTCAGATTCTGTGTCATTAGAGCAAACCATGGGTAGATGGCTGGGTGGGTCACTGTAGAATGTATCACTGTGGGATGGAGTAATGGTGGTTCATTCAGTCATAAAAATGTCTCTGCTGGATCCTCTAGCTACCAACCAGTTGTAAATGCCCCCTTCTGTGCACTGGAGAGGGTGGCTGTTGAGTAGCTGCAGGCACTCTTGGAAGAAAATGATTATCTGGACCAGTTTGAAAATGAGTTCAGACCTGGTTTGGGGACAGAATCAACTGAACTTTTGCCCTGAACTTTTGACAGAGGGAGAAAGAGGGAATGCGACTCTTTTGATTCCCCTGGATCTTTCAGCAGCCTTCAGTATTGCTGACTGTGACATTCATTGGGATTGACTCTGGGAGAGGGGGGCAGGGGCGACTGTGTTACAGTAGTTTAACTCCTGTCTGCTGGGATGATTCTATAATGTATCATTGGATGATTGCAATACTGTGTCCTGGCAGTTAGGCTTTGGTGTGCCACAAAGTAACATGCAGTTATCATTTGTATTTTAACATCCATATGAAGCCATTGGTGGTGGTCATCAGGAGCTTTGGGGTTGGGTGTCATGAGTATGCTGATGATACTTTTTATATCACATCAGGAAGAGCTGTGAATATCCTGAACCAGTGCCTGAATGCAGTGATGTGCATGATGAAGGCCAATAAATTGAACTTGAATCCTAACAAGAAGGGGACTTTGAAGACAGGAGACACTAGACTCCAGGAATTCAGGATTTACATGGTCTAGATTGAAAGAACTGATATGCCATCTATGAGGGCTCAGGTTATTTCTGTGACCAGGTGTGTCTATGACCAGCTTCTGCTGCTATACCCATACATGGTCAAAGATAATCTGACCATTGTCCATGTCCTGATAACCTCACACTGGGACTACACACTGTATGGTTATTGAATGGAATGCAAGTTTGAACATAGACATTTTTAAGGAATTCCACTGGTGGCCTATTAGCTACTGGGTCAGGTTCAGGGAGTTATATTTGGCATATAAGATCCTAAACAACTTGAAGTCAAGGTTCCTTAGAGAATACCTCCCTCTGTACAAGCCTGGTAAAGTGCCCAAAACATCTCCTGTGGGTTCCACAAAATACAGAATGCCATTTCATGAAAGCCCACAGTTGGGCCTTCTTTGTGGTAGCTATAATTATAGCTTTCTGGTACCTACAAAAGCAATATTTATTCTCTCTCTCCTTTTCTGTAAGCGTTTTTGGGCATATAAATAAATAAATAAATAAATAAATAAATAAATAAATAAATAAATAAATAAATAAATAAATAAATAAATAAATAAATAAATAAATAAATAAATAAATAAATAAACCTGACTTTAGTAAAAGCCTTGCTATGGTGATTACAGTGTATAAATATGCCAAACAAAATTCTATTTTAAACCAGTTTGTAGTGAACTGGCGGGGCAATCAGTACCAAACCAAATCCTGCTATAAATTCAGGGATTTGATTTGGCGAAGGGCTCAACTGACTGAGGTTTGAAGCAAACAGTTTATTCAGTTCAAGCCATCTTCTGCTTTCTCCCTCAGTGTCCTGCACTCCCACTATGTGTGCCTGTCTCTCTACCTTCTGTTATACACACAGTATCACCCCCTCATGCTCCAGCATTCCTCGTTGTGTCCATTTCATTACCTTCTCTGTCATGCCTCTTCTTTCTGGCAGCTCACACCAGGCTGCAATCACCAATGGTGTGGATTTTTGTTTTGTTTAACTCTGAGAAGTAGAAGATTGTGGATTGTCCCAGCAAGCGATGCGTAGCGCCACTTCCTAGTCATGTTTGAGGAAACACTCTTAGCCTCCAGGGAGGATGCATGGTTCTCCACTTCCAGAGATCTGTTAGGACTTGAAAGTATGTAGGTTATCTGGCAGATAACAACAGCACATAGTTGTTGACTGCTACTTGGCATACTGGAAAAATGAGGCGCAACCGGGGGGTTAAGGTTGGGGAAAGGATGAAGAGATGATACTGGGGTGTGACAGGTCAATGCTACATGCACAACAAGAGGAGAAAGACAGGCCAGTGTGCAAAAATAGAAGGCTGATATGCAGTGGGTAAGGGTGGCTGATTGAATGCAGGTCACATGTGAATAGTACTATTTGTGGACCTTTTGACAAACAGACTAGCCAGTTTGTAGATTTGGGATCAAACATTACATTCATGATTGGGTCAAGGTCTGTTATGTGTTAGTGGCCATCAATAGCATAGTTACAGGCTTTGTATGAAGGGTTGGGTTTAAGAACCCAATTTGCGCTGGTACCCAACTCAGATCCTGTTTATAAGCAATGCTTAATGGCTGTGTTAGCTTTAGCAAAAATCATGGCAAAATCTGTAAGAGTTTAGTTTGGTTGTCAGAGATTGTTCACATGGGGAGGCAAACGTATCATATAAGGTTAAGGGAATCGGCCTCAAAGGACTCAGGAATATTTGAATTTTTATCCCACATTATACCCAAAAGTCTGAGGGCAGGCTGCAACATTAAAAACCAGTGATAATAAAATATAGTTTTTCCAGTAGACTTTTTAGATGTAAATGAACTGAGATAGTTGGTGAGAGGTAGATAAGGTACATGGTATAAGTTAAGTGACATTTTAACTAAACCTGCCTGTGAAAACACTTGTAATATCATAACATTTCATAGATTTCTATCTGAATGCTTCTCTTCTTAATCAAAAGGAAATCCTTATTTTAAAACTCTGCAGTAATCCTCCTCATTAATATTCACAGACTCTGCTCTAGCATTTCAACTTTCATATGCCAGTATTTGAGCCATACTTATTTCATTTTCTTTTCTAAAGGGAAGTTAATATTTGGTCTTGTAATTTTGCCTTAAGATATTCTCTTTCTTCTCTAGTGGACTTTTTTCTGGCAACTTCACAGAGACACACTATTTGGATGATGGTACTAGCAGTGTTCTCAGGCATAATTACACGGTAAGTTTTGTGATTTCCTATAGTATTGAAATGATAGGTTGGGACCCTGGGCCAATCAAGTGATTACCCTATACTGTATTTGAATTTAGATCATAATCTAGTTGAGTGTCTGGATGGCTTAGTGGGTAGAAGATTTGTCCTCTTACAAGTCTTTGAAAAAGTACTCATTAAAGGCTTTTAAGAGCCTGCAGCCTTGCATTGTTGCGAAGATAAGACATGAGAGCCAATTTCTGCAATGTGGAAGTTCTCAAAATTCAATTTACAGAGCTTTGTGACATTCTGCAATGCAGATGTCACTGTTTCGTTCTTTCTTTTCTTCTGCTGCTGAGTCTCTCAAGCAGAAATATCAGACCCTAAAACAGATATAATTTAATGGGAGAACACTTGATCTGTTATTTCCCAGAATAATAACTGTCCTCTGAAGGAATTCTAAAACTTAATTTTGATGGTTATGTAAGGCTCTTTGAAGCATTAACATTTCATGTTTTAGCTGCAAGTAATAATTAAAACAATGCAGTGGTTGATCTTAATTATTATGCTTATCTTTTATATGTTGATGAAGTCCGGCTTAACTGGCTTTCATAAATCTTAGTTGTCTGAAATAACAAGTATGTTAACACACTAAGACCTGAAAACTATTGTGAATCCCATGGTACAATACAGAAGCAATATCATGAACTATTTTTAAAATAATTATTTAAGGGGAACCTAATAAGAGCATTCTGTACTCTGTATGGTGAACAGTGAAAACAATTTTATGTGTTGTAGTAGAGCTGATTTTACTAGTAATGGTGTGTAGATGATGTTTTGAATGCATTTAGTATTTAAAAATATCTTTATTGTAAAGAGTAATATTTCATGAAATATTCACCTTGCAAATGAAGAAAACAGGATGCTGTAGTTTTAGGTCTTATAACTCTGTGAGTGTAATCTTCAAACCTAAAGAACTGTAATTCCATAACAGAACATCTAGAACTCCTCCGATGGCTAGTTTTAATTTAAGTTTGGTGAAGCAGGAAGCATCCAACTAGAATAGATGAGGAGGAATGAAAAATATTTAAAAGAGGAAAGCATTCACTGGGTCATCAAATGCGGATCAGAATATTATTTTGATGGGAGGAGAATTAATTTCCTTGCACCACTTCCCTAAACCATATTGCTCCTTATGGGGTAGAATTTACTGATGCAAGGTAGGAATACAGGCTTGAATGGTGAATAACATACATGATTTGAGTGTAACCTGTGCCATTTGTACTGTACCTACATTATCCCATAAGGGAAAACCATGGGAGTGTGCACTATTGTTATTCAATTCATATGCCCAGAAGCAGTGACAGGGAAATAATCTCATGAATTCCATAGACACAAGAGCAATCTCTGTATATGATGATCTATAAACATGTCCATGATATCTAATGAATCCATCCCAAATTTCATCTTTTCTGTTATGATCTCTAAATTATGGTTGGTCTAACTGTCCAGGAAAGCATAAACTTTTCTTACTTTGGCAAGGACAGTTTAATTTCATTGCTTAAAGAGTGAGACAATGGTAGAAAATGATGTATCTATCTTCAGCTTCCCAGCTGTCTTTGATGTGTTTTAATTTGGAACAAACTAAGGATTGCATGAGTTCTTATCTAACAGTGTTTAGCACCGTGATGCCCTGATTAGTTTGTCTTATACATAAGTGGAGTCCTGCTGGATCAGGCCACAGACCATCTAGTCCAGCATCCTGTCTCACACATTGGTTCACCAATTGCTTTTGGGTATTCTTAAGCAAAAAAGACTTTTGTCTGTCCACCTGTTCTCAACTCCATGCAAATAGCCTTTAAAGGCATCCTGCCTATCTCTCCAACTAAAGATGGTACCTAGACATCAAGTCTAGTATCCATTGATACACCTGCCCTCCATGCCTTCTTTGACCTCATTGCCTCTCTTGTCCTTTATGAAGGCATGGACTGGGAAGGAGGCCAAGCTTTCACACTTTAAGTTTGCAAAAATAGATAACCACTTGTTTAGTTCTTTTTAATGATGCATTTGTGTGTTTGAAATGCGTGCTATTTCTCTTGTATCAATGCAGATTAAATAGATAACCAAGGAATCATTTGACAGACCCAAATTATTGGATATTACTTATGTATTTGCATCACAAACAGCTTATATCATTCCTTTGTTTTGCAGACAGATTTTTAGCAGAAAATGAGAGGGGAAGGAGAAATACTGTTGTGCTAAACTAATAGTTTCTTAGCAGTGTAATCAAGTTTGCCAAGAAAGTCATATTCCTGAACTCTGAAAACTCAACCCTGATCTTTTCCCATTACTACTTTCTCTAACCCAATCAAGGTGGTTTTAGAAGACTGCTGTCTGAAACGATGTAATTGAAAATCATGCCCTGATGCTGGAAAGGTTAATTAATGCAGCTGAAGTATGAATGAACCAAGTAATAAGAGTGTGATGGCTATGAGGCTGAAATATGAATGATAACTTACCTTTGCATCAATGAGAACTAAACCTTTGACAGTCAAACCTTTTGGTTCGATGTGGCTTCAAAGGAGCTGGAAGAAAAGTGAGAGAAATTCTGATTACTTTTCAGCCAGGACCATCAGTAGAAATATAGTGCTACCTTTCAACAGCAGCAGCATTTATGTTGATTGTGGACAAACATACATCTTTCTTGAGCATATCTTCTGCTGTGATTTATTAGTTCCCCATATTTTTTCACATTTTTTAAGTGATAAAACCAGGGAGTGATGTTATTATTCTGCACAGTGTGCTTAATTATGTCTTCTGAATCAGCTTCATTTTACTAAAAAGAATTTACATCTTCAATGAAAGCCTAAAGGTGAATGACAGGGTAATTTGTTCAGTTTAATTTTACAAAATGCTTCCCATTATAGTTTTCCAATAATACAATCTAAAAAGAGCAGGTTTGAAACCCTAAAAAAAAGTGCTTGTTTGATCTTTGTCTTCCACTGAATAAGGTACAACATAGATATTTGCATAAGTTAATTTAAGTCAGCATTAAATACTGAGAAGATTTACAACTTGTTATAATAGCTTGAAGAAGGCTTTTTGCATTAGGGACAACATAAGGTTTTGCATGTAAACAGTAAGATGATTTGTAGAATATGGTTGCTAATTTTTCCCTGCTTTCTCTTCCATCAGGCTTATTGCTATTACCATGGCCATGTGCAAGGTTATGCAGAGTCTGCAGTAAGTCTGAGTACGTGTTCTGGACTCAGGTAAGTTGAACAATCGTGAAAACATGTGATGAGACACAGCAAAAAAAGCATCCCTGACTGAAATGGCTCAGAAGAGGTGGCTTAGAGATGGGATGACTCACACACCACCGTGCCACCCTCCTCCCTCCCATGAACATCCTGTGTTAGAAAAGATGGATTAGAGTAGGCTTGGAAACACAAGGGCCACACACTGAATCTCTGAGGCATCTCTGAGCTGCCCCTTTGGCTTTGAATGAATACAGTCTGAGTCTGCCAATACACTAGGATGCTAGTTAAGTGCCAAATGGTTGAACCAGCAGCAAAAACATCTTGTTTCTTATTCACACCAATTGCTCAAACACAAGTCTTATTAATATCTGGAATAGGGGAAGACAGGATTGGAAATTACACTGTGCCTTCCCCCTCTCTTCTCCGTCATTTTCTTTCTGTATTTTTTTTTCTTACCAAGCAAAGGGCTTCCTGCTGCTTTTCCCCATTTAGAAAGTAAGGAGGCAGGCAGAAAATCAGCAAAGATTCTGTCCTTTGGCAGAGACTGATGGCTATTATCTAAGCAAGAAATCTCAGGAATTCAGTGCTTCTGCTCCCCAAAGTCTAGAACATCTCAGCTTGAGACTGGGTGAAATTTTGGTTTTTAAACTTGTGCAAATATACCCTCATACTGCAACATTGTTCCAGAAAGAATAAAACCACAGTGTTGATCCTTTATATTAAGTATACTTGTTTTAAGAAGTATTTTGTGCTTAACTTTTAGGAGGGTGAAGTGATGATAAAACAAGGAAAATGCCTTTTACTTGTTTCCTTTCCATGATGTTTCCTGTCATTTTTCCACCTGTGTCCTGCCAAACCTTCTTGTATTTACTGCCCAGTAGTTGGCATGAGAAGCCCAAATGGTAGAACAGCTTTCACCAATCTTTGTCTGCACCAGATGTTTTACACCACTATTCACAACAGCCCTATCTAGCATGCCTGCCTGTAGAAGTGGTGGAACAAGCAGTGGTAGCATGACCAGAAAGCTAAATAAGAGGGATAAACTTTCAAGGTAGACTACAATCTGATCTTGTGTTTAATGAGTAGGTTGCTGTCCTGTCTTGGGCTGGTGAGGGGCAGAAACATTACAAGGAGTTAAAAACAAGAGCTTACTATTGAAGGTTCAGGGATAATCTAAAAGCCAAAGTCAGAAGCCGGTATGCAGTTCAGAAGTCAGGAAACAGAGACATGAACAGGAGGTTGCAGACATCAGAGAAGAACAATTGCGAGCAACAGTTTGTCTAGGGAGCAGGTGCTGTTTATACTTCTGGATCGAAGCTCAGGTTGCCAGTGGGGTGAAGCTTGGTTGCTCAGTGTTTGCTGTGCAGATCTGCGTAGCATCAGTTTTCCCCTCCTTTGTTCTGCCAGGGAAACCCTTCCACAAGTCTCTTTGAGATTTATGGCAGTGCTGGCCTCAGTGGTGGACATGCCTCTGTGTTTTTTATGTTTGTCTGGTGTTGAGCTTCTGAGTCTCTGGTTGCTGCGTGATATATGGTCAGCATGATATATGGTCAGCTCAACTACAGAGTCCATCTCTGAGCAGACAGATTCTGCATCAGAGTCAGCTGCATCAGAGTCCAAGACAGCTTGTGAAGGGCACAGCATGACAGTTCCTTAGAGATCAGTGATGAAACAATCCAGTCTACTGCCCCTTCCATTTTTTGATTGATCATTTTAAAATGTTTCTAAACCACTGGTGCCTGCCTCCCCCTTCAGCCTGACCAGGAGGAAGGAGAGGTTAGCGGGAGGTGAAGAGGGGGAGGCGGCAGAGGTGAGAGAACTTTCTGCTAGGTGTGAGGCTGAGCAGGCTGGATTTTGTGCAGATGAACAGAACATAGCCAGAGGTGGCAAAGACAGAGGAATTGGGAACAGTAGCACCAGTTGTCTACACCCACAACTGGGCATAAGGCAAAAGGGGAATGAAAACATTCATCTGCCCACCTACAACACACATGACATAGTCTCTGTTTACAGCATCTCAGGCGAGGGAGAACAGTAACATGGTCTCAGGATTATTTTGTTTAAAATCTGACCTGTCATTTTGTGGACTCAGTACGCTAGGTGGCCTCAACCAGATTTTTTGGTCCTAGTCTGACCATGCCCTAGATTTCCTTCTCAGTTCACCTTAAGGAATGACATTTGGTGGTTTATATTCAGAGACTTGAAATCCCTGACTTGGACACCTTGTAGGTATCCCAAGTGTGACAGCAGGTAGAGTTTTGTTGTTTAGCCCACTAAACTGGTTTCACAGCTTGATAGCATCATGAGTACTATCCTGAAGTCATTATCAGGGTACACCCTGAACACGGACTAGGAAAGAATTACGGCTTGCCTACCTACTGCAAAATTATGTCATGACCCACTCAGCCTCTTCCTTATTGAGATACAAACCAACAGCAAATTGCCATATAGCCGAGAGATTCCACAGGATATAAAGGCTACTCCTGTTTAAAAATCTGGGAAATGGTAGTAGAGAAAGGGAAAGATTCTTTCAAAAAAGAAACAAAATAAAAGTGAAATTCCCCCACTTTTATATGTAGGCAGGCACTGTCACAACTGTGGCAACATTTTTCCATTGGCGGGTTCTACCATTAAATGTTTCAAGATTGAGCAATATGCTTCTCCTCTTGCAGACAAATGTTACCTTATGCCCACTCTGTTGTCAGATAGGGGTAGGTCATGGAGCTGGTCATGGAGAGGGAAACTCTTGCTCATCCATATCCATTACCTCTGGAGAGCAGCATCATGGGAGATCCCCCCTGCTAATAATGCAGAGCCTTTTTTGTAGTGAAGGAGTGCCTGAGGATTAGCTGAGAAGTGGCTTTTAGAATGACTTGTGGGTGGCAAGGGAGTATAAGAAAGAAAAGTGAGTTGTGATTAATTTCTGTGTTGCAATGCGTATGTAAGTTTCTTTTGATGCACCTCAAATTATTACTTCTTAGAATGTGGCCATGATTCCACGTGCTGCTTCAGATGCCTCAGTGGGCCATCTGAGGTGATGAGATTCCATTTGCAGTGGCATCTCCCACCCTCCATCACAACCAGATGTCACAAAATGGAGGTGTGAGCGTACCTGCTGGTACCATGGGAAAGGCACCTAGGTGGAAGTACCATTCCCTGGACTCATTTCTTGGCAGCTAAATCTGTTAGGCAAGTTGCCGTCACAGTTGTTACAAAGGAGAGGAATTTGCAGTTTTTTGGCTACAAGAATCCAGACTATAAATAGTGATCTGTCAATGTATGCTTTGTGATGTAGTGGGTCACACATTGATTGACTACGGTTCTCCCTTAATCTGAATTTGAATTAGGCTTAAACTGAGTTTGGAAATCCTAGTTACTGTACAAACTCCTTTGCTTTTCTGCTTTATATATAGATTACCCCCCTCCGTACATGCACAGCACTACATATCAGGCTAAGACTGAGAAAACACAAGGATGTTTTGTGCTAACATGTTTTTTCTACAGACTTATTAGAAAATCCACTTAAAAGTGATTGTCGCTAAGCTCCCTCTTTGCTCCTTTTTTTCTTTTCTTCTGTGCAGGGGAAAGCTGTACATAAGCTTTGCTGATAACACAGTTACAGTACCTTGACTTCCACATGCAGGACATTCAATCGCATTATTATTATCGTTGCACACATTGTAACTCTAGCCATAGCTTCTGGACAGAGGATACCCAACATAAGAAGTCATGCTGAATAAAACAGGACTTGAAGTGTTGGAAAGGATTAACTGCCCGGACTGGAAGTGGCCGATTTGTGTACTCCCTGCATTAGAGTGGATCTTTAGCTCACAATTATTTAGCAATGAAATAAAATACCTACTAGAGAAGAGCAGATTAACTTTCAAAAGCTGAAGTGCTTAAAACAAAGATACCGCTGGGTTGTTACTTTCCAATAAAGGCTGTTAGCTGGTCCCTTGGATAATCTTCCCTTTGTGGAATTTAGAAATTTTAAAACAAAGGAAAGGAAAAAAAGGGCCAAACATGAAAGAATTCCATGAAGAATTGTTAGCCGCTCATGCTGTTTTGCAAGGTAGCTTGCTTTGCTTGCCAGATCTTGGGGCATCAGAAAAACAGGCACCTCATTAGCTTGAGTGACAGTCAACCAACACTCAATTTTGTATAATAGCTACAGGCAAGTCAAATAAGTGGCACATCCACTACAGTTCCCTTGCTTCAGAAAATGATTGGGGTTTTTTCTGTATAAAAGGAGTATATGGGAGAGATGAAGGGAGTTGTATGAGGTAAGAGGGTGCAAGTCCAGGGCCAAGTCCCAAGCCTTGGGCCTTGAGTGGGCGTGGGACTTGTGACCAGTGCAGTGTTCTTGCAAACACAGCTCTTGGCACTTTCCTGAAGGCAGAGTTTGTGAACCTATGAAACTGGATTCTGGCATGCTGTCACCCATGCCAAGTCTACAACTCCCACCCCCCAAGCTGCAATACTCCTGAGGCTACTGGCACAACCTCTGGACAGAGACACCCAGCTCCTCTCACTTTCATTGCAGGCTTTCAGGGTTCCCAGAGCACTCTCTAGAGCCTGTCTACTTTCCCATGGAGCAAGGGGCCCCAGAGCTAAAGTGGGCAGTGGATCTCAGCTCTCCAAAGAAAAGCAGCAGAAGTACCCCTTGCCTGGATCTGGGACCCAGAAGGCTGGTCTTCTGTCCTCTTGCAGAACGGAACCAAGACATGCACCAATGCATGCACTGTAGAAGTTGCTTAAGAGGCCAGATTTGTATATGGATCATGAATTCTGTTGAGTCCTCCTGCAAGGCGTGGAAAGAGAGACACATCTTCTTGTTAACCACTTTCATAGGAGATGTGGGATGGCAGATGGTGTTTTCCAAATCATTCTGTTTGGGATAAAATCATAGCCCTCTGCTGCTGCCTTTTGCTCTGCCTTAAAAAAAAAAACTCCACATCAGGTGACAGACCATTTCAGTATCAGTCTCCCACTGCAGTCAGCCAAATTCCTATGAGAAATTCATAAAACTGAGAAGAATGCACTGGTCCACTCCCATTACTGCTTCACGGTGACTAGTATTCAGAAACACAACACTTCAGTCTTGAAGACATGAGGCCATCATTACGACTCACAGCCACAGATAATCCTGTCTTCTGAGCCACATGAGGAGTCTCTACCTCTTCTTTTGCCTCCTCAGAAGGAAAAAAAATGGCGTCTTGCTTTCTTCTTTTGTGCCACCAAAGGGAGGGGGTCCTCACGGTTTGATGCATTGTGGGAATTCTGACGCTAACATGTCTGATAATGAAACATCTGCAGAAGGAACTTGCAGTTCAGAGAACTCCTATGGTGCAGCTGCATGCTAACCCTGAATTCAGATGTTCACTACTACAGCAAGACCTCATGGTGCTGCTTAGGATGTGATAATCAGACATGTGGGGAAGCCCAAAATGGGACTCAGCTCACGTTGACCTGAGGCCCCATGTCACTGAACCAACTTGAGGTGCCTTGTTGAGGTCCTCTGTCTGCCTTAGGCAAATGACCAGCTCAGACTCAGCTGGCCCAGTTCACCCTCATAGGGGGTGCCAGACAGTTTTTATAGCCACTTTGCATTACTTTAATGCCCCTAAAATGGCATAAGTTGCAACAACAGGTTGCAATAACAGCTTTTATAGCCACTTAGCATTACTTTAAAGCTCCTAAAATGGCACAAGTGGCAATAACAGGTTGCAGTTTCATTTAGAGCAGCTTTGTGGTATTTTAGAGTTGTGCATAAGCCTTTACACGTCATCATCAGGCCAGATCACTGAGCCCAGGGACTTGACTTTCAGTAAAGCCAAAATACAACACCTAGCAAAGACTGGGGTGAGCCAAACAAGCCAGCTGACACGTCTCTAGTTAGAACTGGGCTGAATTCACATTTCAGTCCATAGTATGCAATTAGGCAACATCTGGGCAGGTGTATCTGTACTGTCAGGAGATATTTACAGTCTAGAAATGCCATCTGCCTGCCCAGAGGTTGACTAATTGCATGCTAGCTGTGGAGCATGAAATTGTGCTCCACAAGCATGCTGACCTTCCCCAGACACTTACCTGAAGCATCCACCCAGCAAGCATTTGTGCTAGTAATTAATTATCCTGAGAAAAGAAGGCAATAGTTTAATTCAGCTTTCTTACAAAGCTGGAGAGCAAAAACAAAAAACAAAAACAAAAAAGCAGAAAGCGTGGTCTGTAAGGATATACTCCCATGGTTCATAAGTGCTGAGGAATTACAGTAGTTCCTTCAAACTTGTGAGCAGGAAGTTGTACAAGGTCTTCAGGTTTGTGGTTTGTGTGTCTACAATCCCTCTTTTTCCACACACAGTCAAAGATCTGGGGTCCTCCTGGAGATTCAGATCTTGAAGATGCCTGAAGACCCCATTGTGGACATCTTTAATCACGTCCATACAAAATCCAGATTTAAGGGCCTGAAGGACCTATTAAGTCTGGATTTCCCCTGCCCTTGTTAGAACAGGGCCTTGCAGATGGGGCCTTAATGGGGTCCAGGTGGGGACAGGGCCTTCCCAATTGGTACCAATTGGGCTCCTAATGGGGTCTTAGAAGGATTCTAAGCCCTAGTGGAAAAAGGCCCATTGTCTGTGAGATCCTGTACAACTTCCTTCATTTCCCCTCCCTTAGTGGTTTGGTATGGGAGGTGGGGGACACCGTTAAATAGCCTTAGCCTCCTGATAGGACTCTTTTCAGAGATAGCTTAGCATGACTCCCTCCTCTTTGCCTCTCTCATATGCATCTATTAGAGTTAAGCCCCCAAAAGATTTAGAACTGCTTTCTTTCCCTCTCTGTCCCATATCCATCCATTTAGCAGTGTTCTTGCCTCTGCCCTTTCAGCACTCTCCCTAACCCCATTCCCCATGGGATCAATTACTTTTTATTCACAGTTCTGAAATTTGCAGTAGTTTGGTAGGTCGCTATCTGCCATGAATAATGGAAGACTGCTGTGTAGACAGACAGATGATCCATCTTAATCAGTATTGTCTTTGCTGCCTTTGCACAGTTTCAGGTAAGAATCTCTTCCACTCCTTCCTGGAGATGCCAGGGATTGCACTACAGCCCTTCTGCTTGCAAAGCATCTGTTCTCCCACAGTATCGATCGTCACTTGTGTAGCAAAGCATTGCAGATTAGATCCTGTGATAACATCCAATCCCTGTGGGATTCCATAAATGCTTGCAGATCATTTCCTTCTTTTTTTGCTGTCATGAAAGTTGGGCATGTTTTCAAGATCTTGCTCTCCTGGCTTGTTAGGATCAGAGTTGGATCAGAGTCAGATACAAAGGAACACTCATTTTTGTTTTGGAAAGTAGCTGGTATTATGTGTTAAGTAGACGTAGCACACAGCTTTTTGGGCCTGAGAATTAAAGAAGGTCTTACTCAGCTGGAAGCTTTTGGCAACAAGGGTATAATTACATAAACTGGAATGCAGCCACTTTACAAAAGCAGTCAGCATTAATACTGTCAATTCCTAAAGATGCTTTCTGCAGCGGATCCAGTTAAGCTTTGTAACACCCCATTGAGAAAGTGAAGTGTTATCCTTGCTTTGCAAATGGGGAAGCAGGTGTGTTGCATGGCACTCTAAAAACATTGAAGGACTGCTTAGAAGAAATGGAGGGCTTTAGTGCCTAGTTCAAGTATAATAATAAACCAATTACGACAATGACTCCACTTTTTTTTTTCAACTCAGGGCCAGAGAATTGTAAACATAACAAGAGGCCTTTTTGCACAAGGGCCTACGGAACACGTGTAGAGGGCCCTAGGATGGAGCATTCCCTCCGCTGGGCTGGCGACTCCATTCGGAACCAACCCAGCCTGTCCCAGAGTGCCCACTCATGTTCCAGGTGCAGAGCACAAGATCGTGCTCTACACCCGGCCCAGGGCATTCACGGCTGTCCTCGGCCATCCTGCAGCTGTCCAGGAAAGAGAGCATTCACAGGCCTGTCTGGTTCCTTCCCCAGGTTCCTGTGGGTTTTAGGGGACCAGATCGTGTCCCCTCCAGCCCGCAGGAACCCCCCTGGGCACCCCCCAGACACCGGCATATGTGAGGATGCATGCAAAAGGCACTTACCTCGTCACCGTTGGGTTCCAAAGTGGTGATCCTGGCCGGCTGCGCTGTGTACCTGCGTGCCCCGCCGGCTCAGATTGCCCAGCTACCTGTACGTGGGTAGCTAGCCAATCAGAGCTGGTGGGGTGCACAGGTGCACAGTGCCACCAGCAGCGCCAGCCACTTCGGAACCTGGTGAGCATGAGGTAAGTGCCTCTCAAGTGTGTGTCCCCTCACATAGGCCCATGACCAGGGGGTGCTCAGGGGGATTTCTGTGGGCTGTAGAGGACATGATCCTGTCCTCTTGAGCCCGTGGGAACAAGAGAAAGGACTGGACAGGCCTACCCATCCCTGGGTCTTACCTGACCCAATGGCAAGAAGCCTGGGAGGGGCGTCCTGCCCCGACGCCAGCCTTTTTCAGGCTAGGCCACGTGGAGATGGGTTCTCTTTCCACATGTAGGCAAGTAGGAATGTGTGCCCATATGTTCCTTGCCTGCCTAGGTGTGAATGAAGAATCTGTCCCCACTTGTCCTAGCCTTAGGATCCAAAGAGTCAGGATTATGGGCAAAGGCATGGACGGGAGTTGCACAAGTTATGTCTGCAATGCGGGCCAGTGTGTGCTGCTCAGTTAAGTAGGGGAGGCAGCACCACATCCTTGCCAGTGCAGCAGCATTAGCTGCTGTGATCTGCACCCCCCCTGTTTCTTCTCTCTAAGCAGTAGAGGGGAGGGGTGCTCTTGGGGTTGACTGTCTGAATGTTCCCCCAAAACTGGCCCCTGATCTTTAATGTCTGTGCTGCTGTGCCCCGGTAGCTGCCCAGACTGTTGTGCCATTGAAATCATACTCTTCTTCCCTGAGGAGACTGGACAGGCAGGATGGGGCATGACAGCTCAGCAATAATGTGCACTAGGCATAAATCAGCCAGGATAATTCTCTGTTTCTTCAGACACTAGCGGCAGAGTTGCAAAATGACAAAATCTGCTCTTAGAGTTCTTTGCTGGGCTTTACCAGCACGGTATCTTCCCAACTTTGGAAGCTGGCTGTGGGCCTGATGTGAGTGAGGCAGCAATGTGTGGTCACCTGACTCCAGAGTCTGATACCAGCCACAGGGGTTTTTTTGTCGTCCAGCTGCTATCAAGGACAGAATGTGATTGAAGCAGATTTTGTGGGCATAAGAATATTGTCCAGTTCTTCCTTCTTCCTGAGAAGCATTATTCACTTCTGTGTTTCTGTTTTTGTGGCCTTTCCCATCAAAGCTTTTCCCTTTCCTCCTGTATCCAATTGCCTATCCTTTCCTGTACATTTCCGAAACCCATTTTTTTCTACTTATAAATGAAAAACATATAAATAAAAACTACTCCACACCCTTAGGCACTCCCAGTAAACTCCTGGGCACAGTGTTTCTGCTATTTCCTTTTGCGAGCACTGAGTGGGGGACAGCATGGCTTAGTGGCGTAAAGGTGGACTGCATTGCAATTGCCATAGCAACACCCAGCATGCAGCAGAAGTTGCTGCAGCCATTGTTATGGTAGTGTGGGCAGGTGGCCCGTCTGCACTGTGAAGACCACTAGTTAAGTTTGGAACAGTGTCAGTGCATGAGGTGCAAAGGCTGGCCACCATCCCTGAACTGAAATGTGCACACAGGATATATAAGTTGAGGAGGAATTTCACAGGAGCAATGCTATTACCAGGATAGATGTGTGCCCTGTGCTCTTACAGTGGACGTGCAGCATCAAGACTGGAAATGAATGGAAATGTGAACTCACTTCAGCCTTTGTTTTCCTCTTCTTGACTACAGCTAATCTGAAAAATAGTTCTGTAACCTACAGATCTGAATTCTTCTCAAGGTTCTTTCATCTCTTCACTTTCAGTGTTTACAACTACACTAAACCAGATGATCTAAAATGTTCTTGCTGCTCATACTTGGTGAACTGCAGATTATTTTTTCCTCAGTTACTAATTATATTGAAACGTGATTTATTGCAAAAATGAGCAATCCATGATGGGTGAAAATGAATCTCTATACAGCTCTATCACATTACATTGGACACTGCACAGATCAGCTCTGTATTTTCATGAAAGTAACCAAGTTATTAGTTTTGTCCTGATTTTGTGGCTGTACTATACTGGCTGTCCTTATTTTTTTAAAGTTCTTACTTTTTCTGATACTTCTTCAGCAATAACATTCCTCAACATGCTGAAATACTCACACCAAGCAGTTTAAAGTACTCCATTATAATATTTCCATTTGTTTTTTCTTTATCAGGACTGGAGTCTTCAGACAAAGCCACAGTAATTGAATGAGTAGCAGCTATGCGTTGCTACAAAATGTCAGGATGGTTTGGTACTGAAGTTTAGGGTTTTCAGGAAGAGTAATGGTATGTTCAGAGTAACAAACTGTACAGCAGAATTACCAAGACACAGAATTTATAGTTTGTGCCCTATTAAGATTTGATCTATAAGCTACTCTTTCATATTTATTAAATATTTCTCACCTGTTTGCAAACCCAGGGATGAAGCATACATCAAAAGGAATATGTTGTATTTTTTCTGTACTGCAGGGGACTTGTTTTATTTGAAGACAATGCCTATGTTTTGGAGCCTTTGGAAGGTGCTACAAACGAACATGTAATCTACCAAGCAAAATACTTAAAATTAGCCCTGGGCTCCTGTGGCCATCACCTCAACGTCTCAGGCATAGCTCTGGAGGATACTGTGCAGTCTATTCTGATGCCTCCCAGCAGGGTAGGTGGAAACTGTAGTTTTCTGTTTTATGCTTTTAAATAACTAGTTCGGGCAAATCTGACATCAAGTCTCAAAAACGCAAGGTGAAATCAGATCAAAGTATATTCTAGTAATGCATAATAAAATACATGATAAAAAGCAGAGAAGAGTGAAGAAAGCAAAGTTATTTGGTGCATTCATACCGTTGTGGTAAAAGCGGTTTGCACCACAGGTTTATTATCCCATTTTGCAAATGATCCTTATCATCTTTTCAGCCAATTTATCCCAAGTTCACTAGAATTGCTGAAAAATATCTTTTGTCAGCAAAAGGTTCTAAATAAATCCACATTGCAAAATGCTATATTGGAAATGGATTATCATCCTTGTTTTGTTTCTTAAGTTTTTTTCATTTAAAAATTCCTTTTAATAAAGAGCTGGCTGATCAACCACAAAATGGTAGAGAATCTGCTGGATCAGGCCACAATCTATCTGGTCCAGGATCCTATCCCACACAGCAGCCCACTAATTGCTTACTGACAGCTCAAGCAGAAGACAAGGACAAAACCATCACCGGCTGTTGAATTCCTACAAATGGCCTTTAGAGGCATCTTGCCTATCCCTCAACCTGGAAGATGTACCTAGGCATCCATTCTAGTAGCCACTGATACACCTGTCATCCTCAAATTTGTATAACCCTTTCTTAAAGCCATCTAGGTTGGTTGCTGTTACCACCTCTTCTATATGATCCTAGGTTGGGTTACAATTAATAAAAAAGATAAAATACAGTTCAGTAAAATAAAACCCTAATTTCCCACGGTCACTGCAGGTCCACATCAGCTCCATATAAAGGTGCTATGTTCCAAAGGCCTCTGAGAAACATGAAATAGAACAAATTATCTTCCAAGGGATGAATTATTAAATAATCCTACTATGAAAATATTAAAAAGAAACGTCAAAACTCCAAAAGATTATAATAGTAAAGTAGCATAAAGGGAAGGATGCATGTAGCCACACCATGCTGTTGACATGTTTTGTTTTTTGCCTTAATGAAAGCTGCATATAATGAAATGGAAAGAAAATGTTTTACTATGGATTTGCATACATATTAATGTAGCTTTAAATACATGTTTACATTAAAAGCCTGAAATGGTAAGTTCAAATTAGATAAGCCTGCTTAGACAGTGACGAGCATTGTTTAGTTGATGTAAAGGCCGCCCCTCTCAGTCAGGTAGCGATTTATATATATCCTGACTTGGTAGTGTAGTAGCGTGTATTTTACTTTTTATATTAAGACTCTGTTAATTCCCTTCCAAGAGACACACCTTTCATTTCCCTTTCTCTGCTATTAAGTTTGATAATAATGTTGCCTCCTGCTTGGTGCTGCAGCAGACAGCCCTTCCCCCACTCTGCCTAGGCAGCAGTGGGTTACAGTATCTGTTAGAATTTCCAGCCTGACTTGGCTCACTTTGAAAACAGAGAACACGAAGCTTCTTTAAAATAACCAGAAAACAAGTTTATTGTTTACAATTCAAGTTTCCTCTTAAAGTTGCACTTTGTTACTTTAAATATCAAACAGTTAGGTCTTTAGCTTCCTCACTAAGCCTAAAGACTCCAATCCTTTTCAGATTAATGCCAACAGCATAAATAACTTATAATCATTTCAACTCTTTTACTTTCTAAACACTGTAATTCACTATTAACTCAGGACTCTATTCCCCAGCTTCCCTCAGGACAGCTAAGAGCCCGTTTCTCCCCAAGTTAAACACCCTCCAGGTTTAACGACCAAAGGCAGAGAACCCAAATTGTTCCCTCAGGCCCCCTTAAATATTGGCCTGGCTGGCTAGCTTTGCCCTGATTGGCTGAGCTCCTCCAGGATTCTATTTCACCCCTCCTCCTGGAGTGCTCAACTAGCCCCTCCCTTAGGCTACTTACCCTTTCAAATAATACACTTTGGTGACACTTAACAGTGTAGACAACCCGTTCTCGCCACACTTTGTATTTAAACCAAAATAACTTAATTTTGGGGTTGAGGGGTCCTAGCGGTCATCACAGTTGATGAAACAAACACACTTGCATTGGGTTACTATTTAAAATTGCCTCTCCAAATATCTATGCTATGTGTTTGCTATCCTTTTTCTTTGAAACTACATGCAGGTACAATCACTTTCAAGAAAAACTCTTAACATTTTGAAACAAACTAGGAGATGATATGTTTCTAACTGTGAAATTTAGTAGAAGGTAGTTGAGCTTAAGATGACTTCCAGACCTTTTGTTCTCAGGAGTCTTTTTATTGTAGAACCCTGGATCCACTACTTTCCAAACTGCTCCAAAAGATGGAGGAACTTGCTATAATAGTGCAGAGTTGGTCTAGAAGCCTGCTGGAAGACCAATTTGCTTCTCCTCTCTTTCACTGGGGAAAACAGCTACATACTTTCCTGCATTGCAGGGTTTTGTTTTTAATCTTCTCCAATAATATTTCAGAAGTGCTTTGTAATAAGCCATGTAATGTCAAAATAACAGAGCATCCAATAATAAAAACAACAACTGTAAATTCTTGTTCAGAGATTGGAATGTCTTCAGAAGCCTGCCTGAAACTTCTGTAACCCACAGCATTTCATCTGTTTATGTTAGTAAATGAATTGGAACATGCATTTTTGGTTTACACCAATCAAGATTCTCTGTAAAAATGAATAGGATGCACCTTTTCCAAGTAGAGCAAATCTATTATGTCAAAACAGCTTGCTCCAAAATAAATCCTGGCATATAAAATAAAACAAATCAAAGGTAACTTTCAACAAAACTACAAATAAACTTTACAGCTTGCTACATTGCTTGAAACTGTGTTTGTTATTCTTTCCAAAAAGGGTTATCCCTGTTTAGTTCAGCTGTATTGTTAGAAATAAAACATCCGATAGGATGTAGCAGCCATATTAAAATCTTCTTACATAAGGACATGTTCACCTATAGATTTCAACTATATGGTTAACATGGCATTAATGCCCTCTCTTTGCAACTCTTTGGTCATGATCATACCATTACTTTAAACCTTAAGCCCATCTTCAGGTCTGATTACTCACACCTTTTCATTTCTATCCATTTTATCTGTAGACTTTCCACCTTCCATTTGGGCCTTCCTGAATGGAAAGTCCACAAATAAAACAGAAATGAAAAGGTATGAGCAGTCAGACCTGAGGATGGCCTGAAGAAAGTGAAGGTGTGGCCACAGCCTTCGTGAGAAGTCTGGATGCTGTGTGGCTAGGATTAAAATTACCTCTCTGTTTAGTTCAGCCACCATAGAATAGAGTAGGCTTCTTCGCAACTAATTTACAATTCCTGTCTATCTATTTTGACAGTAGATTCAATAAAAATAGTATTGAGCAAGCATCTAAACCACAGCAGTGAAACAGGAATTTAAAATATGCTTTTTTTCCTCTTCTTTGCATTAGCATAATTTGTAAATATGTTATGATAGCTAATTATTTTGTTTTTTGGGGTTTTTTTTTGAAAAAAAATTACATCCTTGGATGAATGGGGAAGTTGATTGCACTATGTCAGAAAATTAGTTGTTCTGTACAAGCAGAAAGAAGCAATAATTAGGTGGATTTCATAAACAGCAGATCTATCTAAGGAACACACCCTCCTGGCAAGTTATGGAATAGATAAATAATTTTAATCATACCCTTATTAGTTTGTGAGCTTAGTTTTGAATCTTCTGGAGGCATTATTCCTTATTTTATTCTATTTTAATGCAACCCAATATTGCAAATTCCAGGCAGTTCACAAATAGTGTAAACAATAAAACAATACAATGAAAGCATAGACACGCCTCCACCCAAGGCAGAATTAGATGCCAAATACCTAGGTAAGGTGAAATGTTTTTACTAATTGCCAGATGTTTATCAATATAGGGGCCTGATGTTTGTTGGAAAGAAGGATATTCCATAACTTAGGGACAGCTACAGAAAGCAGCCTCTCTGGCTGTTCTTGCACTTACACGTGTTTGATCTGGATCAGTAAATCTAGATTCATTGGATCTACTGATTCTGATCACAGGGAAGTGAGGGCTGGATCAGTGTCATCTGCACTGATGGTGCTGATCCAGTTCAAGCCTCCCCAGGCTGTGAAGCTCACGTGAACTTCACAGCCACCCCCAAACAACTCAGGTGAATTGAGCAGGTGAATTTCAGTGGTGGGCTATGATGCACTGTTGAATATGAGCTTCCAATAATTCTGGATCATGGAGGCTGACATCTGCAATGGTGGCAATAGTGAAGGGGCTTCCCCCTAGCCTCCTGTCCCTTTCCCTCTCCCCTCAGGCAAGATGGTTTATGGCTCTTTGGTGGAAGTTGAAGAAGGGAGGGCCTTCCCTGAAAGCAAGATGGCAGAACAACCCATCCTGACATCTCTTCTCCGTTCTCCTCAGGAAAGTTGATTCATAGTTTTCAAGTGGCACTTGGAGAGGCCACTGCTGGATGTAACATGGCAGAGCAACCCTGTTCCTACCTCTTTTCTACTCCCCTCAGGCAAGGTGGTTCATAGCTTTCTCTGGTAGTTGGAGAAGGGAAGGGCCACCACTGCGAGTCAGATGGCAGAGCTACCTAATTTGCTGTCTCTTCTCCACTCCTCTCAGGCAAGATCGTTTGTAGCTTTCTGGTCGCAGTTTTTGGGGCCTGAAGATGTGGAGAAGATACCTGCAGAGGTTTTGCCTTTGACAGGCTTTCTGGATCCTAGCTTATTCTTATTTTAAATCTGAAGTTAGTTTAAAAACAACAGAACTTTTACAGTGAGATGTTATGATTAATTGATCGTGTTACTCCAGCAGTGAGCTCATGCTCATTCCCACACCTGCAAAACAGGGGTAAATCTGTTTTCCAACTTCAACAATAGCAACAGCAATCTTATTTGATGTGGACAGACCTGAAACTGTTGTGACACTCATGTCAGCAAAGGGCCATTCCCTTTGCAACTTGATCCTCCTTTTTCCAATGCCCAGTAATCAGCAGTCAGTTCAGTGGTAAAGTCATTTTCACCCACTGGCATACACTCTGCCTTCCGACCGTCAGATGAAACTCTTGGCCCAAAAGGTCTGGGCACCTTGGACTATCGTACAGTGTCACTGCAATGAGGCCAGTGGTTCATTCATTTCACAGGCTGGGCTAAAAATGAGTTTGCTTCTTTGAGGCTGTGTTGTTTAAGGCATGTAGAACACCATCCCTTGTTATAGATAAGGCCTGATTTATGTACCTGAGTCAGTCTTATATCTAAAAAATATGGAATTGAAAATATGCTAGAAACAAAACACTGAAGAATTTATTAGAAATCTGGAAAGAAAAATATCTGCATGGCTAATGTATGGAAAGCATCAAGGGAAAGGCACATAAGAAAAACATCTGGAAATGGCTGAAGAAAAAAGAATGTTAACAGAAGGCCTATTGTATGCAGCTAAGAGTAGATTCTACAAACACTATGAAAGCAAAAATTGAAAAGTCACAAAGTTACAAATGAAAGTAACTGTATCAAGAAAAATCAAATTAAAAGAAACTTATTACTCATTCAGTAACATTGCAAGAATATAGGAAACCCCGTGATAAAGTTGCAGCAATGTTACATTGCAACTTTTATTTTAAAAACTCCAACTTACCAGCTGGAAAAAGTTGATGGGAACATAAATTGGGGGATAAAAAATTCTCAGAATATTATAGCATTTTAAAATTCAAATAAACTATTGAATCATATTATACCTGTGATAACTATTATTGGAAAGGGAATATGATTGCAGAGGAAGAATTGGAGAAGATAAAAAGAATATTAAGATCTACACACTGAAATCCAGCACCAAATAGATAACAGTGCTTTCAGTCATTGTTTGTGCATTAGGTGGTGTTCTGAAAAAAACTAAAATGTAAAAATAAATAAAATCAGAAGACATCAGAATAGATAAATCAACAATTTCATGTTTCCAAAAGGAAACACTACTGCCAACAAGCCACATTCTTTAAAGATGCCTCATTGATTCCTGGTAGCATGAATGTGCCATGAGTATGCAGGAATTGCACATCCAACTGGATGTGTTGGATAAGTGGAACATCTGCTTGGAATCACAACCTGCCATACAGTTACTATGGCACTGTAGTGAACAGCAGAGTGGCAGGAGAACTCTCAAAGCACCTACTGCTCTCCTTTCGGCAGTTCTGCTGCTTTCATGCTGCCACTTCCCAAGTGGATCTAAGTGGTCTGCTGCTTGTGGCCCTGGCAAAATCCATCCTTAGGTTAGATAAAGTGGAAAGAAAATGGCTGTAAGTGGACTGAACCTGGTGTGAAAGTGGACTGGACTTAGGTGTGAATGCAGTCTAATATCATCAACAGCATCAAATTTTTATAAGCCCAGGACACAGATTAATGTACAGTATTTTGCGCTGGTTAGTACCTTAATGAAAATTTACTGGTACTCTAATTTCTCTGTGGCTGCATCCCCACTGGGCAATTTAATCTGGATTTAAATCAGGGTTTTTTAATCAGCAGTGAAGTTGGATTTTTTGTGTTTCCATTGTTAACTTAAAATGCGGACTCACTCCTTGTTCTTCAGTGTCCAGCAGGGGAGAAACCCCTGGCAACACTTTTCATTCCTTGTTTATTCCCACCCCCCTCCATCTTGTATATACTTCCCCCCTCCCCCTCGCCTGCTAGCAGCTGCCTCCTGCTGATCTCTCCTGTTTTCTTCCTCAAGGCAGAATCCATCCCACCCACCCACATCATTTTAAAAACTGAATTAAAGGGAAAATGTGTGAAAGAAAGTGCCTCCCCTCTCACACACATGGCTATCTGAAGAGGAGGGAGGATGGATGGGAGAAGAACTTTCTCTTTCTCTTTAATCTTATGCTGGCTGCATAAGAGGAAGTAACAGTTTGCAGAGCTGCTGACTGGATTCCCCTCTCACAAGGAAGATCAGGCTTTTACAGAGTTTAGTGCAGGATCACTGTAGCAGATCAGAGTGAAGAGGCAAAAAGGTATCTAGGAAGGAAGGGAACAGGCAGGCTTTCATGATAGCTGTAAAATCAGACACTTTGTAAAATCACAGCCCATACATCTGATCTTTTGTTACAACTTCTGTTCATTCTTCCCCTCCATTCCCTCTCCTTTCAGCCAGCGGAGGATTTCTTTAGCTGATAATTAAACCTTCTTATTGGCTGAAGAAAACTGAGGGAAAGCCCCTAAAAAGCCCACATGAAAATTTGAATTTTCCATTTTCAAAAATGGAGGATTATTCCTAAATCTCGCAGCAAAGTTCTTTTGGTTTGAATACAGATAATCCATGTTTTGGGACATTTAATCCCCAGAAACTGCAGGTTTGTCTGATCCTGTGGGAATTGCTAGCTTTGAAAATGAATTCAAAGCTCTTTAAAAGCTGAATGGAGATGCAGCCTGTGTGGCGTAGGATATAAATCAAATAAAAATGTGTTTCAAGATAAATACCTTATCAAGTGAATGTTGTAAACAATAAATATGGAGAGGTTATGTCCCCTTGAAATGCTAACGGCATTAAAATTGTGCTCTCGACCACGGTTTTTAAATCTGTTTACTTTTTGTCATGTCTGTAACTGGTTGTCAACATTTCTCTTATCAAATTTTATTATGGTGCTCTCATGTGAATATTATATTGCAGCTGCTTTGGACATATTTATGACAAAACAAATAACTACATGAAATCTTTGTTTGGTAGCACAAACGGGAAGTCCTGAAATCTACCAAGTATGTGGAGCTCATTATTGTAGCTGATAATCGTGAGGTAAGCAAAACTGAAGATTGATACAAAGAAATATAATATTAATATGTTATATCACACAATAGCATGATCCACATTCAAAGTGTTTTGGGAGGGGTGTGTGAGAGCAGAGGATAGACAGTTCCACAGCCCAGAGGAGATGCATTCTAGGATATATCCCAAAATAGGGGTCTGCCATCCACATGTTAGTACAGACTACAGCAAGCCTCACCCCAGGCTTGACATTGCTTCTCCCAGCTGAGGAAAGTAGTTCCTCCACCAGTTTCTCTGAGTCAGCAGCAACTGCAAGCCTCTCCTTCCTCAGATTGTCTGCTCAGGACTCAGCTTAGAAACCATCCATCCTCCAAAAGCTAAGGCCCTCATGCTAGTACAGACTAGAGCAGGGCGTGGGTAGGGCCTGTTCTAGTCTGCACCAGCATGCAGATGGCAGATCCCTATTCCAGAGTATAATCTGGAATAAGATCCAGTGCATACAGGGTCTAAATCTACCGCACACCAAATACCAAAAAGCTCACAGGAACACAAAAGATTCAACCCCACAAACTCACCAGAGCACCAGCAGTTATTCCTCCAAACACTTTTGCTAAGCTCCTGCTGCCTTTCCTTTTGCTCTGTCTCTCAGCAGAGAATCTTTCTTCAAATCAAACATCTTAAGCAACTCAGAACACTCCACTTCCTGGAAGGATGTGGCAGCAGCTTCTTTGAAGGCCTCTGATTTGGAAAACATGCCAGGCATCTATTTTGAATGTCTATATTTCAGTGTCCAGTAGCCAACCCTCAAGACATTGTCTCCTTTGTCAACCCAAACCAGCAGTAGAAAAATACAGAGATATGTGTACAGGATCTTCTATAGTTCGTTTGCCTTCCTATTGGCTGTTCATGAATTTTCAGTGCTTAACCACATTATTTAATTTTCTGACCCTAGAGAATTACGACTGTGACTGATTTGCTTAAATATCAGCATGTTCTTCTGCTGATCCCTCAGCTTGAGAATCTTTGAGTTAAGCAAAAGCTCATAGATTGCTAGACTTGTGCAAAAGAGCATTCAAAGCAGACAAATGAGAGAGTGTTGAAATTAACTCCCTGCTGAAGCGCAAACAAAAATAAAATATCTTGGTCTGAAACATTTCTCCATTTGCATTTCACTTCATTTCACAATGATGGGCTTTGTCTCTTGAACACCTCTGGCAAAATAGCAGAATTAAGACATTTGAAAGGAGAGACTTTGTCTTTGCCCAGTGTTGCAATGAAACAGCTGTGTGGGAAGAGGGTTTTTTAAAAAAAGAAAAGACAAAGGATCTTTTTTTTTGCGACTGGGCAGGGGAACAAACTATAGCTTGTATTGGAAATCTAGGCTTGTTTTAGGACATTCTGTGAATTTTGTTGTAGACAATGAAGGCTATTTCTTGGCCTATCTCAGATGTAAAACCCAGATGCTAATAATAGGGCCTTTCTGAAAAAGACAAGTGATACCTAAAAAGTAATAGATACAGTGAAAATATTAATGTAACGTTTTGGTGTTTCTTCTTCTTTTAGTTCCAGAGGCAAGGCAAAGATGTAGAAAAGGTGAAACTGAGGCTGATAGAAATTGCAAACCATGTTGATAAGGTAACATATTTCAGTGGAATGGTGATACTTTTTAGTGCAATAAAATAGCAGGCAGGGGTGGCTACCTTGCCCTGGATGCTAAACCACATGGCTATATAGACTTAATAATAAATAAATAAATAAATAAATAAATAAATAAATAAATAAATAAATAAATAACAAAACAACAAGTACTGTTGGTGGTCAGGCAAACGCCCCCCTCTCCAGTCATCACATCTGACAGAAATTAAGCAAACAAAAACAGAATGCCTTTACCCACCCCTGCCAGGCAGTCCTTGAAGAGCTCTTTAAAAGCAAATGTAACCTTCAAGTCAAAAATGTTAATGACCCTTGTTCTAAAGACTTCAGCCTTGCTTTTGCTGAAATCAATCCCTTTTGAGAATACTTGTGATATACAGTGGAAAAGTGATGAAAGGTGATTGCGTAATTATATTTGAATGGAGAACAAGATTGTATCAAAGCTCGCAAACTGACTGTCAGATTGACTGCGAGGTGACAATATGCCTGAGCTGTCTCACTCCTCTGAAGGAGAAAATGAAAAGAAAAAGTTATGATACTCACAATTTTGTTAACCCTCTGTGTGGAAAGGCAAACGAAGCAATGTTTATGTCCAAATTAGCCAGCCTGAATTGGACTCATTCCTGTCAATTCCAGCCAGAATGAGCAATATCAGAAATGCTGGGGAGCACAAGTTTGCTAACAGTGGCATTTAGGGAAGTTGATAGTAGAGCCAACGTATGAATATGTTTCTGAGTTTCACAAACCATGATCGTAAGTGCAAATGGTAGCCCAGACTCATGCATTCTTATTTCGGGGTTAGTGCAAGTGTTTAGATTTTACATTACAGAGCTTGAAAATTAATGCATCCAGACACTGATAGGGAAGTGCATGAATATTTGTCAGGTTTTGCAACTCATACAAATTCAAACATTCACATTCAGGTCAAATATCTACATCCAAAGACTGACATTTGAATGCAAAGCAAATGCTTTGTGCATTCGTTTGATGCTTCATTATATTTGCAGATGTGGGAGGCAGCAAAGTACAGCCCAGTCACATCTGTAGCATATTCAGAGCAGATTTTAAGTGGATTCAGAGCAGATTCAAATTGGATTCAGAGAGGATTCAAAGCCAATTAGGTGGGGATTTGGAGGTGCAACAGGCAGCAAGGGTTCAAATAGTATTTGAATAGCATTTAAAGAACATTCACAGTGGATTCAGATCGGACCACATTCAGTGGCTCTATTCATGCAAATTCAGATTTTGCTTGCATTCCCTTCACTGCGAATTGAACACACACACAAAGCCATACACGTCCCTATATCTGCATATTCCACAATAAAGGATGGATATTTGGGATGTGGCCTTTTTTGTGAAGAGTGAGGCATGTTGGTGAAATATTTCAATTCTGGTTCAGCAGAGTCTGGCTGCTGCTTCATTTGAAAAGGGTGGTGGCTGCGTTTGGCTGAATAATGGGCAGCTTCAAAAAGGGTGCCTCCTCGTCTCCACCTTGGAGCAACAGAACATTCTTTGGAAAGGTGCCCTTAAGTGTTTCCATTGGCAAAATTGTGCCCTCGCAAAATGGTACCTTGAATAGCTGTTGTGCCCACTAAGATTCAGCATGATCTACTTTTGCAAAAGAGATTTTTACTAGTTACATCATGCAGTCAGTAGAGACAAAGCTTTATGTAAAGTTGGACCTCAGTATCCTGATACCATACTTAGAGTAACAGCCTTGGTATTTTCAGCTATAGGTCTGAACAGTACAAACACTTGCAAAATCCATGGCACATAGTTCCACAGTATTACAGAATACATTTCCATAATTATTGGGGTTTATTGAGGTAGATGTTAACAAAATGCTTTAATTCTTTCTATTGGAACAGGCATAGCCAGGGAACAGGTCAGTGACAGAAATGCCCTGTTCAGGCCTGGTTCTTCTTAGCTGTTAATATATCCATAGTTTTCTCACTACTATAAAAATGTGTATATTGATTTTGCTTTCTTATTAGTTCTACAGGCCACTAAATATCCGAATAGCCTTGGTTGGAGTGGAAATTTGGAATGATAAGGACAGGTGTACAATAACCCAAGACCCGTTCACCAGCCTCCATGAGTTTCTGGATTGGCGGAAGCTGAAACTTCTACCTCGCAAACCCCATGACAATGCACAGCTAGTGAGGTACACCCACTAATGCAAATGGTTGCTGAGAAAGAGCTTTTAAGTTATAAAATACTGAATGGGATCCTATAAACTCTAAACCAGGCTCATGTAATACTCCAGTCCTTTGCTGCCGAGCTGCTCAGGAGTTAATACTGCTCTACAAGTGAGGGCCTGTTCTTACTTATCCATTAGGTATGCTCTGGGATGCTCCATCCACACTGTGCAGTGCCACCTCTGTCCGGGAGCATATCCCCGATCCTCCAAAGTTGTGGAGAAGTATTTACTTCCCTACTGTTTCACCAAGAGGTGATTTGGCCACAGTTATCCATGCTCTGGTAACTTCCAGACTGGACCACTGTAATGCACTCTACATGGGGCTGCCCCTGAAGACGGCTTGAAAGCTACAGCTGGTGCAGAACACAGCTGTTGCACTGCTGACAGAAACTGCTGGCCAGAAGCACATCACGCCAGTCTTAAAAGAGTTTGCCAATTCGCTATCAAGCCCAATTCAAGGTGTTAACTTTGACTTATAAGGTCCTAAATGAGTTGAGTCCCAAATATCTAAAGGAACACCTTCTTCCATATCAACCTGCCCATGCTCTAAGATCTGGAGGGGAGGCCCTCCTGGTTGTACTGTCGCTCACAGTAGCAAAAAGCGTTGGCACCCGGGACAGGGTCTTTTCAGCGGTGGCTCCCAGACTGTGGAATAGTCTAATGGTTAATGAGCCAGACTCTTATCTGGGAACACTGGGTTTGATTCCACCCTCCTCCATGAAGCCAGCTGGGTGACCATGGGCTAGTCACAGCACGATTCTGAGCTCTCACAGCCCCACCTACCTCACAGGGTGTTCTGTTGTGGGAAGAATAGAAAGCTTTGTCAGCCACTTTGAGTCCCCTTAAATGGATGAGAAAAGCAGGGTAGAAAAGCCAACTCTTCTGCATCCTAAGGTGTGTCAGGCACCTTCACTCTGGCCCTGTCCCCAAAAGACTTATTAGCCCCTCTCGGCTTCCTCTGCCATCACTCTGTTATAGCTGACTTTAAAAGTCCCCTCCACTTCCGGAATAAGCGCCCCCATGGTAGCCGTGATCTAAACGGACTTTCTGTCCCCATGGTAGCTGTCTTCTCTTTCTGGGCATCTTTTCCCCCTGCCCCCTCTCTTGTTAAAAGGAAAAATAGCCAGATCTCCGTCTCCTGAAACGGCTTCCCGCCCCTAGCAAAGGCAGATGATCGCTCATTCATTCACTTTCAGCACTTACTTTCACTCAGTTCTCTGTTAGAAAAGGCTTTCTGCCCCAGCAAAGTCAGCGGCTGCAGGCATCGGCAGCGCGATCCTTCGCTCATTCTCTTTTAAGGCTTTCACAGATCACTTGATAACAGGCCCTGTCCCCATGCAATTGAAAGTCTGCTGGAACTCTTCTTTTGCCTCTGAGCGGCCCCATTCCAGACTTTACAAGGCGCTTAGGGAGCTTAGGAAAGTGAGACACCCGCGATAAAATATGTGCACTTTAAAGAAGAGTTCCAGCGCTCTTTCGGCGATTCACGGGTTTTGCTCGCTATATCTGCCTTGAGGACGCTCCGTGGCAAAAGGGGCGGGGATTGCTTGCCTGCACACACAGCCAAAAAGCATTCACACATCTGAGAAATGCAGCAGGTTCGCTTCCTTTCCTTTGTAAAAAGAGCCAGAATTGCTCAGAATTGCAACATTGTTATCAGTGATCTGTGAAAGCCTTAAAAGAGAATGAGCGAACGATCGCGCTGCTGATGCCTGCAGCTGCTGACTTTCCTGGGGCAGAAAGCCTTTTCTAACAGAGAACTGAGGGAAAGTAAGTGCTAAAAGTGAATGAATGAGCGATCATCTGTCTTTGCTAGGGGTGGGAAGCCATTTCAGGAGACGGAGATCTGCCTATTTTTCCTTTTAACAAGAGAGGGGGCGGGGGGGAAGATGCGGGGAAAGGAAACAGGCTTCCTTGGGGACGGAAAGTCCGTTTAGATCGCGGCTACCATGGGGACGCTTATTCCGGAAGTGGAGGGGACTTTTAAAGTCAGCTATAACAGAGTGACAGCAGAGGAAGCCAAGAGGGGCTAATAAGTCTTTTGGGGATTGGGCCACAATGTTGCAATTCTGAGCAATTCTGGCTCTTTTTACAAAGGAAAGGAAGCGAACCTGCTGCATTTCTCAGATGTGTGAATGCTTTTTGGCTGTGTGTGCAGGCAAGCAATCCCCGCCCCTTTTGCCACGGAGCGTCCTCAAGGCAGATATAGCGAGCAAACCCCACGAATCGCTGAAAGAGCACTGGAACTCTTCTTTAAAGTGCACATATTTTATCGCGGGTGTCTCACTTTCCTAAGCTCCCTAAGCGCCTTGTAAAGCCTGGCATGGGGCCGCTCAGAGGCAAAAGAAGAGTTCCAGCAGACTTTCAATTGCATGGGGACAGGGCCTCTGTGTGTTTAGACGAGCTGTGAAGATGCACCTCTTTACCCTGGCCTTTGGCCAAGTAAAGGAACAGCCTTTTCCTCCCCACATTCAGACACTGCCATGGTGTTAATATGTTTAGTATGTTATTGGTTTTAATGTGTTCATTTTATATGTTGTAACCCAGCCTGAGACTCTTGGCTGTAGGGTGGGATAAGAATACAAACAAATGCTGTTGGGGAGTTCCTAGATGCAGTGTTCACACTTTCCTCCAGTGCAAACACTGCATGCAGCTCCTAGAGCCAAGTCAGTACTTAAGGTCATATTTACATTTCTTTAGACCACCCTGGCAAGGCTGAAGGGGAAAACTCTGATGCCTGAACAACTCAGAAAGCTTCCATACCTTCATTTCCATTGCAGCTTGAAAGCCTGCCATAGTCTCCACTAACATGTAGATGGCAGATCCCTATTTCAAGGCATAATCTGGAATAAAGGGCCCTGCAGAAAGAGCCAAGGACCCCACCCAGACAGAATACAGGGGAATATAGTACCATTACAGTACGGCTGCGGTGGGGTCGCCACGCATATCTGTGGCAACCCCACCATGGTCTCACTTTCCCCCCCATAAAAAGTGGTAAAAGTTATTGCTGGAAAACCAGCATTGGTCACGGGTTTTCCAGCAATAGCACATGTTCCTTCCTTGTGGATGAAGCCACCGTCATCACTCTGCCCACTGCACAAGCATTGAGGCCACACTTGACAGCCAGACTTGCACATCAATAAAACAGGCAAAGACAATGCCATGGCCGGTGCTGTCAGACCAGGAAGTGATTGTGGCGGGGCAGCAATGCCCCACATTATCGCTTCCTTGAGGGTTATCCGGCCACTGTCTGGAGGTGGCTGAAGTCTGCCTTAAAAAGATGAATGATGAATACTGTGATTCTTTTTAAACTTATTTTCTTTTCTTCAAACAGTGGAGTATATTTCCAAGGTACAACCATTGGCATGGCACCAATAATGAGTATCTGTACTGCAGAGCAGTCAGGAGGTATTGTTATGGTAAGTGCTCATGATACTGATCTGTGGGCAAAAATACTCTGGAAAGCATGATCAAAATCCACTCCTTTTTCCTGCTACTTATTTATTATTATTTGTATTTCTAGCCCATCCTATACCCAAAGGTCTCAGGGCGGGTAACAACATTTAAAATCAGACATATATCAAAACAACAACAGTATATATCAAAACAATAACAGTGTCTGTAAAGTAGGAAGAGACAGTATATTCCCATTGAGGTGCATCTTCACCATCTTCCTAAACATATACAGTGAAGGAGCCTGAGGGGGAGACTGTTCCATAGCCTGGGGGCCATCACTGAGAAGGCCCTCTCCCGGGTGCCCACCCCTTTTACTACTTGCAACACTCACATGAAAAAAACATGAAAAGTAATTCATTAGACAAAAGCTCTCACACCCCCTTAAAATTAAACCACTTTTAAATGTTTAACTCCTTCTTAGACTGTTTGCACCAGAATGAAACTGCCTCTTAGGATTTTTTTAAAAAATACAGATTTTTGATTTACTTTTTTGTATTTATTTCTCTGCTTCATATAAAACTCTTCTGAAAAATGCTCATGAGGCATGCTTCATTTGCTAAGAACCAGACAAATATAATTATAATCATTCTTACCTAATTGCTTCCCCCCCCCCCAAATTACAAGCAATGGGCTCTTTATAAGGCCACATGGCAGAGTAGAATATAGGGAAATAACTATGACAGACTTTCATATTAGCTACACATTTTCTGTAGAAGATACTAATGTTTTTATTGCTTTTCCGACAGAGAATTAATATATGTAATACTGTTTTGGCTTTTATTATAACTTTCTACTTCTAATGAATACAGTGAAACTGTGCATTTCAAATGAACTATGCCTTATTAGAACATTTCATTCTGACCCATATATTCCAATTTGGGGTGAAACACAGCAGTAGATGAAAGGTGATCAAGTCCATAGGAAATGTACCTTGACCCAGGAACAGTTATATATATAGTGTGTTTAGCTGATAATGACTTTTCTTTTGGAGTTTCCTCAAGACTCAGGCTAAAACACAGGATTCTTTCAGGACTATATTGGGAATGACACATGTAACTGTGGCATTCCCAATATAGTCCTGGGATATTGAGCTGATGTCCTATTAATATTAATATTACAGCAAATTCACCAATGATACCAGATTTCCTATAATAGTGATTGTCTACTTCTTGCCTGCAGGCAAAAAAAAAGGGGGGGAGTGGGCAGGCGACTGGCATCCAGGTATTTGCAAGAGAATGAGAATGAAAGGAGACAGCAGACAAGAGGTTAAAAAAAAGCCTGCAACTTCCCTTCACATCTGGCAAGGGCAGCAAGAGGTAGTCACAGGATTTTCTCTAGATCTCATATCTCTTATCATCTGGAGGCAACCTTGGCGGCAACTATAACAATGCGAGAAAGAATGGCCTAGTATTGTTTTTGCATTTCTAAATGCTATTGTACCAGTCTGATCCTTTGAAATTACCACATGGAAAGAGAACAAGCTTCCTGCACTTTCAGCAGCTGTATAACCAAGGCAATGTCAGCAGATATAGCTTGTGACTGGGCTGTACTTTGCTGCCTCCCACATCTGCAAATATAATGAAGCATCAAACGAATGCACAAAGCATTTGCTTTGCATAGGCAGTGCTTTCTAAAATTTCATAACTACTAAAGGTTCAGGAATCCTGTCCTATTTTCCACATGGTAACCTAGCCTTTCTGCTGTTTACACAGGAATACTTGTCTGTCTGAAAAAAAAGTGTCTTATTCCTTTCTCTCATTGTGGCACCTTTAAAATGGGCAGATTTATCACAGCATAATAAGCTCTTGTGAGCTAGTGCAGAATGGTAAAGAAGGCAAGAGGGGCTTCTTGTGCTGTGCGGACTGAGACCAAAAGCAGTGCCAGAGTGAAGTTACATAAAAACACAAGAATATAAGAGGAGCCCTGCGGGATCTGGCCACAGCCCATATAGTTCCACATCCTGTCGCACAAGGTGGTCCACCAATTGCCCATGGGCATCTCAAGCAGAGATGAAGGCAAACCTTCTGCTCTCGAATCCCAGCAAATGGCCTTAGAAGCCATCCTGCTTGTCTCCCCGGCCTGAAAGATGTACTTAGACATCTGTTCTAGCAGCCATTGATACATCTGTCATCCATAAACTTGTCTAACCCTTCCTTAAAGCCATCTTAGGCTGGTAGCTGCTACCAACTCTTCTGGCAGCAAATTCCATAGACTGATGACCCTCTGGGTGAAGAAATACTACCCCTTGTCTAATCTGACTCTCCTACCCATCAGCTTCATAGAGTGCCCTCTGGTTCTAGTATTGTGTAACAGAAAAGATACTGAACACCAAGCTCAGCAGCCAGACAAACAAATACCCAAGAACGGTTCACCTTTGTTTTCTAGTCCTCTGGGCAGGGGGAAGTCCAGGAATGCTGTTTGGTTGTGCCTCCATTTGTGGGTTGCAGTCCATCTGGCAAATAAAGTATTTCAGGTATGCTGAGGCAAATGTAAGCGGTTAGGTACAAGGGGGATCAAATCAGATCAGATACGTTTATCGTAGTCCAAAGAGTCAAAAGGAACAAATAAAATAAAACTGCAAATTACAGGCATTCAAATCATGGTTGAAGAATGGGGGAGAATACACAGTACACTGCAGGATGCTGAGGGGAATTGTATTCACTCACCATAGTGTATATTGTCCCTTCCTGACTTGGGAAGATTCAGATTTGCACAACTGTGAACTTGTAGAGCCAAAAGAGATGCTGGGTGATGTGCCTGAGGAACAGGAGGGTGAATACACAGAACCCCACCATATGTGGAAGTGGAGAAAGAATTTGGTAGAGGAGGACCTCCCTCCACAGTGGCAGATAATGCTGAACTGCACATTTAGGCAGATCTCGCCTTTTTAAAAAAGGAAAGGTAGAGGCAAAAAGGGCAACAAGAAAGGCAAGGGTGAATGCCACTGTCAATGAATGCCCAGAAGCCCTGGCATTAGAAACATTGTAGCAGCTTTGGTAAGCTTTTTAGCTGGCAAACTTCAGAAGCTGCTTGCCAGCGATCGGGGAGCAGGGGTGGACTAAGGTAACCAAAGCAGCAACAATGCTTAGAGACAGTTTAGCAGAGAAGCGCTCCTCCGCTAAACTGCTGCTTGCCAGTGATCTGGGAGTGGGGGTGGAATAAGGGTTGTGGGAAGAGGCTCATGGTACAACAAAGGCCAGATGACCCCCCTCATCACTGCATCTTTACCTGTCAAACTGGGGCAATCCAAACAGAAGACAACCTTGTTTAGGGAAGCATTCCCTGGCTCTATGTGACTTTACTCTCCCTATCCAGGAGAGACTGCCTGTTGATGCTTTGCTGTCTATTTTAATCATTGTCTCTCTTATTGTTTTGCTATTATTGTCATTGTAGATTGTACGCCACTGGCAGGTTTTTACTCTTTTAACTCCTTGGTTATTTTATTTTGTACAGCGCTGAGTACATGTACAGCGCTTATAATAATAATAATAATAATAATAATAATAATAATAATAATAATAATAATAATAATAATAATAATAATAATAATAATAATAATAATAATAATAATAATAATAATAAAAGTTCTATTACGTTTGCCCAGCGATCGGATTAAAAATGGCCAGCATTTGCAATCCCCAATGCACAGGACAGGAATGGCAGCAAAGAGGCTTGTTCTGTTTGATCACTGTTTAATGCCCAGGAGTTGTGATTGGGGAAAGGGTGTTGGTTGGCATTTCCCTTCCCTCGCTACAGTGGGTGGCACAGGGGTTGGTGATGTCAACCTGCTTCCTCTCAGGAGAGAGGGGGCGGAGAGAAAATGGGTGTTTTTCCACCGCAGCCCTTAGATCCGGATCTAAGAGCCTGTATCTAAGAAGATCCGGATCTAAGGAATGGGTACATTCCTTAATCCAGATCTAGTAGAGCCGGATTAAGGGAAGCACCCAATGTGTTTCCACAGGAGGTGTAGCACCCATTAGCAATGGGTGCAAATCCCCCTGCCGTGGAAACACCTTTGCACCCATGTGGGGAATCTGGATTGACCCACAAGGGGTCTGCCTGTCATCCCAGGTGTTTTGGGGAACAGGGGGTGCAATCTCTGAAGTCCCTCCAAAGTCCCTCCGAAATCCCTCCGAAGTTGCCTTCAAAGGTTAGCAAAGGCTCCAAAGACAAACTCCTTGTGAGAGCCTGCATATGAATTAGCTCTTTGTGAGCAGGGATGAGTCAGCCTCATTAAATATGTACCTCCTTCTATGCCTGAAGGTAACAGTCCCCTTTGATCTCCCTTTGTTATCAGAGGTTTGTCTTCGCGGGAGCCTGTGCTAATCTTCAAAGTTGCCTTTGGAGGGACTTTAGCAAAGGCAACTTCGAAGTAACTTCGAAATGGCTTTGAAATGATTTTGAAATGATTTCGAAGCCTAGGTTTTGGGGCTCCCCCCCCCAAGGGTGCCCCCTCTCCCTATCCTCCTCTAGACCCATTGCCAAACTAATGTGGAAACAGGCTCCCTTTAATCCGGATTTTCTGGCTGAAGACCCCATTGCAGACCCCATTTATAGGGTCTACAGAAAATCTGGATTAAAGGCTGAGATGTACCCATATGATCCGGTTTTCCCCAGCAACGGTGGAAACAAATGTGTCCCAAATGGGTGCCGTGGTGGAAATGGGGTCATCCGGCTCACACCCAAATGGGTCCTTAATGGGTGCCAAAATGGGTACTTTCTGCCAGTGGAAAAACACCCAATGATGCTGTTTCCTCAAGCAGCAGTTTAGCGCAGTTTGCATGGGGACAGGTGCATTCGAACTGAGCCCGCGCTTTCGTCAATCACATGGGGACGGGTCAATCCGGACTCACCTCCGTATTCGAAATAAATCTAGTCTAATTCGCTCTAAATGGGGATCCATCCTGTATCTTTCTGGGAAGTACTTAGTACTACCCTGTAAAACCAATGGTAAAAATAATTGTCAAAACCCAATTTATTCAAAATTGCTAAATGAAGAAAGCCTTTGATAAAATCTATTCAGATTTCTGTTTTCATTCAGATTAATGAAGAATGCAGCTTTTTATGGATTGATTGATTTTCTTCCTTCCTTTTTGTTTTTCAGCAGACAGTTAAATTGTTCATTATATTATCAGAAGCTCCTTCAACAAAAAATTATGACATTGATGCCAAAAATTTAGTAGGGTTTTAAAAAAAGAAAAAAGGTTTTGAACAGTTTTAAGCTTTCATTCTCTGCATCATTCAAAATGCTTAAGAGGTTCTAAGAGATTTATTTCAGATGAATAAATTTATACATGCTGCTTCGAAAGGAAGAGGTACATAGTAATTCCATTTACTTACAGATAAACAGGAGGCCGCCCATTTATATTACATGTTTTATGCATTTTTCTTTTTAGGAAAACATTTATAAAGAAGGTCGGTTTTGCTGAAGAAATAGATATCGCATAGAACATTATAGAAGCTTGCTTTGTAGATGTTTGAATGAAGGTGTCAGTGTGAAATTATTTTTTTTGCAGTGATGTTTTTGTCCAGCCAAACAATAAATTAATGTCACATTATTCACATTCACCACAGAGATTTCCCAGAGCTACCCAGGAAAGTGTCCTGTCAGTTACACTACTGTATGGGCAACTGTGTGTATTCAACCTTCCTACTATCCTGTTTGAAAAAATGCATTTGAGAATAGGAGTCAAGATTGTTTGATAGGCTATGCTGGCTTTTGATTAATGGCTGAAGACTAGGTCACTTTTTTTTTTAAAGTCAATTTCAGTGCAAGAAATGAAAGGCATTTGGATGTGTGGAACAATTTCCTTGAAAGCACTGAAGCAGTAGGAAATTTCTGGGCCAGTCCTGTAATCTTGTCAATTCTTGAAGTGTCTGTATGCTTGAATCAGGTGATGAATAAATTCATCATACTGACTTGGGGAGACAAGCAAAGGGAAATGTTATTAGATCAAATATGTCAATTTATGTATTTATTTACTATATTTGTATGTCATCCAATAACCAAAGTTCATTGATGGTTTACCACAAAAAATTTAAAATAGTTTTTAAAAAAATAAAAATGAGGAAAAAACAAAAATAGCATAAAAAGCATAAAAGAAATCAAAACCATATCACTACTTTATAAAATTGTTGGGTGAGTAAAAACGGTTTCAAAGCATGCATAAAACCAAGTGGATTTTCTTTGGGTGGTAGTTCCAGAGCCTGGGTACCATACCTGAGAAAGTCCTTTCCCTTGTAACTAACCAGTGTATTTCATTTTTGAAGGTTCATAACTTATGTATGAGTAGGGATGTTCATATGCTATAAAGTGCTTTTTTCAGGTTGCTGGGCCCCAAAATTTTAGGGTTTTAATTTAGTGCTTTAAATTGGAAAAGAAGAAGAATTGGCTTTTCTACCCCATTTTTTCTTACCCATTAAGGGGACTCAAAGAAGCTTTCTATTTTTCTCCCCACAACAGAACACCCTGTGACGTAGGTGGGTTTGTGAGAGCTCAGAAAGAGAGCTGTGACTAGCCCAGGGTCACCCAGCTGGCTTTGTGGAGGAGTGGGAAATCAAACCTGGTATTCCCAGATAAGAGTCCAGCTCCCTAACCACTAGACCACTTCAAGACCACCACCCAGGACCCTGGCAGAGGCAAGATAATGACACAGAGAGTTTTGCAGTGAAGTAATATGTTGGTTTATTGATAAGAAATCCCATGGTAAAATTGCAGTTAAATGACGATATACTTCAACAGTTACTCCTAGAACATGAGGACATTAGAGGAGCCCTGCTGGATCTTGCTTCTGGGCATCTCAAGCAGAAGACACCTGCTCTCAGCTCCCTGAAAATAGCTCTAGAGGCATCTTTGCCTGTCCATACACCTATCCTCCATGCTGCTTACTGTCACCACTTCTTTTGGTAGTAAATTACATAGAGCAATAACCCTTTGGGTGGAAAAATACTTCCTCTTGTTGGTCCTAACTCTACTGCCCATCAGCTTCATAGATACCCCCTGGTACTAGTGTTGTGCAATAGAGAAAATAATTTTTTTCTATCCGTATCCTGCTTTTCCACCATGCTTGCTTTTATATACTTTAATGAGCTCACCTCTTAAAAGCCATCTTCCAAGGCTGAAGAGGCCTAGAAGTTGTAGCCTGATTGCTGTGGTCACACTTAAGGTTTAATCCAACTTCAGTCCACTTGCAGAAAAAATAATACATTGGCAAAGTGACAAATTCTCCCTCCCCCCCTCCCCCCCAGTGTTAAATAACTCAGAAAAATCCACCTTTGGGACAGATAAGGTGGAAAGGAAATTACTGGTCACTTTACCGATGTGTTCTCTCATTCTGAAGGTGGACTGATGTTGGATTAAACCTTAGGTGTGAAAGGAAGGAAAGTATTCCAGCACTTTGATCATCCTGTTTGCCCTTTCCCACATTTTTTCCAATCCCACAGCGTCCTTTCTAATATGGCCTTACCATAAATTTATAAAGAGGCACAATGACATTTGCTGATTTGTTTTCCATTCCTTTCCTAATTACCATTAGCTTTGAATGTGCTTTTTTCATTGTTAATGCTCACTGGGTTGACACCTTCATTGAGTTATTCACAAGACCCCAAGATCTCATTCCAAGTCTGTCACATGAAGCTCAGCCCCATCAGTTTATACTGGTCGCTTTACTGATGTCTTCTTTGGGTTCTTTGCCCCAATGTGCATCACTTTGCATTTTCTAAGATTGAAGTGTATTTGTCACTTCACTGTCTACTCTCTCAGTGTCAAGAGATCCCTCTGGAGATCCTCACAATTGCTTTCAAAACATTCACAATAGTGTTTTGTCCACTCCAAAATAACTTTACAACCAAATACTGCATAGAGTATATAAGTGGAATAATAAATGGGCAACACTTTTGGTAGGTCCATCCTCTCAACTCCCTGTGTGAGCATCCTTGTCTCCTCCCTGTTTTCTCAAGCCCTGACCATAGAGAGCTGTTCCCATTCTTATCACTAATTACCTTTCATTTCTTATCTCCCTGTACCAGGAGAGCTCAGGATCAGTGAAATAAGTTGAAAGGCCCCTCAGAGGGGAAGTTGGTGACAAAGCTGCCATCCTCACACTAGAGCAGTATACTGGTGTGGTGTGTTTGAAGTGTCCAGGCCCTGTTAATAGCCTTAAGTCTCTATTCTGAACCAACTCAAGTTTCAAAACTTTTTCAAAGGCAGATTCATGTGCAACATATTAGAGTAGTGTAAGCAGAAAGTTACTAGATCATGAACTATCTCCATCAAAACTTCCATCTTGTCTGGACTGAATTTCACCTTTATCCAGTCAGTTGCATGTTGAAGAACTGGTTTGGGCATCCACTACCTTCTCTGGCTCTGACAAGGAAAAAATAGCTGGGTGTCATGGCTGGACCTGGTTGATGACATCTCAGCTCAGTTCTCTGAATGATCTCACCAGTGGGTTCACTTTGATGATAAATAGTACGGAAAACAGAATGGAATCCTATGGAATCTAAGTGCATAGTTACCCTCAGGAACTGGGTGTCCAAATAGGAGACACTACCAACACCCAAAGTGGAAGGCCTTTTCAGAAGAATACCATGATTGATTGTACTGAAAACCATTATGAGTTACAAGAGAATCAGCAGGGTGGCCCCTTCCCCTGTCCTTCTCTTGACAAATGTCATCCTACAGGGTTACCAAGACAATTTCAGTTTGACTGAAACAGAACTAGATACTCAGTCTCGCCCAAGAGCGCCTGGAATTGATTGGCTATCACTGTCTCAAGCACTTTGCCCAGGAAAGGGATATGGGCCACAGACTTGTAGCTGTTAATGTCTTGTAGCTTGAAGATTAGATTTCTTGAGGAGTGCTCAAATGACAGTCTATTTAAGGTACTCTGACACCATGCCACCTCTCAGAATCAGATAGGCATTAATCAAGTATATGATTGTCTGCACTTGTCCAAGCACCTTTTCCATATGCTCAGTTCTATTAAGTGAACTTCATCCAATAAAACTGGAGTAGACAGTGCTCCAGAATCCCCTTAATGACACTGCTTTAATTGTAAGAAATAAGGCAAATATGAGTGCCTAGGAAAAGCACTACAGTTTGCAATTAAGGGTTCCTCTGAATAAATTAAGTACAGAGTCCCTAGACCTCTTGAGATAATGCCAGTGGGCAATGCCAAAAAGGATGCAACCGAGGAGAAGTAGTAATGGGCTCTAACCTGTGTTTGGTAAGATTCACCGCAATGTTAAGTCTACTCGCATTCCATATATTGTATCATTTGCTTCACTGTCCCTAGGTTTGAGAGCTACACAGGCTTTGCATGATGGAATCAGGCATTTGGGAACAATCTTGTCCTCTGCCAGAGAGCAGCTGAGCTTTGACAAGATCACCACCCATGCCAACTAGAAAACCTCCCAGAACACTCAGGAATCCTTCAGGATCTATTCATTTCTGGGTGCAGACCAATAATAGGATCCGCAACCTTGCAGCAACATTTCTAATAATATAAACATCAACAAGTATTGATCTGTCACCTGAAGAATGGAGACTGTGGAGCAGCAGGATGAGTGAGACGTCAGCAAAATCCCCACAACCTGTGATTCTCTGACTTAGTTCATTCATAAAGTGGTGAATCATTGGCTGTTCAGTTACACGGAGACAGATTCAAATTCTGTTTAATTAATATAACTTTCAGTGGTGTCAAGGTGGCCCCTTTTTAATGTGTGATTTTTCTAGTTGTGCCTACAGCATAAGCTGCTAAAATACAAACACCTTTCCATGGGTTGCATGTGATACCACATTCAAGGCATTGGGTTCCTATGTCACAGCCTTAAAATAATTCATCTAGGCCGGTGATGGCCAACCTATGACACGTGTGTCACAGGTGACACGCCAAGCCCTTTTAGGTGACACACATGGTCACCCTGGCTCCTGGGCGTGTAGTGCTTGCTTGTTCTTGAAGTGTACGAAATACCAACTTTCAATTGAAGATTTAGCAAATGTAAAGAATTATTTGTTTTTGCTTTTAATAAAATACATATATCAAAAATATAACTTTTTTACTAGAGCTACAAATATCACAAAATTATGGAGCTCAAAAGGTTCGCCATCACTGATCTAGGCTGTGGTCAGACTTAAGGTTTAATCCAGGCTCAGTCCACTTTCAGAGTGAGAGAATACATCAGCAAAGTGACAAGCAGTTTTCTTTCAGTGTTAAATAACTCAGAAAATTCACCTTTATAATAGATAACATGGAAAGAAAATTACTGGTCACTTTCCTGAAGTGTTCTCTTGCTCTGAAGGTGAACTGAAGCTGGATTAAAAGTTAGGTGTGATCACAGTCCTAGGAATTATCCAGATAGCTTGCAAGTATACGTATGCATATGTGTGTCTGTGTTTTCAATGGTAGTAACAGTTTAACAACTCTGACTAGATCTACAGCAATTAATTTCTAATGACCCTGAGTGGGAGCTTCTATGGCAGATCATATTATTCTGTCATTTGAGCAATGCGCTTTGTTCCTTCAACCTTTCTCTGTGTTTTTTCTTTTTCTTTGAAGGACCATTCAGACAGCCCTTTGGGAGCAGCAGTAACTCTGGCTCATGAGTTAGGGCATAATTTTGGGATGAACCATGATACACTGGAAAGAGGCTGCAACTGCAAATCTGCCCTGGATAATGGTGGCTGCATCATGAACCCGTCAACTGGGTAAGTCCAATAGGAAAGCTTTGCCTGGAAAAAGAAAGAAAGAAAGAAAATGAAAAAAAACTCTTTGGGGCTTTTTACTTCAAGAGAATCTTAATTGGGAGGTCAGTATCTTATTTGTTCAAATTGGAATTTTTTTTTTAAGAAATTGCTGCACAAAAGTACTGGTAGGCAAATCTTCTTTAATCAGTTCAAAGTAGCTACAGTTCTGTCCGCTATGTTTTATTAGCAGAAAAGTGTACAAAGCTGCCATGTGTCATCTTTCTATCTGTTTATATGGAAAGAAAACAGAAAAGCAACAAAATTCTGCAGGCAGTGATTGTGAGCCGTTTCTGCCAAATGCTCAGGTTGCATTTGTTCAACATGGCATTCAAGCTTCAAGGGTATTTTATGTATATTTTAACCTCTTGTGCAATACTTGTCTTTGTACTTCTTTTTGTAAGTTACCCAAAGATTGCAATATAGAGCAACGTGTAAATTAATTTTAAAAATATATTAAAATATCCTATGACAAGTAGCGGGAGTGTTATATGTTTGTAGTGAAGTGTTTCTGTTCATAACTGCTTTACAGCAGGGGCTTTCAACATCAAGTAACAATTATCTTTTTGTGGGATAAGACCATTCTTGGTGGTGGCTCCCAGACTGTGGAACAGCTCTCCCCCCCCCCCCCCCGCCGAGGTGCACCAGGCCCCTTCAGTTAATACATTGAGAAGATTGGTTAAAACACATTATTTACCCTGGTATTAGTATATTTCGGGTGCCTCCAGACATCATGTTAAAAAATTATTTATTTGTTTGTTTTTTATTTTTATCCCACCCTATACCCAGGTGTCTCCGGGTGAGTAACAACATTTAAAATCAAACATTATTATAACAATAACAGTATGTATTAAAACAATAGCATTTGCAAGTGAGAAGAGCAAAGCGTATCCCTATTTAAACAAAGTCCAGGGCAAAGAGGTACTGCAAAGTAAAGTGCTTCCAGAGACTCAAATACTCTGCATTTAGACACCACGGCAGTTAGGGTTCTTCTGTTAACTTACTCAGCTCTGATAGGTCCACATGTTCTTGGGTAAAGGTAAGTTCTCACACAGGTTCTCACACAGTTTGCCCAAACACATGAGCAAATGCAGAGCAATGGAATATTCTGCAACAAATGTCCTTAAAAATACTGTTTATTTAAAGCAGGAGTCTTGGGTAATAATGTGCAGCTACTATGAAGAATCATAAAACCTGTCTAGCAAATTTAAAACTGCTTTGCCTTCCATGTGCATTTTTAACCCTGTCTGGATGCAATATTTGTTTCTATTGCTTTTATAGGCCCTTAGATCTTTGGGTATACTGTAGGGCAGGAGATCAATGCAAATAAATAAATAAATAAATAAATCTTGGTTGCTTTCGTTCATCTCATTTGGCTGAGGACCTACTAACTCCACTTCCTTCCAAAACTATACTAGGAATGCCACAATTAGTCCTCATCCCGAGGCATCCTTTGCTGGATCTGTCCATTAATGAGCCTCCTATGATCCCATGTCTTAAAAGCTGCCAGTAAGATATGTTAGTATTTTCATCATAATTTTTTCTTAAGGCTTAAGCACACTTAGCAAACCTTGTGTGATGGGCTTCAATTCAAAGGAAGAGAAGGTAGTGCGTGCCTTAACATCCAGATGCCTCCTGGATACAAAACAAACCATGACAGAAGCGAAGGCTGGTTTCAGAAAATGTGTTGCAAACACAGTAAACACATAATGCCGCTGCTTCAATATTATTTTAACTCATGCTTCAATTATTTATTTATTTATTTATTTATCCCATCCTATACATGAAGGTCTCAGAGTGGGTTACAACATTAAAAACCAAAATACTAAAACAATAACAGTGCCTGGTAGTGGGAAGGAAGGGTTGCTGCGTTATTTAATCAAAGTTCAGAACAAAGAGGTGTGTTTTCACTGCTCTCCTTGAACGTGTGAAGTCAAGGTGCCTGACACACTTCACAGGGGTGATTGTTCCATAATCTGGGAGTCTATCACAGATGATAGGTCATACAACCAGGAAGACCTCCCCTACAGATCTTAAAGCAAAGGCAGGTTGATACGGTTGATATGGAGGAAGGTGTTTCTTTAAGATATTTAAAGTTAGTGAATGCCTTGAACTGGGCTCAGTGCAAACTGACAGCCAGTTAAGTTCTTTTAAGACCAAATTGGCAGCCAGTGCAGTTCCTTTAATAGGAACATTCCTTTAACATTTGGGTGATGACAAAGAGTGCTTTTTCTTAAAAAGAATCTTATAACCCTAGGAGAATAGTGTAGAATGGGCTATGACAGATGCTGCAGAAGAAAAAGGGTAGAGAGAGGACACAGAAAGCTCAAAGGTTTTCTGCCCGGCAGCTTATCTCCAACTGCAAAAGAGCCTTTTAGAAACACAAAATCAATCTTCTTCTATTTGAAATGCCTTGTTTTAGCTAGATTCCTGTAAGAAATTTATGGGCAAGGTCTAATGCGTATCAGCAGTTAAAAACAAAAAGGAAGACAGAAAATTGAAGGGCAGTTTAGTGAAATTAAAGAAGTTTCCAGAAATGTTGGTGCTGTTCTGAGACCAGAGTTAAAGATCTGGAAGACTAAAGTGGTGTTAGATTTGAAACCCAAGAAAATGGAATCAACTTTTTAATGGGAAATGTAGATCGGGTAGTACCAAAAGCGGAAACCAGAGTTTTCTGGCCTAAATGGGTGACTGGAACTGCGATATTTTGAATGTAGCCTCTAGGGGAGATGGTGAATTATTTTGTTTTGACAAAAATGTCTTAGGAAATTGAGAAAAAGAAACTGGTGGGAGGATATGAATAATAAGTGATTAAACTGAAGATTAAAAGAAACAAATGAGCTGAAATTGTTTGGCTTACTCCAAATGCTTTCTTTGTTTTCAGAGTTTATGAAAGTTATTATAAACCTGGGTTGCAAAGTTGCCTCTTTTGAAGAACATCTGATTAAGAGGGGCTTGCACAGATTTGCATAATAAATGCTCAAGTTGCAAAGGTAAAATTGGGGTCAAAAATTCATAATGTGTCTGGCCACAAACATGAACTTTGCAAATATTTTTGGAAATGTATTTCTTATGTTCAGATGCTTTAAAGCATTGATGATTTGTGCCCTTAGCAATTGGACAGGTTGAGGACAAAGCAGCTCAGAGGAAGTATTGCCACAAATTAGAATAGGCAGAGTTGAGAGTGTGGTCATAGCTCAGTGGTAGAGCAAACTGCTCAGAAAGCAGAGTGTTGGTAGTTTGATCCCCAGCCTCTCCCCAGATGTAGCAGCACAGAAGCCAGGACCACACGGAAAAAATAATAATTTAAGTTTAATAAATTTTAAAATAAAATTTTAAAAACCAAAGCCGCTACAAGGTTTGGCGGCAGTTGAGCAGTATTGTGCACCTCCGCTCCACCCAGGAACTGTGAGAACACCCAGAAAACTTTAAAAGGGAGAAAAATCAAGCCATTCTCATGCCCATCTTGATCGGAAAACAGGGGTGGAATATTTGAGAAAAGGGACAGAAATCAAGCCATTTTCCTGCCTGCCTTTGCGATTGGTTGCAATCTCCAATGCACAGGGCAGGAATGGCAAACACAACCCACCTCCCAATGATGTGACCACCTATCTCCTCCCCAAATAGCCCAGGACCATCCCCATGCGCAGTCTCAGCTCGCTAAGCAGTGCATACTGTACCCCCAAATCGTGCCCAGACTTGTTTTTTTGGGTACCAAATTTGGTCCTGGTTTAGCACAGGTTTGGGCAATTTGGTACACAGAAATCGGACCAAATCTAAAATGAATGGGGATACCCCTTGCCGAACCCAATTTTGGTACCAGACCAAATGTGCATGGGGAGGCACCTGTAGAGTCAGGGTTCTGTTCCAATTAACTGATATCCCTGTTTTTGGACAAGACTCTGGAGAATATAAGAACATAAGAAGAGCCCTGCTGAATCACGCTACAGCCCGTCTAGTTCAGCATCCTGCCTCACCACCAATTGCTTCTGGGCATTCTCAAGCAGAATACAAAGACAAAAGCTGGGGCCTTTCTGCACTTGGCCTTATTCTGGCCTTATAGCTATCCACATGTTAGTGCAGACAATGGAAGGCCCCAGGTGAGGCCTGCCATAGTCTGCATTAGTGTGTGGTTAGCAGATAGCTATCCCAAGATATTTTCCAGAATAAGGCCAAGTGCTGAAAGGGGGCAGCTCTCCAATCACTGCAAATAACCTTTACAGGCATCTTACATGTACTCTCCAACCTGCAGTCAGAGAGTACTGAACTGTGCAGGTATTCCTGGATAAAACTGATCATCTTAACCCATTTCAGTCTGGATTTAACCTGGGGCACTTCTAAGGCCATCTGCTGGGACTCGAGAGCAGGAGAAGGTTTGTCCTTGTCTCTGCTTGAGATGCCCATGAGCATATTGTGGGCCACTGTGTGCGACAGGATGCTGGACTAGATGGGCTGTGGCCTGATCCAGCAAGGCTTCTCTTATGTTCTTATCATGACAGAGGAGCCCCTGCAGGAGAAAGACAGAGGAAATGCAACCTGGTTCGTCCTGCTTGAACTCTTGGTGGCTTTTAGTTCCATAGACCACTGCATCATCATACATCACTTGTATGGGATATTTCAGGAGTTCTGCTCCTACTTGCAAGGATAAACTCAGATAACAGTGCTGGATGATTCTGCTGAGGCATCCTAGCAGCTGACCTGAGGGATCCTTCAGAGTATTATTTTATTCCCAACTATAGAAAGCTTTTGGGGATGATCATCGGTAGTTCTGAAGGAGTCATCAGTATGCTGATGATATCCAGCAGCATTTCTCTGCTACATCTGCGTCAGAAGAGATTGTGAATATTGACTTCCATTAATAAAGCTGAATGAAAACAATTGTTGACTGTTTTGACCATATTATAGCTACATACATTTTGAAACAATGCATTTCCCATAGTTCCTCAGTGTAGGAACTAGCACCCAAAATAGTATATGTGGATGCTTCTGTGCCCACTCATGCCTTCCTTGCTGACAGCGAGAGCCCTGAATCCACTAGAACAAAAATATTATGCCCTGGATACTTTGAGAAGTTTTTACCTCCCATGCAAAATTTCAACAGCTTTCATATGCTCCCGTGTGATGCAAAACTGTGAGGCAAGAGGCTTCATTTCTGATGGAGCATTCATGGTCTTTTCCATGCCTTTCTATGTGACTTGTGCCCCAAACCCACTCCCAGAATTCTGCCTGTGCCCTCAGCCCTACAACTGTTAAGACCTCTAATATAAATGATTATACAAAGTACTTATGCTCTCTAATGATCTTGTCACTGTTCAAGTTTCTGTGAAATAATTTGTGGCTGGTGGAGGAAAGTTCATGACATTTGTGTCACTGCATTCTTATAATGGATTTGTATCAAGTCCTCCTGTGACTCTTTGGCCATAAATAATTACTTGATAGGCTCGTGAGAGAATATTCCTCCCAGTAAATTATGATTAATTGCCTTCATCTCAATAACTTTTCTGTAATTACTGAATTTATATTTTCATTGCGAATATAAGTATTCATGGAGCAGAAGTTGTACATGAAATTAAGCCTAAGACTCCCCAAGCATGACTTTGCGGAGAAGAGGGCATTTCAGTCATACATTAGGTTATAAAAAATATGAAATTATATGTTATTAGAAGAAAATTAAGTTCCCGTCAGGGTGAGAAAACAAGGGTATAAAAGCCAACTCTTCTTCTTCTCCACCTTCCTCTTCTTCGTTCTCCTCTCCCTTCTTCCTTTTCTTTGTCCTCCTCCTCTTTTTCCTCCTACTTCTTCTCTTTGATATGCATCCTAGAAAGCCAACCTCATCCTACCACGCTGGGTTTAAGACTCCATAACGGATAACCATTGAGTGTAGAAGTGGATATAGAAGTGATATATAAACTTGACCAAGCAGGTTACACTCAAATAGATCTGGAACGTATAAAATTGGCAGCAGCTGTTTTAAATTATGAGTAAGTGAGGAGCTGACCTGTTTTGAAATCCAGGTTTGATGTAAATTTTGAATTAACAAGGAAATAGTTGCATGATGATAATGAAAGGCAGCAATATTAGCAATCCACATAATGGTTTGTCTCTTGCTTGTCTTAAAGAGAAGGAGGCTTTTGCTATTCAGTTCATAAATAACATGGGGACTATAACACAGTGGAAGTTTAAAGTAGTTCATCTATTTTGGCAGGAAGCCTACCTAAACATTTTAAGCTTATGTGCTTTGAAACATTTCTTGTTACTAGAAAACGTCTAATTCCTTCCTTCCTTCCTTCCTTCCTTCCTTCCTTCCTTCCTTCCTTCCTTCCTTCCTTCCTTCCTTCCTTCCTTCCTTCCTTCTGCCTTTATAGGCATGTGTGTGTACATACATAGAAATCAACAACTGATGAGATAGCAACTGTGTCTTCTGACACAATTCTCAAATCTTTCTTAATGGGGAGAAGTGAAAGTTTGCTTAATAAGTAAAATATCTGATGCTGCAATACAAAACTTGTTTTCTAAAGTTCTGTACTACAGACTCGGGGTAGCTGAAATTTGTATGAAACAAACCATTCAAAGAGGCCCAGGGCTACCAGGTGCCTCACCTGATAGCCTTGGGCTCTCTATGGCACCAGGAGGTGCCCAAAACAGAGGTTGTTTCCATGCAACGTGGTGGACCCCAACATTATTCTCCTTCCCATGGACAAGACTGCATCGCATGCATGCACCATGTCACCATTGCACAGGTGCACAGATTCTGCCAGTGAACCAAACGGGCCTGTGCAATGACATCACACTTGCATGCAATGTGGCCCTGTTCACAGGGAGGAGAATAATTGCAGCACAAAGGTTGCATGGAGAGGACCTCTTGGAGGAGAGTTCTCTTCAATGTTTACAAGGCCCTCATCTTCTCAAGACAGTCCTGGGACTCTCTGAGGGGTTTGTTTCATGCAAACTGCAGTTCAGCATGTCCCTAATTCATGGAGAATATTGTATTCCTTAGTTTGCAAGCACTTTAAAGGTAAAAACCTGCCCTTTTTTCTTTGTAAAGCTGCATATATGCAAACTGTGTGATATAAATAAGAATCTCAGTTTTGGCTCATTTTCTTTCTGCTTCATAAGAAAGAGGAAGCCACTGCATGTGAGACCATTACCAAATTTGTGATTTTCTGCCCCCTGTGTTGCCCTGCACCACTTCTCAAAAATCACAGTAGCAGTTCTAGCTTACCAGCCACTCTCATGGTGCTGCTTGGAAATGCCAGGTTAGCTGAGAAAAACAAACAACAAAAGGTTATTGCTTTTTGGATAAGTAGCTGACTTGGCATGCATCACTGAATCCTTGGTATGTTCAGGGGGAAGGTCAAGCATTTTGCAGCTGTGCATGATATTCAGTCCAGCATAGGGGTGACTAACCAGTAAATTCAAAGAGGGCAGGACCCCCCATACTGAGCCGTAAGAGCTTGAATCCTCTCTCCTGCGCACAAGTTCAATTCAGAGTTTGCTAATGTGAACATAATAAATTATGTTGAGTTAAGTCAATCTTTGTGTGGGTTTAAATAGAATCCTGGCTTTTTCAGCGCCTTATGCACTTCTGCATTGCTTCCTCTCTTCTTTGCTGGTTCAGGTGTCTGTGGAGTATCCTTTATCAACACAGCGATGAAACGGTCGGCCTGAGGTTCACCACCACTTCCATCAGCTCATCTGATCGGAATTCACTTGGGTTCCCTTAGTTTTGATGTGCAAGGAGTCAATGCAAGAGTCAATGTGCACGAGTATTCATAACATTTAAAATTCATAGGAATTTGGCCAAATTTGGACATTGGAATTTGAATCAAACGTTGGCATATTCAAAGACTGACATTTGAATTCGAATGGAATGTTTTGATACATTCGTATGAAGCTTTATATGGAATTGAACATTCGTATTGAAGGGGAACTATTCAAACAAATATGAATTTTCTTGCATTCAGTATGAATCAAATACAAAAAAAAAAAAAAAAAACCATCTATGCACATCCCTAGTCAATGCCCCTTTGGTTCAAAGAACCAGTTCATAACGGTGCTTGTGGTCAGGGCATTCTGTCTGTACTTGGCATGATAGGATTCCGTGGTAAAAATCTAGCCCTTTCACAGAATAAAAGGAGATTTGGGCCCTTTTTGAATTGGGCCTTACTTCACAATATATCCTGGGTAGGGCCTGCAGAAGTTGGCACTAATATGTGGACAGCAGGCACCTATTCTGGGTTATATTCCAGAATAAGGGCCAGTTCAGAAAGAACCTTATTTTGTTTGTGTACCATTTAGAAAAATACTAGGTCTTTCTTTGCATCTTCCTTGCGGTCTTTGCACTCTGCTACTTTAATCAGTTCCTATTGCTGCTCTGTTCCAAGCCCAGTGTTAAAGTAAACCTGGCAAGCAGCTTAAAGCAATAGAGCACAGAAAAATAAAAAAAGGTCCAGGCAACTTTCTCTTACTCCACCATGAATAAATAAATAGCACATGAGATGCATCAAGCTCCTTCTCTGTATATGTTCAGAAAGGCAGTAAAGACACACCTCTCTGCCCTGGCCTTTGGCTAAATGTGGTTCTTCACACATAAACTTTTAAGTACGGGTAGTACTGTTTTTAATATATATTTTGTTTATTTTAACATTCTGGATTTTAAATGTTGTAGTTATTACTGTTTAATATATATTGTTATGTTTTAATGTTTGGAATTTTTAAAGCATTGTTACCCGCCCTGAGACCTTCGGGTATAGGGCGGGATAGAAATACAATTAATAATAATAATAAAATAAAATAAAATAAAATAAAATAAATACCTTAACTTTATCATAAAACCTGCATCTTTATCTAATTTAGTTTTGAAATTGTTTCTCCTTTTTGGTGAAAAGGATAAAGTATAAAGATATTGTTTCAGCAGAATATAGAATAATTGGGGTGCATAAAAATATAGTTAACTCAAAACTGGCTGACCTTTGTTGGTTTCTATAGACACTTTGCGTTTCTTTGACTTGCTGTTTATAGATATTAATTTGCAGAATCAGCCAAACCATCTGGATTTATCTATTTAGTGATTTGAAGAAAATGAAATTATCTTGGAGAGGCAAACAGTTCCTAATTAAACTCCAAAGCATTTATGTCTCCAACCCAATCTGACTCCAACTCCATGAAGAGATAGGGTTTTTAAAAATGAAGTTGAAATACTGATTAATAAATTGTTTGTGACAGATTTGCTATTTTGCCAGCAGAGCAATTGTTTATTAAAAAAGAGAGAGAGAGAGAAATACTATGATGATTTAGTTCATTGCTTTTCCATTTTCTTTTGGTAGGAAACGACTATGAAATGACAGAATAACCTTATGTCAGCATTTCATTTAAATTCTTGAAACCACTGTGCAGCTTAGGGACAGTTATTGCTCATTTGCTCTTCTTTATTAATAATTCAAGGCCATTATAGATGCATTTAATTATTTTTTAGGAGAAAAAAGGTCATGAGTTTAGCATTAAATATTATAACATCCAGATTTTCCTGTTATTCTCCATAGTTTGCATTACAGATAAAGTATGAAATGCATATTAATTTCCTTCTGAAAAATCTATAAAATTCCATCTAGGTATGCGTAGGGCAGGATAGGGGCGCTCAGGGGCGCTCTGGATAAACACCAGGCCAGCACTTCCATCCCACAACATCCCATAGGGCCTTGATCCTCCTTACTGGACTCAAATACTATGTGAAGGTGGTATGGTGCAGTTGTGGCTGCACAGTTGTGGCTGCACCATGTTGCCCTGGCGACAGTGAAGTGCACAGTGGGAGTTGGCACATCTATTGGTATAGCAGTTCAGATGCTCTGGTATGGACCATCCACCCAGTGCGCTCCCAGGTAGGTTGATGACAGCACCAGTGTTCATGGTTCAAAAACTGGCCACTGGCCCTGAGCTTAACTACAGTGGGATACTGTACCGTTCCACTGAAGGTAAGTGAAAACAGGTCCTATGATTTGGCTGAAATTATTAAGTGAGTTTGAAGGCTTGCTAATTTAGGATCAAGTGGCAATTCACTGAATCTGTGTCACATGAAATAATTTCTCATGTACAAAGAAACTTAGCACTTAGGTGAATAAGTTTAGCTTAGTTTTCCTCTTGATATAGGATAGCCTTTTCCCCCAGTCAATCATAATTTATTTATTATTTGCATTTTTATCCAGCCCTATACCCAAAGCTCTCCAGGCAAGTAACAATATTTAAAATCAAATAAAATGCTAGATATAAAGTTTGTGATAACATCCCATTATCCAGGGAGGACTCAATTAAGCTGATGGGTAGGAGAGTTAGATCAGTCTATGGAATTTGCTGCCATCAGCAACTAGTGGGCCACTGTGTGGGACAGAATGCTGGACTGATCCAGCAGGAAGCTTCTTATATTCTTATGTTCTTATCCTACATTGGACGAAACTGTGTCAGTGCTTCATTTATTTTATTTGTTCAAGACATTTATATAGCACTTTCCATTTTAAAAAAATCAGAGCCGTTTACAGTAAATTAAAAACAAGGGTAAAAACAAATTAAAAGCAATAGTTAAAAAAACACTAAAAACTTAGTGGGCTGTGATGCCCCCCAAAAAAAATTCCCACTTCAGGCTCGCCCTCCGTAGAGTTGCGCAGCTCAAAGCAAGACTGTGGGAGCACGGCTTACCTCCCTTACAAGTACCAAGAGAGAAAGAAACTTTTACACAGGTCTTCAAAAGATGCCTGTAAGCTGAAAGTTGTACCATGTACTGGAAAGCAGTGGAAAAGGTCCTTCTTAATGCTGATAGTTATTGTTAAATGAAAAAATCCATCAGGAGGTTTGTAGCACTGGCATTTCCCTGAAATTCTTTTCATTCCTACCCTACAACATCGTTTTGATCAGGAGTGGTAGGAAGAGCCAGATGAGAAACAGCACTACCTGTGTGCTTCTAATAACAATGGAAGCCATTTATCATCATTCACTTATCTTACGTTTAGTGCAGTCAATTTAAACGCAAACTAATCTGGTTTGGTTTCTTATCTACATTTTCCTTTAACACTGGCAATAGCTAGAAAGTATGCTACAACTTCTGCCCTTTTCTTCCTGAATGTGGCGGCATTATGACCCGTGTTTATCACTACTCTCTTTTGGGTATGTTTTTCTCAGAATCAGCACTGGACTAACATCAGGCCCAAAACAGTAAATCATGAAACTCAGACCCTTTTCTGTCAAGCTAATTGTTATTAATGAGGTAGTGATCTAAAAGGAAATGGAACAGAAGATGAGCCGGTATCAAATGTGAAATGAGTGTAGCTCCATACTTTGACTGCTGGATTTCCAACAGGAAAAGTAGTTGAGTACAATTCCCACAGAGCTTTTGCATGGCAGATAACTCCTGAATACAGTTAGAATACTGTCAGGGTTGATAAATTGGTTTAGTATTGCTTCACCTTTGAAATAGGAAACGAAGCACACAATAGCCGCTTCAGCAAGAGAGGTCTAGTCCAATTGTGCATTTGTCAAAGTGAAAGTGACTCCTAACAATGTTTTACTTGGCAATTTTGTGACTGTGGAAATATTAAGCCATGACAGGGTATCCTCTGCAAAAGTATTAAGAATTGTTACTTTACAGAACCATTTGACCATTTGTACTCTCCTTGCTTACTGACTGGGATCGTGCACTGTGCATTATAAATCTGTCCTTTTGAATATATTTCTTAATCAAATTCATAAGCTGAGTTACCGCAGAGGAGAACAAGCTGCTGCAGTGCAGGCCAAAGTATTTTTTTCTTTTCCTTTGCTGTGAGCCAGAGGCTGCAAATCAAAAAGTGGTTCAGAGAGATCAAAGCTGAAACTGTAATTAGAACCCAGCCCCTTACCTGCCTGCCTTGCTAATTCTGTTGCAGGATTTATCTATCATTCGAGCACTCCCTGTCAATGTGGAGCACGTCCACCTATTGCATCTTTGGTGGGAGAAATTTCTTTCTTTTAAGTTTTTGGGGAAATTAGGAACAGTAACAATAACAAATTCTAAAACAACAGAGAATCTTTTCATGCTTGGTGGTATACTGGACCAGCAAGTGTACTAGGAGCCTCCCTAGTACACTTGTGAGCCAGTTTGGTCTAGTGGTTAGGGAGCCGGACTCTTATCTGGGAATACCGGGTTCAATTCTGCCCTCCCCTGTGAAGCCAGACGGGTGACCTTAGGTTAGTCACAGCTCTCTTTCTGCGCTCTCACACCCCCACCTACCTCACAGGGTGTTCTGTTGGGGGGAGAAGAATAGAAAAGCTTTGTCAGCTGCTTTGGGTCCCCTTAAATGGGTGAGAAAAGTGGGGCAGAAAAGCCAACTCTTCTTCTTCTTCCCTTCCACATCACTGGTGTGGTATAAGGAGGCCTTTCCCCCCAGTATACTCCATTGTCACAGGACAGAACATTCACCAGACCAGAAGACCCCAAATGGTCACTTGATCTGGTCTACCAGTAGCCCTCTTTATAGACTAGATGGGTGGTATTCTAAATCACCAAGGTGTGTGGGTGGCAGCCCTCCATGGTTTGGCATACAATGGCAACTATTGCACCAGCGCAAAAAGGTGTGCCACTGCAATGAGTTCCTTGGGTCTTTAGAGCTTTCAGAGGTCTACTGAACCTGCTTTCAAGCTGATATGAGCTTTGGAGCTGGAATGGAACAGGCCTTCCCAATGCAGATGGCTTTGTTTCAATCCAGGAGTAATCCACGCCAGTTTGGTCCAGTCTATCAAAGGTAAGTGCAAAAAGGCCCTACACCTGGGGTGCTTCCAGATGGTGAAAGGATATTGTGGGACCTTGTTTAGATCCCACAATCAGCTCTCACCTCCCCAGATGCCATGAGACAAGCTGGGTGCTTATGGGATTGCAGCTGTTGTAAAATACCCGGGCACAAACAAGTACCTGTTCACTTTCTTTTTCCTGAGCTTGCTGGCATCTGTGTATTTTGCAAGAGCAGCTAGTGGTCGTTTCTGGATTTCTCATTAATTACTATAAATTATACTCTGGGTTTTCTTCAGACTGAATTTATCTTTCACCCCCTGGAGTTCTTGTAATATTGATATCCTCAATATATTGGCAACTATATTGAGACTGCCTTGGATATGTGTGACAGTCTCAGCATAGTCCTGGGAGAATTGTAGATTTTTACCCATGTTTGGAAGCACCTTTTCTTTGCTTTTGAATTATGTATCAGCTTCAGTGCAGTTAAAGTTGCAGGCTACAGTATAGGGCACCAAAGATCTACATCAAAACACACCACATAGTTCTTATAATTAGAAATTGAAAGACCTGCTGCTGGTAACATAAATTTAATTAAAATCCTCTAAAGCTTTTTTTCTTCCAATTGCTAATCAGCTACAGACATAAGGAGGCCATATAGATTTCATCTTCCTACATTTTTGCAAGTGTAGGACAACCCTGTCAGAGGATCATTAAGTATTCCCCTTGCCCTGCTAATGTGGACTATCTTAGATATTATTAGTCAGTAGCTATTGCCATAAATTGGTTGAAGTAATAGTGAGCAGCCTGAAATTGTGTCTACATCCGTGCCTATAGTGGCAGACATTCTGACATAGCCCCAGAGACTTAGAGGTTAAATGCCAGAGGTGCCCACCACCATAGAGTGCTTTGAAAAGGTCACTGGAGGATCTTGAAGTGCTATTTGCAGTGTCCTTCCTCATAGCACACCTGCCACCCTCAGACTCATGGCTGTGGCAACAACAATCTATACATGTGCTTTACACAGTAGGCCTTTCGTAGCAGTAGGCATTGGAGAATATTCTTATTTGGAGCTGATAGCTGTCAGTTCTGAAGTCATGAGGGGATGAGATCCAGTCTGTTTGGCTGGCGCACACTGTACCCTGGAGGTAGAAAAATATGTCCTTGTTTCAGTGCACTCTATGCATCTGAGGTGTGAACAGAATCTATGTCCAAGTAATATTGAAATCTATCATTTCAGGGCAGCAGATCCCCCCGATGCAGCTTCCCCTTGCAATTTCAGACCAGTTAAGATAGAGGTTTTCTCATCTAGTAGCAAGGCATCTTTTCTTCTCAGATAATTTTTTTCTTCCTTGGGGAGCCATCCAATTAATGCTTCTCAAATGCCAATAAAGTATATTGGCTTTCTCTTTGATAAGCAGACCTGAGAGAAAATACCAAATTTTGTGCAAATGCAGTCAATTCAGAGGTGTGCTTCTAATTTCTCTCAAAATGAATCTTAGGTGAAAAAAAAATCCAGTCTTGAAGAATCTATTTCTGAAGAGTCACACTGTGGTCACACCTTCACTCTAAGCCATCTTCAGTCCACCTTCAGGTCTGACTGCTCACACCTGTTCATTTCTGTCAAATTTATTGGTGGACTTTCCATTCATGAAAGGGTGTGAGCAGTCAGACCTGAAGATGGACCGAAGAATGTTTAAAATGAAGGTGTGACTATGGCCCAAGGGTCAGATCTGTATTGGATAATTATTCACCCTCATCAAACAGGTAGATAGTATTGTGGAGGCAATGGACATGATTTTGGGTAGACTCCAGGAGACAGCGCAGGACAGATGGTCTTGATATGCTACGATCCATGGGATCATGAAGAGCTGGACAGGACTACATGACAACAAGTGTTGAAAATTGACAATGTCAAGGAAGGTACAATTTACTCCACTTGGCATCCCTGACAATACAGGGGCCAAAATGCTCCAGTACATTTTTCAGGTTTTCTAGCAAACAGGAAAACAGAGGCACGCTCATTAAATGTATCAATCATCTACTGCCAACTGTTTTAATTCTCATTCATCAAGCCAGATGGGCAGAATCTGGATCAGGACTAAAAGTCCATTCTCTCCCTCTCTCTGTCTCATGACTCTGAATATGTCATAGTATCATGACAAGCTGTTAATGCCACACATCAATTCAATTATCTGTGAAACTGACATATTCACAGATATTAGTAGAGCTTATAAGAAATGTTGCTATTTTTTAAAAATGCCAAAGGCTATACAATACACTCTAGCTTGTTTTCGAGCCAATGACCATGAACTATAGAAAGAAAAGCTTTGATGTCACATAGAACTGTGTGACCCATTTTAGTGTTCTATTTTATTGATGCTCTGGGGATTAAAACTATAAACAAAAGCAGAAGTAAAAATAGGCAGTGAGGATATGTATCGAGCTTTCTGTCATTCATCAAAGTTCACATAGTAATAATTTTATAAACAGGCTCTTCAGCATTGTGGAATTTGGATACCAAATACTGTATTGAGAAGGAGTAGCTCCTGCCATGTAAACCTGTGTAGATGTTAAGGTGAGCAGAGGAAATCCTACTGGTAGCACAACTACTGTCTGAGATACCAGCAGAGTGGTGGCACAAGAAAGAGGTTTCGTTGGTGGGATAAAGGAATGGAATATAACTTTCTCACTAATACCTGAGGTGTGCAGAAACTGCTACTAGGGGTTTGGCTCAGTCCTGCACTGAACTTGGTTGGCCAAGCCAAATCTGGACTGAGTACTGAGTGTGCTAATCAGTTGTACAGGGACTGATACTTATCATCCTCTGTCAACATTTGCTTCTTTTTGTAACAGCTAAAAATTTGGAGCATATATATAAATCTAAGCAGCTTTGATATTAAATAGAGTGGGTTTTTTTTTTTTAAATTATAACTTTAGATAGTGGTTCTTAATCTGGGGTCTGGGGACTCCTAGGGGTCTGCAAAGGTCTCACAGGGGGTCTGTGGTAGGCCGACGGTGGTGTTGGATTGAGGGATGAGTGGGGGATGTGAAGGTGGGAGGATGGGGTCCACAGCAACTAAAGTTATGTCACTGGAGTCCGCAGCAAAGAAAAGGTTAAGAACCACTGCTCTAGACAACCAAGATGTTAGCTACCGTCCCATCAGGGGGAAGCGGGGAATCAGTAGATGAAAACTAGCTCCACCACAGCCACCCAATTAGTTGAGCTTATAAGAAATACTGATTAAGTGAGGTAAGTACAGAAAGGGCCTTAGAATAGGGATCATGGGATGACTTCTCTGTGCAATTCACTGACAAGAAAGAGCAACATTTACTGTAAAATCAGACAATTCCAGTTCACATGATACTTCTGATCTCTTGATCCATCTCACCTGTGATACTTGTATCTCTTGTTTTACATCTCGCTCCTGGATACATGTATCTCTGCTGCAGGCTCTCCTCCACCCCACCACCATTCAGCCAGCATCATCCCCTTGGCACATAAGGGCAGACAGCCTGGGCACTAGGGGACAAGGGCAAGGGAAATCATGGCTTCTCATTGGGTCAGGGGAAACTGAGGGGAACACCCCTAAGCCATAGTTCCCTCCCCCCCAAAAAACTGGTTGTATTCACATTGCTAAATAGTGAGGATTCTTTCTAGATCCAGCAGTGAGACTGCTTTTAATCTGAATAGGGATTATCCGCGTTTGGGGACCTTTAATCCACAAAAATGGGAGATCTCTTGGAAACTGTCAGGATGGTTTGAACTCAAGCCAACTTCAAGCCTGCCTAAATCCTGTATAGGAACTGGGCCTTAGTCTTTTTCATGACTGTCTTTACACTGTTCTTGGTCTGTGTTGGTCTGCACTTTTTCCAATACTTATATCAATGATAAGGGCAAATACTTAAATAGGATCCTATGGATCTGATATGCTCAGTTACAGATTGTGTTATTCCCTGTGTTTTAGAAAAGTGACACGTATTTTCTATCTTCTTTTTCTTTTCCGTATAGACATATATATATATATTTAAAAACCTTTCCCAAATACTATTTTGTTGCAAAAATGCTGTATATAAAGCATTTGCCTTGTTTAAATAAATGCACTTGTTTTCCCCAAGATGCTTAAGTTGCCATTTTAGTGTACTGCAGATGCTTTGAATCTCTTCATCTTCCATAGAATCTATGGCCTGCTCTGTGCTCAGCTGTTTATCAAGGACCTATTAGTCTGAAGACAAAATGTTTTAAATGCCTTTTTTGCTTTCTTTAGTAAATAGTCAGCATGTCAGCTAAGGAAATCAGTCTCAAGGAGAGGAAACACCAAAAGCAGAATGACTTTGTTCCTTCAAAATAGGAAACAGCTTGAAGTACTTTTGGAGGCAGGAAGCAAGAATGCCCAAAGTGCAGCAGCCAGAGGGCCACATGCACACCTCTAATGTATTTTACTGTGCCAATTTTAACCTGTGTAAAGTGGGGGGAAATTGCTCTTAAATTTTCTATCCCTCATCCTGTTCCAGTCAGCCTTTATGCCCCCCAATGTATACACAGAATTGGATACCCCTGATCTAAGAATGCTATTCCACCCTCACCTTCACCCAGGCACTAGCAAGTCTTATAGGCATAATGGAACATATACATATATAAGTAAAATAGCTGCTCAATTGTATTTAACATCACTGGGGACACCATTCCCCCTATTTGAAAAGTACTTGCAGACTCAAAGGTGATTTTAATTTCTTAAGAGTATTTGCTTAAGACTGTCATAGCACAGGCTTTGTACAATCAATATTTTAGGCATTAGAAAAGTAAACCAGGCTATGACCAGACACAGCACATTTTTTAAAAAAGCATTTCTCAGGCAGCTTAAGAAGGTTTTGAGGTGGGACTGTTCACACTAGGGATGTTCATGAATTATTTGTGCTATTCAGAATTCAGATGAATGTATCCGAATTCCGAGATTCATAGGCAGATTGAATAGGGCCCTGTTAAAAGGGCCCTATCCATCCACAAATCAGATAATCCAGTATCCGTAGAAGCTTCAGTGAGCCGAATATTTCCACATTCTATTCACCTCAAATAGAATGTGGAAATTGGCTCCAGGCACACCCCTCGTCTGCCCCTCCCCTCTCATGAGCATTCTATACTAGAAAAGGTGGACTAGAAGAGGTTTGGGAACACGAGGGTCACACACTGTCTCAGAGGCACTTCTGAGGTTCCCCTAGAATACAGCCCTAGAGTGGGTTCCACAGAACAGCAGAACTTGTGCTATAAACAAAGATTGTTCCATGACTAATCTCATTTCAGCAGTAGAACACTCGTAGCTGCTTTTGTTCTGTAGTTCAGGATTCCCAGTTCAGCGTTTCCACCCAATAAGCCCACAAAGTGGCTGGAGAGCATAATTAGTGCTCATGAGGGAGTATGAGGATGATGGAAATTGTAACTAAGTGCACAGGGATTGAAAAACATTGCATAATTTAGAAACAATTAAGACTGTTCTGTTCGTTAATATAATCTGCATCCTTCTCCATATGACTGATATGAAGAACTATATGGTTCTTTTTTCATTTCTTACCAAAAGACAAAACAAGGTGTGTATGGGGGGGGAGAGAAATAAATAGACTAATAATATTTTCATATCTACATGTTTTCCTGTGCCTGAACTAAAGCTGTTCAGCACATATGCTGGAACACATAACTTCTCAGGGCCTTCTCAGTGGTGACCTCCCAGAATGTGGAACAGTCTTCCCCTTGAGATGCGCCAGGCACCTTCAGTTAATACATTCAGAGAACTGTTAAAAACACAGTTAGGTACCCTGACCATTGATTGAAATAAGGAAATATCTTCCCTTCCCTACATTCAGTTATTATTTTTGTTTTTTATTATTTTAATTTGTTCAAAATAGTTTTGTATTTTGTTTTCTACTGTTGTCAACCTGCCCTGAGACCTTCAGGTATAAGCGAGGATAAAAATGTGAATAAAGAAAATAAAAACTCCTGGTAACATTGCTCCAAAAGCTCATTTTTAAAAATACCACCAAATAGAAAAAGTCATTTTTTTTTCCATACGTACAATCCAGTTTGAGAGGAGAAAATTCATACTGTTGACAGGTATTACAAGAATAAAAACAGATTTAATAAGAATAACAACTAAGCATCTGGTTTCATAATGTTACTGTTTTACTAAATTACATGAACATGATAAAATTCATTCTACTATGTGGGGATCACAAACAATTAGACTCTGTTTGTTTTAAGTAGTTGTCATACTTTCAAATCATGACGTCTACTGGGAAGACTTTACATTTAACGTGGCTAGAGGGGCTTTTGTGTTCTGTAATCAGAGCCTGAAGTCTTTCCCAGATAATTTCTCACGATTCTGAGCTTACACTTCTTCTCCCATGATGCTGGAGTTGCTTGCAGCTCTTAAAGTGGGTCACTTTTCTCAGCACCATCCTTGTACTTAAATATTAAAGTTCTCAGAGATTTGCTTCATGATTAGGCATGATGTGTGCATTGACTTTACTAATTGGCCCAGAATGGTGTTGACTTCTGCATGTGACTTCTGCATTCAAGTTCTAAAATAAATAATTGTTATATAATAAAATAAAATACTTCTAGTCTTATGGAGCAGGATTTATGGAGAGGTAATTAAAAAGAAGAGTACAGCAATTTAAAACAGATTGTCAAGTTGTACCCATGTTATGTAGTTCCAGCTAATGTTTTTGTGGGGCATTTGTGAACTCAGCTTAATTCCTGTCAGGACTAAGGATATGCATGATTTTTTTGTGTGTGTGTGTGTGTGTATGCTTCGCATCAGAGTGAATGTGAAGGAAATTTGTGTTTGTGCAAGTAGAGCCATTTCAAATATGCTAGGATTTGAATCCACTGTAATGCTCTTCAAATCCCTGCCACCAGTCACTCCTCCAAATCCCCTTGGAATCTGTTATGAGTCCGCTTTGAATCCTCTCTGAATCTGTTGCAGATGTGACAGGGCAGCTGCTTTGCCGCCTCTCCTCCTTTACGAACATAACGAAACAGTCGAACAAATGCACAAAATCATTTGCTTGGCATTCAAATGTCCATCTTCAAATGTAGCCAATATTCGATTTGAATGCAAATGTTCAAATTTGTATGAATTTGTACAAATTGTGAGCCTGACAAATATTTGTGCACATCCCCAGACAGGACTAATCTGTTTGGACAGATTTTCCTGACCAGTCAGGTTGCCACTTAGAACAGCCAACAATTCTTTTTCTTCAGGTAAAATGATTATTTGTTTGGTAACTCTAAAGTACTGAATCCTGCTCAGCGTGCAATTTAAGAAATAACTATCGATTGATTACACTTTCTAATTTGGCACCATGGGACTTCTACCTACTATGTTATCTGTCTGTTTAAGAATGTGTCCTATTCTTAATAACACATGATTGAAAGGAGATATTAGGGGACAAAGGCTTGTTATTCTTAAACCAACTGCTCCCTCTGTGGCCAAAGTGTGGAACTGTTACCTGAATGCAAAGGAAAAGCACGTCTATTGTAGTGCCTAGGAAGGTCAGACAGTTTGTCTTTTATTGGTCAAATATTTGTGATCCAGGCCTAATCTAATCTCACAGAAAACTGAACAAAGGGTGCCTCCTAGAGTGAGTTGAGCACCACTCTGCTATACAATATTTCCACAACTGAATTCAACTCTACAAATTTGAAAATTCAAAAATCAGATTCGAATCCAATGAACATCGATATTCGAATTTGAATCATATTTTTGAAAATCCGAATTTCCAAATTCAGACCGAACCCGGAGTTTTGGAAATCTGATATGTATTTGAGTAATTCGACATCATATATCACATCCAAATATTGGGTCTATTTGTGCATATAATGCGGGATGCGGACGGAACGCAAACACGATAAAAACGGGATGCAAACGGATTCAAAAATCAGATATGAATGTTCCCGAGATTTGTATTATTCAATTTGAATTGGATTTTCAGAAATATGGATCTGGATAATGCAGATTTGAATCAGATTTTTGAAAATCCAGATTTCCAAAATTCTATTCGAATAGAATATTTGAATATTCAATTTGAATCGGATTCAGATGCAAAAAATGCACTTGTGCACATCCCTTGTGCCTCCAGACTGGGACGGAAAGAGCGAAACAAGCCTGGCGCTTCTGTTTATCACCGTGGGAGCACGGCATTCCCCACCGCCCATCCCCACGAAATAAAAAGATACTGGATAACCAGCTTCTTTTCCCTGCACACTTGCCTGTGTTTCCTGCACTCCGATTGCAAGCGACAGAGTTTGCCGTCTGGCTGAGGATAAGCAGTTGTGTCAGAAATCTGAAGCTTCTGATCCTCCAGTTTGGAGGATTAGAAGGAGCTTCGCATTTAAGGAGGAGCAAGGGGTGTGTCTGGAGGCACCCCAAGTTTGAATGTGCACTTTGTCATTCGGCGTAATGGGTGTAGTGCAGTCTCCTTTCTTAGTCACCTTGTGATGGATCTCGGGACTTTAATTGAAAGGAACTTCAAGTTTTGATCTCAGTCACAATTACCAATATGGCAAGATTCATGTGAGTGTGTGAACAATGCTTACAGAAACAAAAGAAGGAAAAGGTTACAAGGCATGTTGCCATTATAGAGGCTGCCTCCAGATGGGGGAATATAGTGCCATTATGGCTGCACTATGGTGGGATTGCCACATGTATCTGTGGCAATCCGACCATAGTGCCACTATATTCCCCCCTAAAACATAATAACCTATTGCAGGAAAACTCAGTGTTGGTGGTGGGTTTTCAAGCAATAGTGATATTGCATACCTTTGTGGAGGGAGCCACTATAATTTCTGTCCATTGAGCACATGCAGGTTAATGAAAGCCATGCATAAATTACCAATATGGTAGTATGTGATGATGGTAGAACTTAGGAAAAACAGCTGGGAAAAGCCATCAGATACAAAGACGTGCAAAAGTGAAATTGAGCATCTGTGAGTAAGCAAGGTGACAGTTGTCACAACAGTTATTGTGCCCTTGGTGCAGTTCCAGAAGAATGGGAGCAGCATCTTCACACTTCGGGAATTGATAGTGTCTCTATCCATTAACGACAAAAGGCAGCACTACTGGCAACATCAGGCATTCATTACACTAGGATCTTGATAGGATCCAATCATCAGAGCACCCAAAACCAAGCACAAACTTCTACTAGACTGTGTGATACAGTGATAATGGAGGAGGAGGGGGAGGAGAGTTGGTTTTTATACCCCTCACCCATTTAAGAGGACTCAAGCTGGCTGACAAACTTTCTGTTCTCCTCACAACAGACTCCATGAAGTAAGTGGGGCTGTGAGAGCTCATAAAGAGAGCTGTAACTAGCCCAAGTTCGCCAAGCTGGCTTCATGGAGGAGTGCAGAATCAAACCAGAAGACTATCAGATAAGACTCTGTTACTCTAACAGGCTATTGAAACTTAGATATAGCTGGGGTCCTTTATCTATTAAAATCTGTTAATACAGTAAGTGTGGACTTGAAAACCTCTAAGTCAGTTGCTATAGAAATGGCTTCACAAAGCTGTGATGTAGTGAAATTTGATGCCTTTGACTCATTTTTAGCATGAGGATAATGCAGAATCTGCTAAAGCTTTGTTGCCTTATAACAACGGTGCTCCCCACTGTGGTCTGGTCGGGGCTCACAGGGAAAGATGGGAGTTGTAGTTTAGGAATACCTGGAAGACTGAGTTGAGCACCACTCTACTATAGAATATTTCCTCAACTGAATTCAAATCTACAATTCTGAGATAATTTCTCCTGTCTCTCCTACTCCCTACCTGCCTTTCCCCAGCTACCCATTCCCAATGATGTTTAGCAGCTGCAGCAAGAAAGACTTGGAAAACAGTTTGGAAAAGGGAGCTGGGATGTGCCTGTTCAACCTGCCAGAGGTGAAGGAATCGTTTGGTGGCCGAAAGTGTGGAAATGGCTACGTAGAAGAAGGAGAAGAGTGTGACTGTGGAGAACCAGAGGTAAGACCACCAGGACCACGCTATTCTAGGAGCAAATTTCTGGGGCTCATGTGCCAGTGGCTAGAATGGACAGAAGGAAAAATGGGTGTCATTAGAGATATCTCCTCTTCAAGTCATTTAGTAGTGGGCATGTTATGAATGCACAATGTGAAATGGGAGCACAACTGATGTGTTTTTTCCCCCTTAACTTACATTGCCACCGTAAAAAAGCAGAGATTCTTATGCACAGAGATTCTTTTCAGCCAGCCAAGAGTCATTAGCAAAGTCTGAGAATACATTCAAACCTGAAATAATCTCTCAGCATGTGGGTAGAATCCCATAGGTGAGATAGAGCCGAGGGATAGCTGAATTTGGCCTTGTGGCCTGGAGTTTCCCATACCAAATGCCCCCGATAGTTGATAGTGATTTTTGAAACTGACCTAGCTGCATCAGAAAATCATGCAGTTGTGTCTGACAGTCACAGCACTGCGCTCAAAACAGACAGAGACACATAGAGATCACAATAAATTGTTTTCCATATAGTGTATTGAATTGATCCAAGCTGTAAGGATTTTCTGACAGCTCGCTCATTCTTCTAGGTAGTAGGGCTGGAGCAGCAGGCTTATCTGCTTGTTTAAAGTCAATACAGTGGCTCTAGCTTGCAAATTCATTCTAACCCAGTTATCTTTCTCATTTTCATTCCTAAACCTTACCGATACTTTTAAGGTAAAAAACACTTAATATTGCCATGGTCCAGTTTCAACTACAGCTTCTTCCTTTGTTTTGCTAAATGCCTTGGAAAATTGTGGCTCAGGTGTGATTGATTTTTAGTCCCAATCTTAAACTGTAATCTGTGTGGTACCAGCAAATCCATTACATTAGTTAATATTACATTACCTAAGTAATTTAGACCAGGATCGCCACATCAATAGCATTCTAATCCTTGCAGGCATCTGATTGTTCTGTGTACAGCTCTTCATGAGACTTGCATAAAAAAGTCATTTTTATTAACTAGTGCAAAAGTACTGAGCCCTATAAAGAGCCAAGGAGCAATGGAAAAAGTCAATCAGTAGAAGAGCAAACTGTGGGTGGAACCAGAGCAAATCAGTGGGTGGAGCTAAAGCGTTTAATTACACCATAATTGTGTTCTGCTAATTAGAGATTTGTAGCTAGCAAAATATCAGAGATTAACAACTTCATGACATGAAAGCCATGATAGTGAATTACCAGTTATTCCTTTGTCTCATGCAGCCTGTTCCCATTACAAACTTAAAACGGTTTGGAAATGGTTTTGATCCTTGCAGTCCCCACGTCAGGTTGGCTTAACACGCTTTCCGCGTGTTAAATCGCCCCAAAGCGTTGTAAATAAAACACTCATTTCAACAGGTCTTGCTCCTGTTCTTACATTTGAAACGGTTTACATTTCTTACTGTGGGAACGGTACTGTTTTAGTGGGATGAGAAGGCGTGTTTAGGGTTTCCCTCCCCCAATAGCACTCTAGGAACTCCCCGCCCTTGTCACATCAAAAATTTTGCGCCAGGAGGAACCCCAGTCAGAGAGAGGGGGTGGGCACCATGACTGGCAATGGGCGGGGAGAAAAAGATACGCTTTCCCAAATGAAGTTTTCAAGCACTTTCAGAATCGGGATCGAACACGATTAAAGTTGAAAGTAATGGGATCAGGCAAATTCGTGTTTGCATCTGGTTCTTTTATTTCAGTTTAGGAAAACCATTTTAAGCTTGTAATGGGAACGGGGCCATGGAGTGCTTCTTTCTGTGTTTAATTTGGTTTTGAATCTCTTAGTTTTTTTACTCTGTTGTCTCAGTCCAGGCTGGAACTCCTACCTGACTCCTGCCTGTTTGCTTTTCAGTCACCTGTTCTAATTACCATCACTGGAGATGGGAATGAATAGTAAGAGTGGCAGATTTATCAAGGAAGGTTAAATCTGATTCAAATATGCAGATTATAAGAACATAAAAACATAAGAGGAGCCCTGCCGGATCAGGCCACAGCCCATTAAGTCCAGCATCCTGTCTCACACAGTGGCCCACCAACTACGCATGGGCATCTCAAGCAGAGACAAGAGCAAAGCTTCTCCTGCTCTCAAATCCCAGCAAATGGCTTTAGAGGCACCTTCTTGTCCCACCCAGCCTGAAAAATGTACTTAAGCATCCATTGTATTAGCCATTGCTACATCTGTCATCCATAAATTTGTCTAGCCCTTCCTTAAAGCCATCTAGGCTGGTTGCTCTTACCATTATGCATTCATGTATTTAACTTTATACCCTGCCCCATACCCAAGGTTCTCAGGCTGGATCACAATAAAATCATAATAAAAACTAGATAAAATAGATTAGCTAAAATAGTAGCAGTGCCTGCATGGGTAGGGTGTGCTGCTCCCTCAGCCATGGGGTAAAGAAATATTGACTTCACTCCTTGTCTGAGCACATGCAATGAGCGTGCCTGACACACCTCAGAGGGCAGCCCACATAAAGTGCCTTACAATAGTTCAATTTGGAAGTTACTGGAGCGTGGAGTAATCTGGCCCCTCCAGCTGGGCTTCAAGTATAAGTCAAGAACACTCCCAAATTATGCACTTGTCCCTTCCAGGACAAAGAAACACTATCAAGAACATGTTACCTCCCTTCTTCGTGAACATGAGACAGCAGTTCTGTTTTGTCTGGATTCAGTTTCAGGGTTCCCCCCCCCCCCATTCAGCCCACTATTATCTCCAAGTCACTTAAACCACTTTGACCACCTATCCTGACTGAGAAGGCATGGAGAAACAGAGCTGGGTGTCATTTGCATATTGATGACACCTTACTCTAAAGAGCATGGAAATAAGATCAATCCTGGGTGAGCACAAGTGAGTTTTCAGACCATCAAGTAGGACTCTTCCACAGCCACTCTCTGGCATTAGACTTGGAGATAGGAACCCAGTGCCTCCAGCTCCCAAAACTCCATACCCTTTTCCACAGTGAAACCACGGTCACCTCGCCCTGTCTTTCTCCTGGAGAAGGTCACCAACCTGGGTGACCCTGGCTGTTTCATTCAAGTATCCAGTTTAAGGAGTGATACAAATCTGATCCCTAGTACACATTAATTTTACAATTCAGTTTTAATAAAATTCATAAAAATGGATATTTCAAAAAAAATTAAAACAATATTATTTGCATTTTATCTGCATTATTAATTTTTATACTCCCTGCTGTTTATACTCTAAGGAAACTAAGCATTCTGCTATATATTCTTGCTCCTGAGCAGAAGGGAGGATGGCCAATTAAGTCAAATTTTGCTTACATAGAAACACAAATCCCTGTGGAATTTTATTTGATAGCCTTTGTATCTGCATTTTGAAGTACTTAAATGATTCAGAATCAACCTGTACAGGATGAAAAGGGACAGTGTATGCTAAGTTGTTTTTTCCCTTACAGCTGCAATGCTAAGCGCTTCCTTTAAATGCTAGAAACTGAAATATGGATAGATGTTTTTCCCTTTGTTCATTAGAATAGCAGTACGTATTGCCTTTGTTGCATCATTTGCACAAAATGTGCTGACTGGAGCAACATGCCTTCTCAAAAAAGCCCCAGAGAGAGAGAGAGAGACTGCAAGTCCAAGGAAAGAACTGGGAGGGGGTCTGAACAAACCTAAACATATATCAAGCCAGCTGGTTGATTTCGGTTTGTCTACAAACTGGTCCACATTTTGGTAAGGTTTGATTATTAAATTAACCTCCTAGAGCATGTTAGATGGTTCAGGGCTTTCTATTTGACTGTTTTCTGATAGTAGGATTTTGGCTTTGCTTTGAGGGAGGACTATAGGGTAAGCTTCACTTTTGTTCTTGTTTGTTACATTTAGTCTGTGAAATGTAGCCTTCCAATAGAACTAGAAACTGGATGTACAATATGCTAAAGCCTGGCATTACTTTGGACGCCTGTGTATGTGGACACAGTAGGTCCACATACTCACATGTCATTGATCTGTGGACTTCCCCAGGTGTCTGGTTTTTTTCATGGAAAGAATCGCCATTGGGAATTTTACATAGGTAACTTAGAAGGTCAATTTAAGTGCTGATGTGTTTTGCCCTTCCTTCTGCTGTTTCAGGCACGAGTAGTATAATCAGTAAGCTGTATCCTCTTGTTTAAAGACCCTTTAGAAAGTAATGGAAGAGTAATAACTTGTGAACATTTTTCTGACCTAGTTACTTTTTCTTAGGTTTCCATCTCAGTGCTTATAGTTCTTTGTTAAGTCAAACAGAGTTAACAATGCTGAGTAGCAATTTTATCTGTTGCTCTTTGCTGAGACCTTAAGGGAACCATTATTCAGGTGCTATTGATTTTTCATAACCTTCCTGACTGCAACCTCTGAAACAATACAATAATTTCTGGGGGCTCTTATTTTCTCAGTTGATAAAGCCTTTCAACTGTATGTGTATGTGCGTGTTAGCACCATTATTAAACTAAGCAATATGAGACATCAGTGTATTAGCTTCCCAGAATGCTGATATTTCTGTGCTTGATCTAGTGTTTATCTCAGTACCAGGATAAAACACTACAGATTTGTAACAGAGCAAATGAGCGACATGAAGTACATCCTCAAAGGATCAACCCTACTGCCTTCACTTTGAAATAATTTTGCAACAACAGTAAGAGTCAAGAGCAGTCAATCTTTTTAACTCCCCAACATTTTTGTTAAGCCTCCCTTGAGTGGAATTTGGGAGTATGGTTCGCTTCTTAAGACCATAAAAACATAAGAGGAGCCCTGTGGATCAGGACACGGCCCATCTAGCCCAGCATCCTGTCTCACACAGTGGCCCACAAATTGCTCCTGGGCGTTCTCAAGCAGAAGCCAAAGGCCAAAACAAAAACAGAGTAAAACAAAGGACTACCTCCTGCCAGTTGTAACACTCCCTCTAGAGTTTTGCTGTTCACATCAAGCTTCCTCTGTCCTAGCCTGACGTTTGGAATGGCTGGGAGAGTGAAGGGAAAAACCTCCAAACTAGAGTTTAATTTTCTAAGGTAGATTTTCAGGTGCCTTCCAAAACAAGCTCCCATATTTCTGTACAGCCCATAGATCTATGATATGTAAAAGTGTATGTGTGCCCCAGAATAATGACAAGCTTTAGCATATTTTGCATCCAGTTTGTAGTCCTACTGGAAGGCTACATTTCACAGACTAAAAGTAACAGACAATAATGAAAGGGACGCTGACCATAAACCAGACTCTAACAGCCAGAAAGCAATCAAATAGAAAGCCCCAAAGCATCTAACTGGCTCTAGGAGGTTCATTTAGTAATCAAACTTTACCAAAACGTGGGCTGGTTTGCAGACAAGCTGAAACTAGCTAGCTTGCTAGATAAGTTTAGGTTTATTCAGACCCCCTCTCAGTTTGGTGAGCCAGTCTGGTCTAGTGGTTAGGGAGCCGGACTCTTATCTGGGAATACCGGGTTCAATTCTGCCCTCCCCCATGAAGCCAGCTGGGTGACCTTGGGCTAGTCACAGCTCTCTTCTGAGCTCTCACAGCCGCACCCACCTCACAGGGTGTTCTGTTGTGGGGAGAAGAATAGAAAAGCTTTCTCAGCCGCTTTGAGTCCCCTTAAATGGGTGAGAAAAGCGGGGTAGAAAAGCCAACTCTTCTTCTTTCCTTGCACTTGCAGTCTCCCCTTTCTCCTTTCATGCCTGTGGCTTCTCTACTTCTACCCTCACATCTACAGCCTCCCCACTTAGGTATGAGTTGCTCTTACCTCCTGGGCTGGGCTAGATAGATGCCACTGGTCACATGGTTCCTCAGTGTAATATTTGGCCTGCACCTGGGCATCTGCATTTGGTTAGGTCTTCCAGGATGGGAGGACTGCAGAACCAAACATGCAGACTTGCATGGCTTCAAAGATGATAGGTCATGTTTGAAGAGAAGCAGAGCCACACAGGTCTGCATGCTTGGTCTGTTGGGGCAATCTGTTCTCCTCTAGCTCTAGATGGCCCAGGCAAGCATGATGCATCCAGAGACGTTTTCGCACGGGGCTGAACGGTACGCGTGGGAGACAGCTGCGGACACGGCATCCGCATTGCCCGAGCGGGGCTTGCGCTCCGACGTGTCCGCAGCTGTCTTTCTCGCGTTCGAAATGTAGAGCACTTTAAAGTGCTCTACATGCATTCGAACGCGGACGAGCCGCCCGCAGGCGTTCGGGAGGAGAAGCATTCGCGCCTGCTTCTCCCTCCCTAACAGCTGCGGGCTTGCCTCCGACGCCGGTGCGGCTTCGACAATCAGCTGTTTGACAATCAGCTGATTGCCGATCTGCCTCCGCGGCTGTCTCCGCGCCCCTGGCCGGCCTTTGCCGGCTAAGACAGCTCACGATGCTTTGAGCATTCGCACACAGACGCGCCGGAACGCGTTTACACGCATTCCGGTGCGTCTGTGTGTGAAAGGTGAAAGCGCCGGGAGCTGTCTTAATCTTCCCGTCCTACTCCCGTTCCAAATGGAACGGGAGTAATGCGAAAACGTCTCAGGAGTGGGCTGAATGGTGCTTTGAAGAACCAGATGGTTGGCTGCAGTTGTCTAGATTAGCAGGCAGGTGCAGAACAATGGCAAGACAGCTGTGTGAAGAGAAGGAGGGAGGTCACAGTGTGATGAAAGGAAGGAGAATCATAAATAGGATAAATGAGCTTGGTAACCCCAAAAATTTCTGGATCAGCATCAGGCTAAATGCTGAATTTTAAGAAGGGTTCAGTTCAGTAGTGAACCTTGGGTGTTTCCGCATTTGCTGCCGAAAAGTGGATCTAAATAGATCCCCTTTTCAGCGAACCATCCTCCTGAAGATCCGTCACTATTTGTGATGGATCTGCACATCCGCACACACACGGGGAGGATGGCTTCCGGAGGACAGATTGGAGTGGGTGCTGTGTGGACACACCAGCACCCATTCCAAGCGTCCTCCAGCTTGCGCTCTGGCGCCGCCGCCCCTGGAGTTGTGGGACTGGAGCATGGAGCTGCCAGTCACCACGTGTTTCCAGCGGTGACCGGTGCACAAGGGAAGGGCTTCAGAAGCAGGCAGTCCTGCTTCTGCCCTTCCAAACATGGCGGCCGCCAGAATCCATCTCTTCCCCTGTGGAAGTGTCCTGCTTCTGCACACATCCAGGGGGAAGTGACGGACGTAAGACCTGATTTTTCAGATTTTGGCAGCAAAACCAGTTTTAAAAACTGGTCTTGCATGCCGACATGCGGATGCGGACTCTCAAATCCGGTCTACAGTGCTGATGCATCACAAGGTAAGTGTTTTAAATCTTACCTAAGGGGGTATTAATCCAGTTTCTGCAGCCAATGCGGAAACACCCCTTGTAAACAGCTGATGTTTGAAGTGAACCAGTTCATCCAGAACAAATTCAGGATATACTTAAAATCTAGGTCTTCCTAGCTAGGCTTTCTGTACGGGGTATTTTTAAGCTCCTGTCATCTTTTATCTTGCTCCTATTTCCATCTAGCAAACTCAGCCACCAATGTAGAGAGTCAACATGATCTCAAACATGCATGTCCCAAACAGAGAGTGGCACTGATATTTGAAAAGCAAGCTTTCCATTTATCTTTTTCCACGACTACATGAACCCATTATATTTGACTAGAAATAAACCTCATAAAAATAGATTCCAAGAAAGCAAAAGTATAAATGAGATGAAAACAGAAAGGGCTGGGTTTGGGAAATCAGAATCCCTTGTGCTGAAGCTAGACTGTTAGATCGTAGACATGCACCTTCCTTTTCCCACAAGGAGCACAAAGTAGCTTGTACAGTGATTGTACTTTGTGTATAAAAACCAATAAAGTATGAAATAAAGTATGAGAACGTTTTAGAACTTCAGTAAGGGATATGCATTTGTTTATATCAACTGCTGAAGGGGGTCTCTGGCTGGACTCGCATCATGCCTGTCCTAAAGCATGTGCACTGGTTACCTATTCGCTACCGAGCCATATTCAAGGCGTTAACACTAACGTATAAAGCCCTAAACAGCTTGGGCCCTGGGTATCTGAAGGAGCGCCTTCCCCAACTATAGACCTAACCAGGCACTGTGATCTCGAGGAGAGGGCCTTCTTGTAGTTCCTCTTCCAGAGGTATGAGGCACAGGGACTAGCAAGAGGGCCTTTTCTGTTGTGGCCACTAGACTCTGGAACAGCCTCCCTCCTGAGGTTCACTAGGCATCTAAATTGTATACTTTTGGGCGCCTGATGAAAATGTATCTTTTTACTCAGGCTTTTAGCCTTTAAATAGCTTCTTCAGGGTGCTGTCCTGTTAGGGGTAGGGAGGGAGGGGGAGAAGGAAGTGGGTTATATTTTTAATTATGTTTTACCATTTGATATGTTTTAATCTCATTGTAACGCATTCTGGAACCATTCAGTGAAGGGTGGGATACACGTTTTCTAAAATAAATAAAATAAAAAATAAATCACTTCATGGAGCCGGGGGAGAGTGGAATCAAAGCGTAGCAATTAGGATCCTTGCTTTTCTCAACTTGTGTCCTAGGCCATTATGCATCCATTGAAATGAGAAAAGACAAAGCACCTTACTATTTCTGAGGAATATGTGAAGATTTCAGTGAATAACAAACTCAAGGGTGTAGCATTGACTAGAAAAGGTAATGTCATTTCCAGTTACATTAACAGGAACATTATTCCCAAGATTCATGAAACAGTAGTGCTATTCAACGCATCTCAGACAACAGATCTCATTTAACTACCATGTCACTTCTAATCTGTACAAGATAAACTGAAACAATTCAGAGGAGAATCATATAGCAATAGAAGAAATTCTAGGGGGAACTTCTGTTCAATGGCTAGTGACTACTGAGAGGAAAAAAATAATGATTTCAAATGTTCTCAGAATAGGCTTAAGTTAAACAACACGGAATGAGAAATTGGGTGTTATAAAGGATCCGAGGATTCAGCATAGGGGTGATGTTTGCCTGATTTCATAGGTTGTGGCTTGACCTCCAGGCAAACATCCAGTTGCAGAGGAAATTCATCTCTGTGGAGATATTCTGGATGCTGCAGAGGGATAGAACAGAATGATTCTGCTCTTAAAGCATCCCTCATGTACTCTTATCTAAGTTTTTAAGTTAAAGCTCCAACTGAACAATATATTCAGTTGCCAATGAGCTCTCAAAATTTTCATCAAAGCAAAAAAAGAAAGAAAATGAAAATGAAATAGAAAAAAGTGCAAACTAGCCCTTTCTCAGGCGTGTTCACACAGCCTCTGTGGATTCTTCAGTCACAATTGCCCTTTTCCAGAGAGTCATAGACTACGTCCACATGTTTTGATGGACACTGGAAGGGGACAACAGCTGCAGTTATCACCATGGTGGTAGGAGGGCCACTGTCAAATGACCAAAGCTGTGTTCTCCTTTCTTATAATATCTTTCCAAGAAAGCCTCTCATAATGGATAGCTATACGATGGCAGATACAGTATGAATACCAGAGATGGACAATGTTGATCTTGAAAAGCAAATACCCAGTAACCAAAAAGCCTACACTATTATTATAAATCAGCTGTGTAGACCAGGAATAAAGGTACAAAATGGTTCTGCTCTTAAAAACAGGAAGAATACCAAGAGTATTACAGACAATAGCACTGAGAGATTCCTGTGTGGTCCTTTGGCACACATTCTATGGGATTCTACACAGTACCATCTGTTTCTGTCTTCTTTAAGCAAATTAATGTTGTCACCTAAGGGCTTGGAATTCAGTGTCAGTTCTAGGGCTGCATCAACACACATTTTAAATGTGGCTTAGAGATCACAGCTGCCACCTGCAGGTATTCCTGTTGCACCTTGTAAAAGCAATAAAACACACTTTCGAAGCGCATTTTATGGCCTTAATGTGGATGAGCCACTTCTCAGCCACTTTTTAAATGTGTGTCGATGCAGCCCTACTCTTCATTATGTCTGTATCAGAAAATGTTGGATGGGGCTTGATAAACTGAAGCTGAATACTGGGAAGACATGGAAAGTCTCAGAGTTGGGATATAACCTGGGTAGAATGAAACACACACACACCCAGAAGGACCAGGTCCTTGGCTTGGAGGCAGTCATAGAGCCTTTGCTATAACCTGGAGCTCAGGTAGCTTCAATGGCAAGCAGAGATTTTAACTTGCTTTCACTGGATCAACAGCTGTGCTCCATATGGTGCTACCTTTGAAAGTTGTCTGAAAGCAGCAGATGGCACAAAACACAGTTGCTCAAAAACAAGGTCATATGAAGCTGATATTTAGAGATATATACTTTTTGCCTGTTTACTAGCAGATACAATTCAAAACCAACAAAAAGGATAAACATACTTATGCCTCAAGATACAAATGGAACGCATGCTCCTAGTTCTAATTCCAGTACCATTGCACAGAATGGATATAGAATTCCCATGACTCAGAAGTACATCTGTCCCCTATACCTGATGTTTCTAAATTTTGATTTTAGCTACTGCACATCTGTTTTGCTTGAAGTATAGTGCTGTCCTCATTCGTTTATTTTTATTATTTCTTTTGGTTCTGTCACATTTTAAATGGATTGTTTAGCACTTTGCCTGTGGTCAAACCTTCAATTTAAACCTTCTTCAGTCCATCTTCAGGTCTGACTGCTCACACCTTTTCATTTCTGCCCATTTTATTTGTAGATATTCAACCCATAAATAAAATGGATAGAAATGAAAAGGCGTGAGCAGTCAGATCTGAAGATGAATTGAAGATCGACCCCGCAACACAGCCATGCCTGCACAGACAACATGCTCCTTGCCTACCCCATGCAGCTGCTGGAAGCTGCAAGTTAGCCTTTGGTAAAGGTTGGTAAAGGTGTGGAGCAGGATTTCATGGAACACACCTAATCAATGATTTTGTGCTCCACACCTAATCAGCAATTAGTGTACCTCTAGCGAGGGCAGGCACACTTCTAGGCTATAGCAACCTCGTGGACGTGTGCATGCTCTTCACTAGAGCTGCACTAATTGTGCACTAGAGGCCAAAGTGTGAATTGGGGACTTGTTAGTTCCAGAGACAACTGGACTAAATAGCCTTAAAAAAGACATCATGCAGTGTGGTTAGTCTGGTTACTCTGATAGCCAGGTGCTGGATAAATGAGAGTTTATTTTCAAGTCTGACTGCCAATTGGCAGGAGAAGGGAGAAGATAAAAAAGGTGGCAGTCAAGAACAGTCCTGAAATATATGGGACCCAAAGATGTATGTTAGCTTCTATGTTTTTAATCCACCTTCAGAGTGAGAGAACACATCAGCAAAGTGGGCAGTAATTTTCCTTCCACATTATCTATCCCAAAGGTGAATTTTCTGCATTATTTAACACTGAAAGAAAACAGCTTGTCACATTGTGTTCTTTCTCTCTAAAAGTGGACTGAAGCTGGATTGAATCTTAAATGTGACCACAGCCCAAGTCCCAGAGGAGCAGGCTATCATATAGATATAATGAACATCTGGCCTTTTCAACAATCTTCAGTGGCCCGGTTTAGGAAAGGGTCAACAAGTTTCCCCTCCTCACACTAGCTTGGGATGGAAAGGCCCCTCCTAGCACACTTTTCCCACTCAGGTTTTAAAGCATCTTGGAAATGTTTTGGAAATCCTTTGTCCCCATTAAAACTTTGATTACTGGACTTTCCAAGGAGTAAATCACCAAAAAACACATTTAAAAAAACCCTCAGAAAAACAGCTCTCGCACTCATTTTTGCTGCTAGCCCGCATTATTTGTTTTTTGCCTTTGGGAACACAATTTGGGGCAGGAATCTATCCTTCTGGCTAATTCCTTCCAGATGTGGGTGGGATTTCACAGCTGCAAAGGTCTCTCCCCTTCCCTTGCCATGCCTGAACACAATCCCAAGAGGAGAAAGAAAAAAAAATTAAAGCACCAGCCAGCCTCAAAAAATCCAATTGTATCAAGGAAATTCTCTCCCCGTCCCTTGCCATGCCTGAACACGATCGCAAGACGAGAAGGAAAAAAAATGTAAAGCACCAGCCAGCCTCAAAAGATTCAGTTGTAGCAAGGAAATTTTTGCAATTAGGAGAGATACACCAGCAGAAAGTTTTTAGAGACTCAAGCAATACATTGTTGCAAGGATCGCACAGGAGCCGACAGCCTGCACTTTGAGGGAAACTGAAGGGGGAGATTAACAGGGCTGGAGATTAAAAGGTCCTGCTTCTCCGTGCTGGATTTTTTGACTGAGTGGGAACGCCAGTCACATTCAGCCCATGTTATCCTCAAGAAAATGGGAATGCCCAGAATGCACACACTGTCCTGAATCTGGATTTTAAAAGTCCAACCTGGATTTTAAAAGTTAAATGGGAACACATCCTTTGTCTGCATTGGGCAGAGTTACAGAACAACCTAGGATGCCCTAGGCTGGTCTACAACCATATCAGGGTCTGTATCCTGAACTACAAAGGCTTACTGTAGGCTGGAATACAATAGGAGACACATTTTGGCAGCACACAAGGAAGCATCACCAGAAGTGGCAGTGGAAGTTGGCACATGCTGAGATGGGGTCTCCTGGAAACTCTGAAGGCTAGGAACAAACAGTTTCTGGCATTTGGAAGTTGACTGCCAGCTATGAAGGTTGGCACAGTCTCTGAAGCCAGTGGCCAGGGCTGGGCCATCACAGGCCACCTACCGTGCAGAGATCTTGTAGCCCACACTAGAGCTACACCAGCCTAGAGTGGGCCAGAAAATCTAGCATGGAATAGCATGGGGCAGGATAGCTTGTGCTATGAAAAAAATGAGGTCAGTATACCCTTTCTTTCTCCATAGGAATGTACAAATGAATGCTGTAATGCGACTACCTGCACTTTAAGAACAGGAGCAATGTGTGCCCATGGACTGTGCTGTGAAGACTGCAAGGTAAATATTGATGCTTCTGTATTTGCTTGGTGCTACATAATATCTTAACACCATTTTCAATTCCGTTATTCAATGAACTATAACTCTTCCACAGAAGAATCCTCTGAATGCAGAAAGATACTGACTCTTGGGCTATAACTCTGTCAATGAAAAGTACTCCAAAGCCTGCTATTTTTAAAATATCCATCACTGCATGTCTTCTTCCATAAGATGATGATGTGTCTATTTTATTTTATGCACTTTTCGGCAGTGCTAAAAAAGAAACTTTTAAAGTTTATGCCCGCTTAAACAATTTCACTGCTGCAGAGTCATCTGAGGTTTGGGTTGTATGTGCAGAGTACTAGATTATGTTCCCACAGGGACTAAAATCTGGACTGGATTCGGTCTCGGCATCCAGAGTTCCCATTAAATTCACCAGTAGTCCGAATCTGGGAAGGGCCGTTCCCATGACAGTTCTTTTCCCCCTGCAGAAATCCGGGGGGGGGGGGGGCGACCCTGGTCAAAAGATAACTTACCAATCCAGTCCAAATTTTAGTGCTGGAGAAAGTGAGCGAAGGAGAAGAGCCGGCAGCTGGGGCAAGCGAATAAGTGAGCGAACGGGTGCTGGGAGAGGAGACCGCCCCTCAGATGCAGTGGTGTCAGGCAGCAGGCAGACATGCAATGGAGTGGGGGGGGGGGGTGAGAGAATCAAGGAGGGAAAAGGAAGGAAGGCAGCTGAGGACGGGGCTTTGCTGGCCTCATTGGTTGCAGGATTGGAGGAGGAGGAGGAGGCCAGCAGCGGCTCCTGTCCTCAAAAACCACCGTGCCATGTCGTTTGCAGGTGTGCTTCTGCACACTTGTGGGTTCAGTTTGGGAACAGCCCGATTTGCGCTTGGTGCTGTTCCCAGCCTCCAACTCAAACGCACAGCAGAACCCGCCGGATTCACAGTTGGTGGGAACGCGCCGCCAGAGTCTTCTGCTTGCATCTTAGCAAAAAAAGAAAGGGGTGTTATGAAAGAACGCCATAAACCACACTGCAGTATATGAAAGAGATGCATCCAAAATGCTGTGGTCTCTTTATGCTAGCCACTTGATGCAGCATCGGGGTGGGGGGAGGAGGTAGAAACATTGGACTAGAGCATCCATTTACCGTCCTAATTGCTTTCCCAGTCAGAATTACAGCTCCTTCTCTCTCCTTACAGCTGAAGCCAGCGGGAGTCTTATGCAGACACACTAGTAACTCCTGTGACCTTCCTGAATTCTGCACTGGAAGCAGCCCTCACTGTCCACCCAACGTGTACTTACATGATGGGCACTCTTGCCACAGGGTAGATGGGTACTGTTACAATGGCATGTGCCAGACCCACGAACAGCAGTGCGTCACACTTTGGGGTCAAGGTGAGCTGAAATCCTGGTGGCGGCTCTTGCTTTCTGTCTGTTAGACTAGAAAAACAATTTGCTTGCTATATTTAGAGCACACAATGGCAGCATGTGATTTCAGATAACATTTCCATACTTCCTACCTGTCTGTCACAAATTATATATAGATAGGTATAGATACAGATATATAAAAAGTAGCTGGCTTTTATGAAGGACGTAAACCCTGTTGATTTTTTTCCCCCTGGGAGGAAAAAAAATGAGATACGCAAGAATATCCTCTGCTGTTTGACCTCCTGTCTTTGCATGTGAAATAAGCATTTTGTTGGCACCGATCATTTCTCAGAAATATCGATTTCAGCTTAGGCCACATCATCAATGTCAGACCCATCAGAACAAACAGTGACTATGCTTTCAGTTCAAAATTCCATATCAGCTTTTATTATATATATATTGGCTCCTTCCAAAACATTTCTGCCATTTGAGCTTCTGGAGACATCTGAATCCTTTCCAGTGCTGACTTTGACTTGTCTTGTCTCAGTTTACTTAACTGTAAAATGCAAATACTGGCCGACTTGTCAGAGATAATTACTGTAATGTTTGCTTTTAAGGACTTAGAGATTTCTGGGATGCAAGCCACTATGTAAGCATTAGGTATGCAGCCATAATTCATAGCTCTTGGTGAATTAAGAAAAAAAATGGGCTACTGATTGCATCATTTTGGCTGCATCCTCACATATTAAAAAAGCAGCTCAGAAGTGCTTTGGGTGGCTTGCAAATGCTAGTGTTCCCATCCTACCTCTAATCCTCAGAAAAGACCAGAAAATACATTTTGAAAGTGTGTGTTCTGCCCTTTAATGTGAATTAAAGCACTACAGTAGTGTCTTACCATTTCAGTTGCTGTCAAGTGTAATTGTGATCTCACCTCCCTCAATCTCATTCGACCTGTGCATGCCAGCCACTGTCCCTATACTTAAGATCTGTGGGATAGTATCCCACAGACATTAAGTCCAAAAGCCCCACAAATGGAGGGGTGCATAATTTAGTGAACATAGGCTGCCTTCAGGTGTGAGGTAAATCCTGCGATCTTCTCAGCATTGCCTTGGGAGGTAAACTTCTGGTCTTCCCGGTGCAATGCCACTTACAACACAGACAAAGCTTGTTGAAAAGCTGTGGGAAGTCCAGCAGCCACACCTGAAGCCTTTCTGCACTTGGCCTCGTAGTTTGTCATGCAGTACGCTCACAGGTGGAGCATCTGCACTTGAAGGGGCTGTTTCCAGCTCAAAAATGGCCCCTTCAGTGCAGGAGCATACTGCATGTAAATACATGCTCCACACATAGCTTACCTTCATCAGAGATGGCCTATCCCATCTCTGGTGCGGCCCATTTGCATCTCTATAGTGCTGGGTGGGTCACCTGAGGTGCCACACAGCTGTGCTGACACCTCAGATGACCAGAAACATGAGTGCATGTGTGCAGCGCATTACTGTCATCCTGGTGATGGCACACAGTCATGCCAGAATCTGGACCCAGGATGGCGGCACCCAGACATGTGTTTGTACCTCAGATGGGTCTGCAGACCCATGGAGGGATGGCGTGCACTGGCATTCGCAAATGTGAATGCTAGGGCACACTAGTAGCAGCACACTATTCCCATCCCCTGGATGGGACGGGAAGTGCAGAAAGGCCCCTGGTTTTTTATGATAGTCCTGGTTACCTGCGTATCTTGTGAACTGCATGTGATATCACCTCACTGGGAAATTCTAGGAATCAGCAATTGTTTGGCTAGATCCTGAAAATATCCAGTATGCAGCTCACTAGATATACAGATAACCAAATCTTTATTGGTTTTTGCTGCCCGCATCTGGCAGGTCACACCCTAGACACAGTTGCAGGATCCATTTTTTATCCTACAGAATCTGTATTATTGTTACTGTTGGAAATGAATTTCCCTTATACGGTGCTAAAATTATCTACTCAAGAGTTATCCTCCCAGTTTTAGGACTTTATATTATCTCTTAATTGCTTGACCATTTTCATCAAATAAAGATTTTTAATTCTTCCTACCTGCAGTAAGAAAAGACAAACAGTTATTTGTCCAGTTGGTTTAGAGTTTGGTCTTCAGATATAAATAAAAAGTCAAGTGTTGTCTGAAATAAATTCTAAATAATTGTGATTCCCTAAGAATCTTGTGTACATTATAAGAAGAGCCCTGCTAGATCACAACAAAAATTGAATCCAGGATTGAGCAGGGCTTGAACGTGAAGACACTGGAGGTCCCTTTCCAGCTCTATGGTTTTATTATTCTAATTGAACATTTTGTTCAGAGGGTTATTCAAAAGCCCACAATGTAGGATATAAGCACATCACCTTTCTCCAAGCAGCTGAAACTATTGAATTGTGACCAACTTCAAGCTGACTGTGTGGTTACCTCCATGGGGGCACCTCTGTGCAGGTATCTTGACATTCAGCCAGTGAATGTGGAGGTTTACACTGGGTCTGGAGGGAGAGGACAACAGGTCCACCTTTCCTTGCTGGCCATCCTTGCCTTCCCACCACGTGCCTGCCTTCATGTTCCCCCTCCTACCCTGCTTCTTTCCCCTCCTCCTATATTCATCTGTCACCACATCTCCCCATGTCCTTATTCCTGTTGAGTTTTGAGGTGCTGCCACTCACCTCTTATTTAAGGGAAAACCAGATTCACCAACAGCACTGGTATTGGTAAGCTGGTGGCTTAAAATAATAAAGGACAGAAAAGAGCAATCATGGTTCATTTGAAGGACAGGTGCATAGAAAGCAGACATTACAGTTCAAACCCTAAAATCTCCTGGAAAAAAAAGGTAATGGCAAATTAGTTCTTCATCAGTCCTTACATGGATTTGCCCACCTAGTCATCAGCAGTCAAACTGGATTTTGTGGTACCTAACAATAACAACAGAAGGAAACAGCTGCTTGCAGGTTCATTCAAAGGTCCACAGATAACAGTGCCAGAAATAGGAAAGAAAACTTTGGCTGTCTTCAGATTTGGCAAGGATATAGAGGTGTTTTGACAGATTTTTCTGGGAAAATGCCAAGGATCAAACCTGTGACCTTCTGTATACCAGACAGTTTGCTCTGTTGTCATACTGTTGCCACCTGCCTGTTTTACTGAAGATTGAAGTGTAACTGGACATTAGATGAGGTTGTTCTTTTCTTCTGCACAAAACTGCTGTTTGTCCTGTGACACAAAGAACCTTAAGGATGTGATAGGATGAAATCAGCTAGAGACTGGAATGCCTTTAACTGCTAAAATTTTAAAGAAAAAAAAGGAGTTTTATGTGCTTTTTTTTAAAAAAAAAATCAAACCAATTTTGTATCTCTCCTAAGAAAACTGCCTAGAGATGTCAACAAAGAGTTAGCCATGACTCAGTGCTACATAACAACAATAATAGCAACAACAGGTTTAATTGATATGAAAATTACCTTTAACATACCACAGAGCCTATTAATGCCTCTGCTGGATTATGTCTAGTGCAGGTTTCTGCTGTCTTGGTCAAAAGCATCACGTAGGCCAGTGATGGCCAACCTATGACACACGTGTCACAGGTGACACACCAAGCCCCTTTGGGTGACACACATGGTCACCCTGGCACCTGGGCATGTAGTGCTTGCTTGTTCTTGAAGTGTATGAAATACCAACTTTCAATTGGATATTGGCAAATGAAATTCAGCAACAAAAGTCACTAATGTAAAGAATTATTTGTTTTTGCTTTTAATAAAATACATATATCAAAAATATAACTTTTTAACTAGAGCTACAAATATCACAAAATTATGGATATTTCTAGATGTGACACAGCACCCAAGTTAAGCTAGGTTTTCTTGCAAATTTTGACACACTGAGCTCAAAAGGTTAGCCATCACTGACGTAGGCTGTCTTGTGGCAATTTCTAACTAGCCAGTATACCAGACCAATGGGCATACTAGAAGACCCCCTTAGGCATGCCCTGCAAAATTTCCCTTAGCATCCATGGAAAGGCTGTGAAATTCTTCACTGAGCATTGGGGTACTGCAGTTTCCATTCATCACCTCAGCTTTGAAGTTCTACTGTACACAAATCAGAGGGAAAAGATTAGACAAAAATGGAAAATGTATGTATTCGGGTACTTTAGCAATATCCTTGGTCAAAGGTTTTGCTCCATGTAAACCTTGTAAATTCCCAGATTTGTGAATTATAAGGGAGCTAGAAGTGGCCTTTTTTAAAAAAAATTCCCACCCACTCAAAATAGCACCACAAAATGGCCACATCTTGATCTCAAGTCTTTGAAGCTGATGGGCAGGAGAGTTGGGAGAGACAAAAGGAAGTTTTTTTTTCACCCAAAGGGTTATCAGTTTATGGAATTTGCTGCCAGAAGAGGTGATGATAGCAACCAGACTGGATGGCTTTTAGAATAGATTAGACAAATTCATGAATGACAGGTGTATCAGTGGCTACTATAATGGATGCCTAGGTGCTTCCTCCAGCCTGGAGAGACAGGCAGGGTGCCTCTAAAGGCCATTTGCAAGGACCTGAGAGCAGGTGAAGGTTTTGCTTTTGTCTTGTGCTTGAGATGCTCATAAGCAATTGGTGAACCACTGTGTGAGGCAGGATACGGGCCCAGATGGGTTGCAGCCAGATTCAGCAGGGATTTCCTTGTGTTCTTATGTACAGCTTTTACTCTTGAGTAGCACAGGAATGTTGCCAAAAATGATGAGGGATGACTGTGCCAGAAAGACCAGCCCATTTTAACTTTGGTAAAGTGTTTGGCCTTTAAATTTGAAATGAACTTTTTTCACAGTTCATTTTATAAGGTCACATTGGCATAGCTGTAACCTTATTGATAGTTTATATGATTGAGAGTTATGCATCTGGGTGTTATCTTCTGCTTTTATTGGTATTTTCAGGATATACTTAGATATGCAGATAAATTGTATGGAAAGGGGGGAAATATTGATTTTTTTTCTGAGAAAAAAAGTAGAGTTAACCTTTAACAAAGTGGAACTTTTCCAAACAAATGTATATTTATTATATGTGTGTGCAAGCCTGTCTGTGTTCATAGAAAAATACTAGTGGTATTAACATTGGTGGAAATAGAAATACATCCATTTTTCACTTTGACTTGTATCCATTCTTCAATTTGATTAATTTGGATAGAAGACTAGGGCCGCATCTCCATGGTCTCTTTTTGCTTCTCTCTTGCATTGGATTTAAAAAATGCGGGTTGTAATTCGAAATAAAGTGTCCCTATGTGGTCTGGGGCAACACGGATTTAAAACGTACTTTCCTGTCCCCATGCAAGCCACTTTTTGTGAGCCCACATCTCCCCCCCCAGCCCACTGCAGTGATGACAGGCAAAAACCTCAATTGAACCTCCACAACACAACACAGATCATCTCTTTACTTGGCTGCAAAGAGTTAAAAGCATAACTGAAAGCAGCTACCACTCTCCATAACTAATGCTTGTAACATAGTTACAAGCAAAACTGAAACCAGCTCAACTCCCTGCAGCTGCCTGTGAGCAGAAGCTGTCCAGCGAGCTCTCTTTTTCTTTCACATTATTGGGAGGGGGAGAGAAATTCTGTGCTTGCTATCAGGGGAAAGTGATGCTAATTATTTTAACAACAGAGGGGGAAACATCTATTTTAAGAAGAAAGAGATTGGCGGTCTGTTTGTGCGCTTAAACGGAGCAATTTGCTTTTAGTTATGCTTGTAACATAGTTATGCTTTTAACTCTTGGCAGGCTGGCTGGCTGACAGGCTGCAGGGAGTGATCTGCTTTTAGTTATGCTTGTAACTATGTTACAAGCATTGGTTATGCTTTTAACTCTTGGCAGCTAAGGAAAGGAATGTTTACACACACACACACGTAAAGAACCAGAAAGATTAATGTAGCCAGAAAGACACTTTAAAGAAATCATGTGCGTCTCCATGATAATTCGTGGTTTTCCCCAACATCGGATGTAGTACTGTTTGAAAGGTTTTTTTTTCTGCCACGGATTTTCCTCCTTTGTGCCTGATGTAGCCTGGAGTAAAGCTGTGCATGCAGGCACTTTGAGGCAAAACAAGCTTAAATCCAGAGTATTTTCGGCATCTAGGGGTGCAATCAGACAGGGTTTTTTCAGTTTCCCCTTTTAAAATATGTGTCCCTTCTGTAAATACACACAAAAAAGCAGGCATCCAAACAGTTAAACAAATTAGCCTACCTCATGTTTCCGCATGTTGCTGTTCCTACATCCCAAAGTCTGGCAACTCCTTCCTGATAACAAGTGCCCGCCACTGATTGGCCACTTGCTTTATCGGTTTTCTGTGGCTCTGATTGGTCGCTCACCAGCGGCATGTGTTCCCATGCTGTGATTTGCCTCCTCTGTGCTTGTGAAGGATGCAATGCAGCTGAATGGAAGAGTGTCATTTTACCCCGTATGAAGAAAGAGAGCCCATTCTCAGGCTTCAGGATGAGATAAGGCAATTTTAGGGATTTTATGTCTGCCCTTGCAGCCTCAAATTCACCCAGAGAGTGTCTTGTTAAACAAGTTTGATCACACCCCAGTAGAAATTCCTGGGCACATGCATGTCAGTCTGGGACCTCTGTTTCTGTTCTTTTTTTCTCTTAAAAGGTTTTTGGAGCAGCACTTCAAGGAGGCTTTTATTATTATTTTTATTTTTTTGGTAGAAGCAACAAGTCATTATGGTATTTGTGGCAAGAGTGGCTCTTCCACTGATCAGAGCAGAGTGTCTTGCTTAGGCTGTGAATATTTGGGTTCAGCAGTAGTATACTTCCCCATTATTCCATCTAAGCCCATTAAGCTAATGAACCACACTTTCCCTAAGCTCGTCTGTGGACCTCTGCATGATAGACCAGACCATGGTGCAGTCTATGCCTTTCCCATCCACAAACTACTGCAAAACAGCAGAGGTTCCATGCCCACCTAGTATGATCCAGCCAAACAGGATGGGCCATAAATTGGGCTGGAGTGCCTAAAATAGTGCCTGGTTTTCCAGTCAAACTCTTTTTCAAGGTCCACCAATGTACTAAGGGGTCAAATACTGGACCATGGAAGTGTACAGACAATCCTGGCTTTCAGAACATTTGGAGGCTTCCCATATCAGCTTTGAAACTCATGCAAGCTTCAGAGCTGGCACAGGAACTGGCGTGAACAGGCTGCCCCAATGCAGACAGCCTGTTCTATGCCGGGAGCAATCCATTCTGACTTGAAATGGATTGCTTATTCTGGCACAGTGCAGCCTGCCCCGTACTGGAATAGCAAAATTAAGTCCAAATATGGCCTAAGATTTACCCACTAGTCCAGGCCAATCCTGTACACAGAATTAGTAGGCTGCCATCTTATCTTTTGCTTCTGACAGCATGAACCTTCTCAGGCATTTGAACTTCTGGGGAAATTTTAATAGGCTTGATGAACACATTTCATAATAGTTGAAGCATCATCATCTGAATACTCTTGGCTAAGTGAGATTTAAAAAACTTGTCACCTGAGGGCTGTTCTAAGATACATTACAGATGCATAATCAGGATGGGATTTAGGCTACTGCATCATTATCCATCCCAGAAGAAGGTGAGTTGAAGATGACTTTATGAAAATATTATTAGGTACAGAAAATTGTCACTTTCCACAAATATATTTTTAGAGAAACTGCTTTAAAGCAAGACAAGGTTCTTTGATTTTGGCTGCATCTCCATCTACAAATTGAGGCACCCTGGAATATTCTTTAGCAGGAACAATCTCACAGATTACACCCCCCCCCTTTATATCTGGGTACAGTTGCTGACAGAGGAGCCATTTTGTGAGGGCACTTTTCAGCACTTTCAGTGGATGCCCCTTGGAGTGCCTCCACCCCAAAGAATGCCTCCTGGCTCCAAGGTGGTATTTTGTTGGCCGGTGATTGTGGTGCCTTTCGCCACATGCCTTCAAAGAAGCCACCTCACCAGGTAAGTGGAAACCCAGCCTTCGTTTCCCCTCTGGTGCAAAAGATTGTGATTAGCATGGCTGTGGAGTTTGCAGAGCTCTGGGCACTAGGAAGGTGGTCTTGCAAGAATGATTATATATTTATGCACAGTCTCACTATACTTGCAAGTGTAAGACTCTGTGCAGCAGACAAATGCACCTGTCAGTAAAGCTGCCTTATCCTCAGTAATCAAGAAGCCTTGGAAGATGTTGAATCTATTGACACTTCACTTCATATTGAATCATTCACTAGTGCTCTGTTCTTTAGCCTGCATTCAGGCTAATTCTGAGCTTCTGAATTTTCAGATAAACTTTGAAGGAGAGAAATCCTGGGGTGTTTTTCTACAGTCAAAAGTACCCATTTTTGTACCCATTTAGGACCCATTTGGGTGTGAGCTGGATGACCCCATTTCCACTATGGCACCCATTTGGGACCCGATTGTTTCCACTGCCATTGGGGAAATCCAGATCTAATGGGTACATTTTGGCCTTTAATCCGGATTTTCTGTAGACCCCATTAAAGGGGTCTACAATGGGGTCTTCTCCCAGAAAATCCAGATTAAAGGGAGCCTGTTTCCACTGGAAACAGGCAATGGGGTCCAAAGGAGGCTAGGGGGAGGGGATGCACCTTTGGGACCCCCCCCCAACATTGGCTTCGAAGTCACTTCGATGTCACTTCAAAGTTGATTTCACATTCACTTCGAAGTGACTTTGAAGTCAGCTTCAACGTCACTTCGAAGCATGAGCTCAACTTTGAAAGTTGAGCTCATGCTTCAAAGTGACTTCGAAGCTGACTTTAAAGTCACTTCGAAATCACTTCAAAGTTGCTTCGAAGACTGCGCCCCCTGCCCCCCAAAACACCTGGGGTAATGGACCGACCCCTTGTGGGTCGATCCGGATTCCCCAGATGGGTGCAAAGCTGTTTCCACAGCAGGGGTGTTAGCACCCATTCCTAATGGGTGCTACACCTCCTGTGGAAACACATTGGGCGCTTCCCTTAATCCGGATCTACTAGATCCGGATTAAGAAATGTACCTATTCCTTAGATCCGGATCTTCTTAGATCCAGATCTAAGGGCTGCAGTGGAAAAACACCCCTGCACTGGAGAGCAACTCACACGGTCTGGCCTTTTAGGATGCACTTTTGGTGTCTGAATATGATCCAGTGTCGCAAGTGTTAGACAGGCAGAGTGAAATATTACAATTGCCTATAGAACATCAGTATGCCATAGGATGTGAAGCTTACTCCAGGTCATCTGGGTCTGAAACAAAGCAGGGCACCGATGGAGTGCACCCACAGCTGTCCACAGGATAGCTGTCTTGTCTATCCCTTCTAATATTTGGAGCAGTGGAATGAAAGAGGCTCTGGCTCAAAGCTGCAGGCTGGGGAAGTGATTGCACTGTGGACCCAGAAACATCCCTGGGAGAGGACTGTTTCCAGGGTCTTGAAGAACAACAAAGTCTCCTCCAGACACCTTCACCTGTAGCTGGAGTGCAGTATCGGTAGGGAATGCTTGGGAGACCATTTTAAAATAGTCACCAGTTGGTATGCTCCCAGACATGGCTCGGGCACCTAGCAGTAGGCCAAGTGCAGGTTTGGAGGGGACAGCTCACACCCATATCTCAGCTGGCATGGACCTGAAGGACCATGTGGAACCTGCCTAAGAAGTCAGCAGTAGGGATGTGCAGGAATTTTTTTTGGTACTTTATTCTAAATGAATTAAATATTCAAAAATCCATATTTATATGAACAGATCGCATTCAGATGTGGTAAGATTCTATTTTATGTGAATCTGTTTGTACGTATTCGCACAAACATTTGATATGTATCTGACACGAATGAATACATATCAGATATGAATGAATACGTATCCGTAACATATCTGTGCTCTGAAAACAAATCCGACCTGAATCTACTTTTAATATGCTGTCAATCCATGTCGAATGCAATCTAGTTCCATTGTGGATGTGACTGGCGCTTTGTTTTTCTGCACCTTCAGTCCAACAAATGTTCAAACTATTTGTACAAATGTTTAGAAACATTCATATCCATTCGAATGTTAGCATTCAAATATTGTAATATTTATTCACGTTCGAATGTCAGAATTCAGATCGAATTTTGAATGTTGTGAATATTCATGCATGTCCCTAGTCAGCTGTGTTGTCTATATACTCCACCCTGATTTCAGTCAAACCTGTGAAGTGCTAGGTTCTAGCATCAGCTGGTCTGCACATTTCCCAGAAAGCAAGCTAGAGCTGCCTGAATTATGGAAGATCTTTGCTTCCGAGCAACATGGTATTTTTAGGTCCTTTTACTGGAATTATCTTTTCCCAAACTCCTTGGAGGGAGAGAAGGAGGGTTAGATTTTAAATATGTTTTACGAGTATTCTCTATATTCTCTACTTTTTTTTTTTATTGCTGTGACACGCCATGGGGCTTTCTGGTGAAGGCTGGGAGAGAAACTCTTAAACAAAATAAAATTAACTTTCCCTTCTGCCCCCACATTAATTCAATCAGCTCAAGAAAGATTGTTAATAGTTTTTATGCATTATATGTACAATTTAATTATATACAATACTTGAAAACAGGTGAAGGGGCATGTGCAAACAGAAACCCTATGCTCTTCTTGATTCGGGGAAGGAAGTTAGTGTCTCCGGGAGATTTCTTTTAATCCCTTGATATACTCACTGGCCAGTGCACTGCAGCTAATCCTGGCAGGGTCAGAGGAAGTTCCTGAGGATGTTCCAGCAACTGTGTGTCTGCTTCTTCTTTTGCTTCTGTGATGGTCTATGGTCTCCCACCCCAGATCCCAACCCCTACCAGGTTCTGTATGGATTCAGCTTTAACAATGGTTCTAATTGTCTTGGCGGCCACACCTCCAATGTAACCTACCCTAGAAGGGGAAGGAAGCAAAACGGCAACTGATCACACACAAACCTCTTAAAAAAGAAAATCTCACATCTATATAAACTTTTTGGTTAGCAGGCAGATCTTTAATCTTGCAGTTTCTTTCTTTCCTCAATAATCTGACCAAAGGATGCCAACTGCCAGGAATCTGCTAGGGACTTCTATCAGTTTCTAGGGTCTGTTACCCATCAGAAATCACCAACTCCAACAGTACTATGGCTTAGCCTGCTTTAAAAAGGCCAAGAGAGATTTGCTGTAATCATTGTGTTCAGGAATTTTATACTATGACAACCCAGGATGCAGAGTGCCTAATGCCATCTGAGCTGTTTTGATCAATTTTTACCAGGGCAGTGGAACATAAGAACATAAGAGAGGCCCTGCTGGATCTAGTCCAGCATCATGTCGCACACAGTGGCCCACCAAATGCTCATGGGCATCTCAAACAGACAAGGACAAACCCTTTCCTGCTCTTGAATCCCAGCAAATGGCATTAGAAGCATCCTGCTTCCACTGCCGCCCCCAGCCTGAAAGATGTACCTGTCCTAGACATTCATTGTAGTATCCATCTGTCATCCATAAATTTGTCTAACCCTACCTTGAAGCAAACTAGACTGGTAGCTGTCACCACCTCTTCCGGCAGCACATTCCATGAACTGATGACCCTTTGGGTGAAGAAATACTTCCCTTTGTCGGATCCAACTCTTCTACCCATCAGCTTCATAGAGTGCTCCCTGGTTCTAGTGTTGTGCGAGAGAGAAAAGAAATTTTCTCTATCCACCTTTTCTATACCATGCATAATTTTATATACTTCAGTCAGGTCCCCTCTTAAACACCGTCTCTCCAGACTGAAGAGGCCTAGACGTTGCAGCCTGATTTCGTAAGGGCGGTGTTCCAGACCCTTAATCATTCTGGTTGCCCTTTTCTGCACCTTCTCTAGTTCCACAATATCCTTTTTAAGGTGTAGTGACCAGAATTGTACACAATATTCCAAATGTGGCCTCACTATAGATCTATAAAGGGGCAAAATGACACTTGCTGACTTATTTTCTGTTCCCTTCCTAATTATTCCCAGCATTGAATTTGCTTTTTTTGCTGCTGTTGCGCACTGGGTTGACACCTTCATTGAACTGTCCACCAAAACCCCGAGATCCCTTTCCTGGTGTGTTGCCGAAAGCTCAGACCCCATCAGTTTATAGACATAATTTGGATTTTTGGTCCTGATGTGCATTACTTTGCACTTGTTAAGATTAAAGCACATTTGCCACTTGATTGCCCACTTACCCAATGCTAAGAGATCCTTCTGGAGCTCTTTTTTTTTTTATTTAAATTTTTTATTTAAATTTAAATATTTTACATAATTATGCACTTATACATTCTTCCCTTTTTTTCCCCCCCCTCCCCACCCCCTCCCACCCCTAAATAGTAAATATTCAATAACATTTATGAGCTAAGGGTTACATTAGGAATACAATTCTTAACTGTAATTTAACTAATTCACTTCTGACACTCGCTTCCAGGTAATTTTTAACCTCCCTCCATTTGTTTTTACACCTTCTTATTTTTACTAAATCATTTTCAAAATTTTCCCGACATTCTCGAACCTCTACTGCAATCGAGGCTATTATATATTCATACAGTTTCTGTATTTCCCATTTAGTTGCATCCTTCCATCCATTTACTACTACCAATTGAGCCGACCTAAGTATGGAACAGACTACTTCCCTAGTCTCTTTTGGCCTTATATTCTCCAGATCCAATTGAAATATTACTATCCTTTCATTTAAGTTAATATTAAGTGCATATATATTATTAATCATGTTTTCTACTTCCTTCCAAAACACCTGCACTCTCTGACAATGCCAAATCATATGTAAAAATATTCCTCTTTCTTGACATCCATGCCAGCATTCTTCGGTTACATTTGGAAAGAAGTGTGACAATTGTATTGGTGTTCTATACCATTTATGTATTATTTTCATTCTTGTTTCCCATATTCGTCCATATTTAATTTTTTCCATTCTCAGTATTTCCTTTTTAACTTCTTCTCTGTTTATTCTCATATCATCACTCCATATTCCTCTTATTTCTTCATATATTTCCTCTCCCACTGTCATTAACCCCTTATATATAATTCCTGCAATACCTTTTTCACTCTTCCTCACTTTTCTTATTATTTTATCAAATATTTCATCTTCCTTATTAACTATCTCTCTAATTCTTACTTGATCTATATAAGTCTTTATTCCCCTTGCTTGCAGCCAGCTTCCTCCCAATAATTGTTCTAATTCCCTTAAATTTTTGGGATTATGTCCCGTATCATATAAATCTTCGATTACCTTTATTCCTCTCCTATATAATCTATTTAATGCCCATTGTAAACCATCCTCAGCTCCCACATTTATTTTCCAGATTGTAGCTAATTTTCCTTCCTCCTGTGCAATTTTTCTTTTCCTTTTATTCCATATTTTCATTGTGCCCAAAAAAATTTTACTCCAATTCCTTTGTTCTCTTGGTAACCAATTTCTATATATTAATTCCTTTCCTTCTATGTTGTTTATTTTTTTTTCTAATTTGGCCCATTTAGACTCTCCATATTGTAATTCTAATAGTCTTTGTATCTGAAAAGCATCATGATAGCCCTCTATACTAGGTATCCCCCATCCACCTTCCTGCTTTATTGTCGTCAACCACTTATATCTCAATCTCGGTCTTTTCTCATCTGCCACCCATACTTTAATTCTTCTATCCCAATTTTTTAACATCTTCTCTGATACTGCTATAGGGAGTGTCTGAAATAGGTAAAATAACTTGGGCATTATAAATATCTTTAACACTCTTATTTTGTCTAACCTACTCAAAAATTTTACATTCCATTTTTTCAATAATTTTTCAATCTGTTTCCAAATTCTTTTATAATTTCCTTCCATTATTTTACAGGGGTCCCTATATATCCATACCCCTAAATACTTTATTTTTTTAATTCCTAACTTTAATCCAGTCCTTTTTCTTATTTCCAATTGCTCTCTCGGTGGTGTATTCCAAAATAATATTTCTGATTTCTGTATATTCACAAACAGTCCCGATTGCCTCCTGAAGTTCTCCAATGTCGGTATTATCGCTTCAATCATTCTTTGAGGTTCTTCAGTTATAATCATTGCATCATCTGCAAACAAATTCAACTTAACTTCTTCCCTTCCTATCCTAAATCCTTTCCATTGCACATTATCTCTAATATTATTTGCCAATACTTCTATTGCCAAACCAAATAACCCAGGAGAGAGTGGACATCCCTGCTTAGTTCCATTTTTTATACCTAATCTTTCTGTTTTTTCTCCATTCACCCTTACATATGCTATACATTCCTTATATACTTCCTGCAACATATCACAGAATCTTGGACCCATATTTAATTCTCTACATAACCTAAATAGGTATTTATGAGAAACTTTGTCAAAGGCTTTATATACATCAAGTTTCAAAATACAAGCCTTCCTCCTCTCCCTTCTAGCTGTCTCAACCACATTTATCACCGTTTTTATTGGATCTCCAATTTTCCTCCCCTTCACAAATCCGTATTGATCCTCTCCAATTATTTTGGGTAAGATTTCCCTTAACCTATTTGCTAATATTTTAGCAAATATTTTATAATCTTGGTTACACAAACTTATAGGACGATATGATCCTGGTAGTTCCAAATCTCTCTGTGGTTTTGGAATTACCACGATCTCCACTTCTTTCCATGTTTTAGGTATATCTTTTTCTATATATACCCTATTAAATAATTTTTCCAAATGTGGCAATAGAATTGCCTTATATATCTTATAATATTCCCCTGTAAAGCCATCTGGCCCCGGGGACCTCGCATTTTTAAGATCATTAATAACCCCTTCAATTTCCTCCCTAGTAATTCTTGCATTTAATAAATTTTTATCCTCCTCACTCAATTTATTTTTTATATTCAAAGCTAATTCCTCTACTCCACTATCACTATATAATTCTTCATAAAATTCTTTCATTATTTTCTTTTTCTTTTCCTTTTCTTTACATAAAAGATTATTTTTATCTCTCAATGCTTCTATCCATCTTTTTTCCTTCTTCCTTTTCAAATATCTTGTTAGCCTTTTCATTGAATTTATATTCCAACCTTGTCTCTCACTTTTAATATATAAATATTTATTCCACATTCTCTGTTCTTCCCACGCTTCCAATTCTTTTTTCTTTTGATTATATTCTCTTAATTGTCTTACCCCTTTCGTTCTATTATATTCTCCTTGTTTCCTTTGTAAATCTTGCAACAATATTTCTCTCTGTCTATTCCATTCCCTTTTTTGGGAAATTTCTAAACTAATAAGTTTCCCTCTAATATATGCTTTTTTTGCCTCCCACACATATGAATTATAATTTTGCCCATTATCATTAAATCTAAAATATTCCTGTATTTCTCTTCCAAGTTGTATTCTTTCTTGTTCTCCCTTACATACCATTGGATTAAATCTCCATTGTTTTTGCTTAGTTTCATTACTAAGTCTTATCTTAACCTTCAAGGGAGCATGATCAGAGATCCATATAGGCAATGTTTGTGCTTCTGTGACTCTTAATGTATTTGTAACCTTTTCCAATATGTAATCAATTCTACTAAATGTCCTATAACAGGGGCTATAACAAGTTAATCTTTTAGTTGGGTCTTCATATCCATGTAAATCCCTATACCCCGTTTTTCCCAAATTGTATTTTCTCCTATCATTCTGTCCTCTATCCACCAACTCAATATTAAAATCTCCTGCTACAATAGTTTGTCCCTGTGCAAATCCCTCCAATTGTCTTAAAAAGCCTTTCAGAAAGTTTCTTTGATTTGTGTTTGGTCCATAATAACTAGCTAAAGTAACTCTTTCATCGTTTAATATTCCTTTGATCATAATCCATCTACCTTGACTATCCCTCCTTTGTTCAGAACATTTAAATTGTATAGAATCTCTAAGCATTATTGCGACTCCTCGGGAGTTATTCGCTCCCTTCGATTCGTAAATCTTATTCCAACAACCAGGAATGGAGGTTTTCCCCTCCTTCTTTGTATGTGTCTCCTGTAAAAACAATATTCCCACCTTATGTTGTTTAGTTAATTGCCCCACCCGGTACCTTTTCCCTGGATTTGAGAGTCCATTAACATTTAAAGACAGAAGATTAATATCAGTCATTATCAATATTTCCCAAGCTTCCCTTTCCCCATGTCCTCCTTAGCCATATTCTCTTATTTTTCCCCCCATCCCCCCTTCCCCCCCCCTCTTCCCCTCCCTCAGCCCTGGCCCTTCCCAAATCTCCCACAGGGGCTGGACTCCGAAGATAGACTCAACAAGTCCTAGCCAGGGCATAATTGTGGAATGTGCGCTGCCCTCCTCCCTTCCATGAAAGCGAAAGTTAATTCTCTTTTGTTCAACTCCATTTTGACTTCTTGTAGAAAAATCACCCGATCTCAATTCTTCTCTTTCTTCAGTTTTTGTTGTTTTTTTTGTTTTTGAACTCTAACACGTTTTGCCAAGTCAGTTAATTGATCCACACTAAGGTCTTCCAAACTGTCTCTGCCAGACGAAACGGAGCTAAGTTGACTTGTTTGGCTGTCTGGGCGGGGGAGATCTCCCCCTCCTTCCGCTCCTTCCACTTCTGCTCCTTCGCCGCTTTGTTGCGTAGCATTTTTAACATCTTGTTCCGAATATCCCAAATCCAATAACATCTTCTGGAGCTCTTGGCAATCTCTTTCGGTTTTTACTACCCTAAATAATTTTGTATCATCAGCAAACTTTGCTATTTTACTATGTACCCCTTCTTCTAGATCATTGATGAATAAATTAAAAAGCATTGGTCCCAACACTGAACCTTGAGGGACCCCACTTTTTACCTCTTTCCACCCTGAGAATTGGCCATTTATTGCTACTCTCTGCTTTCTGCCCTTAAGCCAGTCACAAATCCAGGACAGAACCTGTCCTTTTATTCCATGACTGATGAGTTTACTAAGTAGCCTTTGATGTGGAACTTTGTCTATTTGGACTTCCAGAAGGCTTTTGACAATGTCTACTGGTTCGCCTATATCCGTGTGTTTATTGACACTCTCAAAGAATTCCAACAAGTTTGTGAGGCATGATTTACCTTTGCAGAAGCCATGCTGGCTTCTGTTCACCAATGCTTGCTTTTTTATCTGTAGCCCATTAATACTGGCTAACATCCAACAATCCCATTTATATATTGGAGAAAAAGAACATAGGGCTGTGCAGCTCTTTCCCCCTCCATTTTCCCTCTTCACTCACTGGGTGCTTTATAAACATGCTCAAGTTTAAGCGGCTGTGATATCAAGCTTTCAGAGGCACGTGCATTTTTAGGATAGAGGACAGTCATATAACACTGTCCCCTCCCTGTACAGCAATCTGATGCTCACACTTATAAATGTTTTTTTTTTTACCTGTATGATCTGGGTAAATGCTCATAATAAAATCTTATTGTATAAAAATGTTGCTGCTGAACTCTTTACTGCCTTAGTGACAGCTGCTTGAAAAAGCTGGTAGACATTCACAAGGGATGTGCCTTCTTTGAAAAAGGAGAGAGAAGTATAGGTCTAGGCAGATGATTGGATCACAGACACTATGATACTGGCCAGTGAGTATATCAAAGCAAAGAGATTCTCTCCCCTCAAGTCACCACTTTCCCATCTCCATGCATCTGCACATGGTGAGGGGGTGACCCTCTCCACTGGAACAGCCTTGGAATAGTTTAAGCTAGATTATAGGTAAGCCACTTTGGTGGAGGGTTGCGGCAGTTTGGGGTCTAGTAAGTGTAAAATGCCCCAAAGACTGGCTTCAAGCCTGTTGACCATCTGTGTGGTTTAAATTGGCAACTGCAGAGAAGTGATTTGCTTTTGACTTGCTTCCTAGTCTATCCTGCATCCCTCTCAGTTCCTGATGATCTCCCATGCAAGTACAGCCAGGTTTGATTTAATTCAGTTTTTAAGGTCAGCCAAGGTCACCTAACTGCTGCCTATTTGCTGAAGCATAGTCTAAATGACATAGCAACAGAAGGCCCTTTCTGCACTGTACATCCAGATCTGGATTCATCGGATCTATTGGTGGTGCTAATGTGGTTCAAGTCTCCCTGAGGCTGTGAACCTCACCCACCATGACTTGGAGTGAAAGTCCATAGCCTTGGGGCTTGGGGGAAGACTTTCGGGGTAGAAAAGCCAACTCTTCTTCTTTCAGTGGTGCACACCATTAGATAACAGTTCCCTGGTGCTTCTGGATTATGAATTAAGGGTCTCTCAATCCATTTTGTGCAGACGAAGCCAAACTAATAGAAGTGGGGCCTTCTTGAGCCACATTAACACACAGATCAGGAGGCCCAGGATCTGGACCAGAGGCCCTTTGATCCATATCAAGAGGCTACTGCATAAAGGGCCTGAAAGGACAAAAAACAACATACCTTAGAGTTACAGTGAAAATTTGGTAGATCTAATCAGCTTGAAATCAGCTTGTGCTTCAGCTGTGGTAGCTGTTCATAGTTACTTATTTTTAAGTATTGTGTATAGAATAAATTACTTCTCTGCTTTTAAATATGGAATGCTGAGGCCAGTTAACAAGAAAGAATGTGATGCCCTATAACTTCAAAAGATAGAAAAGAAATATGTAACAAGAAGGCCAGCCAGAGTATGAATGTGCTCCATTTAAGAAGGGGAGAGAGAGACTGGGGGCCATCTGTAAAACTTCTACTCACTGTCACATTCTCTTATGTCATTTAGGTGAGCTAATGCTTTAGTTAAGTGCAATTTTGAAGCCTGAAAGTGAAAAATCAGTCAGAAATATGCTCTCAGCCTTTTAGCTTAATTCTTCCTCCAGCGCCTTGCTCATCAGAAAGTGCCCTGCATGTGCACATTCTACTCAGATGCATTTGCCTTTCATTGAGCAATCAACAAAGCCATTTCAAACAGACGAAAAATATTAAAATTCTCGATACCCTTTTCTGCACATTTTATTCAGCCTGTCAACAGAGTTATGATTATTGTTCGCGCCTTCAGCTGTTTTTTTAAGAGGGAGGGAATGCTCCTCCTCCTCCGCTTTTCCTTCTGGGCATTTCATATTCTATAGAAAGTGGACCCTGCCTGGCCTGATTGGTTCTTAATAGGGATGCTCCCGAATATCCGTAACATTTGAAATTCATACATATTTGGCTGAATGCAAACATTCGTGTTTGAATTGAATGTAGGCACATTCAAAGATTGACATTCAAATTCAAATTGAATGTTTTGATACATTCATATGAAGCTTCGTATGGAATTCTTATGGGATATGTATGGGATTCGTATGCGTTTGAATGGGATTCGTATGGGATTGAACATTCATATCAAATTCGAATCCCACTACATTCAAAGGGATCTATTCGAACGGATGTGAATTTTCTTGCATATGATTCATTACAAATCAAATACAAAGAAAAAAAAATCATGTGCATCCCTAGTTCTTAATCATGGCAGTGGCCAGTGTGCAGAGAAGGGTCTAGACACTGATGTGCTGCTTTTTATTGATGTTGCCAATTGGATTTTCTTCAACAAGTCATCAAAGCCCAGTTGACAGTAATTTTCAGACATGAAATAAGAATGGCAAATCACCACATAGACCCTCCCCGTGTCCTGTGGCTGCTATTGCACAATACCTGCATGCCATATAGTATTTACAATTTTCAACATTATTGGCCGTTTCAATTTTTTTAAAAAAAAGCAAATATACTTCGTTTCTTGTATTTTTTGTCAGAGAGTTCCCCACCCCCGGTCAATTTTAAAAACCTTTTTTTGAGCATCTCCTTCTGGGTTCTAAGAACTTGAACCTTGTTCATAGCAAAAGAGGCCAAAGAGTGGGAAGAGCTAGTCTAAAGATGGAGAGCAGATGTTTTGAACAGAAAATGTTCGGTCATATATTATATATTCCCCTTGTTGCTGTATATTTTAATTTAAACTGCATAATATGAGATAAGAAGGAACTGGTCAACCATCTGGGTCAAACAATAGACTGCACTTGACCCTTTTAAAATATGACATTAGATTTGTTCTTTCAAGGATATTTTCTAAAACTGCCACAAAGTGTACATGTGATCAGACACAGGAAAAATACAAAAAAAAAAAGCATCTCTGAAATGGCTTAGAGAAGGCTTTGAGGTGGGATTGTTCACACACCACTCTGTCCTCCATCTTCTGAATATTCTGTGCTGGAAAAGGTGGATTATAGAAGGCTTGGGAACACAAGGGCCACACACTACTATCTCTGAGGCATCTCTGAGGTGCCTCTTTTGTTTTGTCTGAATACAGCTTCAGTCCTGAGACCTGTGACTATTTCTAGTATCCCTCCTACTTCAGGTGAAATCTATACGTCTATATTTATCTACAGCTGCTCTTGGGCTGGAGTGCTTTGCCCAATGAGCACTTGGAAACTGGAGAATGAAAGTTCCTGGAATTGACGTTTCTGCCCAGGAGCTTTATGCAAAATACTGGAAGTGGGCCAGAAATGGACCATTTTCAGTCCTTCACGTAGTGGTGCCTGAACTTCAGCCCAGACCATTGGCTAGTCCTGCCAGCAGCATCCTTCTGCATGGCAGTGGTCAAAGCATACAGTACCTGGCCATACCTGGCTGGCAGAGAAGTTTTTCCCATTCTGCAAATAGAGTGCTCTCGGGATCAGATTTTTCCCATGGGAATGAGTTAACATAGGTTGAAGCATCCAACAAACCTAGATTGCAAGAACTGTGCTATGAACCTCTGAGGTTACCAGCAGTGTTTTGCAGATCATTTCTGTATGGAGGAAAAAAGAAGAATGAGTCTGTTCACACTCACCTGCTAGCGAGAAGCTAGTTTTTTTCTGGAGAACAGCATCCTCATCCACTTCCGGGAGTGCTGAGAGTGGATGTGGTGGCACAACTGAGGCTTCCAGAGTCCCACGCTACATCCAGATTGCCTGGATGTTGCCATAGTGATCTAGTCTTCCTTGCCCTGGCCATCCACACATCAAGCGCTGCTGGCCCAGTCAGGGGTTTATGGAGCACTTGAAGAGCGGATGGTCTCTGCCATGCTGAGTCTTTACCTGACTGCTTGTTGGAAGCATCCCTTACAGAGCCATGTGGTGATAGACTGTGAATCAAACCGTTCAATGGGATCAAATCAAGGTTTCAGACTAGATTCTCATGCCCCTGTTGTCCTGATTGGCCGACCAACACTAGAGCAGTGGAAGATATTGCAATTATTAGTAGAGCTTACTTTTTCTTCCTTTCATAACAATGGAATCTCATATATCTGTGCCTTTCCTTGCACTTCTTCTTTCCCTTTCCTGGGTAGGGTAATGTGTTCTGGGCCTTAAATTCTTCATAACATATTTTGCTTTTCTTTATAGGTGCTAAGCCTGCTCCTGGGATATGTTTTGAAAAAGTGAATTCTGCAGGTGATCCATATGGAAACTGTGGCAAGGATTCAAAAAGTTCTTTTGCCAAGTGTGAAATCAGGTATACCTTCTTCTTTTGCAACTCAAAAAAGAAAAATGGCTAAAGCAGGGGAGTAGCAGATGCGAATGTTATTAACTAATTTAAATTGTTATCCCCCTTTAGAGATGCTAAATGTGGAAAAATTCAGTGTCAAGGGGGAGCAAATCGACCTGTAATCGGCACCAACGCTGTCTCAATAGAAACAAACATCGCCTTACAAGAAGGAGGCAAAATCCTGTGCCGTGGAACACATGTTTACTTGGGAGATGACATGCCTGATCCTGGTCTTGTCCTGGCTGGGACAAAGTGTGGAGATGGAAAAGTAAGCTTCAAAGACTCATCCCCTAAAACATAACATATTTTCAGCCTTCCTTTCCTGCATTTTGAATCAAGGGTTTGGCAGGTCAGGTGCCATCTAAACTAGGTAAAAGATCTGTTCATTCTGGAGCATGGCACACAAAAAGTGAACACTTAGGTTGGTTCTTCTGAAAACAGAAGAAAGAAGAGTTGGCTTTGCTACCCTGTTTTTCTCACCCATTTAAGGGGACTCAAAGCAGTTGGCAAAGCTTTCTATTCTTCTTCCCACAACAGAACACCCTGTGGGGTAGGTGGGGCTGTGAGAGCTCAGAAAGAGAGCTGTGACTAACCCAAGGTCATCCAGCTGGCTTCATGAAGGAGTGCAGAATCAGACCTTGTGATTCTGAGATATGACTCCGGCACTCTAATCCCAAGACCAAACTAGTTCACAGTGGATTGGGTAGATATGAATCTATGCCCAGCTCCTATTTCTGGATGCATTTCTTGGGAGCCTTAAAGGGGATTTTTCTCCTGCTCCATCTCAAACAGTTTTCCTCCATCCATTCTCTTTTCTATTCTCTTTTAGAAATGGGGAATACATTTCTAAAATTTGTGATTCAGAGCCAAGCCTGCATTGCCTTTTTTCAGCCACTCCACGTCCTTATTAAGGCAACAGAAGCTTGCAGCATTTACAAACACATTAGATGAGAGAGAAAACCCTTCTGGCAGCAGGAGACGTGTATGAGAAAGGGGAGGCGGCGGAAGAGATAGAAAACACAGCATTGCCTGGCATTGGTTTTGTTTGTTTTTGGAAGCGAATGTGCCTTCATTCCCCCATTTATCTGCTGCATCTGCCAAGTTTAAGGGGAGGCATGAGAGAAAGCCGTTCTCAGTTACAGTCTAAGAACTGGGAAATTATAATTACTGCAGATTATTCTCTCCAAATTTGCATGGTTGATGAGGCAACTTCAGACTCAGAGCACTCTTTCTAAGTTGAATTTATATAAGATTTTGGGTCTGAGTGTAATTATAGTTTCATTTTTTAAAAAATGTGGACAAAAAAAGGACTCAGTGTAAATGGGGAGTTAAAATGAAAATGCTTAAGTCAGCAATTGTTGTGTTTTTAGTATACTCTGGGGCTTATTGAGAAGGCAGGGAATCAATTTATTGTTCATTCAGAAGATTTATTATTTTTATGTGAAAATGTTGAAACAAAAAAATATATCTATTCCTTAGCTTTTTTTGTTCTGTAGCCAGAGAATTGACAAAACTGCACATTCTGGAGAAAATTATATGAAGGAAGAATATATGAGTAAACAAAAGCCTTCTTTGAGGAATGCACCCAGTCAGTAATGCAGGCGTCTGTCATTTGCAAGGCTTAGGTTCTGCAAAAACCTCATGGTTTCAAAAACAAAACAAAACAAAAGCCTGGTTGGTGCTCCCTCACCTGGCAAACAAAAACAAAATGGAAACTTGCTACTTCCAAACCACAAATATTCAGTTTTTACAATGTCCTGTCACAAATGCATGAAATTTGCAAGGAAAAAAACCTACCCACAAATAGCAAGCATCTACTATACAATAAATACATTTAGAGGTGCCTAGAAAGTACCATATTTTGCTGTCTTCTTCTTATCTTAGCTCGTGTCAGACAATGGTAATACAAACAGTGGCACTTTTAGGCCCCAGACTTATCTCTTGCTTCAGAATGAATTCCAGAGGTGATTGCATGAGTTCTAGGCTAAGAAGAGAACAGTTTTGAACAGATTTGAACCACACAACAATAAGGCAAAATTAGGCTGGTTAAATCTGGCTGCCTTCACAGGGGAAGAGCGGTGCTAGTAGCCACTGGCTGCCATTTGTTCCTTTTGCTTAAACGGGTATAGAGCTTTAGGAGTCGCTTTTGCTCACTAATTTTTCACACCAACTGTTTCAGTAAAAGGTCTGAGTACAGGCTCACACTGATCACCTTCTTACAGACCTCTGAAAGTTTGGAGTACATGCAGCGCTATAAATTATTGGCTCTCTCTACAAGGGGAAAACTTGAGGCAATGTCCATCCTTGGGAAACATCTGAAACATAGGCACACCCAAAAATTATGGTGTTGGAGGAAGCAAAGTGCTTTGGATGCTGGAAAAAGCAGTCTGCAAAAAGCATGAGTTCATTTGAAAATACTACACATTTGACATGCAAAATCACATTTTGGTGTGATTTCACTGCAGTTGAATCTGATTTAATGGATGGTAAAATTTGTATATAGCTACCTCCTTAATTCATTTTTAACTATTGCTAAAGGTGAACTGTTTTTCATGGCAATGTGTATTACAGCATCATTCAAATGTTTCCCTATTGTTTCTGAAGGAAGTTTGAACACGGAGGGAACCCAGTTCCTGGAATCATCATCATTAGAGCAATACTCTATCATTTTACTCCTACTAGCAGTTCTTTATTGGTAGCAGAGGCTTCCCCAAAGGAGCATTTTGGGAGTATGGATGGCTGAAGACCCCTTGCCAGTCCTTCTCTAAATAGTCAATTTCTGCCAACATTTGGATTTCATTCTTATAATCCTTACTTCACATTGTAGCAAATGTACCGTGTTTGGGGGATTTCCTTCTCATTCATCTCAGTGAGGCCTTATTATGATCTGTTGCATTTATTTCCAGTAGAAACACCTGGTGCTAATTCTTTGCATCTGAGTATGAATTCATCAAATCTTAAATTCAGACCTTGGGTGGAGCATTGCATCTCATTCTCGGAATTTTCAAAGTAATATTGAGAATAACATATCTTAGTGAACATCCCATTAATGGACATCTCTCTGGACACATTTCATTTCAGACTGAGAAGCCCATAGCCAGCTCACACACATAAATGGGATTAAAAACTTAGCTACACACAAGTAACACTGCACACTGAAAAAAGATTCCAGAGCAGGTAGATCTTAAACAAAGTTGGGTGAGGTTAGATGTATTCCTATTCTTCTTTTGCAGAGACAGGACATAGGTGTTTGAGAAGGGTGAAAAGACACAATTTTTCTCACTGAAGCACCCAATCCCCTAGGTTTGCACTGGAGCACAAAACGACAAAAAGCAATTCTGTCTTTGTGCTTGAGTGCAAAAATGTAAATGATCCAAATACTGGAAGGTTGAGAACTTGTGTGGGCCAGTCCCATAGGTGGGGAAGAGTTTTCCAAAAGAATGCAGTGGGCTTGGGGTTACTGCCTGCACATTGGGCAAGCAATATCTGTTTGCTATGCAGATGCACATGCAGAATGAGAGTGCTTTATCTTCTTGCTGTGTGTTTCATCCAGATGTGGAATACAAGTGGAATTCATCATAAATACTAAATCTAAATTAATTTTTGTAAATCTGAACCCTGTTTAAGAGATTGAAGGGGAGAGATTTGTGTTTTTTTTTAATGAACATTAATTCCAATATTGCTTTATTTCCCAGAGTTCATATTTTGTGATATGACTCCGGAGAACACATTGGCCTGATAAATAATAACCACAATATTTAGTGGCTTTTCACTGATACTTCTATCTACTTGTTCATTATTCTTATATGTTGGCATGCTGCAATAACAAATGAACCTGCCACAGTGAAAAGTCATCTCTGAAATAAAGCAAAGCTTTTCTCATCTAGAAGAATATGAAATATTATTGTTTATGTATTTCTGCTGTTCATTTTTTGCTAAAATTTTATGCATTGTGGTAATCCAGTAAAATAAAATGATTAGAGACCTAGGTAAGATCCTCCTGAGAATGTGAAAAGGGCTGAGATACTTAAAGAGAGTTCTGTCGAACTGGCAGAAAGCAAAACAAGAGTAGACTTTGGGGTATATTTTGTCAGAGTTTCTGAACTTATTATTGCTTTTGAGGTTTCTGGAGTTCCCACATCACTTAGACATGCCGCCAGCAAACTTTAAACATACTGTGATTATGGATTCTGTTATATACTTCATGTTGCTTTTAGATCCTTGCTCCCTTTAAATTATGAGAATTGCACAGGGCCAAAGCCATAGTCATTTTGATTCACCAGCTCCCTCAAAAAATGCTTGGGGTTCAAGTGCAGTATTTAAAACCACAGATGCTATGAAGTCAAGGATAGAAAATCACGGTGATTATGGAGATTGGATTCAGCTGGATGGACCAATAAATGGACTAGATGTGAAGCAACTACTACAAATATATTCTACATTTTGCATTTCAATTTGTATGTTTGTATTTATTTCCCACTAAAATAGGAAGTTATCTTAAGGCAAGTTACACAATAAAATAACTTTGATATTTTATTTTATGTTAAATCATAGCTCCATAGGAAGACCAAAAATATGTTAAGTCAGTTATGCACAATCAAGGTTAGACTGTGACTGCATGTAGCATTGGAGCTGACCCTCACGTCTGGATGGTCAAACAGTTGTGGTCCTGTCACAGCTATTTCCCACCCCAAAGCACCAGATTCTGCCCCGAAGTGGTGGACCGGTCAACCTTATGGGAGAGCAGAATTTCCCACTCTGAAATCTGATCTATGTACCTGAAGGCAGCCTTTTGATGGGTCACCTTGAACAGCCAAATTTTTGGCCAGATGACACAGCCCAAGGCCACAAAAAGCATCACGGCCACTTCCCACATTGCTGACCTGAGCAGTGTCAGTTTCACAGGCCTTAGGGAGGCCAAGGATCACCAGGGTCAACTCCTCCGCAAAGGTGGCTTTCTCCTGCCCTTTATCTGAAGGCAGCCTTAGTTCTGTTGAAATGAATGTAGCAACATCTCCTTAGTCTCAGGGCTTACAGAATGGCCATGTGTTCTATTTTACATAAGATAGGCTTCTATTTCAAGGGTGTCAGATTCTTTCTTATGAATGAAGGTGTGTGTGTTGCCTTGCTACACACATGTAACTGGACTAAAGGATGAACAAGATGCTGTTTATCTTCAAAGTATATCTACTGCTTTGACTGCACTTCTATTTTATAAGAAGATAAAAAGATACGTATTTTAAAGTATTATGTATTAAGGTTGTTTTACTATGCTTTATATTTAAGCTTTTTAGTTTTTGTTGTTTGCATTTTTGTACCACCCTTTGGTGGAAAGGGCGCTAGAAACAATCATCATCATTATCATCATTATAAGAACCCCTGCTAGATCAGACCACAGCCCATCTAGTCCAGCATCCTGTCTCACACAGTGGCCCACCAATTATTTATAAGCATCTCAAGCAGAAGGGCAAAACCTTTGCCTGCTCTTGAATCCCATCAAATGGCCTTTAATGGCATCCTGCCTGTCTCCTTAGTAGGCATTGATACACCTGTCATCCATGCATTAATCTAACCTTTTCTTAAAGCTACCTGACTCTCCTGCCCATCAGCATTCCCTGGTTCTAGTGTTGTGTGATAGAGGATTTTTTGTTCTCTATCCACCTTTTCTATAGCAGTACCAAGTTGGATAATTAAGATACAGTATACTGCAGGGGAGACAGGGCAAGTCAGAGACTGGGTAGTAGTTTGGGCAGGTAAAGGCAAGATAGCTCAGCACTGATCTCCCTCCCTCCCCAGGAACTGTTGATACTTTAAATGGCTCTTCTCATTAAAAGTTAATCAAATCCAGCTCAGGTCTCAGGGCAGGTCACAACAACGACAACAATAATAATGCATTACTATTAAAACATCTTTTAAAACATAATCCTCCCTGCCTCCTAACCCCCCCCCCCGAAGGACTCGTCCCTGGAGGAAACCCAGGATACCTGATGAACTTCTAGAGAGAAGTTATTCCATAGTCTGGGGGCCACCACAGAAAATACCCTGCTATGTGTCCCTGCAAATATAAAAGTGAAGACAAATTCCAACTCTTCTCACACATACACAAACAGCAATCTGTATCAAGCATATCTGGTGCTTTCCAGTTGGGCCCTCAATTAGATGTGCTTCTCTGTGAGTAGGTGTTTTGCTGAAAAGCAAGGCTTTGAATTTGTGCATAAACATTCAGCCCAAGTGCATCTTCCTCCCTCCTTTGTGTTACTCCTGCCATTGCTCATCCTCTCCAATACCCCTAGTGCTTTTTACTGGGGACACAAAATCACTCCAAATCACTGTAGAATTGCTGGGGAAGCAGAAGAGACATCGATGTGCATGTGTGAATTTAAGACATTTAAAAAGTGTTACAGTACAGGATTGTCCCCTGGCAAAATCTGACCAAGGCAACAGTTAGAAATTTATTCTGCAATTCACTTTAGGGTCCCAAACTATCAGTTTTTTAAACGAGGCCTGAAGCTTTAGAAACCTTTGTATTGAGAACATCGCTTCAAACTGAGGTTTATTTCAGCCTTGCCACTCACTGCATTGTCCATCACGTGTTTTAACAAAGCAAGACTGTGGCAAAACCAATGTACTTTGTGTAGGATTTGATTGATCCCAACATCAGGAAATGCAGAACAGAAATGTGACTGATGAAATAGAGGTAGCCCATTTAAAAAAGACTTGGAGACACTGGCTTAAGTTGCAAAGATAAATTTATCAGTAAATTACAAAGCAAGACAGGAAAATCTGTATCCTATCTCTTCTAGCTACATGCTGCATCAAGGGAGGGATGGAGGGAGGAACATTGACTTACTTGATCACTTAAAAGCCACAATTCATTTGAATAAGAACAAAATCTATGTGCCACTGAATTCAGAGTGCCATATTTCTGAACCATACTCTAATTATACCACATTTCCTCCGTATGTGCATGTTGATGCTGATTTGCTCTCAGTTCCTTCCCACTTTTCTCTTTCCCTTGGGGGTATCTGCCGTGATTAAACATCTTTGTTGTTTTCTGTTTCACATCCCCCTTCCCAGCAGCCCCCTCATCTGCTGTTTATGATTCTGAATGACTTTTAGCTCTGCTGAAATAAGCCCAAAGTTTAAAAGAGAGCAGATGTTATACGCTAGACCTTTGATTGTTGACCTGGCACTGAATACTCATTCTAGCTGCATATAATCTCTTCTCAACTTGGATGGTTTATCAGCCACCCTGTAAATGGGTCATTTCAGTTTGCATTGTGCTTTGCTTTTACAGTGATGTCAATCTTGCTGTGTCTCAGCTTTTCAGCTACAGGGGAACGGTGAAGTTAACTCTCTGTAATGACTGCATAAAGTTTCAAATGAATGCATTCGATTACATGCCACTCCTTGTTTGTTCATTTCTCAGAAGATAAATAGAAGAAAAATATATACATTAGACCGGTGCTGGTTCAGTGTTTCAAAAATAAGCCGATTCTGCCTGGAGTGCAGAGCAGTGTGGTTGTGATCCCACATGGAGGGGAAACTAGTGACTTATCTGTCAATGGCCGTGTCTTCACGGCAACCTTATCTCGGATTCAAAACGTTTTCAATCCTGGGAGTCTGCACGGCAGTTTGGCTTAACAAACTTTCTCCGTGTTAAACCACCCCAAAGCATGGTAAATCTCAATCCTGATTTCAACAGGTCTCACTCCGGATCGTGTGCTTCAAATGTTTTACATTTTTTACTGTGGGGACCGTACCGTGTTAAGAGATGAGAATCCATGTTTAGGGTTTCCCTCCCCCAATAGCTTGCTTCCAAAGATAGTGATTTCATTGAAAAAATCCACCTTCAAAACTGCCACTATAAAAATCCAGTCCTTAAAGCTACACTGTAGCGATCTAGCCACTTCACACCTTAATAACAATGTTGCAGTTTTGCGCAATTCTAGCTCTTTGAAAGTTCTGAACTTTAAAAAAGGGAAAGGAAAGCCCTGGAGGTTCTGTTTTAAAGGCTGTGGCTGTGAAGGGGCTTTGAGTTGCTGCTGCTGCTGCTGCTGTGTGCCCTGGGAAATGGGGAGAGGAGGGGAAAGAATCGCTGGCTGCCGGTGCTAGTTTTTCATCCATCCAGGCAAGCGGCAGCCACCCAGCTAGGCTCCGTGAAGGGGTCTGTTATGGGTGGCACGTCCATGCCCGGAGGAAGAGGGCAGGGCAGCCCTGAAAAGTGGCTTTTAAAAAGTAGCCACTTGAGTCCCCCCCCCTTGAGTCACGTACGCCACATACAATCCTCAGAATCCAGATTGAACAGGATTAAGTTAAAAGTAATGGGAACAGGCAAATTCGCGTTTGCATCTGGTTCTATTATTTCGATTTAGGGAAAGTGAAATAAGCTTGCTGTGGGGTTTTGCCCAATGAGCTATAAAGCATTTATAGCCATCTGGATGTCTCTGTCCAGTGATAGGATCCTCCAGGAAAAAAAGAACGCAAGAAGTGCCCCACTGGATCAGACCCCTGGCCCATCTAGTCCAACAGGCTGTTCTTGCAGTGATTGACCAGCTATTCTAGGAAGCCTACCAGCACAACAGCGGGCCCTGCTGAGTCTCCCAGCAGCTGGCCTTTGGAGGCAGACCATCTCCTTCTACTACTGTAGCTGAACTGGTTCGGGTTCAAACCAGTTTGAATCAGACAGTGGGGTGTTGTGTTTTAAAGGTTCAAGTTTGAACTGAATACCCTGTCTGTTCAAAAACAGTGTTCAAATTTAAGAAAGGGAATGTTCAAATTGACCTTCAAACACAGCTTGCTTGATCCGAGTTTGAATAGACCTGAATACTATGGCTCTTCAAAGAAAAAAGTTTAAATTTGAACTGAAGAGATGATAAAAATAGATTAAATTTTGAATGGGAAAGGCAAAAGTGGGAAATACAATTACAGATAGCCAAAAAAGTAACAATTGGTGTGATATACAAACTATTGCTGCAGATAGATATGGAACATGAATGTATGATTACATGGGCAAGAAATGTTGGGTATGGTATTCAAATGGGACAGTGGGAGATATTTCCATTTCCATTCCATATTGTGGATAAAAGATATGAAATTTACCACGTGTATAGCATTAAAGGAAAATATATACAAGGTGATATATAGATGGTAGTTAACGCCACATAACTTAGCAAAGATATATCAAGGCATGTCAAATAAGTGTTGGAAATGTAAAACAAGTCAAGGAACATTTTACCACATGTGGTGAACTTGTAAAAAAAAAACCCAAAAAAAACCCTACTGGATAAAGATACATTTGGTAGTAAGAAATAATTTAAAAATAAATGTACCATTCAGACCAGAAATGTTTCTGTTAGGAATAATAGATGAAAATCTAGAGAATGTGAATCCTTTGATTCTCTATGTGGTAACAGTAGCAAGAATATTATATGCACAAAAATGGAAAGAAGATGGAATTTCTTCTGTGGAGAGCTGGCTAATTAAACTGACTGAATTAGCAGAGATGGACAAATTAACAAACTTAATAAAGAATAGGACAATAGATAAGTACTTAATTGATAAAGGGTCTCCAGTCTTTTATCTACAAGAAGCAGGAATAATAACTGCTGGATTTGACTGACTTTTAGTATCTCCACTTTAGTGCTCCTCATCAATAGTTTTTTTCCTTCTTTTGGCTGTCTTTTTGAATATAGACAGCCAAAAGAAGGGAAAACTATTGATGAGGAGCACTAAAGTGGAGATACTAAAAGAAGACTCAGAAGAACAGAGGAAATGATTTATAGTTAACAACCAAATGATGTAATAGAAATATATGTGAGATTCTATATTGGGAGTTAGAAGTTTTAAGGTTATGTTATAAAATAATAAAAACGAAATTTAAAAAAAGGTTCCTTTTACATAGTGGTGAGGCAAGCACTCCACCTGCTTTCATGAACACAGGTAGAGTAATATATGAGGTAGTGACACATAAGTGTTACTTACGTCAATTTTTTGCTCTAATTGAGACTGTTCCCCAACAGTGGGCAGTAACCAACATGATAAAAAAATTGTTGAAATTGATGTTGGTTAATTTTAATAAGTTATTGTTCTTGGACTTGTAATGCCTTTGTCAATAATAATAATAATAATAATAATAATAATAATAATAATAATAATAATAATAATAATAATAATAATAATAATAATAATAATAATAATATATTGGAGTATCTTTACAAAGTTGAACAAAATATGTTGTCATCTCTGTGTTGTTACAGGCCCTCTGCTTCTCCAATGTGGTAAAAAGTCTATTAGTGTATATTTAATTTCTTTTTGGATGAGAGAGAACTAGAAGGCTTACAGTGGTTTTCTATTATACTTCCAAATGTATAGATAGAATGTGAGTGAATGAAATATCTGCTAGCATTAAGAAGATATTACAAAGTTGAATGGTCTGTGGAATCTTAATGTGTTTCTTACACAGGGCAGGCAACAGGGCAGGGGCCAGGAACCTCCCTTCCACTTGATGGGCGGGTTTAAGGGAGGTCTCACCCTCTGTTGGTATGGTATGCCTTCATTGGATAGAGTGCAGATTGAACTACCCACTGGTTTAGTGCCTCAGAAGACAGAAGTAGCTCTTAACACAAGCCTATATGGTGTTAAGATGCTGCAGTATTTAGTGGCACTTTTGCTACTGAATGTATCTGCAATAAGCTATTATAGATGTAACACAGAAAGAAAGGGGAAAGCACAATAATTTTTGGTGTGCATAGAACGCGAAAGCATTGTCTAGCAATAGTAATATTGAGTTTATTTTCCCTTTCTCATTGTTTAGATCTGCCTGAATCGCCGTTGTCAAAATACTAGCATATTTGGTGTTCATGAATGTGTAACAAAGTGTCATGGACGTGGAGTAAGTAATATAGATTTTTTTTTACGGTTAGTCAATAGTTGGCTGAGCAATAAATCATTTATTGGTCACAGCATTTGAAATGTTATTTTTTGTAATAAATCTGTCTTAGGTCTTTTTACTGATTCTTGCAAAGATATCAATTTCAGTGTCTTTATTTCTGTTAAAGGGTTTTTTCCCACTAGCACTGAGTACCCATTAGGGACCCATTAGGGACCCATTAGGCTCAGAGCAGGAAGAACCCAATTCCACTGCAGACCCATTAGAGCCACATTTGTTTCCACGTGTTCTAGGAAAATCTGGATTAAATGGGTCCTTGAAGACCTATAATCCAGATTTCCTGCAGCCCACATTAAAGGGGTCTACAATGGGGTCTTCAGGCATCAAATCTGGATTATATGGAGTGCGTTTCCACCACGATTGGGCCGTGGAATCTAGGGGCAGGCTCCAGGGTTAGGAGCCTGTGCATAATCTCCAAAGCCTGCGTATAATCTCCGAAGATGGCTCCGAAGGAAACTCCGGAGAATGGCACACACTTCGAAGATGTCCCATCAGAGCAATGCCAAATCTCCAGAGCGATTTGCCACAATCTTCTACAGGATGTTCTGCAATCTAAGCTGTGCATGGAGACGCTCCATGGCAAAACAAGCTTAAATTCAGAGTATTTTCAGCATGGAGCTGCACCCTTAGATCCAGATTAAGGGAGGTAAGTGGAAAAAACGCCTAAGAAGCATCTATGTTCCCAATGTTCTTAATTCTAAAAATTAATATTTGGTGATCCTCCTTTTCCTCTTTCCATAATTATATCAGTAATTCATGAAAAACGTCTGGTTGATGTTTTGTATAAAGCTAAGTATTTTTTGGGCTCAGGCATGAGTTAAGTTACCCTAGCTGAGATACTTGAAAAATCTCTCATTTCCTTTTCAGATTAAAAAAGGGTAGCTTACATTTACTTACAGGTATTTATACATTAGTCTTTCCTTCATGGTACCAGGATGATCTTTATTCTGAAAAAGAAAAAAGGTATTAAAATATTTTTTTAAAAAAATAGTATCAACACACTACATCAGTAAGTCAGGGTGAAATCAAACATAATATAAAAACAAATAATTAAGGTTACTTTTATTTAAAATGCTTGCGATTTTAAGCCATCTCTTGCAGTTACATGCCTCCTGTCATGCACAGTGTGGAAATGATAGACAGAAAAGAAAAAAATCTGTATCGCACAACACTACAACCAAGGGTAGTCCATGAAGCTGATGGGCGAGAGAGTTAGGACCAAGAAGGAGAAGTATTTTTTCACCATGAAAGCGTTATTTGTCTTTAGAATTTACTATCAGAAAAGGTGATAGCTTTAAGAAAGGCGGACAGGTGCATCAATGGATGCCTAAGTGTTGCCTCCAAGTTGGAGACCAGGCAGGATGCCTCTAAAGGCCATTTTCAGTGATTTGAAAACAGGGGTGATTTCGTACTTCCCTTCCCATTCACTGGACAGGAAAGAACCCCGATCACCCAACACTGAAGAGCTCTACTCACTTACAGCCCTAAGCCCTGCATGATCAGTCACTCACCTGGGACTGATCCCAGGGCTGGTCATCTTCAGAGTGCCACCATTTTGTTTATGGTGCCCTCCGCAACTGCATGTGTGTCAGCACTGTTGCTCTGATGACACTGACGCTCTGCACTAGCACAGTCATGTCTGTGGTTGTCTCAGGTGCCAGTGTGCTTGCGTGGCACCTCAGATGACCCCAGAGAATTGGAAGAGATGCAGACACTTGCCACTGGTAAGTCCCTGGGTAAAGTTAGTAAAGGTGTGGAGCATGATTTTGTGCTCCATACCTAGTGAATAATTAGGGAACTTCTGGCCAAGCAGGGGGTGCTTGGGGGCTGTAGCAGTGCGAAAAGGCTTCAGGTTTTGCCTTTGTCTTGAGATGCTTAGAAGCAATTGCTGGGCCACTGTGTGAGGCAGGATATTGGACTAGATGGGCTGTGGCCTGATCCAGCAAGGCTTCTCTTATTTTCTAAATGGAAGGGACATCTGCTGAAGATGGTTTGCCAAAGGGTCTAACGTTGATTGTAGCAAATGTTATCTACAGTATGTCTTTGCTTCAGTCACTGATAATGTAAAGCCTCTTATTGCCCAACCTACCTGCCTACTTTATGTACAATGCTTTCAGAGTTGCCCAGCATTTGCCTGTATGAGTGGCTGTAGTTCAGTAGTAGAGCAAACTGCGTGGAAAGCTGAGGGTCACCAGTTCAATTGGCAGCCTTTCCCTCAAAGGCAATGGCCACCCACTTTCGTATCTCTACCAAGACAACTGCATCCCAGTGCCCTTGTAGTCAACCATGAGTTGGCCATAACTTGGTGGTACCAAACAACAACGTCACTGCCTGAAGCTTACAAGCAAGGTGGAAACTCAACCACTTCTTTGTGGATGATTGATTTACATCTCCCTTGACAGTCTGCTCAAAGATTTTTTTATACAATCCATGACACTTTACATGTGTACGTTCTCCACTGGACTGAATAATTGTTAGTTAAGTATCATAATTCAAAGACATAAATGAGTATTTAAATGATCAATAGAAGTATTCTCCCCTAAAATGAGCTGCCTCTCCTTGCATCTTTTCACTTGACAGATACTGAGCAAGTTGGAGATCGCTGTGGCTAAAACTGCAGCTCTCAAATACAACTGTCTGCATTTCTTTCCAAATGCTTCTTTCCAAATGAAAACCTTCTGTGTCCACATATGCTGGAGTCCCACGTTTGCTTCCTGTTTCTGAGGATGATAGTTTTAGGTGATGCACAATTTGAACAGAATTTTCTATGCAGCAATGTAAGCTCAAGATACATGATTGTTGTTGTTGTTGTTGTTGTTTGCTTTCATTTCATTGAATGTGGGTGGGGCTGATTTTCATTTCGCAGTTTCCACTCATATGCATGATGCATTCACCCTTTTGTTTTTAAGGTATGCAACAATAAAAAAAATTGCCACTGTGAGGCTTATTGGTCACCTCCTTTTTGTGACAAGGCAGGATTTGGTGGCAGTGTAGACAGCGGGCCAATTAGACAATCGGGTGAGTAAAAGCCAGTGACAAAATTACTCTGAAAGCGAATCTGAATGATGCAGATTTCTCTGGACATCCAGTTACAGGGAGTTCCAGCATTCATGTCCCCCCCACGTGTTCTTTTCTGACCATCTTTGTAAAAATAAGTTCCAGATGCACGAAGGATCTTCTGCTTCTAACTTTAAGTGCAAAAAAACTAGGTCTTAACTGATTGATAAGTTTCACTTTCTTGCAGAGTAGAAAATTAGCTGTCAAAAACACCTCTCCAGCACTGGTTTTCCTCAAGCGCAAGCTTCTTGCCGCTTTCATTATGCTCTACTGCAAATCTGTGTATCCGTTATCACCTATGCTGTAATCTCCCTTTGCTTTTATGTATACCTCGTTCTGTAAAAGAGAAGAACGCTAACACAACACAGAAAAATATTAAATCAATTTTAAAGTATTATTCAAATTTCTGTTAATATGAATAGTTAAAACAAAATCGTGCAGTTTGAAACCTCTGGGTGATTCTGTCCTGGCTAATAATATTAGACCGGCAAGAATTGTCATAGCCTCCCCTTTGCAACATACTGGTACAATCTAAGGAAGGCCTGAGGCACCCCCGCTCTTTTAGACTGCACCAAGGAGACTACTACTATGTTTGCTGTTCCAGTTTACCGTCCATTGCAGAATCACCTTCTCCCTATTAACAGTCAAAAACATGTTTAAATTGCACTGATTTTACCAACACACACAAAGATACCAGAGAGGGTACTAAACTCATCTCTCTTTGCAAGGAGTTCCACAGTCCAGTATCAGGGACCGAGAGAAGGCCCTTTCACACTTTCTCCCATTTAATTACATTTCTATCCCAAAAATTGTCAGCCGCAGAACGACAGCATTGTTTATTCATCTGCGGCCTGAGTAAGATGACGCATCTTCTCCAAGCATCAATGATGTAAAAGTAGGTCATGTGACATAGTTTTGTGAAGCATTTCATATCTGTCGATACCCTGAGCCACTGAAAATGACAGCAGAACTAGTTCTCCTCCCCCTAGTAGATTGTAACTCGTGGACAATTTAGTATAAGAGGAAGCATTATTTAAGGTCTCTGTTTCTCAGTCAACACACCTCCAAATGTTATTGGTAAGGTGTGTGGAACGGTCCATATTCAGACCTTTCAAAGAGTTCAGTTTCAGGTTATGCTTGGTTTAATTAATTATGACTGGCACTTTGAATTGTACCCAGAAATAGACTAGTAGCCGCTGAAGATGTTTTAACCCTAAAACCAGGTCCAGTGGATAAGGTGGAGTTTCCAAATGACCAGTGGGTTAGGCAGAGTTTCCAAATGTAACTTTGCAGGTACCATGGTGGTCAAATCAGGCATCACCAGGAGCGAGCGCAATCTTACCTGCATTCTTACTTAATGGTTATACTTACTGGTATGTGTTAACAAGAGCAACATAACATTATGGAAATGAATTCAGGGAAGTTGCTATTTATTTATTCTGCTCAGCCTCTTCCAAAATTTAATTGGAGTCATAGCTGTAGCATTCTGTTTCACACATTTAGCAAAATATTTTATTATTCACAAATCTAATTGTTTAACCTGGTTGAAAGCAGAATTTCTTGAAGCCACATCTAATATACTCCTGAGGTAAGATCAGGGGCTTAACTGCATTCTCTTCCTGTCAAATCACTTTTCTCTACTTTCATGTGATATAAAACCGTGCTCCAATAGTCTCCTACAGAGCAAACTGGGTTTTTTTCTGTCTGGCTAGAGTACATAACTTCCAGTCCATGTAGAAGGGGCTTCAAGAAGTCTCCTGATTAATCAGTTGTCTCTCCCCACAAACACACTCACACACACTTAAATATTAACAGCAGGGTATCATTATTTGGAGGTTTTGAACAGTGTCAGAAAGGCATTATTCTTGAGAGTGGAAAGAGGGAAAGATAAACATAAATGAACGGTATTTAACAGACTTTGGCCTTTCAACACATAGTCAAGCAGTTGCCTAATACACTTCATCTGCATCAGCCTAGTGCTGTTTTGGCCCAGAACCATCCCAAGAAGTCCCTATTGTGTTTGAAGAGGCCTACAACCACCTCAAGCCATTTTATGCTGGTCTAGCTTTTGGTGCTTCCACATATGGGCCCTTTCCGCATTTGGCCTTATTCTAGAATGTATCTTGGGATAAGGCTCTGTTGTCCATATCTTAATACAGGATATGGCAGGCTTCATGTGGGATCTGCTATAGTCTGCACTAGTCTGCAGATTGCAGAGCCCTCTTCTGAGATATGTCCCAGAATAAGGCCAAGTGCAGAAAGGTCCCGGGGTTTGGGACAAGGCAACACCATAGTCCCATCTCTGGAGCTTATGCAAGCTTCCAATTATCTTTTTTTAAATCCCAACATGGAGATAGATGCTTTAACTTTGAAGACTGTTCTGTTCAGCCCTGCCTTTGTGCATCAGACATGATATATGAATGATAGACCCTGGGCCAGTCGCTGGCAAGTGTGGGTGGCACCTTGGGTGGGGCATCAGTTGTGTGGACCAAAACAGCTATGGTGCCTCTGTTATGCTGCTTGCATTGGTCCAGGGTGGGCAACGTCCTTGCCCTTGTGTTTGGTTCAGGACGGGGTGGAATAGAAAAGTGGAATAGAAAAGTGAAACTGCTCCAAGCAAGATGAGTGCAGAAATGCCCTTTGTTTTTGTTCTGATGCACCAATTACGCGCATTAGCTCAGACTAGAGATCTAGTCCTTAATCTATTCTAAAGCAATGCTTTCCCTTGCAGAGAAAAAAAAGTAGGAGCCAGGTTCCAAAGTTTGGTCTAGTGGTTAGGGAGCTGGACTCTTCTCTGGGAATACCAGGTTTGATTCCGTCTTCCCCCATGAAGCCAGCTGGGTGACCTTGGGCTAGTCACAACGCTCTTCTGAGCTCTCGCAGCCCCATTTACCTAACAGGATGTTCTGTTGTGGGGAGAAGAACAGAAAGCTTTGTCAGCCACTTTGAGTCCCTTTAAATGGGTGAGAAAAACTGGGTAGAAAAGCCAACTCTTCTGCTTCAAAGTGGGTGGGTGGGTGGGTGGGGGAGGACAGATAACCTCTTCCAACTCTCACCGAGAAGAAATTTCTTAGGGAAATTTCTTATTTTATTGTTGAATTGAATAGGTCTAAATACTATTTTAACAAATTAAAAGAAAAGAAAGCCTCAGAGCCAATTAGGGCTAGCATAACTCCTTTCCAATCCCATCCACTCACCCAGTCAAACCCCAGTGTGCTGTTGTCAGCAATCTCTTTGTGGCAGAAATCAGGAGATCCTTGAAAATGCTGAGCCCAGAAATGTTTCACTCTAACCTCTCTTATTTTGCTGAAGAGGAAGATAAGCGATCATCCAAACCTCTGACTTAATCAAGGAAAGGAGGTGAAGGAACAACTATTGGCAGCAGTAAATTGGACAAGGTAGAATGAAAATGGACTGAGAGGAGCAGTGCTGTGCACCTTCCCATTGGTCAGTGACTAACCTATTTAAAAAGAAGAGGAGGAGGAGCCATGGATTGAACCTCTGATTGTAGAGGGCATCCAGTGCAACTTTTGGTCACAAACCAGAGTCTGAAATGAACATTTTAGGAGCAACCTCTTCTAAATTGAAAAAGATGCCTCCAGTAGCCATTCAGAACTGCTTGAAGCCACAAAACATTGAATGTCATGTGAACCACAAGAGCTACAATGGGAATGGATTTTCCTTCTTGTGTAGGTAGCACCTATAGTACATAAGATTCAATTTTTCTTTTAAAATATCACTGCTTGTTCTGACTCCTGCCCCACATATTGCCTCACCTGAGTCTAAAACTTCATAAAAAATGATTTTCCTCTTATAACTTTATTCCATACGTTATAGATACCCTCACATTTAGCAGGCATGAATGCAGAATCTGGCCTGTATTTGCATATACAGCTAGCAGTGGATGGAAATGATATCACATTTTGTATGAATAGTGCTATTCAAAAGTAAATTAGGTTCCTTTACTGCGTACTAGTTTCTGTAATGAACTGTAATGCTAGGCTTGTGACATCATAATCATTTTCATAACAATGCAACAGCATTACATTTCACAGCAAGGTGTAACTGACTAAGTGGGTGATGGCAAAAGGCAGCAACCTTATTCAAATCTGGAGCTGGGTAGATGAATTTAGAACCCAGATGAAAGTTACTTATTTCAATGCAGTCTTACTTAAAAAGACCAACTGTGGCATTAAGAACCGCAGTCTTTCCCCTCCGCCTCTTCCCCCCTCCACTCCCAGGCTAGTTAGTTCTCCTTTTCCCTTCTTTGTGCTGTTTTCATACCAAGTCATTGTTCTGTTCTCTAAGTGAAAATGGTGGCTACTCATCTAGAGAACCAAGCTTTTCTTGAGAAAAATCCACTGGAGCAACACATTATCACATTGTCCTGAGGGTAAGAGAGGGAACAGCTGTGTCAAGCCACATGAAAGCACCCTAAACAACAGTGGTCCATCCTGAGCATCACAAGCATAACTCTGACATATTTTGCTCCTCAGTCACAAAATTTGTCAGTTAAACACTCCTGCCCTTCGTGCTGAGCAGGCTGCATTGAGAATGTTCAGCTAAGCTTTACACAAGATAATAAAGCGTAAAGAAATCAATATAATCTATTATTTGTTGTATGTGAAGATTGGATTAAAAATTGATGATCACTTGCATGGGTGTGTAACTCTACAAGTACCTATATAGGCAACCTTTTTTCTCTTTTAACCTAAAACAGGTGGTGACTATTTCCATAGGTCATGTTGGTAGGAGTTGATGGAGGTTGTAGTTCAGCAACTCTGGAGTGCCATCCACCAGATACTGAGTTAGGACAGTCTCCTGTTGGTCTTCATTTTTTCTGAACTGTTTAGGTTTGGCTCTTGTGCACATGATCACTTGTGCTCCTTTCACCTGCTTACTGGATGCCCAAGAACACTGGTGAATGATGACCACTCTCATCTTTTCTTTTCCTCCAGCAAAGTGTTGCCAGTTGGCAGGACACCATATGGATTTAGTCTTTTATTGTCTGCTTATAAAAACCTTACATTTGCCCTTAATGGATTTCCTTTCTTGTTTAACACAGTTTCCTAGTTGATTGAGATTGCTTTAACTTAATTTAATCACTTTAGGTCCTTTCACAGAAACCGTTTTACAGTCCCATATCTCTTCCATACAATGTGATGGGCCTCTATCAAAGGTGGCTCCCGTCAGCACTGTTAACATGCCCACTGTGATGTCATCTTTGTCCCTTTCCCAGATTCAGACATCTCTGTTGGCTTTCATCCACAGATGGAGCCTTTCCTCTGCATATTGGTTAATTTGTATTATGAACTGATAGCATTCTGCTGAGAACTGCTACCTCATGTGTTGAGAACTCAAGACTGCAGTGGTTTGAACATAGTATGGGCTGTGGGAACTAGGTGGGAATAGAAAGCTTGATATATATACTCTGTGTTGAACAGTATGCTTTGTGATCTTTTGTCAAGTAAAGTTTGTAAGCATGGTTAAGCTGCCTGTCCTTTGAATGAGGCCTGGGAAAGCGTTTCTGACAACTGTACATGAAGGTACAATGCAGACACCTTTTTAAATCAGCTCCCAACTGCCTTCCACAGACTGTTCTTCTTTTCTATGTTCTCTGCTCCTTGTCAGAAAATGAAAGAGGCAGAGAACAGCGGAAGTGATGTTCTATGGTTCCTCTTCTCCCCTTCCTGTCTTTCTTTCAGCCAGCTAAACAGAAAGCCTCTGAAAGATGCAGCTTCCAAGAAGGAAATTCCATTTCTTTAAGCATATTCGGCATCCAAAGGAGCATGCTTTGGTTTCCTTCTGGGAGGAGGCCCTGCTTGAGAATGCACAAAATGTTCAGTAGGCCACACAAATGTATCCAAAATGATCCAAGCACATATGTATCACTACAGCTCTCCTACTCACATGTGAGCGCACTACATCAATGGCATTCAAAGGACGTGATTTAATTCTCCTTTTTTAGTATGGATTTTTAAATATTTGTTTTAGAAATTTCAAAATAACTTGGGGAGGGTAAAGAAAACCTTTTAGGAATTTTAATTTAATTGGAATTTTTTTAAAAAATAAACTAGTTAGTTTTCAAAATAATAACACAGCAATAACTCCAATAAGGAAATTTACAATTGCATACCTACTGTTACATAAATTCTTACATTCTGTAAAGCAATTCCAGCCAGTAGTGTTAAAGAATTTCAGCCAGGAGTGTGCATGGAATTGTTTTTGCATTTGGTTCTGAGCTAGAACTAAACATAGAAACCTTCAGAACATTTTTTTGGAACAGCCAATGTTCTAGGAAGTTCTCAGTGTTCTAGCAATAGGCAATGATTGTTTTTTATGGACTGTGGTCACACCTTCCCTTTTAACCTACTTCAGTCCATCTTCAGGTCTCACTGTTCACATCTTTTCATTTCTGTCTGTTTTGTCCAAATGGACGATGAAAAGTCCACACATAAAAGGGTAGAAATGAAAAGGTGTGAGCAATCAGACCTGAAGATGGATTGAAGAAGGTTGAAAGGGAAAGTGTGACCATGGTCATGGAGGTCCTAGGCACAAAAAATCCCAAAGTGGATTGTGTAATAGGGCACAACTGGCTGGTTGTTGAACCTCCCAAGGTCTTTTTCTCATTTCCTCTTTCCTGCTATCTTGAAAAGAAAGCAGAGGACCCAACTTATGTGGGTATTTGCCCTTCAGCAGGGACCTTCTAGCTTAAAAGAACTTATTCTAACTGAAGGTAATAATATGTCAGACCTACTAAATTAAAATTGATAAATCAATAGTGTAAAGAAAATATGAGTGACAGAAATATACAGTCAGCAGTATACATGACAGAAAAACTCACTACCATATATATCAATTGCAGATGACAGTGGGACATTTTTAAAGGGCAGGAGAGGAAGAGGACAACTATGGTAAGGAAAAGAGTGGAAATGTTTCAAAGGGCTAGAATATGCCTAGACATCCCAGCTCTGAGCCCCAGTAACAACAAAGCCAGGGATCAAAAGTTAGGGACTTTCTGCACTTTCCTTTTGGCTGGTCAAAGACATAGACTACAGGCCTCCCTTCTGCAGGCCTGCCTGCCTGCCACTGGTATGTTCTGCCCACATAGGAAAAAATGGAGTCTCGATCTGGATTGCCAATAAACATGATTAAACAGATCTCTCAGCAGACCAGCAGATCCCAGCCTGGAGCATGGAGGTTTGCAGAAGACATGCCTCCATTTTTTGGACCACGGGGAGACCTATTTTGGTGACACAGCAAAGCACACTGCTGAAACGAGCCCCGTAGTATTTTGCTCAGGAGTGTTTTGTAAGGTGCAGGAAGTGACCTCAGATGCTGACCATTTTCTGTATCTTTGGGAACAGGTCATGCAAAGGAAAGGAAAGCAAAGGAAGTTCTTCTGATAATTCCTCACAACGATGATGGTGTCAGAGCCACGGCCAGCACCCTCATAATGCTTTCTTATGCTCTGCAGGAAAATCATTTCCGGCAAAGCTTCCCAAACACTGTCCAAGTTTGTCTTTCATTGGATCTCATGTATTTTTATTTATTTGCAGATAACCGAAGTCTGATAATAGGGCTGCTTGTTACAAGCCTGTGCCTTCTACTTGCTGGTGTACTTATATACTTCAAAAGGAAAATCTTAATTAAACTGTTTTTTATTAACAAGAAAACTACAATAGAGAAACTAAGGTATGCTATTTCATTATTTTCTCTCCTTTAAAATGGATTTGGATGGAATATGGAAATTTTTCAAGAATGAGCAGTAGAAAGGGTGTTCTTCCTAAAGAGGCTGCTATAAACTTAGTAAGTGTCTTTTCTGCTGATCTTAGAGTCACACTTCAATAAAATGGATTAAAGAGGAGGTGATGCTCAGCTCAATGAAAGGAAGGAAGAATTTAATGTAATTCAAGGCCACAATATAGGGATCACATAGGCATTTCCTTGCATGGTAAGCCAGACAGCCAAGCTCAGCTCAGTACCATCTTCTGTGCCTAGCCCCTGCAGACTGGTGCTTCTGCCTACCAATTTCCAGGCAAGATCCCCTCCCACAGGTGTTTTACTTGGAACATGCACTGGCCAGAGGCCTGATGGCTGAAGTGCACTAAGCCTGGTACACATGGGGGACAGATTGACCATTTGCTTTGGCCGGTAAGGGATGCATTCAATAAACCCCATGTGCCTGAAAACTTACCTGAGTCTGGGCGCATGTCTGGTCATAGGCAGGGCTCCGCCATCTTGCATTTGGAGCTTGGCACAACTGTTCATGCGTGCTTAGAGCATGCTAAAACCTTTCCATCCTTTACTTCCCAGAGATGAAAAGACTGTTATTTCAGTTTAGCCCAAAACTCTATTGTCAAGACTTCCCAAAGTGTGTCCAACCACCTTCTTCATAAATATTACAGAAAAGCATCTCTCCTGGTAGTAGAGGCACTGCTTCCTCCTTTCCTCCCTGGCTGAAGTGTGTGGCAGTGAGTGGCACAACCATTGCCTTACCCACATGATTGAAGCATGCAGCTGTGGCAATAATGAAGGAAGGCCTAACCCTGTCTTTCTTCCTGGCACAGAGCTGAGGCGGTCAAGTATTAAGCCTGTTATTGTTGTCAGGATCTCACCTCACAGTGAGTGCCTGTTGCTGTGGAGAAAGCATTCTGATTGGGCATTTTTTGAAAACTGAAATGCCTCCTTCCTTTTCTGGGAATGCCCCCTGCAGTCACAGAATCCAGCGCCAATGTGCACTCTAAACAACCAAGCCAGCTGTAAAAAGAAAAGTTATGAAATCAGGAGACTGTGAATGATATCCAATGAGATTTGTACAGAGTGACAAATTCTAATGGAATATGCATAGACAGAACCCGGACATAAGTCACAAAAAAGAAGCATTGTAGTTGCCACTATTCCTTAAAGTTTATCGATTACAAGGACTCTGTGGCTTTTACTTTCTTTTATTTATTTAAAAACATTCATATTCTGCTTGGTTGGTTTGGGGCATCTCAGAGCAGCTTACACATTAAAACAACTTGTTAAAAAATTCAAACCGATACTTAAAACTTTAATAAGGATTTAAGGAGGGCAGGAAAGTGCAAAAATGCACAAAAGCCAGAGTGACGAGAGTGGCGGCTTCCTGAACCCAGTGTAGAAGATGGCAGGGGGCAAAAATGGGAACCGTACAAAAACGTGTCATGTACTATTGATCCAATTTGATCCAAGGTGGAAGGAGAATTACTGGCCCAGCATTACTACATAAACACATTGGAGAGTTGCCTGGGGCACCAATTTTTGTGGCTGCCAGATTAAACAGGTCTGGTCCCGCTGCTCCAGTATTTTAGATAAATTTTAAAAATGCAGATTATGAGTTATTTTTGTAGATCCTTGAACATATTATTTTCATTATCTGGACATCTGCAAAATGTCATGGGAACAGGACAGCAGCGCACAATCATACTGCAGAGCAGATGTCAATTTTGGCCATCAAAAGAAAAAAAATGGGCCATCCAGATCAGTTATTGACAGCTGCTAAAGTCCCATTTTGCAAACGCTGCAAAGAATTCTCTGGCTGAGTCCGCATGTTTATTCTGGCTGAACCGAGGATGGAGGGAATTCCTTCATCCCTAGGTGCACAGAAAAACTGGTGTACATTTATATTCTGCCTTGTTCTCTGAGCTTTTCACTCTTTCTTTCAATCTCTCACTCCTTTGAACTCCTGAGGGAACATTCGAAACTGGTAGTAGATACTGCCAAGATTTTATTTTTAAAAAGGCAAAATGAGAGTAATGCACCTGGTAGTCTGGCATCTGCAACATTTGCTCCAGGTGGAAAATACCTCAAAGCAACTTTTCCACCCAAAGCAAGAACTACCTCTAGAAAAGAAATTTATTTTAGGAAGGGAGGGAGGAGTTAAACCCCTTCACAATTGTGGCAATTCTGATTAAGTTAGATGCAAAAAACAAAACACTTAACATAAAGTGTAGGTTGGGCCATTTATTTTTATTTTAGTTATTGCATGTATAACCTATTGCCACTTATTTCTAGGGTGGGGAACCACTATAGATAAAAATACAGTCTCACAAACATTGAATGCCAGTGTCCCTAGAGGAACATCTGAAAGATTGTAGTGCTTGTAAAAAGGTGCATTTTAATCAGGCACTAAAAACACACAATGGCACCTGTCAGAGCTTGGAAATGAAGTCATTAGTTAATTCAGAAATAACCATTGAGAAGGGGCCTTTCCGCACAGGCCCTAAAAACGGAATTAGAGCCAGATGTGGGAAGGATTAGGACGTGGCTTCTGCATAGGGAACCCAATTAGGGTCCCTTTGAGGACACCACGTCCGCACATCAGCAGGCAAAAAACGGTTGTTTAAACCGGTTTTGCCGCCGAATCCTACCCAGATGTAAGACCTGAAAAAATCAGGTCTTACATCTGGCTTTTCCCCTTAAACCGGTTTGGAAGCAAACACTTCTGCACCGGGGGGGGGGGGAGCCAGATTGCCGGCACATGCGCCGTTGTCAAACAGGGAGAGCACATGCTCCTGGTTTGACAGCTGGCCATGGCACAGCCGGCTGCCGCCTTCCCTGGCTTTCCCCGGCAAGACAAGGGGCCATGGCCCCTTCTGTTTGCCAGGGAAGACGAAGCAGAAATCCCCCGCCCCGCCCAGGGTTTCACGGGCCCGATCGGGGCCTTCCCCTAGCTCCTTCCCATTGGCCAGCCACCCATGTCATGAGGCTTCCTGGGAAATGTAGGCTCCGGCACGCCTAGGCTCAATGGATGCTGGACCTGCTGCTTTCACAGTCATCCCACCAGCGACCAGGTAATCACCCCAAACGTGACCACGCAGCCACGGGTGGGGTGCGGGGTGGCAGCTGCAGCTTCCCCTGGCAAGAGAAGGGGGCGTGGCCCTTTCTCTTGCGAAGGGAAAGCCAGGGAAGGCCCCGATCGGGCTCATGAAACCCTGGGTGGGGGCGGGGGGGTTCTGCTTCGGCTTCCCTGGCAAAGAGAAGGGGCTGTGGCCCCTTGTCTTGCCAGGGCCAAGCCAGGGAAGGCGGCAGCCGGCCGCGCCATTGGAGCTCCTGAAAGAGCCAATGGCGCAGGCTGGTGGGTGGCCCAGCTGTCAAACGGAGAGCATGTGCTCTCCATCTTTGATAGCTGGGCATGCACTGGCAGGGCCGGTTTGGGATGGGTGCTGGTGCATTCACACAGCACCCACCCCAATCCGTTTTCCCATCCGGCCCTGCCGCCGCCTCCCCACGCGTGTGCGTATGCGCGGGGCCTCCAAGAATCTGTCTCTGTTTGAGACAGATTCTTTTTTAGAACCGTTTCGCCAGAAAACGGATCTTTTCGATCCATTTTCTGCGGCATGTGCAGAAAGGCCCATGGTCTCTTCCTGCATTACCTTCCTATGGAACACAGAGAATGGCAGAATTACAAAGATGGTTGGAAGTACTGCTTTGAATATATGCAGCCCATGTCAGTATCAAAACTAATATTGGCTGAGCAGCCAAATGACAGCCAGCACAAATGGTGTAATATGTATTTCACCAGAAAAACCTACCAACATTCCTGCCAGCTGGTGGATAAAGGCAATCGAACTTTCAGAAAGCTTTTGACAAAGTCCCTCATCAAAGGTTCCCAAATGAACTCATCAGTGATAGAATAAGAGGACAGGTAGTCTTGGGATTGGTAACTGGCTAAAGGACCAGAAACAGCATAGTAAGAGATAATTATCTGAACTGAGGGAAGTAAAAAGTAGGGTCCCCCAAGATTCAGTTTAGGAACCTGTGCTTTTGAATTTATTCATAAATGATCCTGAAGTTGGGGTGAGTAGTGAGATAGCAAAATTTGCTGATAACGCTAAATTATTCAGGATATTAAAATACGCTGTCTGTCTTGGGCTGCCTCCAGATGGTGACCAAATAACCTGCTAGCAAGGGATAACATGGGATATTGATCCCCTGCCATTATCCCTTTTTATCTACATAGTGGTTGCCTCCAGACACTTTTATACTGCGCATTGGAATGCACAGTCCCGATTGAGCCATCACACACAACGATCAATTGATCATCATGGCGCTGAATTATATTATTGGTACTGCGCACTTACCTTAATCCTGGATCCAGGACACTCACTGAACAGTACTTTGATAATCCAAAGCTTCAAGCCAATGCAGGCAGGATGATAAGAAAATTTAGTGACATGCTGGCTAAGCAGGAAGGGCAACTCAAAATTTGATTGGCTGCCTCAACCCATGTGATGGCACGCACTGACTCAACTCTTGCAGCTCTGATAGGGCTTCCTTTCCAGTCAGGATGTCCAGTCTTCACTGTGCAGTGAGTATACTGTGTTTTTAGATTTAACTGCAGATTTATTCTGCTAGTCTGGAGGCAGCCAGTGCCACTTTTTAAAGTTACACACCCATCTGTTTTTGCCTCCATGCATGTGTGCTGAACTGAACAGTCATGGCAGCTCTGTCCAAAATGTAGGTAGATGACCTAAAAAAGCATTATTGCTGGAAAAACTACAGTTAGCACTAGGTTTCCCAGCAGTAATTTTTAGTGTGTTTTGGGGAGAGGGGAAGTGGGGCTATGGTGGGGTTGCCTCAGATACCTAAGGCAACCCCACCATAACAGCACTGCAATGGTGCTGCATCCCCCCTTTATAGATTACTAATGGGAGCCATTGCCAAATTAGCATAGGCTGTAGAGCTCTTGTATTAGATGATTGTTCCAGGAAAACATTTATCTGACTAACCCCCATGACAATTCTCAATTTATATCTAGAATCAGAGCAACTTGCATTGCATAAATACCCCTCCTTCTTTTTGAATTCAGTTTGCAGATAAGCAATTAAAAAAATAAAAGGAATTTCCACTCCTTTTCCCCTTGCTTGAAACAGTGAAACATGGGAGTAGCCTTTGTTTCTAGTCTACTGAATGAATCATAAGATCCATAGCTGAAGTTATTACTGCTTAAACATCAGCTTCATTAAAAGAATCTCTTGAGCGTTGCAAAGTGGCATTTCTACAGGAAATTTCCTAGAGCTAATTTAACAGACTAGTGGTTCTAAACAAAGAAAATCAATATTTGTTTTTATTTTTCAAGTATGTTAGATGGTTTTACTTTACTTTTTAACTAAAAAAGAATGTAAAGATAAGCATATATCAGTATCATTGAACGCATTTATGTGTATATACTTGTATTGCAGATCTGTGAGTCCAGCAATGACTTCTAGTTCACCTGAACCTAATCGTGTTCCTACCACAGTCTTCAGTAAAAATGTGGTTGAAGAGCCACAAAATTTGAACAAACCAAAGGTGGGTTCATATATAAAGTACCATTGATAAAATCCGACCTATATTTCCAGCTTATGAAGGCTGTATATGTGGTGATGTCATAAAACTGCAACATTTTTAAAGTATCACTTTTAATGTGTGAAACAGAAGTAAAACCACCTAGGCCTAAAGATATACTTTGGCTTCCGAGTTCTAGACAGATGGAGACTTCAAATGGTGAAAAAGAAATAAGTGCATTTGGTTTCTGGATTGCAGCCAGCCATCTCCAACAGGAGCAATGCTTTCCAAACATCCAAGGCTTAGTGTTTGTGTAAGCTTCTGGAAGCTGTTAATTGCTTGTTCTTTGGCTTCAGAAAAGGTAAAGTGGCACATTAAAAAGGGAATAAGAGCCAATTTGAAACAATCTTGAAAGCAATAATGTTTACATCCGTTAATTATAAGATATATCTAAGAAGTGTGGACAGTATCCAAACCGACTTAGGTCTCATTAATTCCATCTGAGAGTTGATCACATGATTAACGGTCTCTCTCCCCATTCCCCAATTTTCCTCCTTTTCTCTAAAATAAATGGAGCCTGAAAATGCTTCACTTTGGCTGCATTGTACCCAGTATGTCTAAACTGCTATTGATTTTTTATGCTGTTGTTTTATGGGTCTACAGAGAAGTCATCCACAAAGATTGCTACGATATCAGACAGGTGACATTAGCAACCCTGTAAAGATACAAGATACTCCATGGTCTAGGTCCCAAGGATATATCTTGCCACCCTTTTGTGAACTACCATGCCAGCAGTCAATGCCCAGAAAATTGCTGCCTCCCAGCCCTGCCTCAAGACTTAACAAAGTGAGTACAGCAAGTCTCTGGTATATGCAGAAGAAGAAGCTAGTATCAGAATGGAATTGCTAGATTTTCAAAAGAAATATGAATGGGATTATTTACATTATGGCAAATAATTGTTCATTCTGTTACAGAATTGCTTGGATAGGACAATTTTACTCTTGAAATTTGTGAAACCCAGATTCTGAACAAGACCTTAAGACTGTGGTCTTTATAGCAGTCATTCTGCAGCTAAAATTTGAGTCCAGTGAGGGAGGAAAAGTATTATTAAAACCTTTTTGGGAAGCAGCACCTCAACATACATTCGCAGGCAAATAAATAAAGGGCACAGGGATATAAAGAAACTGTTAATACTGTAGGTTTTTGGGTAGTTCCCCCCAGCACTTGAGACACAATGGGCGCATTTATACAGTATTAAATGGGCGAGGTTTCATTGACCAGGAGTCACAGCAGGAAAGCTAAGGACGTGCAAAATTCATTCTGTGTTCACAAATTGATCAAATATTTCACATTTGCAGATATGTAGATAAAGACAAAAATCTGGGGGGGTTTTTTGAATATCCAAAACTTGGATCGAAACAAATCAGTTGAGAAAATGAACAATTCGATTGAGCATTCACGTTTCACTGTGTTTTTGGTCATTCCAATGGGAAAAGATCATCTATGCGAAAAGGTTCAGAAATGAATGCAAAAATTAGATGATTTGACAACGAAATGAATTATCAGATTTTTGCTTCAACAGCAAAACAAACATGAATATTTTTTGTGTGTGCACATCCCTATGGCAAACAGCCTTGCTCTGGCTGCAGCCAGTTTCTGCCCCAAGGACCCAGCAGGGACATATTGCACAATAAGTGGGAAATTCCACTCTTGGTGAGGTTCTTAGAAGATCACCTCCACAGACACACATAGTTTGATGTCCACCACGTGACACTGTCCCACAGCATTGGGTTCCTAGTCTTTAGCTTCTCCACCCACAGAGTACAGGAAGTGGCAGGCACTTTTTGTCTGCTGCTTCCTGAAACATCTATTCCCCCATCCTTCTGTGGAAATCCACCATGGCAGGCAGTGGTATATAGGGTTTATCATGGCAGCATCTGAGAAAGTGTAGGCCTCTCAAGAATGCAAGAAATGTGCTGCTGAATTGGACCAGTAATCCATCTAGTCCAGCAGCCTGTTTCCTCAGTGGCACAATGAAACGCATGAGTGGGATTGAGGCACACAGCTTGCCCTGCTGGTAGGGCAAAAGCAAAAAAGATCTTATAAGGAAGGATAGAGTTGATAAGTAACACCTAGAGCCAATTTCAAGTGCCTTTTGCTAACTTTCAGACTGTTATTGGCAGCCCAAATCCAATTCTCAATTCAGACTCTGCTGTCCAATAGCAAGCATCACTTTTGATGCACTGACGTATAGATGGTTGTTCCTCTAAAGGAATGGCTTTGGGGTATCTCCCAAAACAATGTAATGTTTCCTATGGAGGTGGAGGCAAGAAGAAAGAAGACAAAATAGTGTTGTTTTTCCCTCAAAATCCACCAAACTGCCTGTGAGGCTACAATATAGAATCCTTTGTTTGAAATTATCTTTATTCCAGGAGACAGAGAGAAATGAAAATTGCTAAGACACAAGATTCTAAACTTCCCAGATAGTTATAGGCTTGAACACTTACACTTCAAAGTTAGTAGTACATAAGATAAACAAAGAATTACAAATCAAAGCTATTAAAGCCCCAGGCCTAGTTATAATACGCTCCTAACTGCCAGCCCCCACTACTGCTTAGTTTGTCCTCAAAATTAGCACTGCCATATTCTCCTGCAACTCCAGGGCAAGATTACTTTCCAATATCCTTCTGTTGTTGCTCCTTAAGATGTATGTTACATACAGTCTCTTCTTCTGGATCACGGTATCCCTCGCTTGAAGGATATTACTTACTAGGAGAAAGAGTCAGATATGTCATCCTGTTAAATAATTGCAGGAGGTGGGAAAGAGGGGAGGGGTCTGGATGTTAAGCATGTGTAGGAACTGATCTTTGAACACATGGCTCTGTAATAAAGTCCTGTACAAGTGAAACAAGGGGTGCGTCCAGACACCTTAATACTGCATAGCGGAAAGCGCAGTCATGGTGGGGGCATCACACAGATTGAGGGACTGTAGTGGTGATGCATAATCCCATCAAAACTGTGAATTTACCTTAATGCGGGTAAGAGAGCATTCACTGCACAGTATAAAGTAAATTCGAATCTTCCCACCAGTCTGGGGGGGGGGGGGATGGTGAGAAGAGACGACAAGAGCAGGAAGGGCAGCTGAAATACGATTGGCTGCCTCATCCCACTTGACTGCGCGCCCCGACTCAGCTCTCTAGGAGGCTGCTTTTAGTCCGGATGGCGGGTCTTCACTTCGCAGCAGGTAAACTGTGATTTTTTCTATAACTGGAGATTTATCCTGCAAGTCTGGAAGGGGCCAAGCACACAGCTTAGAAGAAAACAGCACTGGCAGTGATGCCCGTGTTTAGTGCCAGCACATTGGGAGCTGGCCAAGCCTTTTTCTGAATTTTCATAGTGGATCTGTTTCAATAATTGAATCAAGTGTCTGCTTATAATGAATGCTTTATCCTCCTATAGAATAAAACAGAAAAGTTCAGACTTGGGCTGTCAAATAATCTAAGTATAACAGGGAAGCAGTTTTGTAAAAATGCTTTTGGATACTAGGTATATTAAGATCCTGTTTAATTTCTGTTGTTTTTCAGATAGGTACAAAATCAGAATCTGATACTGGAGCACTGTACAATTTATTCATTTAAGACATTTAATACTGCTTTCCATTTTAAAAAATTCAAAGTGGTTTACAGAGCACTAAAACAAACATAGAATTGTCACGAGTGTGTGTGTTACATTTTCAAAGTAACAAAATCCATCTGATCTATAATACTGTACACTCACTGGGGAAATTGGATCATTGAATAGACCTTCCTGGCACAGAGAACTCTAGAATAATAGAAAAAATGGCTGCAAAAATGTCAGAACAGGTTTTCTTGTCAGTTTCTTTATAGTGACCTGATTGTTTGTACACTGTGTATTTCCAGTAGAAGTTGTACCTCTGAACATCACTTGTCCCCTTCAGCAGTGTCCTCAAATGTCATTGTTGTTGATGCTGTTATATGAGGCTACCGGATAACATTGTACTCTGGGCTTTACAGACTTAAAAAAAGTAATTGAAATAGGTCTATTGGAGTTCCTCTTCATGCATAATTCTTCATACGTCTATCTATACATGCATAGAACTCTGCACCATGGCAGCATTAGCAGTTGGGATGCCACCTGCTTTTGCCTAGCCAATCATTCCACCAGACATTATTAAAGCTACATGGTCAAAACCAATCCAGTCCAAGCATATTTCTTCTGGGCAGCGGAAATGTAATGTTCAAGACCTAGATAGAACACTGGGGGGGGGGGGTTCCATTAGCACTAAGTACCCATTAAGTACCCATTAGGGACCCATTAAGTACCCATTAGGCTCAGAGCAGGAAGCCCCCATTTCCACTGCAGACCCCAGTAGAGCTAAATTTGTTTCCACTTGTTCTAGGAAAATCTGGATTAAATGGGTCCTTCAGGACCTATAATCTGGATTTCCTGTAGACCCCATTAAAGGGGTCTACAATGGGATCTTCAGGCATCAAATCCGGATTATATGGAGCATGTTTGCACCACAATCGGGCAATGGTGTCTAGGGGAGGCTCTGGGAGGGCACACCCATGGGGGACATGTTCCGAAACCCAAAGGTCCAGAATAGCACAGGCTCTGAAGAGGACTCAATGCGAGAGCAATGCCAATCCTATGGACCTTTGTCAAAAGCTCCAGAGAATCTTCAAAGTTTGTGGCCTGTGGGGACACATCGAGTACTTCCCTTAATTGAAGGACCCATTCCTTAGATCTAGATCATCTTAGATCCAGATTAAGGGAGGTCAGAGGAAACCCCCCCCAATGTCAAACTATGAGTGCGCTCAGACAAGGATTTTTTTCAGTTGCCCTTTTAAGAAAAAAACATCCCATCTGTAAATGTACAAAAGAAGCCTAACAAACAGTTTTCCACACAGAGGCTCCAAGTCTGGCAACACTTTCTTTGACAAGCATTTCCTACTGATCGGCTACTTGACTTCCCAGCTTTCTGTGTCTCATATTGATTTCTTATCCATAGCAGCCATTTCCATGCCATGATTGCCTACATTTTCCACCTCTGTGTTCATATAACTCCATACTAAAACTCTTTCAGGGTCTGTTACCAAAAACAGAGAACCATAATGTATAAACTCGTATGGAGCAGTATTTTTCTCCTTGTGTTCAGATTCACTTATTTCAGTTTCACTTGTGGTGTCTGAAGAACAGCATAAATATGGATCTTTCTTTCACTTGTGAAATACTGACAGCGCTTATTCCACATTATTTGGACAATCTGAAATAAGGCACATCCAGACACTTTTTATCCTAGATTATCCATACTTTATTCCAGATTATCCAAGTAATGCAGCATAAGTAAGTGAAGCCTGGACGAAGCTCAAGATTTAAATCTCCTTTACCAATATGTATTTTAATAGCAGGATAATCCCCTTAGAGGGCTGAGCTATAGACAGTTTTACTGCAGATCATTTCTAATTTCTTATTTAAAATATACCCGACTCTGAACAGCCTAAGGGTGGCAAATTTTCTCATCCACCTTCCAATCAAAATTAACTCTGATAACCTTCTTTACGAGAAACATATTAATTTTCCATCATTTGCTAAGTAGTATTTCTGATATTTAAAACATTTTTAATGTTACTTCTTCCATTTACAATTTTTATATGTTGTATGCAAAATCTCATTCAGAAAAAACTTTATCATCCTGTTAAGTTTACAAGTTCATTTGATGATAAAGAGGTTGGCATCTCCGAGAATCTTACAAAGGCACTGTCCACATGGGTGCTCGTCACATCCCAAAAGGCATGGCACCCAAACTCATCCATCCCTGATCCGTTCCCCAGCTTCTGCAACCAGCCCTGACAGAACAAGTGGATGCACCAAGGGAGGGGCGTGTGTGTGACTCACCAGGTGTAAATTCTGACCGGAACCTTTTGGTGGAGGATTGAAAGTCACCAACCTCTGGCCATATTACCAGTTGCCCAGAGTGTGCCTGTCCAGAAATTATCACTGCTGTGATGCAACTTTACTCATAGCAACAATCTGGGATCCTCACTAGAGCAAATGCAATATGAGAGAGATGAGATGTAGAATCCAGTTAAACTGGTAGTAAATCTGCTGTGGTTCTAGTGATATGATATACCAAAAGTCTTCATTTTCAGATACTGCATGCAAAGAAGATTTGCTTCAAAGGTAGGTTCAGATCTCCTTTAGAAGGATTTATTTCAACACCTGTTGAACTTTTCTCAGTTCTTCTTGGCTCTTGTATTGTAAATGACCATAAAGCACTTTGCTGTGCCTTACAATTGGAGTAACATTTATTACAAGCAGATGTTCTTGTGCAGTTTAAAACACAGATTGAAGTATTTGTGAGCAACAAAGGACACTTTTATGAGCTATAATTTCATTGTTTTGGCTTAACTCGAAGTGCCATAAGCTATAACAGTATGAGATACAAAAAAGGCTTAGAAATATTAACATCATTTTTTTATGCTAGAAGGAATAGAAGCTTAGTAATCCCACTGAAAAGAGACCCCCAGAATTTCAGTTGCTTCTGCCATTAAAAAACTTGAACAGCTCTTACAGTTCTTTACAATTTTTATCTTTGTGTTAGGATGTAAATAATATAATTTATTGAAACAATTTCATGATTTTTGATTATGCAGGAACCTCGGAAGCCAAGCCCTCCTCGGAAACCTTTGCCAGCAGATCCTCAGAAGAGCAAAACTGCACAGCTTAGACACTCCAGCCCCAAAGAGACTGGGCTTCAAAATCCTGTGCCTCAATTTGCTCCTGCCAGGTTCGTTTTGATTTTTATAAATGCTGAAGTTTCGTTTTGTTCTTTCCCTAGAGAGACTTAGACCATGTTAGACATCTTAGACACTGGGGGAATGCCCTATGGTCACCCCCCAACGGAATGCAAAAGCAGGATGATTCCAACACACCATTGCGTTCCACGGTATATCATGCACTGCTTTCTGACATGGGATGGCTGCATCCCAAAGTAGCATTCCAGCGTTTCAAAGTAGAAGTGCCTGCTCCCGCTTCAAGGAACACATGCAGTACACATCAACCTCTCACTATCTTTGGAACTGGGGGCTTTCAGAGCATCAGAAGTCCCTAGATTCAAAGAGAAGGTGTCCGTCATGTTGGGAATGACCCTGGAAGTGGGCCTTTGTGGACATGATGCCTACACAAAGCAATCACGGTAAGCCAGTCTTGCTACCACTGTGTCTACATGGGAAGGAGCAAGAACACCTGGTCAGTAATTCCCTGAAGTACTTTTCCCCCACTCTTCAGGAGAGGCACTCCAGCAGCTTTGTTAGCACTGTACACCTGTGAGCATCTCAGGCACGTGGGCACTGCTCTCCTGGCACCTCTTCTAGGTGCCTGCTGTGGGATAAGGGAGACAGGGTTTATTTCTGGCTGCCTTTCAGACAGCTGACACTCAAACAGTGAGCACAGCATGAGGACACTAGTAGTACAGGCACTCCTCTCGGCCCCACTGAAGTGGCACACAGGTATATATATCACTTACAGGAAACTATTGAGGCCAGCATGCTATGGGACTGGGACCAGGTCCCAGTGTGGATGCAGGCTTAGCTATTTACTCTGAAAACTTTATCAGCCATCCTAATGAGAAGCAGTTTTCATGAGCAGGTCTTCTTAGAATATGTTTAAAAAGAAATGCACCTTAAGATAGACAATCCTGCATGTGGTTCCATTTAAAAAGGTGCATTTCCAGAGAGGGAGTGCAAAATGCCAGAGAGAGAGAGCTGAGCTGAGTTTTAACTGCATCGGAGATATTTTATTAAATGTGGGAAAGTTGAAGGACTATTTTATTTAGTACATAATTTAGTGGTCACTTCCAGTTGTGAACACAATTTTCCTCTCTACCACCCAAGTTGTTGTTTTTTAAAAAATGTTCCAAAGTGTTGTTAGTTAATGTGACAGTTTGACTTTAATAAGATGCCTGAAGAATACAAGAAGGTAACTTGTGGTAGCATCCTAGGCAGTACCTAGTCGCTGAAAATTTTTCTTGTAAGGAAGTCCTCTGCCTCCCCAAATCCTAATACAAGCCCTAAACACCAAACTTCTAAACTGTTGTGTGTTGAGTAGTGATCACACAGTGGCAGGATATTCAAAAAGTTGAAGAGATGCTAGTAAATTTTCCATTTTCTGAATGAATGGTGGATATTCCTGTTTTTAAAAGTAGATACAACCATTGCTAACTGCTGGAGAAAAGTCTCATTTTTGTTGACTAGTAATTTTAATCTTTGTGCTCCCTAACCCTCTTATATTAAACAGGCCTGCACCGGTACAGCCACTTTATGCACCTAGATTCAACAATACTACCTATACGAAGTGACAAAATGCAACACCATTTTTAGTAAGAAAAAATGAAGACAGAAGTTTGCACTATTTTCCACTGAAGCTGGAGATCAATATTTTTATATCAATAGGTAGAATTTTTAATGCTTAAACCCCCATTATTTTAAAGAACTCTGAGCTACTGCCTTTGGTGCTATGTTGTGTGAAGGTGGTTTGCCTCCTCGCTCAGGTACTTGTAAATTATTAACTTATATTTAATATTTATTACGGTGCAGAGCACGGTAGTAGATATTGTTTCACCATAACCAAGTGTTCCTAGGATGGAAGCCATTTTGTGATGCTTAAAGGAATCTTTGAACCCTCCCTCATTACTGATTTATCAGTTGTGTACATACTTCCTCCAAAATTTATTTGGTTTTGATCTATTCTTGTTGACTACAAGTTGACTAGAGAGGTGAACAGTGGCTTTACTGAAACCAAGAACCAAGGCAGCAGCTAATACTTTGTCATTAAAGTAAAGTCTGGAGGGGGGGGGGGAATTCAAAGGAAGGTGAAATTACCAAATGCAAAATCTGTTGTGCACTGATTTACAGTCAAGCAACAGAAAAGTCACAATAATAATCAGAAAAGTGGGGAATTCCTTGAATGTATAGGTTAATTGGGACTTAAGATTTACTATTTTTTAAAAAAAGGTGCAACATATGTTACCCTGCAAAACTTGCTTTTTAAAAATACAATTGTTGCTTGGTGTAAATTGAAATACTGAATGGCCTTATCCTGTGCACTAGTAAGAAAGTGTCTAAGAGAAAATGAATGGCTTCATTTGCATATCTAGTATTACAATACCTGTTTGTGTGCTAGGCACAGCATTTACATCCACCCACTAAGCAGTTCAAGGAGTATAACATGCACCACAAATCGCACTGTGTGCTGCTACCATGGAGATGGTACAATTCACAGGATATTGCTTTTGATATAACATCCTATGGGAAATAAAGGCCTAACAAAGAGGCCCCAGATGTTATGCACTTACCTCAACCAGAGACCAGGAAATGAGCAGATGTCTTGCCAGAAGATTCAACCTTTCTGGTTATCTTTGCCCTTGTAATAGGAATGGTGCTTATTATTTCAGAAAACATTGCCTCTTCTAATAATCCTTCTATGGGTCTACATTTTCTGTACAATTTTTCTGATTAATGGTTCGGGAACTAACTGCCACGTCTAAGGACTAATTTGCACCTTAAGTAGGTGTGATGGCCAGCTAACCTCTGGAATGGTTCAGGCATCTGCACCTTGCAGTGCCTGAATCATTCCAACCATTCCTACCATCATCTCAAGCACCGGCTAAGTGTGATTGTCTCTATACTAGAAGCAATTATAGCACAACAGCAATAGTACCAGTGGCTCCATGCAGCATATATGCCCCATGCTGCGACATACTGGGAGTTCCCCTTCTTGCCTAGTGCAAAAAGGCCCTAAGTATTTTAAAAATGTGGCATTGGAGCTCCTGCACCGGATTCCAAAGTTCATTCTGTAGAAGTATTTCTTTTAGCATCTGCTCTTGCTTTCATTGATTGGGCATCTGATTTCAAATTATAATTGCTGTGTCATAACAAAACCTCCAAACTACACTGGCCACAAATTGTCCTGTCTTGAAATAGCTTATTATCTGCTTATAGTTGTGGAATATGTCTCATTGTACTGTAATGAGCTGAAAGCAATACTTCATAAGAATATTTAGGTTGTCAACATACATTTCATTTTTTCTAAAAAAAGTGTATTATTCAAACCAATTTTAACCTCAGTGTATGATTGTTAAACATAATACATAATTTCTGTATTAATGTACATTTCATGCATTTTGTTAGAATTATTTTGAGGGTCTTGTTAATTACTTTTGTTCTGTCCTTCAGTATATCATATGAATACCTTGACTGTAGGTCACCAGTGCATGTCTATTTGCAAACACTAATGAACAAACTTTCTCAAATGCAGCATAAATAAAGGACAAGCATTCATTTGGGGCTGAAATAACACTTCTCTTAGATAAATTTTACCTTATCCTAGCCTTCAAACTTTTAACATATATCTTTTGATTTTATAAATCATTAAATCAGCCTTCATTGGGCTTCATTTTATGCAAGATAATCCAAAGAATCAACCTGACTAAAACCATTAACAAAAGCAGACAGATATCAAAATGGCCAAGTTCTCCTGTCATTTTTTTTCAATTTTAATTGTATTTTATTGCTATATTTTCCATAAAACAGAACAGCTTTTCTAGTATTTTGTTTTTTGTTCCAGCAGGTCAACGATTAAAATCATAGGGAAGTAAATAGGTTGGTAGGTATCTATTGATTGGGCAATCAGTCTTTCAATCTCTAAACAAACAATTTTTTTAAACCCCAGAAAATATATTTATAATAGACTTAGGAAAAATACACATAGTCTATCTTTTCCACATTTTTCAATTCAAGTATTAAGAATTTGAAGCAATGTCTGTTTCAGCCAAGAGATCCGAAGTGCTATGAAATAATTAACTTCCTGGAGACAATGACAGAAAAAGGGTTTTTTTCCCACACAGAACATAGTTAAATTTTGTAATCCACTACTGAAGAATGAGGTGTTAGCCACCAGCTTGGATGTCTTAAAAAGTTTTGAACCGATCCATGGAGGATAAGGCCAACATGGGTTCCTGCCTCTGCTGACTGTGTGAATTCAAAGAGCCCATACAGAGAAGGCCGTAGACCTCTGAAGGGCCATTTCTGGGAGATTGGTGAGCAGGCCAAAGTGTGCAATTATACCCCACAAGTAAGTTTCCATATGCAGCTAGTTACCACTGAGAGCAGACTCTTGGAGCAGATGAGCCACATGACTTATATTCTTATCTGTACAGATTCCCTGCTGTAACACTGTTAAGTAAACACCAGCACATGGGGCATAATATTCATCGCTTAACTTTGATGATTTTTTTTAACTGATGACAGATTGTTCACCAATCCAATGTGGAAATGCTGGAAGTATTTACTTCCTGGTTAGTGTACTCCATGTAACTGTCTCCTTATTATACTGAAAGCATGTCTGTATGCATTCCTAAAATTAACCCCCTTTGGTAGCACATTTATGAACATACAGTTTATTTCTGGATGACTAAATGTATGGGTCTACAAGAGATTGAAATCTGGACTTCGGTATTTATGAGATTCCAACATTCGTAAGATATAGATTAAGCTGCAAAAAATGTCTGTGATTTTCAAGAACAGAGCTCTCATTGAACACAAGAAAATTTGCAAAGCTGATTCTTTAGTTCATAAAAATCAACTTTGGAAGGATCCATTATTTTATAAATGCACTAAATGTCTTAAGTCCCTGATGTTACCAATTAAGAAGGATCAGAGACAAGAGGATGGAGAATGATCTGCGTAAGATCTATGCGGCTTGATATACTGAACGGTTACATTCCAAATAAGGCAGCTCCTTCTCTATATATATCAAAAAGCCCAAATGCTGAGCCTGACTGTTGCAGTATATTGTATTCCCCTACATCTCAAAGGTCTTAGTGAACAACTTTCAATTCTGATAAGTTGAGTTCTGTATAAGTGACTACGCTTCTTATTTAACCCAAGATTATTTTGAATGCCTGCAGCATATTTAAAGGTGACTTTATAAATTCATTTCTGGATATTTCCTGCCTCTTTAAAGCCAAAGCAGCCATTAAAACCTAGATTTCATTAACTGTGTTTTGCTGGTATTGATAATATCCCCTTTCAGAGCTCCTTTAAATAAAGAATAGTTACACATTATATCTTCCATTCAACAATATGTTGACAAACAGTTAGTTTTCGGATATATTATACTAAACTCTTTGCACACCCAGACCTCTGCAAATCACTGTTGTCTTCACAGCAGAAGAACACCCAGAATCATTTCTCAGTTAGAGAGCAGAAGTTTAAGACCTTTGGTCTTTTTCCAGTAAGTAATTTAACAATCTCCATTACTATGCCCTGTATCTAGGCAACCACAGCAGACATGCTTATGAATAAACCAAATAAATATATCCACCTCGCAAACAAAACTAATAAAGCAAGAAAGAATCCTCTTTAGAAAACAGTTTGGCTCCTAAAGCTTGCATATGTTACTGTGTAATTACTGATACTTTAATTTATAAGGAGTACTGGAAAATGTCAATGTAATATTTATGCTAAATGAGGGAGTTACTGATGAAGCTTGTACTTTTAAGCATGGGATTTGGCATTTCATTTGAAAGGAAAGGCAGGTGCTGTTGGGACTCTGCATATTACCATTCTTGCATCTTGAACAGTTCATTGTTTTTCTAATCGGCATCTGTCCTCCTTAGTTCATATACTGTCATTCTGATTCTTATTAATAGGAAATCCCTACTTAAAGCATATTAAACTAGCTCCCGCATCTGGGGCAAATTTGCACATATTTTAGACCCCATCCAGACGTGGGATATATAGCACTATGATGTCTGTGCTGTGATGGGATTGCCACGCATATCTTTGGCCACCCACCCTATCCCTGCTATGTCCTCCTAAATTCCGTGATAGCCTATTGCAAGAGAACTTGAATCTGATGGTGAGTTTTCTTGAAACAGCACTATACCTTACCTTGTAGCTGGAGCCACCATCATTGCCTTGGTCACCACGTATGTGCAGGGTGTGAAAAAGATGGCTGCACTTGTATGGTGGTGGTGATCGCATACATCCGGGTCTTTTATGCAGGCAAAATATCCAGATCCATGTGCCACTAAAATGTGCACAGACAGCACCAGCTCCTACACTGTGAATCCAGCAAGCAATAATTCTGGAGGGGCTTATAGTGCGGAATATTGCTTGTTAGTGAGATATTTGGCTGGTACCTGGAGTCTTCCTTAGAATCAACTGCTGTGTGTATCTGAAATGTTTGCTATCTTAGAGGTGACTCTGAAATCAATAGGAGTAGCACATATTAATGTAAGAGCTACAGACATTACCTAGCTGCAGGTTTACTGTAGGTGGAAATCATGAACAATGGTTTGTGCACACTTGAATCTCATGAAACAAGAGGACACATGAAAGAGCACATAAAGGCTACTTCTTTTCAATAGTGATAATATGCCAGCTTAGACATACTTCCTTAGAAGCTAGGGCTAATCAACGTACTCATATTTTCATCTGGCATTTCACAACTTGATCACTTACCACTTCATAATTCTCAGCCGAATGAATGGGTTGTTTCTTCTGGAAACTGTCACATTTGACACAATGTAATAGAATTCTGCTATCCTAGCTTTAATCAGTGATTCACAAACACATATCACACACTATTATCAATGACAGTACTGAGCACATGCTTTTTCTTTAAAGCAGTGGAATTTGTATCCAGGGAAATGTATGCAAGATTAAAATGCAAAGCAAATTTTTAACTTCTATTGGACTCTAATCCATTACCCTGATAGAGAGTTTGATATTCAATTCTACAAATAGAAAAGGCTATAATCTCTGCAAGAGAGCTGCATACGCATTTCTTTGCACATATAAGATTGACCTGTTCAATTCAAATGAATTGGGAAACCATTTAGTATCAGGGAGCTTTTCTATGATCTGGATAACATTTGCAGATGGGGGAAGCACATTTAAGTGGTAGTGTGGAAGCTGCATTCTTTTTTTGATAGAATTCAGTTATTCTGGATAGGCAGAAAAACCTGTAAATCAAATGGGCCAAAGCTTTATAGTACTGGCAAATTAGGCAGCAACCATAGTTCGGTCATATAGGGCATGCTTGAAATGAAAAATGTCTTTCAGGTTTACTCTCTGTATTTTTTTAGCCTAAACAGGCACTTCATAGCAAGATAAGATGAGCATCTAGATAGGGAGGGAGGAAAATTGAAGTTAGGTTCAATATTCTCCTGAAAAATAAATTCATAGACATGTATTGCAATAGGTTGTAAGATGCAATCCAAGTAGAGCTTCATGTACATGGCCCCTTGAGTGATACGAAAGGAGCCAGCATGATAGAAGCAGTGGGCACAGGCTGGTGACTCCTGGTGACTTCTTATCTGGTTAAGGGACTGGAACACCGCCCTTATGAAACCAGACTGCAGTGTCTACATGTCTTCAGCTTGGAAAGACGGTGTTTAAGGGGGCACCTGAATAAAGTATATAAAAGCATGCATTGTATAGAAAAGGGGGATAGAGAAAAATTCTTTTCTCTAGCACACAACACCAGAACCAGGGGGCACTCTATGAAGCTGATGGTTAGGAGAGGCAGATCAGACAAGAAGTATTTCTACACCCAGAAGGTCATCAGTCTGTGGAATTTGTTCCCAGAAGAGGTGGTAACAGCAACCAGCCTAGATCGTTTTAAGAAAGGGTTAGACAAATTTATGGATGACAGATGCATCAATGGCTACTAGAATTGATGCCTAAGTACATCTTTCAGGCTGGGGGTGGGGGGGACAGACAGGATGCCTCTAAGACTATTTGCTGGGATTTGAGAGCAGGTAAAGATTTGCCCTTACCTTCTGTTTGACAAGTCCATGCCTAATTTGTGGGCCACTGTGTGGGACAGGATGCTGGACTAGATGGGCTGTGGCCTGATCCAGCAGGGCTGCTCTTATGTTCTTTATGGTCTTAAATGGTACCAGAAGTTAGCCATTTTTCAGTCTGCTGCTGTGAGTCCTAGCAAAACTCTTGGCCCATGGGCCACCTCTTTCTTTCATTCCTCCACTTATTCACAATGGGGTGGGTGGAGGAACTGAATGTCCTCACTCCAAACACTGTAAGACTACCCTACATGCAAAGATGCTTCATTTGGGAGTTGTGGTGGCTCAGATGATGAAAGGGTTCAGAAGCGCCTGGCTGCATGGACCCCTGGGCACCCTGCTGTTTGGATGGCATTGCCCCTTGGTGGCAGGGATATTAAGCAGTGTTTGGATGATGCGTAGGTCAGCTATGAGTCTGAAAAACCAAAGAGATGTTTATCTCTAACATGTGGGAGAAAGGCTTATTCATACAAACTCTGGTTAACCGCATCTTGTAAGCACAGATTAAATAAGAGTCAAACAAGCAGTTAATTCGAAGGGTGGCTGTATGTTGAAAGAACTGATAATTCTGTGAACAGCATTCTTATATTCCATGTTGCCTATATCAGCAGAAAATTTCACTTTGATAGTAATGGCTTTCTGCTTGCAAAGACCCCACATTTGCATACCTTTGTGATTTTATTATTAAGTTTCATACAAACGGATATTGTGCTCTGGCAGTCAATTACAGAATATTTGAGTTGGCAGAAACTGGATGCCTTCTGTTTTATTCTTCCATTTACTGCAGACCACTTGAAATACACAGAAGGTCTTGGCAGAATACTTAAATTTTTGTTTTTGATTAATATTAAAACACATGCATAACTCATATTGCAATACCCTGTTTTACCTTATACACCTGCATCATGATTTAAACAGCATAGTATTACAAGAGTCTGGTAGCCTGGGTGATAATCCCGCCTTGTCAAAGTGCAGAGCCATCTATGTACATATTCTGAACTGCTCTGCAGCCTTTCTGCTGAGAAAGATCTTGCATAGCACTTTTTAGAACCTATTTTATATCTTATTGCATCAAATGTTCATTCAGATTGGGCCATCTAACTCAAATCTTTGCTTGAGCATTCTAGAATGCAGTGTAGCTGAACGACAGAACAAATAGCAAACCATGGTGCATGCAAAGGAACCAGGCCCCATGCTACAGGAAATGGCAAAAAAGGTGGATTACTAGCACACTTTGCCAAGAAAATATCATCTCACACTTTAGTGATCAAACAGCTCTGGGTGTGAGGCAACAAAAATCTGCCTCTGTCACTGAGTGACTGTATATTGTAGTCCATGCCACTTGATGGGCTTTGTCATAATGACCAAGAGAAAACCTAGGTCCCTCCCACATAACTCCCATCTTAAAACCACAACCAACCATATGCTAGGTTTTCATTACTGTCAATGATTCTATTTGTGATCAGTGTTACAAAGCCTTCAGAAAAGATAAATTTTATCATACTGTTAAACAAGACATTGCAGAACAGAGAACTTTCCTGTCGTTCTTAACATAATGGCCAACAGATTTCTTTGGAAGTACTAATCTTGCCTCCACATTAAGAGAGGTTGCTTACAAATCTCTAAACTTGTTAACACAATTTGAAGTGATGTAACATATTGGCAGACAGCCTAGCATATCAAATGAGGCCTGGCATATATCACACTAGGCAAACTTCTCTTGATTTCTCTCCTTTCTGCCATATACAAATTCTGATTTGATCCATGATAGATGACCGGGATTGAATCTGTCAACTGGACTTCATCCACAGATACTTTATACGGTTCAACACCCAACTGGCGGTAAATTCAGTCCTGGTATTAACAAATGCAGTGAAAAAAGGGGCTCAAAAGGGGCCTCGCGATGGCAACTGCCACATGCATGCTAGTGTTCCCATCCTGTTTTGTGACTCAGACTTAGCCATGCTAGTCTGGATCAGTAACTGCCTGGGTGATCCAGGCAACCCTGGGCCAGTTAATGTACTACAAGCACTGCCCAGGTATGGGACTAGTTCAGGGTTTGTAGTGTTAAGGACTCCACTAGACTCCATCCTTATCAGCCTGGTAAGGTATTTTTATGCCATACTAGGCCAGTAAGTGCAAACAGAGGGAAGGAAGTTGATAGGGTGAGCTTTGTAGACTAACCCTACTACATCAGCTGCATAGAGTAAATGCCTAGGGTAGGGACAGACCTTATTCTTGCTTGCCAGCTGGTAAGCGAAAATAGCAGCTGCTTTCTCAAAAGAGGATTATACATGAAAGGGCTAAGCAAAACAAAGCAAAGTCAAACTGAAACCATATTCAATAAGAAAGCTTTACATTGGTGAACAATGCATCAGAGTCAGGAATGTCAATGCCAAGAGTGAAAACTGGAGAAAGCAGGAACACAGAGTTATTACCATAAGGCAGTCAGCATTGTCAGGCTTAATGTCAGCTCATACCTACTCCCTGTTGCACAGAGGGAGTAGGTTAGGGACTTCCTACAGGGCTCTGCCTTTATTGCGAATCTTAAGGGATACTGTTTGAGTACACATGCTCTCTGCAGACTACTTTTACATGATTGACGGCCTGTGTGAGAATGTCTGATGTGCACATTGGTGTTGCAGGAGCATGGTTTGAGGACGTGGCCTGTTGCCTCACAGGTATGATCTGCTTATCCCAGAGCATTTGTGGAACAGCACTGCAAGGATTTTTTTTTAAAGAAAAACAACCCCATCAACATAGAATATCTTGAAGGAAATGTAACTTCTAACTAAACTGAAATAGTATTACTGGCAGGATATACATGGTTTGCATGAGCTAAACATTCTAGACCTTTGCTTTCGCATATGTCTTTGATCATTACTTGATACAAAATTGAGAATCCTATTGATAAGTATTTCCCAGATCATAACTTCCAATATGGTAATGATCGTTTTCTTTTTCCAGTTACTTACGTTTTTAAATAAGCTTTCATAAACTGATCAGAAGCAACCCACAAAAGTATCGTGAAAATTGATTGTGCAGTTGAAACATTAACTAGGACACAACCCTGTACTGTTAAAATTTGACTAGAACCAGTAACTGCTTCAGTATATATCAATGTATTTCACTATATACCATGTGTTAATACAGTAACAAGAATCATATTATTTAGCTTTTTGGTGACTCTAGGAATCTCCTGAAAGTCTAGGCATAAAATCTTTGAACAAATGAAGTGTGACAATTTATCTTGTGAATACCAACCTCATGCCAATGTTCTTGTAGGATCTTTGTACTACTATAAGAAGTCATTTTTCTTAATCAAGGCTACGTAAGTAGATGCATTAGAGACAGTTTCTTGGGGCTGAAATGATTCTCTCCTTTTATGCTGTACCACATCTTACTATTCAGATAGAGAAAATGTAATATGACATGTCATTAGAACTAATAAGTAGCAGTGGTGATTCATGCCACAGAACCAGCAGGGCAAACAGAGAGGGGCAAGGCTCTGGCTGAGCTGTGCAGCTGATCTCTTTGAACCACATTTAGTACACAGTACATCAAAACATGGTTCAAAGAGATCAAAGGTGAGACATTGGTTCCCTTGCATGAGTCACTGCTGGCAACTAGTATATATATTTAGGCTGTTGAGAAGCTGGTCCCTGATACATTTTCGGCACCAGGGGCCTTTCTGTACTTGTGCTTCCTGTACACAGAATGGGAATAGTGCATCCTCATTGGTGTGCCCTAGCATTCAAACTTGCAAATGTTAGTGCATGCCATGCCAAACCAACCCCCCACATGCTTGGACACTCACCTGGGTCCAGATGTGAATCTGGACATTGCCATACCCTCTGCTGAGCCCTGCACGACTGCACCAGTGCTGTCACCGCAATGACTGTGAGGCATCATGCACATGCAATCGCATTTCCATTGATTTGAGTTTTTACCATGCTTGTGCAGCACCTCAGATGACCCCCAGCACCAGAAGAGGTGCAAATGCTCACTCTGGTTGCTGGGAAAGGTAAGGAAATGGACACTTGAGGTGCAAGATTTTGTGCACCACCGCTAATGGACATTGGGGGAGCTTCTGGGATAGCAGGAGACATTTCTGGCATGGAAACACCTCCTGCAAGCAGAGATGGTACTTCCTAGAAGCAGGCCAAGTCCTAGTAGCTGAAATCATTGAGATTTACCTCCATGTGATTAATTTAGAGCAGTGGTGACATATTGTTAATCACATATCACTTAGCACATGATGAACAGCTAGAAGAGTTACATAAACCATTGCCTTAAAATTTATGACTCATACTTGTATAAAGCTTTTGAATAAATTTCAATTTACTTTTTCTTAGGCAAAAAAAATTAATGCACTACATGTAACAGTTTGTCTTCTATATAATATTTTTTTAAAGTATTGCTATAACATTTTAATAGCAAACTAATCTACACTATATTAAATAAACAGTAAATACATCTTTGGTTATGTACTGTTATGTGCGTTCTACAACTATGGAATGGTTTGGAAAAATTAGTAATTTATTGAAGAAATAAAACTTTGATAATCAATCAGTTCTGAAAGCTGTTTATTTACTCTTTTAGAATAGGAAAGAGAACAATATCTCTATTATTTGTGAATAATAATCTCTAAAAAGGTTTCCTTCCTGAAAGTTCCATTTGATTACAATCATATGCAGCAGTGGTCCACGGACTAGGATCATGACAGTAATGGAGAAAGTAGAAATCTTTTATTGGAAACCTGATTTGATCTCCTGGACCGACTTGAGTAATTGTAACAGAGCCAACTGTAACATGGCTCATCTGTCTCCCACTACACTCGTGGAAGTGCTCCACAAGCCACTGTTGATCCTATGTGTTCTACATCCCTAATCTTACCTTCTTGGGAGTAAGTAGAAGAGGAGAGAATGGGACTTGCTTCTGGACATGCCTTGATGGAATTACACTGTTTAATCTATGAAACACTAGCCTTTTTGCACTAGGTCTGGTGGGACAGCTGGAGGCTGCTCCCATACAGAGGATACCCACCCACTGCATGGAGCATCTTCTGTCTCTGCACTTGTACAACTGTAGGGCAGAAAAGCACTGTGCAGCCACGGTTGCTGCTGCATCACCTGGTCACCATGGCAACAGTATCAGGTACAGTGCAGCAATCCTGGCTATCACACTTGAACGGCACTTAGGGAAGCACTGGGTAAGTTTTTGGATGCATCAGGCATTGCAAAATGCAGATATCCAATGTATCCTACAAGTATGCTAGCCTTTGCACTAGATGAAGGTGCAAAAAAGTCCTTAGTTCTGAGCAAATATCTAAATACTTAGATTATTTTCTCCCTCAAAACCTCCCTCAAAATCTTAGGTAGTCCCCTTGAAAGCGCATAATGTGGGATTGGTGCCACTGGGAGGAATAGGAATTTGATGAATATTGTCTGCCCTTTGTTCAATAGAAACTGTGCTACAAAACACCTTTCTGAGCTGTTTCTGAGTAGTGAAGCACTACTGTAAAGAAATGAAAAAGCAAAAAATAAAGTACATGCTAGTGGTTTGAACAGAAGTAGAAAAGATCATCTCATAGGCAAGTAAAATGGTTTTATTAGTAACTGAGAAATAACCTGCTCCATCCATTAACTTGAACTTCAGCTGTTGTTCTCGATTGCTTGGTTCACAGTAAAGCTTGAAAAGCTTCGTGGAGCTCAGACCTACCTATTGGTCATCACAATCTAATCTTTTAAAACTAGGAAAATACGTTAGAGCAAAAACATTGTTTCACCGGCAAAAATTTAACCATTAAAACTAAAAGACGAAATGACAGGGTTCATGCTCGTGAGAAGACAAAAGGTTGAGATTTATCTTGTATGAAAATGCTGATGTGTAGAGCTGGAAGTCCAGTTACACTGAAACCCTAAAGGAAAGCAAAAGCAAATCAGTGCTACTGGTTTTGACAACAGCTCTTATTATGTACGGGCTCCAAGATCGGAATACACAAAATATAGGTAATAAAAAGAGTGCTAAGGAGATCTCAACAGTTGAAAATTCTCATTTCCTTACTGTCAAATGTTTCACAGCTTTTGTTAGGTGCGAAGGTCAGCAAACCTCTGAGCTGAATTGGGCTTCCTGCACTTCAGAATACCTGATCTGTCCCAGTTACCCGGCACTTCATTATGTGCTGTGTCCGTTTTGCTATACTGAAACTGAGAAATCCTGGAGCACATTTAGTTCTTATGCCTCTATACTTTATATCTTTGTGATAGGCCTGGGTTGGAATTATGATATTAAATAATAATCCTTATGCAGATTAATGAATGCCAATTTATTCTTAAGACAGCTGTCCATGCGTGATAAGCCCTGCTGGTCTTGCCATGACTCTGGTGGGGGGGGGTTGGTGGTTCTGGGGGTACACAGGCTACACTAGAAGCCCATTATCAGACTGTAGTTGTTTAAATTTATAGCAGAATTCTTTAGCAACCCAGAAAAAAAAAGAGACCCTTACAAACAAACTTGGGTTTTAAAATGGATGTTCTGTTGTTCTGCACGGTGTTCTGTGATTTGAACAAGTTTGTTTTAGCAATCTTTACGCAACATTCTGAAGGGATTCTATTATGCTTATTTTATGTTCAAAACAGCAATTGCTGTAATTGCATGTACAATTTACTGTAAAAGAATCTCACTATAATGAGCATCGTGCTGTGCAGTTATGGAGTGGCAGAAAGACTTGGATAAATGCTACAGCATGCAAAGATGCAAACTTTATAGAAATGAGCACAGAATGCTTACTATGAAACTTCTTTCTTGTTTGGTGACAGCTGTGGCATCCCTAGAGCATTCCTGCTCAAGCAGAAGAGGGGCACGAAATGTGACCGTGGCTGTTGGCTAGTTTACTCTGCTTATGTTTGTTGTCAGTTATAACACAAGTATGGCTAAGAGGGAGGCAATTATACTGGCACTATCAAATAGCTAGGATACTTAATCACCTGATAAGAAAACAGCTTCATTCAAAGTACAACTGTCAGTGACAAAGCAGCCCTTGAATTATGGACTGATTCAGTAAAGGACCAAGGAAGCAATGTGTGCTAAGGACTGGTTAACATCTGTTGCAGAACGGACTTCCTAAAACAACCTTGGCAAATGACTGTTTATCTAGCTTACAATGTCAGATAAAGGCAGGACCAGATGACCACCCTGCAAATGTTTGTTATCAATATATAGGCTGTGGAGGCTGTCACCATTCTGTGCAAGCAAGAAGCACTACAGTGTAGTTAATAGTAACGGCATGGTGGTATAACCTAGCAAAATGCACATTTTGATCCAGGGTGGTATAATACTGGACCACACTGTGATTAAGGAAACATATTTAGAAGGCTGAGCAGTCATTCAGCATAAGCCAATACATAGCCAACATCAGTAGAAGTAGAAATCTGTGCTTGGAGAAAAGGAACAGCCATGTGGCATGCTACCAAATCCTTGTAAAGAATACATAAATGTTTAGCAAAGGAAAGGACTGCTAAATTCAAGTCTCCTACAGCTGAAATAACAGCATAAACAAGAAGGAGGAGGAGGATTCTGTTTTTATATTCTTGTTTTTTTCACCCCTAAGGGGACTCAAATCTCTATTCTTCTCCCCGCAGCATTTACCCTGTGAGGTAGGTGGGGCTGCGAGAGCTCAGAAAGGGCACATTCCCACCTACTGCAAATCCAGATTACTCTGGTCCGGAGTAATCTGAGTTCTGCTGCGTGTTTAGTTGGAGGCTGGGAACAGCACCAAGCACACATTGGGCTGTTCCCAAAAGGGACCCACAAGTGCACAGAAGCACACCTGCAAACAGCACAGTGTGGTGTTTTTTGAGGACAGGAGCTGCCGCCGCAGGCCTCCTCCTCCTCCTCCAATCCTGCAACCAACGCTCACTCGCTCACCCCAGCTGCCGGCTGTCCTCCTTTGCTCACCTCTGAGGGCACTAAAATCCAGACATGCATGTATATAAAAAAATTATTTAGGAAATTGATGTCCTGCCCTTCACGAAATGGTCCCAGGGCAGGTTACAATGGGAAAATTAAAAATATAACCCCTCTCTGTCCCTCCTTCCTTCCTTAATGGATTCAAATAGCAAGATGATGAATACTTTTACAGTAAGTAAACTCCAAAAATGAAAATGATGCCCCGCCTGAAAAAAGGGAAGCACATGATCACAAGCAGGAATGAGGAGCGCTGGAAGAAAGGAGGCAAATGTGTTATGGGCCCCTTATTCTGAGTTCAGAGGAGCTGACAAAGGGCTTCTCAACAGACGCAGTGATCTTTTCTGCTTCAAAAGGCTGAACAGGAAAGCCTATCATGAAGGATATGACTGAGCAAAGACTGTAAAGCTTCTGAATAAGGGTTCTCAGAAAAGGTACTGCATGGCCCAGTTTGAAATTGATGGGGTTGAGGTCTTGTAGGGCTTGTATTTTCTTGACAAGCAGAAAAAGAAAGTTAATTGGGACAGTATTTTGTTAGCCTAAAAATGGTATGCGAAGATGAAACTTTTCCCATACCATCATAAGTTTCCACTTCACACTAGCAATTTGTTTTATCAAATAGGGAAGGTGCAGCGTGCTTCCAACTGTCCACCAAATGAGTTTAGTTCTAAATAAAGGAGTAGTGTAATTAGGTAGTAATCTTTTCTTCCAGTCTCTCGGAAGCAGAGGAATAAAATTCTGTAGTTTCATTCCAATTCCAAACCTTTAATTGCTCTGAGAATAATCAGTTTCATCAGGAGGGTGATCTGTCAGTGTAACAGAAAATATTAGGAATGTATGTGGTCATTAATCTTCCATGGGTCCAGGAATATAGGTAAAAGTAAAGACTCCTTTGAATCAACACCTGGTGACTACAAGAACCACACTGATGCCATTTTCTAAGCAAGAGTAGAGAAATGGTTTGTGACTGTCCTCTTCCATGAAGGAACTAGGGGTTAACCCTGGGACATTCACCATGCAAAACAGATGCCATAAAACTGAGTGACAGGACAGTACTAGGGAAAAAACTACATATGACATTACTTGTGAGAGAAATTCATTTCTTTCACATTTGGCAATCATTTCCATTTACAGCTGAAATTTTTATAATGCAGCTCTGTACTCCGCTCAATGGGACTAAGGCTTCATCAGGAAGCAGGAGGCCTCTGTCAACCTAACAGAGTTTTAGAGCAGCCCTCTTTGCAGGTGGAATGTGCCCAGAAACACCAACAAGGAAATGCGTCCCCAAGTTGGGCCGCATACACTGAACAGAGCCTAGAACTCTGGATTTTCATTTGGCATGGGCAAAGAGACAATTCCAAATCCCCCCATTCCAAACAAACTGTAGGCAGTGACCTTGGAATAAATCCCCCCCCACTTCAACGGAAAAGGTGGCTGCATCCACTACCACCCTATCTCAGCAGGAGTTCAACATGTGGATGAAGTCTCAGTCTACATCTTAGATGCATTACTTAAGATTTATAGGGCAGTCTTTAGCATTTTTGGTTAAAGGCTCACTGTTATTGCGTGGGAACTACCTATATATTAGTGTATGGGCATAGAAATGTTTTCTAAAAGTAATACTTCCTTCAAGTTAGAAAAAGATCAATTCTTGATAGGGAGTTATCACCTAGCTGGTTTAAGCAGCTCTGCTACTTATTTAAGGTCACAAAATTTTATCTTGATGGATAGTTATTACACTATTTCATCTACTTGTTCATACATGTAAGATATCTGTAGCTCAGGGTTAGAGCGCTGCATTATAGGAGTTCATGCCCAATCTTCTTTCTGCACATGTTTTGATACCAGGTTGGGTAGCACTGCTGAAGGAAGATATGAGCTGCCTCCAGACAGCAGACTTTAAATTCACAGCTTAAGGATGTATCCCAACTTATCCTTAGCGCAAAGGGAAAGTTGAGTGGAGGGGCCGAATTGAACCCGCTCCAGTACCCACATGCATTCTGAAGACTGGTGAAAGAGATATCACTGGAAGTGTTTCCTCATATAGACTGATCTTCCCTGTCTCCTAAGGTTTTGGTCCTTCCTACCTAGCCAAAAAGCTGGAAAAAATTAGAAAGTGTCACATCTGCAGTAACAGATGTTGGGGTTCCTCTGGCAGCAGAAGCACTTTCGGTATTTTATCCTCAAGAAATGTTCTTAGTGTAGTCTTCACAGTGTATAAAAATCTTGACCTCTTTTTGGCCCTTTCTGCATTGGGCTTTATTTTGGATCATTTCATGGAGTAGAGACCTGCCTTCCAGTGCATACTACACTCCCTCCGGGCAGGGTCCGCCACAGTCTGCACCAGCATGTGGATGGCAGCTCCCCTATTCTGTGATATAATCTGGAATAAGGCCCAGGTAAAAAAGCAGTTCTAGACTGCTTTCAGAACACTCTTATTGCACGTAAGTGCAAAGAGTACCAGACCCGCACTGATAGGCCTGTGGAACTGGCCATAGTGTAGGGGAAGGAAAAATCTTGTGGGTGTTAGTATAAGTTTTATTCCCAGTGTATATAGAAAAGAGGAGGATATCAGAACCAAGGCAAAAACAAAGGGATAATCCCAGTTGCCTCTGCTGCCTATTTAGTTATACTACCATCTATATTGCCTGCAGAAGCTATTTAAAAATACAAAAAACTATTTTTATAAAAAAACAAGCATAAATCACACAATACATCAAGGCTTGTACCTGTAACTATTGCTTCCATAGTCTATGAACACAAAGGACAAACAAGCCAGTAACAGTTAACAGAAGACAACGCTACAAAACATTTGGATAAACTTAAACACCAGAGTGGCAAAAAATATGAACAAGCAAAGATGACATTTTAATAAAGGTGTCTGAGACCATAAGCCAATTCGCACTTGGCGCTGGAGTTTGCAATAGGTTAATATCTCGGCAGGCACTTACAACCTAGAAACACTCCATGCCTGCCCAGATGTCAACCTATCGTAAGCTAACTTTACCTGAAACCTTACCCGTAGCATCCAGCCAATGAGCATTCACACCGTTTCCAGTGCGAGGGGTCATCTGGTACGCTGGTACCTCAGATAACCCCAAATGTGACTGTGTGTATGCAGAACACCACTGTTGCCATAGTGATGGTGCTGGCATACATGCAGTCATGCTGAAATCACGATGGTGGCACTCTGTCAGTGATCAGGCATGTGCCCAGACCAAGGTAAGTTTCCAGATATGTGTATTAGCATTCCCAAGGGCAAACACTAGTACACATTAGTCTGTTATGCACTTTTCCTGTTCAACGGATGGGAAGCTAAGTGCAGAAATGCCCCACGTAACAGAAGAAAAAAAAATCCCAACTCAGTCCTTATGGCCTCACCTTTCTCCTATGGAAGACGATTTCATTTCATAGGCAGTGGTGAAGCAGAGGATGTGGCAAGTTCAATGCTCAAAGAACTTAATTGTTTTTTTTTATCTTCTATTATTGAAGCTACACTCTAAAAATAAAAGAAAAAAATAGGTGTTAGTAGGAGGATAAATACAAGAACTAAAAACCAGTAAGATAAGTTTCAAAGCAACGGATAACATACCTGTCTATGCATTCCTATAGCCATTTCTAAAGCACTTTTGCCGAACTGAAAAGAGAAAAATATATCAAAAAGATAAGTATTTTAACATTTTGTGGCTGTTCTTTTGTAAAAATAGGAACCAAAAGAAAATGAGATAGCATTACTACAATTACCTCATTTTTAACATCAGGATCTGCTCCTTTCTCTAGCAATAAAGTAACTAATTCTTCATGGTTATTTAATGCTGCCACCTGGAAGCAAAATTAGGAGAAAATGGCATATGTAATTTCATGCTGTACATCTCTCAACATTTCAGGAGTCTAAGGGCTTTTTGACATAAGATAAACATTCCACTGAGAACTAGACTTCCCTCAACAACTGTTCTTTTCTAGTGTACATATTGAAGTTGATTATCTGACTAAGATTAGCAGGCTATCTGCCTCCTTCCGCCCTTCCCCCATGCGCTGGTCACCACTGGAAACACCCAGTGACTGGCAGATGCTTGCTCCAGTCCCGTGGGCCTTTGGCCCTTGGTGCTATGGCTTCTACACAGCTCCCGGGCAATCTGGCCGCCCGATCTGGCCTTGCCATGGCCGCCACACGCATGTGCGGATGCCGGGAGCTTTTGAGGATCTATCCCTATTTGGGACCGATCCTTGGAAGAACGGCTCGCCGAAAAACAGATCCATTTGGCATGTGTGGGGAAAAGGTGCCTTTTCCCAAAATAAACGGATCTGTGGCATGTGCGGAAAGACCCCAAGATCTTTAGTAGAAAGAAGGTCCAGTCCACACATATCACGGAAGCATACTTTAATATTAATTAGGAAATCAGGTTCCCTTGCATGTATTTGATTCATGCATTCTTTTATTTATGTTTTATGCTTGTAGTATATATATTCAAAAATAATTGCATCATCAAAAGCATGAGTTGCTTTGACTTCAGCCATAAAATCACCATCCATGCAGCCTCTTATTAGAGATTTCAAGGCATCTGAGGAGCAGGGCAGACAAAATACATCTGAACCCATTTTCCCCCCAATTTTGCAATGACAAAGGCAACCAACCTATATGCTTCTTTGAAGTACCGCAAGGTTGCCTTTTTGGAAGGACTCGTTTCTTGACTGCATTGAATTGGATGCTCACAGAAGCCAGGAGTTAAAGTGCCAGAAATTCACTCAAGAATTGCTGCTGCGGATGAAAACATGGTAACTATCTGCCCATACTTCCAGCCCACAAAAGTGATTCCAGATGTATTTTGATCAAATGCAAGTGCCTATTGTGTAGCACTGTTTCATTGAAGCTCCAGGTGTGGACCTATGTCCCAAGTCCCTGAGGCAGCCACTCCACACAATGCTCCAGAATCCAACCCCATTTAGGTGGCATCATAGTCATGGTCATTAGTTTCTGTAGGTATTAAAGAGATTTTGAACATAAAGACAAGGATAACTGAATGAATCCCTACAATCCATTTATCTCCTTTAATGGAATTCTTGATAACCAACCTTTAATGATGCCCTAAACCTTTTACAAGGAATCTGAATTTAAAGATGCAGAAAAATACTTGTGGTTTCTCTGTACTAACTAGAGAGAGAGAGAAATATCACAGAGCATTTTGATCTTTATAGAATCTACAAATGCAGTACTTCAGAAAGATGAATTTTCAAGTATGAAGGAATAAGAGGGCTCATCCTATTAAAGAAACATTTGGAACTGCTCTGGCTGTGTACTTCCATTTCATGCACCAAACCAGAAGAGATAGTTTGACATAAAGTGCCTTAACAAGAGAAATCAAAGATGAAATGAAGTGTAGCTTTTCAAACCCTCCTGTCATCACAAAGTAGGTACAAGGAATCCAGGTACCATGAAAAAGATGTTTCTTACACAGGCATAGCTTATTATTGCTACATGAAATCGCAAAGAACGCCTGACAAACAAGACTTCCCATAACTGAGGAATTAGTAATTCTAGTAATTCTTTCTCAAGGGGGTAGTAATGGGCTATTATGCAAATAACAGGTAATTTAAATAGGTAAATCTCCAAAATACCTACCTAACTAGGCACATTCTTTGTCCCCAGCCCAACCACACTAATAAAATCACAACTTCAAAGTTTTAGGAAATGGAGACAATTCACATCTCATTTTCATAAAACAGAAGCATTTGAAAATCAAGTAACTCACCACTGAATATGAAAAAAACAAAACCAGACACTGGAAAAGGAAAGGTAAAAGATTTGCCCCCAAATGGTAACAAGGAAGAGAAAATGCATGAATTTGCTTTTAAAAAGTAGCAAATAAGCATTCAGCATTGGTGTATAAATAATACAAATCTTGATTTGGGGGTGCCTATACAGACTGGAATCCTCTGGATTTGGCGTTTCTTGGCTCAACCCCCATGGAGGTGGCCTGTGTCATGGGGATTCAAGCTGTACGCAGAGAACAATAATAATAAGAGTTGGCTTTTCTACTCCGCTTTTCTCACCCATTTAAGGAGACTCAAAGGCTGCATCCGCACGGCATGCCTTAATTCGGTTTAACGAAACCGAAATAACTGAACCGGAACGAAACTGTCTCCACCGACTTTCAACTTGATCCGTGTCAACGGCATCCCGCCGGCAACCTTATCTCGGATTCAATCTTCGGAGGCCCCACGGCAAGTCCTCCCTGCCCATTGCCAGTCAGGATTGTGCCCACTCCCTCTCTCTGATTGCTGTTCCCTCCCAGGATCAGCCCCTCTCACTTAGTTCAAAGTAACAGAGATCAGACCTCTCCCTCATGGCTGTGCAGCTCTCCGCCTCCTTTCCTCTGCACCACGTTTCCCTCCCCCTTTTCTTCCAGCTTTGTGCTCTTCCTTCATCACCCCCATCGAAGAAGTCTGGATCCCCCTTTCCCACCCGTGCTTCCCTTGCACCGAGAGGTTGGGCTGGAGGGGAGTGAGGGGCTTTTTCAAAGGTCTGAACTTCTGAAATTGCGCAAATTTGCAACATTGTTAATCGGGAGTGAAGGGGCTTTCTTGCTACACTGTAGCGCTGCTCTGTGAAGGCTGCTCCAAGAAGTTCAGGCTTGCAAGAGAAAGGAGGGGAAGCAGCTGAGATTCTGTATTAATGTTTAAAGGAATGGGGCTTTACTTGCTGCTGCTGCTGCTGCTGCTGCTGCTGTTTTGCTTCAGATCAGGCAGATCAGGCAGGGAAACACACACACCCCCAATGACGTGCCCAGCATACGGACAGCCATTGGATACAGTGCGATTGGGGGAGGGACACCCTGAATACGGAATTTCATCCCTTAACACGGTACTGTCCACACAGTTAAAAAGGAAACACGTATCGACACACGATTCGGAGTGAGACCTGTTGAAATCAGGATTTATTTCAAAACGTTTTAACGTGGTTTAACACAGAAATAGCGTGTTAAGCTGAACTGCCATCTGAACTGGGAGAACTCAAAACGTTTTGAATTCGAGATAACGATGCCATGAAGATGGGGCCAAAGTGGCTAACAAACCTTCTGTTCTTCTCCCCACAACAGACACCCTGTGAGGTAGGTGAGGCTGTGAGAGCTCAGAAGAGAGCTGTGACTAGCCCAAGGTCACCCAGATGGATTCGCAGGGGAGTGCAAAATCAAACCCAGTATTCCTGGATGAGAGTCTGGCTCCTTAACCACGAGACCATAGGGACAGGGACCACAGAAGGTACACATCGTTCACTTCCCCTTGGTTCCTGTTCTTGAGTAAATGTTGCTGAGAGGGATTTCCCCTTGATGCAATAATACTTCTGCCCAGGCCACCTTTCAGGTAGCCAGCCATTTCTGATGCACTAGAAGAGCTGCCCATGAGATCACACGCTCTCACTCGCCATGCATTGACATGGGGAGGGAAATCCTCTGGCTCTTCTGAACTGCTCCAAGAGTTATTCAGATTGGTTTCCTGATATTCACAGAGACTGAAGCAGCTTGCAGGCTGGTTGGGCAGTGACTCTGCTGGTTGGTCTGTGTCACTGCCCAAAGTCCTAGGTGTTTCACCATTTGCACATTTAGGCCCTTGGGCAACTGTGAGTCTGTGCACGCACGTCCACGTGCACACATGCACGTGAACACTATGTGCTGATGTAGATGGTGCCTTTTCCCACAAGTCCTCTTTCATGACAAAGGCTTTCTCCTGTTGGAAAGCAGATTTAAGATACAAGCCCACATCTCTCCCTGTATTAGTCAGCATGTTGCTTATCAACTGTACATACCATTAAAGGTGTCTTCCCATCTTTATCTTTTGCATTTACATCAGCTCCAGCATTTATGAACAGTGTGGCTGCCTCTAGATTTCCTGACATGGCACAAAGTCTCATCAGTGGAGTCCATTCCAAGTTTGTGTCTTTAGTATCTGCCTGTTACACAAAGGATAACTCATGAAATAAATGAAAGCTGAATGATTTCAGTTCTGTAGATACTTGCTGAGCTACTACCTCCCTTAAGTGTTTACTCTAACCTTTTAAATTAAAATTTTGTACATTTCTCAGTCTGAAGTACCTTCATCAACTCTTGCTAAATTTTACCCAATTTACTCTCCTTCCCTCAAAACCACTTTAAAAATTTATTGCTTCCACAAAAAGTCCCTGAGATCACTTACTGTTGTCAGTATGTTGCCTTCATTTACAATTTGTCCAAAATGCACAATATGCTGTTCAGAAATATGGAGTAATAATAGCAACTAAACAACTAGCATCTGTTGTGCTTACAGCCTGAATGTTTGTTTTTCAAATTGGATCAGCTACATTATATTTAAAATAAATCTGTAACATGATTATTAACTTAGTAGAATCTAATAGTGAGATTTCCCCATATTATTTATAATTAACTGAACTTCAACGTACGCTACTTAAAGTTAAGGGTTGTCTGACTGCTTGTTGCTCAACATTTTTCATTTGTGATATCATATTAGTACATAAAACCAGATGCAATGTTAGGACAAATACTAGTAGAAAAAAGGCAAGATGGTCCAAATTACTATTCCACCTGCAGAAGCAATGGAAGAAAAAACTGAAGTCTGTTACTAATTGTAATTCCAACTTTAATAAATTACTACATTATTTCACATTTGGAGATTGACACTCATCCTCCCTTGGCATTATGTACTCTCTAATTTATTTATTTGAACTTTTCTGAACCATTTGTAAAAATCTCATTTTTTGGTAAAAAATACATTTAAAAAAATGAGAACTACCATATTTAAATAAAGACAGTGCTTGAGATCTGATGAATAGTAATAGTAAGAGGACATTGTTATTTATTGATATATTCAAGAGATGGAAGAGATAGGACAGCAGGTCCTTCCTATCTACTGTGCCACAGACCAGCACCATCACAGTCCTCCATTAAGCACCACCTGAACAGTCAGTACAGCAGGCTGCAGGTGTATTGCACTTTGGGGTCGTCTTAACTGTTCTATCACATTTTTTTTCAATTTCTTCTCCCCTTTCAATTCATGCTCTTTTGTATCATGTGTTTTAAATTCCAACCATGAAAGTAGAGTCTTGTTGCAAATATATGTTATAAACCACTGGGAGACATTTAGAGACAATGCTACAGAAACAGAGAAAAAATGAGAATTGGCTTAAGCGTCCCATAACCAAAGGCTTCTTAAAAACGGAAAACCTAATGATGGGTGCATCCCCATGCAATTTAAAGCCCGCTGAAAATCTTCTTTTGTCGCGGAGCACCCCCATGCACAGCTTTTATCCGAGCTTCCAGCGCCGCTAATTAGGAAAATGCGCTGCAAAAAACCCCAGCCCTTTAAAGAAGACTGCAAGCGCACTTTCCAGGAAGGCGCAGGTATTCAGAGCAATATTTTGCATGGAGACGCTCCGTGGCAAAAGGGGCGGGGCTTCTCTCCGAGGCGGCAAGCTCTCTCTCTCTTTTTTTGCCTCTCATCCACAGCCAGCATTCACGATATGAAAACAGTAGGCAGGCATTCCAATCCCAAAGAGAAACAGCAAGATACATTGTAATGAACTACTTATATCAAGTGAAAGTGTATGAGGCAAGTGAAAGTGTATGAGGCAAGATCGCTGGCTGGGGGAGGCAAACAGAGAACTTGTAAATTTTTATTTTGGACTTGTGAACGAGCGCACGATTGCACGAGCACCCAATGAAACAGCGAGGGGCGGGGAGAAAAAGATGCAGGTAAGCAAAAGACGCTTCCTTTTGGATGGTCAGTGCATTTTAAATGCGCGTTTTGCTGAGCCCCGTGGGGACACTTAATTCGGAATTGAATGCGCATTTGTTAGATCTGCTGCAGTAGAGGGACAATAGCGACAGGAAAAAGTACCACGGGGATGCACCCTAAGAGTTGTCAGGAATACCACAGTGTGTGCTTCTGTGTGAGAGGGAAGGGGGGAGAGGAGGGAAGAAAGAAAGAGGGTAAATGTACATGCATGCAGGCATAATATTTGTATGACGCTGGTATGCTGACAACTACATACTGACTTTTCAAATGTATTTATTATGTTCTATCTATATTTATACATACTTTTTAAATGTATATACACATGCTCTAATATATACTGTATAAAAACACCATTTTAAACAGGGCGGGTAAGGACAAAATAAGCATTCACAAAGACCCCTGAGAAAAGGAGAATGTATCTAATAGGTGCCAAAATGACCAAATGTCCATGGCGAAGAGTACTGCAAAGGGCAGACCCCGCCACCAAAAGCCGTTGCTGAAGGTTGCTACAAAATGACATTCATTAAATTATGGGAACCAGAGCAGGAGACCCTCTCCTGATAATCTCAGCAATCTTTCCAGTCAATTAGCTACCATGGTCCCAAGTGTTTTTAGGAGTCTTATATGCCAAGCAACGAATCTTGAGTCTGGTTCAGTGACCACCTTGGAACAGTATACTGATTTCAACATGAATTCATCAGGTAAGTTTTCATTATTATATATTTTCACTAGTTACATTTGAACCAGAGACCAGCTATCATTTCAATGACTATTTCCTACAGTGACAGAATAATAGAATCAAAAAACACTGGCCATTTCCTAAACTGTACAGCTATTTCTGTAGCACATGTCATCTCAATGTACCGCAAAGCAGTCTTTGCCAAATGTATATCTCCAAGATGGTTTCGTTTTTCCAACTGGTGTGGCTGCAAAAAAAGAAAATAAAAGCTATAGGGAAAACCAGCCAGAGGCAGTTGGTTGGAAAAAGGGGGCGTCTCCCTTCGAAGATTGGCAATTAACTTTTCTATATTTATTTATTTATTTATTTATTTATTTATTTATTTATTTATTTATTTATTTATATTTAATCTTTTATTTCTTTCACAACAGTAATCAAGACTGGCTACAATTACCAGATCAGTGACAATGAAATCAATACTGAAGTATCTCTAAGCAAGTAACACATTTTGTTCAGATCTGATCATTAATGGTGAACCGTTCCTTTGTGCACAACAAATAGAAGCACCTGAACAGCTTGGGAAGTGCTGCTTTCCTTATACTATGTAGATAAACTTTATACCTCACAGCCATTCTGGATCAACCACTCAATAACATTACAGTGTCCTCCATCAGCAGCCCAGTGCATGGCTGTACATCCTGCAAGGTCTCTGGCTAGCCAAGAAGCTCCCTTGGATATGAGATACTGAACAATGTCCAGATGACCAGAAAAGCAAGCAATCATTAAACTGTGGAATAAAAATTGAAATTATATAAAAACACAGTTATGCTATATGATCAATAAGATTGAACGATAAATCAATACTTCATTAAGTACAGGTCACCTCTGTCTGAACATGTTCTTGTTTTCTGCTGATTCTTTATAATTCTATATCATCATCATCATCATCCCATCTACTATGGTCAGTTGTGTTTTTTTGGTGCACCGGGACCCCTTTCTCTTTCCCAACAAGTGGAGGCTAGAGCAAAGTGCACCAGCTGGTCTTTCAAGCAATCTCACAGCTAGCAGCAGTGATTTGCCCTCAGCCAAGAGGTAAATGAGACATAGGGGCAAAGAAAGAAGTAGAGTGTTTGCTTCAATTTTTTTTCTTTCTGAAAGTAATTTGTGATCAAAATAGCAAGTACATATGAAGTGCAAGAGTGCCTATTCCAACTACAAATGTTTCAACAGCTAAGGGCCCTTCTGGATAGACATGATTTTGCCACAGCTACCCATGCTGTTAACATACAGACTGGACTATTGTTATGCACTCTACATGGGTCTGCAACTGATACAGAATGCAGCTGCTAAACTGTTGACATGAAGGGGTGGAAAGATGCACATCACACTGGTCTTAAAAGAGATGCTCTGGCTGCCAATCTACTACCAAGCCCAATTCAAGCTGTGAACCTTAACTTATAAAGCCCTAAATTACTTGGGGCCAAAATATCCAAAGAAATACCTTCTTCTATATCAACCTACCCATGTCTTAGGATCTGTAGGAGAGGATAGGGTCAGTTTTATTAAAGAGTATATGTGTGCATATATAAATATACACACATACATATATATCTGATGTGTGTGCATTCTTAACTGAAAAGCTATAAACACTAAAATGTCTCCTCACTAATTCAAGCTATGATACCACAAAATGGCTGCACTGTTTGGTTTTCCTGAAAAGCAATCCCAATACAATTTATTCTGCATTCATTGTGTTGTACAAACCTAGGCCTCCATTTGTCTGTCCGTCTGCATTCCAGGAGTGGTAATAATCTAGCTCACTAAAGCTCAAGTGATGAACACTCCTCATTTGTACAAAGAAAATTATTATGCTATGCTGATGGGTAAAGTTACAATCTAAGTTAAAACGTGGAACTTGCTGCCACAAACAATGGTGCACCTCAAAATAAACTACTGAAGAGGACACTCAGGCCGATTGATGGAAGATAACACTTTCACGAGCTACTAGCTGTGACAGTAATTAGTACTATACCTTTGTCAGATGGGTTGCTATACATTCTTATGCACGTCATACATACAAATTGTCAGTCAAAGAAGAGCCTATTTGAATTAACAGTAATTTTTAACTTTACTGTATCAACTAGACCTACGTCCACAAACAAAGCAACATGCTGTACATTACCTATCTTTCCCACTGGAATTTTTCATGTTCACGTCTGCTCCATTTTCTATCAAAATCTTCACAAGTCTAAATATAAAACATTTGGATTACAGTACATTATTTCTCCTCAAATAGATATCTGCCAGGACACATAGAGAAAAGCTAAAATGGATGACTATTGCATGTCTGTTGTTAAATTATTCAAGAACTTATAGACTACATTAAAATAATGCAAAAACTAGAAAAAAATCCTAATTTAATTATAAGAGTCTTCTGGGATCTTAAAACATATAATTGTTTCAGTTAACATATATGGCTCTCTGGAAAATATAGATTACTGTGATCCAATGACAATTATATTGGGAGAGAGCCTAGGCTGGGTCTAGATAGGCACCCTAGTGTACTTGCCAGCCAACCCAGCATCAGGGCATCCAAACACCTTGACATTAAATGGGAATATACTGTCCCTTCCTACTTCACAGACACAGTTATTGTTTTAATATGTACTGTTGTTTTAATATATTTCTGATTTTAAATGTTGTTACCCACCTGAGAACTTCAGGTATAGGGTAGGACAGAAATGCAAATAATAAATAAAATAAAAAATAAACTCCCTGGGGCAAAGTGTTTATATACACCCACTCCCAACAAGCTCTTGGATCTTCCAAACTGTTTACCTGTGTTCCTAGTCCAGCACCTCTTAGGGCAGAAGGCAGCAGCTAATTTGCCTCCCCTCACCCATGTAATTGTGTGGAGGAGGGAAGAGGTGAATTATCAGCACACTCCCAGCTTTATCTGAAGATCTGAAAATGGCCAGGTTCCAGGTCCATTTCCAGTACTTCAAACAGTGCCCCAGCCAGAAACCTTGCAACTTCATGGAGAGCTTCATGGAGATTCTTCAGGGGCCAGGAGCCACAGTGAGGTGAATTCCATTTGTCGCCATGGCTCCTGGCAGGTCTTGAGCAACTCCAGAGAGTCTCTCCCCATCACAGCTGTATACAGCCCCCTTTTGGGTGCAGCCTAAACCTATAATTAAGAACATATTTGAAGCAAGAAGTTCTAAAACTATAAAATACAAGGAAAAATTGACTACTGTGACATTAATAGAAGAAAAAGACAAAAGGCACTTCATGTATGAAAAGAAGTAAATTTGGGGACTTTGGTTGTAGCAAGACAAGAATAGTTAAGGGATATAACAGTTGACAGTAATGAAGCATAAATGCTCAAGCATGACAGTAAATGTAATGTATACAGTTGCATATATTATGTATAAAATACAAACATAAGATGAACTTTCAATCATGTGGTATTTTTCCACCGCACTCCTTTAATCCGGATCTAAGAAGATCCAGATCTGGAGAATGGGTACTTCCCTTAATCCAGATGTAGTAGATCCAGATTAAGGGAAGTACCCAATGTGTTTCCATGGGTGGTCTAGCATCCAATAGCAATGGGTGCTAGCCTCCCTGCCATGGAAAAACCAGAGCACCCATTTGGAAATCCGGATCTACCCACGAGGGGTCTGCCTGTCACCCCAGGTGTTTGGGGGGACAGGGGGTACAATCTCCGAAGCGGCTCCAAAGTCACTTTGAAAGCACTTCAAAGTCTGTGCAAAATAGCTCTGGAGCATCTTTGAAGTCTGTGCTGATCTTCGGAGTAAACTTCGAAGTGACTTTGGAGCTATTTTGCACAGACTTCGAAATGACTTTGAAGCTAAGGTTTGGGGGCTCCCCCCCCCAAGCGTGCCCCCTCCCCATAGCCTCCTTTAGACCCCATTGCCAAACTAATGTGGAAACAGGCTCCCGTTAATCAGGATTTTCTGGCTGAAGACTCCATTGTAGCCCCCATTAATGGGGTCTACAGAAAATCTGGATTAAAGCCCAAAAAGTACCCATATGATCTGGATTTCCCGAGCCGCGGTGGAAACAAATGTGTCCCTAATGGGTGCCGTGGTGGAAATGGGGTCATCTGGCTCTCACCCAAATGGGGCTTTAATGGGTGCTAAAATGGGTACTAAGTGACCATGGAAAAGCACCTATGAACACTATTATAATGATTAAAATGTCTGATGTGCAGCCAGATAAAGCTGACAGGATTTTGGTTTTGCCGATCATGAAACAGGCAGCCCCGATTGACGAACTTGATGTCAACTTCTTGTTCTTTCCAGAACAGAAAATTAATAAAAGTGTAAAAATTTACTGCCCCAAAATAACAATAAATAGAAAAAGATGAAGTAAAGTTTACGACATTACCTAAGATATCCTTTTTGTGAAGCAACCATCAAAGGTGTAAGTCCTAGTTTATTAAGGGTATCTACCACTAATTGCCTTTAAAAAGAAAAAAAATTTATTAGAATTTCACATACATTTGCCCTGCAACTAGAGCCACTTTGCCAACATCTTGCTAAAAAGTCTATTATTATATCTATATACCTTCATAAAGGTTTAATTTGGACTTACTACGGAAAGTTCTCAGTGGATGGACCACCACAGAACTCAAGCAACTACTGGGCAGAATCTCCATGCTAGAATTCCATGCAGAGGAACTTATTTGTGATTGCTAAACCCCCAGCTTCTTTACCATAACTAAATGGAGGAGTGGAATAATGTGTACACTGTATAAGTAATTTTTATAATTTTGAGATCAACAGAAGCTGTTTGGGAATATAATGTAATCACTTGCAAGATCATGATCTATTGGTCTAGAATTTTTAATTTTAAAATTAAATCCACAACTCAGTTTAATAACATGACAGGGACCCAACATGTAATGCAACTTCATCATCAAGAAATTATTTGGGGCTGGGAGCTGCATCCCCATGGACTGAATTAGTGTTGCCTGCTGGTGATTCATACCTGGCACTTCCTTTCATTCTAGGCTTCAAAGCCAAGGAATAAAAGTTCCCTGGTTTTGAAGATTTCACACAGCACAATACAACATCAAACAGAAAACAGCCACAGATTTTGGGACATTTCCTGACCAATGTTGAATTGCACCAAGGAGAACAAGTAAGTCATCCCTGCCACCATTGCTCTCCAGAGGACAAAAAGCATCTTTGAAGTTTTGTTTTGCCCTTTGCAGAAAAAGCACCTCTAAGTGCATTTTCTATCCCCCAGAGGTGGACTGCAGTTCTGAAGGGGTCACCAGTACACAGTTGCCAAGCTTTGTGGGCCCTTGCTAGGCAGATGGTTTTGACCATGTGGATACAGCCATAGAGTTAAGTTAAATTTCTGTGACTGGATGGTCAAATATTTTCTACTTTGAGCCATCTTTAATAAAATCTCAAAGCATTTCCAAGGACATTCCAGTAGTTCTTAGTTAATACATCAATATAAAAACATTTCAAGGTTTAAATCCTGCTGAATATGAGTGACAAAATGCCTTTATGAGAGAAATAAGCACCTTTCCAGTCACAGAGCCACAGGTGTGTTAAAGAAGAGGCATGGTGCTTACTCACTCTCTCGAATACTTGTGAAAGTTATGGCCCATTTCAGCCAATCATCATACCACTATGCTGCCATGTTACAGTTTTATTGTGTTTGAAACTCTCAGAGTCACATCCACAGACACGAAGAAAATTCTTATACTGAACCATAACTTTAGCCCTCACTTTAGCATCCATTATTCTGTTCAGTAAAGGCATCATATACAGCTGGTGAGAAAGACATTGTCATACAAGTAGCACAGGAAATTACACTATCTAAAATTCTTTCTCTTTATTCTTCCTCTTGTACGCTTAACAGCAAACACATTGCTGCTGTTAGTGGGGGTGGGGTGGGGTCACTGGGGAGGGGGTTGACCATCACTAAATGATGTGGGATCAAAGTGTTTAATAGAATTGTCTAACTCTCCATTGAGATGCCAGAGATGGATCCTAGATCTTTTGCATGCAAAGCAGGTAGTCTTCCACTTACAAGAAAAGAATCCCAAATTTTTAGCTCTGTCAAGGAATTCAAAGATAGAAGAACACAGAATTAATCAATCAAAATCAGTAGCAATATGTAACGCTACATCTACGAGAAAGGATTTTCAAGTATGCAGAATGCCTGCCCACTCGTTATGCATAGAGGGCTTAGATCCAAGGCAATCTTACAAGAATATATGCAGTACTGATTGTGTATCAATATAACCTGCAATCTAATTTGTCACTTGAAGCATTTGCTAAAATATGCAATTTAAAATGTAAGAGACTGAAAAATCTACTTTTGATGTCAGAACACAACATATTATGCAGTGTTAATTATTATCTGGCAATCATTATGGACATTTTAAAATACAGTTCATCCCTTACCTCTTCTTAAGTATACTTAGAACTTCATCTATATCATCCCTGCTTACAGCACGGTGGAGACGGTCACCACTCATTGGTTCACCTGGAAACAACCACAAACAGGGATGAAAGTATTTGCAAATCAGAATAGACAGAGACTGATTCTGCTGGTATTCTGTCAGCAATTAAAATGCTGCAGAATAAATGATCAGCTTTCACATTTTTCAGTACAGCAGTCGGATACCTTCCAGATCCCTAAATTAAACAATAAACCTGGTATCACTGTTCTGCAAAAAGCTGAATGGTTTGAAAGGTGACTTTGAAATCTAATCAGTAAATGCAAGATTATTTATTTAGATTCAAGTCTTGAGACCACCTTTCAAAAGAAATAATCATAACGAATCACATTTAAAAGACTCTACGTATCACTGTGGCTGCATTAACGCCTAAATTTTTAATCCAGCTGCAGTTCACCTTCTGAATGAGGGAAGCCATCAGCCACGCGACTAGTCATTTCTTTTCCATATCATCTAACAAATGGTGGACTTTCTGAATTAGATAATGTCAAAAGAAGACAGCTTGTCACTTTAATTATGTTTTCTCTTATTCTGAAAATGGAGTGAAGCTGGATTAAAATTTAGGTGTGAATCTAAGTCTCTGTACCACCAAACATCAACTGGAATATTAATTTTAAAATTCCACATTTTTTTAAATTTAAATTTGTTTTAATTATAAACATATCAAACCACAAACAGTAACAATATACATAGCCACCAATAACCAAACCAACATACATTATGTATAACCATACCGGTATAACTGTCACATAATAATAATAATAATAATGACTAAAGCTCATAATTGTGAGTATGTCAATTCAAATATTCCTTACAATAAAAAATTTGGAAACAAATTTCATATTATTTCTTTTAAATATGTGAGTGAAAAGGTGGGAGAAAGTCTAAGGCTGGAATCATCTTGCACCTGAACAATATATCCTTTTGGTTGCACAAAATTACCTGACCAGGAACAAGAAAAGACTCAAACTTGACTTCATCAAAATACAGGCTTCACGTGCCTTCAGATCATACACTGGAATCAAACACCCTCATTCTAAACATACATAAGCCACAAAGGCTACATCCACATGGGGCAAACTTGGTTGTCCTTGAGCATTCCCAGAGCTCAGCAGGCCAATATACCTGTCCACCCTAGGCCTACCGTGCACCCAGGAGATATGAAATCTGACCTCAGAGCCTCTCTAAAAAACTACGCAGGATGAATGATTCTCAAGCATGTACTGTGTCCACATTCACCACTGTCGCCATTATGCAGAGTGGGAAATGATAAAGAATGCAAATAACCAATGGCAGTTTTTGCATGCCCTACTTTATTGTTGGACCAAAAACTGCCATCTTCTAGGGTCAACTCCAGGCCTGTGCTATATCAGCATGGACAGAAACCTTACATTTGCAAAGATTTTGGAGGCCAAGATACACTGCCAAGTGATCAGTGTGTCTCCTGCCTTAGCAGCAGATCCAAATAGTCTTGCTCCTCAAACAGTCTTTTCCTGGCTCTCTAGATGCAGCCTCATTATTAATATTTAACACATTCTTAAAGATTAGACAATCTGCCAGATTTTTTGCTCTCCTTATCATCAGCAGCATGGAAATTATAATATCAAGATTGTTGTGCAAATAGCTATTATACAGAAGACAAACTGTTCCAGTGATTGCGATCTGTTTTTTGAAATATATATATATTTAAATATATTAATTTAGTTACAAAGGAGAAATAATTAAAGAAACTGAGGCTACGAGAAGCAATTTAAATTGTATGATTTTTCTTACGGCTCTGCAGTTGTATTAAAATGTCTATGCCAAATAAAACTGATTGGAAGCTTATGGAAGGTTAACAAAATCACTCAATGGAATTGCATCCACACAAAAATGTGATTATGGATGGAATCTGGACACGTAAAGGTTGTGCTTTTGTTTTCTGAAATAAATCCACTAGATAATGGTAAAGGAGCCACTTGGTTGCAGATGTGCAGGGCAATGTATTCTAATGTGGCACTAAGAATTTTATTTATGGAACTTAAGGCTCTATTGAAAGCTGTGAATAAATGATGAGTTCATTGGTGAAGACATTGTCCAATTAACAAGCAGCAGCTGTTTGTCTTTCTATTTTAGGGACCAATTGATTAAAATTGCACGCCTCATTTAAACAAGACTTTTTTTTTTGCATTTTACCTGAGGAAAAAAGAAGCATCACACCCTTTTCCAAAGTACTTGCATTTCTGATTTATGAAGCTCCTTTCCGGCTCAATGCAAATTTCAAACCAAAAGAGACATTTTGTTTTAATGCACATATTCTTAACATGCACATTAAAACAATGAAGTTATGAATTATGAATGTGGAGTAGAATATTTACATACATTTATATGATCTGAAGTCAGAGTTTAGAATATTTATACGTTCTATAGAAAACCTTAAAAATACCAAACATACCATTATATATCTTGTTCTCTTTAGAAAATAAATATTAAGCAAATTGCATCATTAAAATGTTTAACCTATCATCCAGCCAACACGTATCTTTACAAAAGATGTCAGTTCAGAAATGTTGTTCTTTAGATACCTGATTGTTAAACATACTAACCAATTACAAAGGTGTTAATTCTGGTCTGCTGAGATGATAAAAAGGAACCACCACTCACATGAGATGCATGAGGTTATACTTATGCAAGAAACACCCAGGTATAACAAATGGGAGATTTAAACTTTTTACTGATATATGGAACTGACCACTCAGACTCACCAAACTGACCAGGGCATGGTCACTTTCCTGGGAATCCACATGAGATGACAGCGCAAGGAGCACTTGAGGAAAGGGCTCAAGTCCAGGCAAAACCCAACTATCTGGGTGACAGGCCAACTCTGCGGACACGTCCCCATGCACCTTTGGTCCCGATCCAAAATCGGGTTTGGGAGGGGCCATCACCATACACTTTTTATTTGGCCCAATTTTCTAGGACCAAATTGCCCAAACCCATACCAAACCTGTACCAGATTTAGTACTGGAAAAAAAATTCTGGGCACAGTTTGGGCAATTTGGCCCGAGCACATGGGGACGGTCCCAGGCTTGGTTCCACTTCCTTTTCCAGGCAAGCAAGTGGCTTCCCTGGAAATGGGAGTAAAACCAAGCCTTTCAGCCGGGACCGTGAACAGGGTCTAACTGCTTGACTGGTTGGATTAGCACTTCAGATATGTTTGAAGAAATTCTTATTATTTTGATATTTTTAGCAATGCTCTCCTCAAAATCCTTCTCAAAATTCCTGATTGCCAACTTGCATTTATTTTGCCAGAATTTATGTTCCTTCTTGTTCTTCCCATGAGGACTACTCCATTTTTAACAAGCCTTTCTTGCTTTTAATAACTTCCTCTGCTCCACTTGTAGGCCACACTGATTTCCTCTTGGGCCACATTCCCACCTGACTTTTTAAATCTGGGTTGGACTTTTAAAATTCGGATTCAGGACCAAGTGCGCAATCCAGCTGTCACCATTTGCCTGACAATAAACCAGGCTGAATCCAAATACTGCCATTCCCACTCACCACCCAAATCCCCAGCACAGAGAAACAGGAACTTTAAATCTCTTCCCCTTGTGTAAACCCTGCCACCCCCACTCAATCAGCTGAGCAGGACAATCCCAAAGCAACTCTCCCTTTCAGATCTGATGTTCCTGGTAATGTTACCTCCATTCATGTTGCCAGAAAGGCAGCAAGTTTGCACTGAAGCAGATGAGCGAAGGAGCAGACAGTGCAAAGCAATTGGAGGCTGAAAGATAGCTCGCACTGGGGTGGGTGGGTGGGGAGAGGGGTTATGACTCTCCCTTTCAGTTTCCCTCCCCTCTGTAAAAGGAGGATCCTGGCTTGGCTATTAAAAGTTTTTTGCTGCAAAAGTATCTCTTGAGGCTGGTGTTTTAACAGGTTTTATTTTCTCTTCCTCTGCGATCGTATCTCTCGGTGTTCAAAGCAGGCAGGACAAGGAGAGGGGGGTGAACTTCCCAGCTGTGAAATCCTACCCACATCTGGCAGGCATTGGCCAGAAATGTAGATCTCCACCCTGAATAGTCCGGTAGCATTCCCATTGGAGGGGAGAAAACAGACTGGGCTCCACAAGCGAACCGAGAACAATTTTTCTGAGGAGTCTTTTTCAGTGGATTTTCACAGGATAGTCCTCATAAAATCCATGAACAAAAAAATAAATGGGATCTCTCGATCCTGAAAATGGATTCAATTCAGATTTAAACTTGCATGGGAATGCAGCTTTGGACCTTCTTTTAGGTAAGTATTCTAACTGAGCCTCCCATTACTGTTTTTGTAAATCATCTCCATGCGTTTTGGACTCCTGGAAAAATAAAGTTAAAAAGAGTTCAATTGTTACTAGTTTACTAGTTTTCTCATTTTGGGGAAGTTTCCTATATGAAAGGTTAAAGTCTCTGTGTTAAATTTTATACATAGCATGAAGGCACTGTTCCCAATTAGATCAGCTATAGTACCAGTATTGCTTGTTCCAGAAAGTTCCCCAATTCCTAACAAATCTAAATCCTTCCTGTCAACTTCACTGCTTCATTCATGTTTTGATGTTCCTGAACCCCATTTGTCTAGTTCATCCTGCAAGTGGAACAAGTTAGCATTTCTGAGAATCCAACCTTGGAGAACCTGGACTTCAATTTTCTACCTAACAACCTAAATTAATGTGTAGAGCTACAAGAAGCAAGAATAATTATCAAAGTTTGATAGTTAAGTGCCTGTTTTCTACACAGTTCCTTCACCATACACCAAGAAAGCAAAGAACCTGTTACAAAGGCATCTATGAAATCCCTGTGTTTAGGGGGAAAACACTGAAATTCCTTGTTTTGTGGCAAAAGATGCTCACTGTAAAAAAGTCTTATCCATCCAAGGCATGTAGTGGTAAGGGCACAGCGCAGCACACAGATGGCCCATCTCACAGGCCCTATTCAATAAGACTTCAAAGTTTCCAGCCTGGCAATTTTTGTAGCATGCCCAATTCTGGTAACATTTCCTTGAAAGCCACTGAAAAGGGTCCCCTGTAGTCCACACACCTACATAGTCTGGCCCAGTCTACACATCATCCAAGGCAGAGAAAGCATGATGGGAGCAGAGCTTGACCCACTTGGCAATAGTGTGGGGACTGCTACCTGTTACTTCCAGAATTTTTTCCAGAATAAGGGCCACTGTGGATAGAGCCTCTCTTTAGTAACTGTAAGAATATAACTTCATATGTTCTTAATTAAAAAAAACCCTATGTCATATTCTCAAATTTCACAACCTAAACAATTAACCTGGTTTTTCCATTTATTAACTAAAAAATAAAAAGAAAAGACGTTGAAATTACACCTTAGTTATACTACTATTAACACAAAACAAGAGATGTGAAGAAGGTAAGAATGTTCCTCTACAGCATATTGACTGTTCACAAGAGGTTACCACGTATCCAAGAAGGAGGGTTTTGGAGCAATACTAGACATTGTTTTTGATATGTGATAAGTTTCACAGTAGCAACTTCACTCAGTCAATTTTAAAGAAAGCATTGTTTTATTCTTCCAACATTTCTATATCTATACTTTACCCACAGCCTGTACATGATGTGCCAGATTCATGCATTCTCATGCTTGATAGTTGATTCTTTGAATAGCTTTTTCTGCTTCATATGGTTGACTCTGGATAAATCCACAAATATGTTTGATACACTATCATGACACTTCATCCTCATCTTTCTTCTTGTGACAATGCAGACAGCTTTGCTTCAGAAAAATCCAGATATGCCCAAGATGGAAAAATTATGGCTGACTGCAAAAGCTGCATAACATTAACTCTTCTGAATACCTAACATCCACTGCAACTTTGTTTCCTGTGTGATGTACATGGACAACGGATCTTTAATTTTTTAAGGAGTGCTACTCTGTGCAGTTTCTTCAAGCTTAGCAGAAATTCATGAGGCTCACCATGTTTTTGAACTGGCAGAATTGGGTCAGTCAAGGTTTGAATCATGCCAAGACATTATTGAAAAAGCAAGATTGCATTTGAAGATAATTTGGGGAGAGGCCTGTTTTACTGCAAAGAACAGTAAAAAAAAAACAGACAAAACTGGAAAGACCCAAACACTGTACAGTACTACACAAATAAAGGTTAAAGGGGAGACTTCTACATGCTCAGTTTAAGATTTCCATTCAGTTCTTATTTTAATTTTGTACAACACTTTGAATGAGCTGCTTAGGTTTATCAAGTTGTGAACTTACCTGTTGTGGTTACACAAACAGGTGAACTGTAAACAGATTCCCCTGAAGGATCAGTGACTTTGAGTCGAAATCTGTAGGTTGTTCTCGGCTGAAGACCTTCCACAACATGCTGATGAGCATATCCCCTAAAAAAGAGACATGTGATTTCCCCTGCTCCAAATAATACTTACCTTCAGTGTTTTGCATAATTAAAATTAATTATTTTTCTTTTTAAGATAAAATTGCATTAAGAGCTGACTGTATACAATATCTAATACTCGGCACGAAATACGTATGAAGGTCACTAGAAAAAATAATCTCACACTGAGCCATTGTTTTTCTGAAAAAAGCAAGGCCATTTTTCTTTAACCATATTGATATGAACCAATCCCACAAATTCAACTCCTGCACTACATATTCAAGCGCAGAGTTTTCATAGAATCACCACAGAACTGATGCAGAAAAATCTCATCAGACCTGAACAAATATATGCTTAGAAAAACTGAAAAGAGACACACTGAGTGTGAATCTTCAAGGACCAACCAAAACACCTACACAGGTATTATCAAAACATGAATTTCCAATAATTTTTTCAAGGGCAAAAATGCATATCAGAATGCTTTAATTTAATGTCTCCATCTAACATTTGAGCCACAAAAGTGTCACAGTCACCAAGTTTGTCATGTGCTTCATTTAAAAAGCAAAAACCTTCTGGAACATCTGACATTGTTTCTTAGAGTACTCGAAGTACTTTAAATTTTAAAGTACTTTACTGTTGATAAAGGTAAGATAGCCTGACACATAATAAAATATACTGCAGGTAATATTCAAACAGTCTAATTCTGCCACCTAGTGACAAGTTCTATAGAAAATCTTTCTGATGACTGTTGGGAACACATGATAATTTAGAACAAACACCACAGCAGTCTTCTTGTGCTGTTTTGAATATTTGGCTCATAAACTGGACACCATAGAGTGGTGTGTTCCAGTTTATCAGGGGGAGCCATTTCAGGGGCTCTGAGGCTAGGAATTTTCATTCCTGGCTGTCAGAGCTTGTGGATGCCAACTCCAAAGCTTGTGTAAAATTCAGGGTCAGTGCAGGGACTATGTCAGAAAAGCCGTACAAATATAGACACACAGACCACTCCAGCTGTTGAACTTCTCCAGCTGACCCAGTATCACTATTTGATCCACTGTAGATAAATGCAAAAAGGCCCATTTTGCTCTCTTGAATTTTGCTATTTACTTATTCTTGTATCTAAGGCCAACTTCCCAAATATGTATTTTTGGATTACATGATTGATGGTTTCAAACCAATTTTTTTAAAACAGAGATTTCTCATTTAATCCTAAACTTAGTTAATTTCTTCCCTTACTTTCCTGAAAACCACTCAGCAGTCATGTGCCTGTGAAGTGTAAGTTTTGTTTAAAAGTTCTTGGCAAATATGAAAGCAAATGTACATGTGCCTCAGAGGAGTTCTAATTTTTATGTGTATTCTTTTTCTCTTTTCAAAAACATTTCTTCCATTTAGTTTGCTCTTATTTCCCTTCCTTCTGTGGTTACCAACCTTTTTCTATTTGGCAGTCCATTGCCATAAATTGTTCCCCGTCATACTAGAAAAATATTTTCAATTAATAAACTGCTCTCCAGTGCCTTGTCCTACCATTATTTTATCCCCTTGTACCCCTAAATGGCCTGGTTTATACCCTGGGGGTACGTGTCGCCCAGGTTGGAGATCACTACCCTACTTGAACCAACCCTTGACAGACACAACTCAGGCCGTGTCTTCACGGCAACCTTATCTCAAATTCAAAACGTTTTCAGTCCTTGGAGTCCACATGGCAGTTGAGCTTAACACGCTTTTCCCGTGTTAAACCACCCCAAAGCATGGTGAATCTCAATCCTGATTTCAACAGGTCTCACTCCGGATCGTGCGCTTGAAACGTTTTACATTTTTTACTGTGGGGACCGTAGGGTTTTGAGGGATGAGAATCCATGTTTAGGGTTTCCGTCTCCCAATAGCTTGCTTCCAAAGACAGTGATTTCAGTGTAAAAATCCACTTAACAGGGATCGCTACACTGTAGCGATGGAACCACTTCACACCTTGATGGTTGGAATAACAATGTTGCAATTTTGCACAATTCTAGCTCTTCGGAGTTCTGACTTCAGAAAGGGAAAGGGGTGAAAGCAGCTGAATGTGAATGTTTAAAGCAAAGGGGCTTTAGTTGCCGCTGCTGCTGTGAGCCCTGAGCAATGGGGAGAGGAGGGGAAAGAATCGCTGGCTGGCTGCCCATTGCCATTTTTCCTCCATCCATGGAAGCGGCAGCCACTCAGCCACCCAGTTAGGCTCAGTGAAGGGGTCCCTTATGGGTGGCATGTCCATGCCAGGAGGAAGAGGGCAGGGCAGCCCCGAAAAGCAGCTTTTAAAAAGTAGCCACTTGAGTCCCACCTTGAGTCACATACGCCATGTACGATCCTCAGAATCCAGATCGAACGTGATTAAGTTAAAAGTAATGGGAACAGGCAAACTCGCGTTTGCATTCGGTTCTATTATTTCGGTTTAGGGAAAGCGAAATAAGCTTGGTGTGGGGATTCACCCTCAGTGTGCAAAACCAAAACAAACAGGCTTCAAATAGTTTAAATGACTTTCAGATGTGGACTTCACCCTTAATAAATACTTGTCCTGACATGGACTGGCAGAACTATCAATCAATTTGTGGCCCACCAAGTTGCTGAGAGTGGTGAGTCAGGATGGCCTGAGCTTCTTTCATTGACCTCAACTTGCCAGAAAGCAGCTTTGTGTGATTTGGATGTTGGGCACTTGGCATGTACTAAACACACCATTTATGCGCAAACATGAAACACACTGACCACTGGTTCTCGTTCAATGTCTTTCGTCAACTTCTTCTGTAGGCAAGCACTTAGCATGCTTTTCTGTCTGGGACAAGGAAAAATATTAACAAGCTTGCTTTTGCATAGAAATTCAGATATATACCTCTCTAGATTTAACAGAAACAAGCTAGCTGATGGAGCAGAGTGGGCCACATGATACTCCAATATTTTGCCAGCATCCCCTGCTCCAAATGCCTATTTCAACATCTACTGCATAAGACTGTTGCGAGTTACATCTGTAGTCATGGCTTAAGATTGAGTCAGTTTATATCAATTGTCTGGAATCAATCAGGCATGCCCAGCTTTTGTTCCATCTGACAAAAATGATAGCAGCAGAACTGCACTTACGTGTAAATTAAACCATATCGGTGCAACTTAGGATCTTCCTCTTCAACTGAAAACTTTAACCACTGCTCTTGAGGACCTTTTCGCTGTTCTTCCAACTCCCAGCTCAGATGAACATTGTGGTGGCTCACATGGCCCACCACCGGAGGGTGTAGTTTTGAGAAGCAAAGTCTTCCTAGAAATTAATCAAGTGAATTTTTTTTAGCATAACAGCATACATAAGCATGGCCCTCTCTGCACTGAGCCTTATTCCAGATCGTCTCCAGTTCGCATTTGGTCTTGTAATCTGCAACAGGTGAACATCTGGGCAGGTGCATCTGAACTTGCAGGAGGCGTTTACAGCCTAGAAACACCCCCTGCCTAGATGTTCACCTATCACAAACTAGCAGTGGTGCATGAAATCGTGCACCACACAAGACCTAACCTTCACCAGTTGCAACCACAAACTTACCTGCTGTGCCCAGCAGTGAGCATTCACACTATTTCTGGTGTGAGGGTCATTTGAGGTGCTGCACAAGAGCACTGGCACCTAAGATGCCCCCTGACATGACTGCATGATCAAAATGGCAGCACCCTGGCACAGATTGGACACATGACCAGACAGAGGTAAGTGTCTGGGTGCACGGAGTTAGGCTGCTGTGTACTAGCACTCCCTAGTGCATTCCAACAGATGGAAAGCCAAGTGCAGAAACACCCTGTATTTCAGAATAGGGGCCTGCAGTCCACATGCTGGTGTAGACTGCGGCAGACTCCATTCAAGGCCTGATGTAGTCTGCACCAGCATGCAGATGATGGGGCCTTATTCTGAGATATAATCCAGAATAAGACTCACTGCAGAAAGGGCCCATTACTATTGTTTCACAAATGAAAAATATTTCAAATAGGATACACTTAGGAGCATCTGTTATTATAATGATTTTATTCTGATCTGCCCTTTGGGTACAGGTTGGGAGAAAACTATAAAGAAATAGATAAATGTCTTATTTTCCTTCTTTACAGTTAGAGCAAAGAAATAAATACATTTTTCAAAGCTGTGCATCTTATCTATCATTTCCATACCAAATCCTTTAAAATGTTTATATCTGATTTTGATACTTTTGATTAAACCAAACACACACTACACTTAGTGATTAAGAGCATAACCACAAACATCTGTAAGACATAAAATTCTAGAAGTATAAACCAAAGGAAAGACTGTGTCCCCGTGCAAGTTTGGTGTGGTTCCGAGCATGGGATCGGCAAGGTTTGTCCCCATGTGTTTTGGATTTGGTCCATGAAAAGCGTACCAAATCCCCCCAAACAGTGCCAGAAGGATGCCAAATTTGATACCTGAAAAAACATGTCTCGTCACAGTTTGGGGGACAGGCATGCATTGCTCAGTGAGCCAGGAATGCACATGGGGACAATCATAGGCTAACGGGGAGGAGATCTGCACTCACGTCATTGGGAAGTGGGGTGTGCTTGCTGTCCCTGCCCTGTCCATTGAAGATCGCAGCTGCTGACTTTTTAAAATGTCAATCACAAAGGTAGGCTGGAGAACAGCTTGGTTTTTTAATCTTCTGCCATTTCCCGTTTCAAGAATGCCAAGGCAAGCTGCATAATGCTTGGTTTTTGTTCTATTTGCAACCCCCGTTTCCCCAATCGGCAAGGCGATCATAAATAAAAGGCTTGATTTTCTGCCTTTTAAAGTTGACGGGCATTCTCTCGGTCCCCAGCGAAGCAGAGGTGCGCAAAACTGCTCAAATGCCTACTGCTGTTAAACCTTGTAGTGGCTTTCAGTGTTTAATTTTTTTTAAAAAAAATATTATTATGAATAAAGCTTTATTTTAACTTGTTTCCGTGCCTCCCACCCTAGTCCTGTCTGTCAGTGCCACTAAGGGAGGGGGAGATGTGGCACAGGGGTGGGCTGGGGTCAATCCGGTTTCCAATGAAGAGAGAGGGGCTGGAGAGGAGGTGGCACTGCTCCCCCCTACCAGGGTTCAGCACGGTTCTCATGGGAACGCCCCCATCTGAGCCCAACCCTTACCTGTCCCGCGTTGCCAGGAATGTCATGGGGATGCCTGAGATGCATTCCTGGTCCAGTGCCCAGCCCATGTGTGCCCAATCAGCGCCCAAAGAGTGCCAAACAGCCAGCATGGGGATGCAGCCATAATGTTAAGTCAATAAGCTCAATCAATATGATCTTCTAGCAGCAGAACACAACTTAAACCTTTTCCATTTTACCCATCTTAAGAAGGTTTCTGAACAGCATAAAAAAATAGCAAGGTATACTGGTAAGAGCCAATGACAACCTGCACTAGGGAAAGAACTGGGCAGGCAGGGAGGCGCAAGACTCCAAATGGAGGCTCACATTTAATTTCCAAACTGTTCTTTGTTCCACTGGATAAATTGCCACTGTTCAGTGCAACTCATTAGTTTATCTTGCATAACCTCCCTTAGGTCACAAACAGTGAGGGATCAATAAAGATCTTGATATGGAAGGCAGAACTATAAACCAGGGGGCACAGACATTTTTACTTAAGCACCTACCTACCTACCAGATATGTTGTAGACCTGTTTAATCTGGGTGTGTGTGTGTGTCATTTTTAACAGTGCAACTAGGCTTTGGAGGTGGGGGTGGCAACTGCAAAGCTCACATGAGCTTTGCAGCCATAGGGAGGTATAAATTAGGTCTGGCCTAGACCTCCAAGTAATCCAGATCAGTGGGTCTCTGCATAATCTGATCCAAATTTTAAAAAGGGTACGTGCACAAAAGGCCATAAATATACTTAGACTTTCATTTTTAAAAGACTGTTTTTTTGTAAGTATCATTAAACAAGGATATTTTAAGAAAATAACTACTGGCATGTTGGCATTTAATGAACTGTATATAATTATACTAATAAAATTACAATAAATAATCAAGTATTTGGGGAAATTATGATTAAATAACTAGAGCATAATCACACTGTATCAAGAAAGGTTTGTATTCTTAAATAGAAGTTCTCATTAAGCCAACTAAATATGTTACTGTATTTCACAAGTAATAATGGAATCTAAGCAAGAAAGGGTAACCTGATAACAAGCTTGTTGACCTTTTTTCATTGAAATATCTAAGCTCTAACAAGAAACATCTTGCTTTTTTGAACATGCTAGCTATTAGCAATGACTGCAAGTACATAATTAAAAATATAAATACATAAAGGACCATGAAGAACAAAGTCCTTATATAGTTTTTGAGCTAGATGAGTTGAGAGGCTTATGGAATATCCCTTCAAAGTTCTGTCATGACTAGTAGAATAGGTGACAATCAAAATCTGCCAGAATAATATTCCATTGTTCCAAAAAGACATTATCGCAGTATTAGAGAAAATCGGAAAATATTTTCTTTTACCTCATTATAGTTATCAGACTAGAGATTCCTCAGTTAAGAATCCCAGTGAAAATGAGTTTTTTTTAATTAATAATTCATATAACCAATTCCTATACACCTTAAGAAAGTGACTCTCACTTTAGCATTTAACAGTTTATTTTCAAGTATATACCTTGCTATTTTTTAAAGAATTTTCTACTAAGATTAATCAGAAAATGATACTCTGTATATCTTCACTGTGAAAAAGTACAGAATTAACAGCTAAAGAAATATTTCTGTTGTTCTGCAATACAGTGAAATGGCTCAGGATCAACAGCAAAAGAAATAATCATACAATTTTTAAAATGTATCCACTGTTATTGTATGGATGTCCCATATTCTAAATGAAACCAAGTGTGAAATTATGCATAGTTTAAACTGTTGCCATTCCAACGATTAGGTCAAAGCATCTTTGGAACCTACAACCAGGGTATATAAAGATCTCACTTTGAGGCACCATCCTTATGGATGTGGGATCTGGGCCATGGCACAGAACATCAATCACAGAGGCATGAATGCATTGTATACATCATACACTGCCTCAAACTCCCAAGAGAATGTTGCTGCAGCAGAACACCACTCACAGTAGGCAAAAATGCAGCCAAATCGTTGTCAGGGACAGACATGTGTACGGAAGTTCACCATATTATCAGGCCCTGGCAGGGACTGCAGCTGCGTACTCAGCATGTGGCATACAGAAGGCATAGGAGGCCAACGCCCAGCTCAACTGAGCCAGCCGGTTGCTTTCTGGGATACCTGCCATGGTATGTGTCCTATAGGTGATATTTGAAGCCAAGGGCCAAGCTTGCCCTGGCATTCAGCTGCTTTTTCTGGTGCCTAAAACAGCAGAACCGAGCAGCTTTCTTTGTAACAATATACAAGTGCCTTGCCCCTGCCTTTTCCAGGATATTTTTCAGCTTCCCAGCCTACTTCTTGTGTGGCTCTGGTGTAAAATCTACCCAGACATGTTTTGTAATCGTGCAACTTCAAATTTGCCCTGGCCTTTGGCTGAGGGAACAATATCCTCTCTCCAAGTAGGCACTGTTACTGTTTCAGTCATGATTTTTAATCTGTTTTTATTATGATTTTACTATGACCCACCTGGAGACCTCTGGATATAGGGTGGGATGGAAAGATAAATCATAAAAAAAATTAAATCTGGGATTATATGGGCTAGGCTTGGAACCATCCATTGTCCATTAAAATATACCTTCTACCCCTGAGATACAGTCTGTCTCAGCTGAGATATTAATTCTGCAACACAGAGTAGTGATTATTTTGTTTTTCAAAATAATAAAGAACAGTATATCACCACAAGGTTTGTATAAAATTTGAAGTACTGTACTTACTCAATTTTTAATTAAGCCTTTTCCCAGGAAAAGAGTGCTGGTCCCCCTGGGTCACTTCATTCAGTGACATGACATAACCTGCTTGATATCCTGACATCACAAAGACTTACAGATAAATTTAGCCTCAGGCATGCAAGCATGCCAGTTAAAAACCTTGTCTCATTATGCCTTGCAAAACAGTACACTGTATTTTGTTAATTAGTAACTTTTCAGAGGAATTGCATCCTCAACAACTGCAGTAAAAGCATTTCTATGATTCAGAAGTGCCACCTGTTCAAAATCTTGTTTTTGAAATATATATTGTTTTTTTGGGGGGGGTGAGTTTCAATTTACTTATGATTGGACTAGGTGTAAGTCAAATTGCAGTTTGTAAAAGACAAACTGCTTAGAGAGACCCAGGACTGTCAGGTGCTTCACTTAACAACCCAGACTTTACAGCACCTGCAGCCTACTTTGGAATAGTGGTGCCTTATGTAAAAGGTGCAGGAAACTCACTTCTCCACAAAACTTGACTGATGCCATTATTTCTCTCTGTGTGGGCGAAGGGTCACATCACATGCCATCATAAAGGCACTGAGAGTTTCAATGTGCCTGTGTACTAATGTTGCATGCAAGTGCATTGTGGTCCTGATCACACAGAGATGAATAATGCTAGCCACATTTTATGGAGAGGTGAGTTCCCCATTTATTTTATACACGTCAGGTGTCACTGAGAGCCCAAAGAGAGCTTAACACCTAAGCAGTCTGTTTTTTATGAACCGAAGCTTGGCACAAGCCTAATTTGGACAGTTGCCCTTTTTCTGCATTTACCTGGGTTAGATCCAGATCAGTGGATCTGGATTAACCAGACCTATTGATCTAGATCTTGTGAAAATGTAGGCCAGATATGCACCATCTGCACTGATCTGGTTCATGGCTCCCCGTGCCCGCAAAGCTCAAGTGAAATTTGCAGTCACCTCTCCCCCTCCAAGCCTTTGAAGGCTAGAAATGAGAATTTCTAGTCTCGGAAACTGGAGTGGGGGGGGTCAGCAGCATTCAAAACCCCAACAGCTAAAATATTTCTCTCTTAGCCATTGGAGCCTGAGGGGGTGTTTCTGCATGCCTCCTGCAATCTGGAACAAGATTCTTAGTCTGCTCATGGATGTGGATCAAATGGATCCACCAGAGTTCCAAATTAAGGGCCTCTTTAATCTGGATCTAGCTCCATGTTGTACAGATGGGGCAGGATTATAGGACGTGGCTTCATAGATTTGCTTGAATATCTACGTGCCCTAGAAGTGTTCGATAAGGACCCTTAATCCAGGACCTAGCAGAAAGGCTCTTGGTGATATTATGGGCCCTCATACTGGAAGGCTGCACAATCTCTTAAGTGTTCGCCTCAATGCCAGAACTCAAGGTCAAGATTGTACTGTATGTGTGAATTTAATTTAAGAATTCCAGAATAGGGAAATTCAATGCACCTAACAGGCTATAATACACTGTACAATACTGTTCTTATTATTTCAAATTCAGCACAAATGCATACAATTCTTTGTAGCAATTCAGGCCACTATACAGTACTTATAATCAAACTACTTTCACTGCAATGTGATAGTACAAATTTGAAAAGTTCCAATGTAAGGTTGTGTTCTGAAACCTTTTAATTAAAACTTCTTGAAAACCAAAACTACATTTGTAATTTTAAACCATAATGCTGGCTTAAATAATATTTTAAAGAATCTGTCCCTTTAATCATATTACAGAAGCTAAAATGAATAAAAGATATTCCAAAATCTTTGCTCTCATTACCCCTTTTCTAAGGTCACTGTAATTTGTATAAATTGACAGCAAATTATTCAGGACAGTGAAAACTGATAGAGATTGTAAAGAACTCCAGAGGGACTACTTGACCTTAAGAGAATGGACAACCAAGTGGCAAATGAGCTTCAATGTTTGTATGTGCAAGGTGATGCACATATTTTGTACATTTCTAGTCACCATGCCTCAGAAAGGACACTATGCAAACTGGGAAAAAGTGAAGAAAAGGGCAACCAGAATGATCAGGGGACTGGAACACCTCCCTTGTGAGATTTGGCTGCAATGTCTAGGCCTCTTCAGCCTTGAAAGATGGCATTTAAGAGATCTGACTGAAGGTTATAAAATCATGCATGGTATGGAGAAGAAAAAAAATATTTTTTCTATCACACAACAGTAGAACTGAAAGTAACTATGAAGCACGCAGGCAGAAAAGTTACGACTGATGAGCATAAGTATTTTTCTACCCTATCCTTGATCTCTGAAATCTACTGCCAGAGAGGTGGATGGCTAGCCTGGATGGCTTTCAGAAGGGGTTGGAAAAATTCATGGATGACATGATTATCAATGGCTAATAGAACAGATGCCTAGGTACTGCCTAAGGGTTTGAGAGGATACCTCTAAAGGCAATTTGCAGAAAGTTGAAAGCTGGTGAAGGTTTTGTCCTTGTGTTCTGTTTGAGAATGTCCAGAAACAAATGATGGACCACTGCGCAAGATGGGATATGAGACTAGATGGGCTTTTGCCTGAGATCCAGTCTTCTTATGTTCTTGTCAATAATAAGAGTTCAAAACCATAATATAAAACAGGAGTTACATGAATGCAGTATGATGTGTCATACTATCATTTATAAAACAGCAAAATAAACTTGATGACTTCAGCATTGAGACCTTCAGGTATAGGGCAGGATAGAAATATAAATAATAAATAAAATAAATGTCACTGAAGTCTGAAATTTGAAATAACAGTACAGTCAAAGGCATAGTGTAATTATCTTCACATTTCCCCACACATTTTATACCACAGATATGATCAAAGTTGATCAACCCTTTCATAGCAAGAGAGGAAGGGTGCTTCCGCACAGGGGCAAAGTAAACTGGATCTCTTGCACCCAGATTTATTAAAACTGGCTCCCAGGGAAACTGGTTTTAATAACTCCGGGTGCCCGGTAGATCCGGTTTAACAGGGTAGGTCCGCATCTAAGAGATGCGGATCTACCCCGTGCCCGTGCCTCCGCACACGCGGCGCAGATCCGGATTGGAGGTGGGTACAGTGCGGACTCACGGCACCCACCTCCGATCCGGGACGGAGGGCCCTCCCCCGGCCCGCCATGATTGGCTCGCCGGAGCCGGGGGACCTCGCCGCCGCAGCTTGGCCTCACCCAGAAGCAGCGGATCACCGCTTCTGGAGCCAGGGCGAGCTTTCCAAAAGCCCGACCTAGCCCACCCTGGGGGGTGCACAGCGGTTCCCCTCCTTACCTCGTCAGTGTTGCCCCGAAACTGAAAGCAGGCATGCAGGATGCAGCGCGCCTGCATCCTGCGCTCCTCCTGAGTGGCTGGGGCTGCGCCTGGCAGCCCCTGCCCTCAGGAGCCACTCTGCGCAGGCGCGCTGCCCTGACTTGCACACCAGCCAATCAGGGGGCGTGCAGGACGCAGGCGCGCTGCATCCTGGGCGCCTGCTTTCAGTTTCGGGGTGACGCTGATGAGGTAAGGAGGGGATCTGCCGCGCTCCCCCCAGGGTGGGCTAGGGCGGGCTTTTGGGAAGCTCACCCTGGCTCCAAAAGCGGCGATCCGCCGCTTCTGGGGCAAGGGCGAGCTGAAAGGTAGGAGCCCCCGGCTCGCCATGCTTGGCTCCGGGAAGCCAATCATGGCGAGCCGGGGGAGGGCCAGGGGTTAGCACACTTTTGCTGTGCGGCCACATCCGAAACGGATGTGGATTCACAGGGCAAAACCACTTGAAAGGTCGTGTGCAAGAAACACCCATTAAGCACACATTAAGTCCGGATAGGTGCGGACGCACCCACCGGAAGTGTGCTTCTTTGCCCCTGCTAATGCAGATGCTCCGGCAGCAAACCGGTTTTGCCACCGAAATCTGCATTAAAAACTGGCTCGCTGTGCGGACACCCCTCACCGGAAATGTCCTACTTAGTGACCCGTGTGCGGAGGTGCACATTGGAATGTCTGCTTAATGGGTGTTAAAGGACCTGTGCAGAAGCACCCGAACAGTGCTTAGTTCTATTATAAAATAAGCCCATAAGATATTCAACCAAAAGTATAAGATTTGATTATGTAATGAGCACAGTTTCACTGAATCTGTTCTTGCTCAAAATATAAAACAGGATTCAATGGATCTGCAAATGGTGGGGACCAGAGGAAATGGCAAGATATACTGGCACCATGCCTTTGGTTGCACTGAATAAATTTCATCTGCCACAAACAAAAAGTGTAGTTAAGCACAATTAAAGGCCATGTACCAATCTCTGTCCCTATCTCCCACATCAAGACCCAATATTGATTGTAGGTATACACAAAAATAGAGAAGAAACCTACAAGGCAGTTAAGCTCAGCAGTGTTACATTCTGTTCAGTGGCAGTTGTTCACAGGCCCTTTGTGCACTGGGCCTTATTCTGGGATATAAACCAGAATAAGGCCCAGTGCAGAAAGGATCCATGACTGTAAAGCAGAATGAGTATGAAGTCCCCCATATGCAGCAAAGCCACTGCCCCTATTCCGAAATACAGAAGTACGTGCAAATTATAGGCCCTTATTCCAGGAAAACCTGGAATACAGCCCAGTGCAGAAAGTGTAAACTTCAGCCCATAGTTACAATTAGTCAACACCTGGGCAGGTGCATCTGCACTTACAGGAGGTGTTTAAAGCAGTGATGGCGAACCTTTTGAGCTCTGTGTGTCAAAATTTGCAAGAAAACCTAGCTTAACTCGGGTGCTGTGTCACATCTAGAAATATCCATAATTTTGTGATATTTGTGGCTCTAGTAAAAAAGTTATATTTTTGATATATGTATTTTATTAAAAGCAAAAACCAATAATTCTTTACATTAGTGACTTTTGTTGCTAAATCTTCAGTTGAAAGTTGGTATTTCGTACACTTCAAGAACAAGCAAGCACTACACACCCAGGTGCCAGGGTGGCCATATGTGTCACCCAAAAGAGCTTGGTGTGTCACTTGTGACACATGTGTCATAGGTTGGCCATTACCGGTTTAAAGTCTACAAGCACCCCCTGCTTGCCCAATGTTGACTAATTGTCAACTAGCTGTGGCCCGTGACATCGTGTACCACAAGCAACCCAACCCTCTTCAATCCCAACCAAAAGCTTACCTTCAGCGTCCAGCCGGCAACCATCTGCACTCTGACCGGCTGAGGAGGACATCCGAGCTGCCGCGCAAGTGCACTGGCAGCTCACATGACCCAATGCAACTGCAACTGTGCAGAGTGTCAGTGTTGTGCAGGGTGGCGTGCTCAAGATGGCAGCACTCAGGAGTGGACTGGCCACATGATCAATCAATCAGGGGCAAGGCTGTCCCTAGTCAACATTAGTCTCTCACACACCTTTATCCCTGCTATTCATCAATGGGTTTTGGACACCGCAGCACAAAGTGACCTAGCTGCCATCGCTCAGGCCACAGCTACACCATATTTGGCCACGCATAAATGCCAAGTTAACACAGAGGCATACAATACTTTCCAATTGCCATTCCATCTTCGCAGGCTATTTACAAGAGCGAGATTTGAACAACTGGACATTATGACCAAATTGGCCCGTTATCAGGGGTTAGCTTATGATAGGAGAACCTGTGTATGTGGAAAAAATACTGTTGAAGACTTAATGCATCTATTTCTGAACTGTTGTCTATATGAGAAAATTAGGAGCCACTACATAGCCCCTCTTCTAGACAGCTATAACCTTCTGGATGACTCTGGGAAACTTCATGTACTGCTTAAGGGCTGGGATAGGCAGTCCGTTTAAAAGTTGCGCTTTTACCCTGATGTCAATGAAGATCCGTGCAGATTTTATTAGATTTTACATTCCTATGTTGTGTATTGTACCTTTGTATTTTGATACAGTCTAATGGACTAATCAATTAATGTTTATATACACACACACACACCTTTCCTGTCTACTGGACTGGAAGGGAAGTGCAAAATTGCACTATGATGGCCCAAAGCCATCAGACAAGCTTTCAGGGCGAGAAGGATTTGAATCCTGGGCCCTGCTGTAACAGAGGCTATGCCATGATCACCAGAGGCTATGCCATGATAAAATTTAAAAACCAGCCCAACTTTCTAAGGCAATAGCAGACCCCCAGGCAGTAGCTGTTGTAGTGTGCACCAGCATGCTAATGGCAGGCTCCTATTCTGAGATATAATCCAGAATAAGGCTCGTTTAGAAAGGGCCAAACAGTGGATGGAGGATCTAAATGACCCAATTTGGTTTAGTGGTTAAGGAGCAAGACTCTTATCTGGAAATATCGCGATTGATTCCGCACTCCTCCATGAAGCCAGGCAGGTGACCTTGGGCTAGTCACAGCTCTCTTCTGAGCTCCCACAGCCCCAAATACTTCACAAGGTGTTTTGTTGTGGAAAACCCAACTCTTCTTCTTCTTTGAGACTTTCCACCCTCTGTTTATTCGGCACCTCGCATGCTTCACATGCTCAAAAGTCTAGGCCTCTTCAGTCTGGAGAGACGGCGTTTAAGAGGGGACCTGACTGACGTATATAAAATTATGCACGGTATAGAAAAGGTGGATAGAGAAAATTTATTTTCTCTATTGCACAACACTAGAACCAGGGGGCACTCTACAGTGCCTGACAAAAGTTCTGTCGCTTATCCATGTTGTTGAAACCAAAGCCTATAACCTGACTTAAAATGCATCCATTGGTTTTAAAAATGACTCATATGAAAGCTGAAACCCTCCCAAATGAGGTTTTTAAAAAGAAAATAATTTTGCTTCACTGCTGAAATATTGATCATTTAATGAACACAGAAAGGTCAGATTTTGGCTAGACAAAAGTTTTGTCGCCCACAAAAATTAATGTGAAAATCAAACAGATAATTCACTTCAAATACAAAGATATGTTTCATAACATTGGTGAATGAAGTTGTGGTGCTATTAGAGCCATATTTAATATTTTGTGTGACTTCCATGAGTCTGAAGGACTGCATCCATGCATTTCGGCAATGATTCATACAATTTATTGATGAAGTCATCAGGAATAGTAAAGAATGCAGTTTTACATGCCTCCCAGAGTTCATCAAGATTCTTTGGTTTTGTGTTCCAAGCTTCCTCTTTCATCCTACCCCAAACATGCTCAATGATGTTCATATCTGGTGACTGGGCTGGCCAGTCCTGGAGCACCTTGATCTTCTTTGCCTTGAGAAACTTTGATGTAGAGATGGATGTATGAGATGGAGCGCCATCCTGCTGCAAAATTTGACCCCTTTTATGATTGGGAATGTAAGAGGTAGCTAATAAGTCTTGATATTTAAGCTATTGATATTGCCTTCCACCTTGCAAATGTTTCGCACACCCCTATACTGAATGTAACCCCAGACCATGATCTTTCCACCACCAAACTTAACTGTTTTCTGGGTATATCTTGGATCCATACGGGCTCCAGTAGGTCTCCTGCAGTATTTGTGGCAGCTGTGGTGTAATTCAACTGAAGATTCATCTGAGAAATCCACCTTCTGCCACTTATCCAGCATCCATCCGTTTAGTAGGCTGTGGGCCTTGGCAAATACCACACGGTTTTTTCATTGCCTTTTGTTTAGTGCTGGCTTCTGGGCACTGATTTGACCATGGAGGCCATTTCGAAACAGAATCTACAAACTGTTCTAGTTGACACAGGGACTTGAGGTGACCAGGCCTGTTGGAACTCTGCTGCAGTGGAAGAAGGGCTGGCTTTTAATTTTCGAACCAACAAACGTTCCTCCTGAGCAGTCGTCTTGCGGAGTCTGCCAGACCTGGGCTTGTCAAAAACATCTCCAGTCTCTTCAAATCTTTTTTTAATTCTTTGTACTTGACGCTGAGACACATTAAAGGTGCCAGCCACCTCTGCAGAGGATCTGGTCTTCAGTCTCCTGATAATCAAGGCTTTGGTCTCAGGGTGGATTTTTGGCATGTTGTCAGAGGTCGAGTTGCAGTTCAAGTGAAGGTCTGGAGTGCTGGAGTTCTTTTTATACACACCCACTAATTATCTGATCAATTAGTGAGCACAGGTGAGGCTGTAAACTAGGATTAGGTGCATTATATGACAAGGCGACAAAACTTTTGTCTAGCCCAAATCTGACCTTTCTGTGTTCATTAAATGATCAATATTTCAGCAGTGAAGCAAATTTATTTTCTTTTTAAAAACCTCATTTGGGAGGGTTTCAGCTTTCATATGAGTCATTTCTAAAACCAATGGATGAATTTTAAGTCAGGTTATAGGCTTTGGTTTCAACAACATGGATAAGCGACAGAACTTTTGTCAGGCACTGTATGAAGCTTATGGGTAGGAGAATAAGGTCTGACGGGGAAGTATTTCTTCACCCAGAGGGTCATCGGCTTATGGAATGTGCTGCCGGAAGAGGTGGTGACAGCTACCAGTCTGGATGGCTTTAAGGTAGGGTTAGACAAATTTATGGATGACAGATGTATCAATGGCTACTAGAACGAATGCCTAGATGCATCTTTCAGGCTGGGGAGGGGGAGGAACTGGGGCGCTTCTAAGGCCATCTGCTGGGACTCGAGAGCAGGAGACGGTTTGTCCTTGTCTCTGCTTGAGATGCCCATGAGCATTTGGTGGGCCACTGTGTGTGACAGGATGCTGGACTAGATGGGCTGTGGCCTGATCCAGCAAGGCTTCTCTTAAGTTCTTATGTTCTTAGCATTATTTGCCTCTGCGTTTCTGATTGGGCTGCTGAGTCCTAATTCAAAGGGCTGCAGTCATTTTTCCTTTCATCCATCCGCCGCCCATTCCTCTACATGCATAATGTTTTCTCACCCCGGTTTCCTTCTTTCTCGGCCATCCGGACCCCTTTCCTCTCCGTTCAGGTCAGCAGCAGTCCCCTCGCCAGCAAAACGAGAGGCTCGCCGTCGGATTCGGACTGAGAAGAGATCCCTTTTTCTACACACTGAAGGCCGCGCCCGGACGCTGTCCGTTGCCGTAGCAACGGAACTTACCAGCCAGGCGGCCGACGAGCCAACAACCAAGCCTTGCGAGAGACATAGAGAGTTCAGAACTCGGGATGGGGGGGGGGGGGAGAGACGGAGGAATAGAGGAGGCAAAAAACAGGTGCATGGTGAATCACAGCTGCTTTTCTTTTCAGAGTTCTGGGAATGGTCCCTGAATATCTCCAAATCAATAGGAAAACGGAGTAAGGAGCTGCAAATAAGAGTAGTACCCTTTGATCTTCAATAAGAAGGAATCTCCAGTACACTTGACCCACTATACTACAGTGGTTGCCTACTTTGGTTTGGAGACGATCCTAACAAAAATGTTATATACTGTGACATGTATATAACATGTGCATGTGTTGTTGTTGTTTTTCTTTTGCCAATCTAGAGTTGGGCAGGGGTGAGGCCCCCTGGTAGGTTCGGATACCTCTTGCCTCATCCACTGAAGAAAAATCAGGGAGTTAAGTACTCTGAAGCCATTCCCTTCAGAGGAGTTGGCATGGGGATCATTTGGAATACTACCTTGCCCCATGCTGATCCCATCGCCCAGAGGATCAGGCTGCATACAGAAATATGTTGCGTGGCATCCAATGCTTCTCCCCAGTTTGATGGAAGGTCTCCTGCCCCCATGCTAGCTTGTCTGACAGTCAGCTCCATTTCATCCCTGAGCAAGGCTTCATCATTTGGATGATGTGGTGATGTCTGATGATGTCTAAGAAATCAGACAGGTTTTGGAGAGGTAATGCCAAGGATTGATTGGGTTTGCCTACTCTTACCCCCATGTGACTGGCAGAAGCAAAATAAACATGGAAAAATTTTAAGTATATATATATTTTAAACTTACATACATAATTTGTTGATGTTGCCATAGAAGTCAGCTTTTCTTGATGTACAGATTGCAATGCATTATTATAAATATTGCTATTTGTTAATGTAAAGTCAACACTGAATAGAAGTAGAAATATAGGATGTCTAAGACCAAACTAGAGCACATTTCTAGCAGTCATTTCTGGACTGCCTTTCTGGAGTGATGGACAATCTGGATCCCTGAAGCTTCACGGTGACTATATCTTCACTCCAGTGCTGCTGCAGATGTATGGGCAGGAACCTCTGCCATAGCAGCTTCAACTTGGCCCAGAGAAGGTTCAGTGAGGCACTTCCCTGTCTCCATGTTCACCAAGTGAGACAGTTTGGAAGGTGCATCTGTGGCTGTATACAGCAGCGGTTCTCAACCTGTGGCTTGGGACCCCTTTGGAGGTCAAATTACCCTTCCAGAGGGGTTGCGATGAGTCTCCCGCCGCCCCTCCCTCCCTCCCTCCTCCCAGTTGCCCCTCCCCCATGGTTGGGGGTCTTCACAAGATGAGGAACTGCATTAAGGGGTCGCGGCATTAGGAAGGTTGAGAACTGCTTCTGTGTGCAGGTGTAGTAGTCCCTTGAACCAATGGCAGCCATTTCACCATGTCATGGAAGTTGCCAGTGCTCAAGGAAATCACTTTGCTGCTGATCCTCAATCACTTGCCTTTAGGAGCCTTTGATAGGCCTCTAGGGTGTTGCCTTCTCTCCCTAGATGCCTCAGACTAGGTGAAGTTGTGAAGACTGGACATTGGTCCATCAAAGTCATATGGGCCCTACAAAGTCATATGGGCCCTACAATAGAGATGCAGCCATTATCTGCTAAGATTTCTGAAGCAAGAACCGGAAAGACAGCTCCTCCTTTGTGCAAATTCCGGGTTCAGATAAGTTTTTCAGTAGAATTACTACACCTGATCTTAGCCAAAAGGCCAAGAACCACAGAAGCTGTATAATTTGCACAAATGGCACCCAACATTTTAAAATCGGACACCTTTTGCAAAAATGTTAATCGAATTGTACACACAGCAACCTGAAAACATCATTTGCAGTTCCTACAATCTGCACACATAAAAGTGTGGATGGGATGGGACCTCAAGTCTATGCTTACCCACAGAGCCTTAAGGAATATAATCTCATTCAGCTGTTACATGCAGTGTTCTATTTCTAATAACACAGTAGTGTATAAGATGTCAACTTTCCTCAGTTTTGCCCTCCATGACTTCTGGTAAAATCTACTGTAATAGGGTTAAGGAACCACACAACTCTTTTAATAACCAGGCACAATATTCTAACCCTGTAGCTTTCTATTTGCAATGAATCAGGACGTTCTGCAGACTCTTTAATCACTTTCCAGTTCAATGAGTGAAAAGCTGGAAATTATACAGCCAGAAAACAAGCCAAATTGTTACTAATTGATTTAATCTGAGGAAACAGCCCAGTGATTTCATAGAAATATATTAATCACTTTCTTATATTCTGCTAAATGTCTCTCCTACAGTGAATCATTTTACATATTGGTGTTGAGTTTTCATATTCTTGTCAGGTATATTTCCTGACCGAGGATTTTCAAGGCCCAAACAAAAGAAAATAAATAAGACTACATTCACAATCAAGTTTTAATCCAGCTTCAGTCCACTTTCAGAATGAAAGAACACATCAGCAAAATGACTTATTTCCTTTCTATGTTATCTAACCCAAAGATGGATTTTCTGAGGAAGGGCCTGTTCACACTACAATGATCAGGATGGTCCAGCATGCTCTGGCACCATGGTGTATGTGCCATCTGAGAGCAGGCAAGAGCTGCCCTGATTGCCACTAGAGCAATCCCCAGAAGCAGCTTTTGCATTATTTCCTATGCAAAGGTTGCAGGGCAGCAGGGGGTGGGGTGGGGGTTACAGCTCTATAGTCACATGCTATGTCACGGATTGTCTAGCAATGACCTGGTACGCATGGCCATTCTGGCTAGGTGGGCAGTCCCACATAGGACTATTTGATTTCACCCAGACTGAATGAAAACACCAGTCCCCAATCGCTAATCTTAACTGCTGTGGGATAGTTGCCCATGGCAGTTAAGTCTGAAAAGGCCCTTCTGGTTCAAGTCTGCAACCCAGTTTTGGCATTCCACCTGGCAGTCACAGAAGACCTTTTCAGAACCATGAGCCTTTCTGCACTTGGCCTTCTCTGGAGTAAATCTCAGAATGGAGACCTGCTGTCCAGATGCTAGTGCAGGCAACGGGAGGCCCTGGGTGAGGCCTGCCATAGTCTGCATTAGCATGCAGACAATAGACCCCTATCCCAAGATATATTCCAGAATAAGGCCAAGTGCAGAAAGGCCCCTTGTATGTGCAGGGTTCCCCTCATACTTCTTTCATGGCAGAACTTCACTCCTGCATGCTAGGCACCCAAGTCTGGGAGCTGCCATGAATAAAGCTCACAAAGACAGGCATTTTGTGGAGCTTCTGAACATTATGTTTTGCAAATATTATTTCAGAGGTTTGTGTGGTGCCCTTATGGCACTGTGACAGTACATTGAGAGTGCTAGTACATATCCCTGCTTCTTCATGGCTCAGTGGGCACACTCAGAGTGCAGGGTCCACATGACCATACACTCAACACTCACACATCCTGCCCAAAGTGAGCCAGTGTGGTATCATGGTTAAGGAGCCAGGTTTTTATCTGGGAATACTGGATTTGATTTTGCCCTCTTACATGAAGCCAGCTGAGTGACCTTGGGCTAGTCAGAGCTCTCTTCTGAGCTCTCACAGCTCTACCTACCTCGCAGGGTATTCTGTTGTGGGGAGAAGAACAGAAAGCTTTGTCAGCCGCTTTGAGTCCCCTTTGAGCGTTCTTTGATTTTAGATGTTGTTACCCACCCAGAGACCTCCGGGTATAGGGCAGGATAAAAGTATGTATGTATGTATGTATGTATGTATGTATGTATGTATGTATGTATGTATGTATGTATGTATGTATGTATGTATGTATGTATGTATGCATGCAAGTAAGTAAGTAAGTAAATGGGTGAGAAAAGCAGGGTAGAAAAGCCAACTCTTCCTCTTCCTCCTCGGAACTATAGGAAGAGTTCTAATAGCACTTTCATTAGCTCTTAGCTGCTGTGCTGCCTTTGTTTGTCCCACTTACTTTTGCATGCTATTGGCAATTTCCATTGCACAGTGGGTTCTGGGGCTATTTTTTGTATTTGAAGAAATGCTTCTGGCAGGGACCACCACAGCCATGGAATGAAAGTTCCCTGGCAGTGATGTTCATCCAGCAGTAGGCATGCAGACAGTAGAGCACTGCTTCAAGACATGTCAGTGTAGTGAATGAAGAGCACTGTAGCAATATTCTTTGCTTGTGGTGCCATAGTAGGCAACCTTCACCATTGTTCAGATCCTTCCAGAAACAGGGGCTTTACATCACAACTTGCAGGGCTTTTACTGACTGATCACTATAAAAAGTTTTCCATAAAGTTCCTGCTGAATACATGCTGAATACACGAAGAAAAATAGGAAGTGATCCTCAGGATTATTTGACTCTACTGATGGAAGATGAAAGGATGATGAGGTATGCAGAAGATTTAGAGATGAATTCTTTTGATGGGTTACCATTCTTTTCCCATTATCATAGACTTCTAAAAAAAAGAGGAATATCACATCTGAAAGATGAAATATGCTTTCAATGACTGTGTCATGAGGTGGTGATTCCTTCAGGTGGTGTCAAAATTGGCAAGAGCTCAGGGTGAGATTTTCGTTCAAAGGAACTTCAGAGTAATATAAGCAAGAATTATATGTAGGATATTTACATTCAAAATCTACAAAACCTTTCCTTGCAGCTTTTTGTTGATAACTGATACAGTCATTTATGGTTCTTCACTTAAATTTACATATTGTATTATAGTAACCAGTACTATTGATCAAACATGAGTTCTCAGTGTTTTAGGAATTCTTAAAGCTCCCTCAGAAGTGCTTTTATTTACTGTGTGAATGCCACCTCAGAGGCACAGCATCTGCCTAGAAAACAGAGATTTGCAGGATTGATCCCCAGCATCTTTCCAAAATATAGTAAAGGCAGCTTTCTGTACCTGCATGGATGGGTCCTTGCACCAGGAATCAGCCCAGACTTGATGGTAACAAATAACAATATTAATTGTATTGTTTGACATGTATTGTATGACCAAAATCGTCTCAAGAATAAAATTTTGCATGCTGTTTTTGTACAAACAATTAGCTGCTCCTAAATATTTTCAGGTATAGAATATTATGTAATGTAAAATCCTGTGGGCTTTCAAAAGCTGCCCTACTATTCAATAGATTTGCATATTTACATTATTACAGTGTAAAAGCAAGGTTCCATTTTCTGAAAATTAATTACAGTGAATTTGGGGAATGATAGTTTTAGCTTTAATACATGGATTTATAAGCATACAATGATCCAGAATCAGCTAGTTAAATCTAGGAGTACAATTCAAAATTGTGGCCAAATACTTACATTTAGATCTTACCATCTTCTTCTTTTAACATCCTGATGGTACGTCAGATTCAATTTTCAAAATTCTCTTGTGTGTGCTGACGTAAAGGATTTGAGAGGGATTGCTCTTATTATTGCCTATCATCTGAATATATGAGCCGACATTTCCCTCAGGTGGGGAGAAATGAGAACTAATGGTTGTAGAAAAAGAAGGGTGGAAAAAAGAATTCTAAATGCCAGTGAAAGTGGGTGAAGCAAGAGTGATAGGACAGTGGACTGAGAAGTGATTAGAGATTGCTCAAGCAACAATCTCCCATTACTCCACTGTTTTTGCCCTCGTGCAGAACCTGCCTGAAAGTTCCTGGTTTTGAAACCAATCCCAGTCTCATAAGCACATTGCATGAAGTTTAGGGCTGATAGGCAGAGGAGGAATAGCAAGCACACCCCACCTCCAAATGACGTGAGCGCCAATCTCCTCCCCTAATAGCCCGGGACCGTCCCCATGTGCAGTCTCGGCTCACTAACTAATGCGTGCCGGGACCACAAACCGTGCCCAGACATGTTTTTTCGGGTACCAGATTTGGTCCTGGTCTGGCACAGTTTGGGGGGATTTGGCCCCTGGAAACGGGACCAAATGGAAAATGCATGGGATACTGGTTTCAGTACTGAGCTAAACATGCATGGGGACACTTCCTACGGATGCTTTTGGATGGTCCCTGGGGATCACACTATGTGCACTGGAGAACCCTGGGTCCATGCACTAGATTGGTCCCAAGGTAACCATACCTCCCTTGAACAGCCACACAGAGTTAAGTGTTGAAATGGTAACCAGTGAATGCAAGAGTCCACAGCCCAACCAATCCACCATCCTGTGGCCCACCAATTGGCAAAAGCTTCACCTCTCTTGACTCCCTGTAAATGTTTTTTAGAGGTACAAGACCCTTCCAGTTTAAAGCAGTCTCCCAAGCTTTTCTGGCTATAGACCAACACAAGTGGCATACGAAGCCCAGCATTATTTTACTCAGCTCTGGATATGGCTCGTGTAATGGGCCATTTGGGGGCATGCCGTGAAAATGCCCACAGCACAGCCATTTTGCAGACAGCTACCATCACACCCCCTGCCATCTAGCCTCAATCTCTTGGTTCAGGCTAGGCAGTAAGCAACATTTCCTGCACAAATGCATGAAATATGAAAGCTGCCTTAAAGGACAACTTATCATACGTGTGTGTGTTTTGTTATGCCTGTGTCTGTCGACTTCTATTATTTCCTATGTGTTGTTCAGGCATACTCTTAGCTCTGGCACCAACAGCTAAGACAGTCTTCTGATGGGAATACTGCCATAGTATCCAAGACTACCTGTTCAGATTTCAACTGGAACTGAAGCCTTTGCCAAAGGTCAGTCAATTTCCCCTGGCCTACATATTACAACACAGGCCTTTTCTACCCCAAGGCTGACAATTTTTGCCCCCCAAATAGTATACTTTTATAGGTTACCTCAGAAGGCAGGTGAAGAATCCATTAATAACAAATGGTCAGGTGTCAAAAATGTAAGGATGCACTGACATTCTATTGATAGAATAAACTTCAACACTTTTCAGTCTAGTTAAGTGGCAGCTAAGTTTTGAATCCTGAAGTGTGGATACCCAAATCATTCCACAACTTTGCCTCCCTGGACCATTTTCCAAGAGCAGGTGAAGTGCAAAAAGGCCCTAAGTAACTGATATCTGGATGCAGCCAGAGTGAGCCAAATCAAGTGTTGCAGGAGGCAAAATTGTTCCACATGCTCATGACTGTACCATTGCTATTCTTATGGCTCCTGTGCTGTTAAACAGAAAGAGCCATAGGCATTAATGACAACATTTAAGCAAGTTAACAGTACAGTCCTTTAAATGCATATTCATACAGAAGATTGCACCATTAATCCACTTAAGTGTTTCCAATAATGCCTGTGGCAGATGCTTATTTCTATTTGAAATTTTCTTATAATGTTTGATCCTTAACTAATTAAATATTGTAGTGGTCTAGGGCACTGTTAAAACTATAGAGGTTGGAGCTGTATCTGTCTATGTATGGACTTTCCAAATATTGCTGAAAGTGATTAAGAATGAAAAGAAAAATAGTAACTACTTTATACTTTATAAAATGTAACAGTAATTACAAAAATATTTGCATTTTTATCCCACTGTATACCTGAAGGTCTCAGGGTGAGTAACATCATTTAAAATCGTATGTATATGTATATGTTAAAGCAATAACAGTATATATTAAAACAATAAGCATCTAAAAGTGCAAAGAGAAAGTGTATCTCCATTTAGCCAAAGGCCAGGGCTTCCTAAACATATACAGTGAAGGTGCCTGATTGTGGTAACCGCAAAGGCTGCACAGTTTTTCCTCTGGCTTCAACCTTCCATTTCTCAAGCCTCAGAGAAAAATAAGTGCGGCTGCTTTCCTGTCCCATGGGTTTGTGGTGAACATTCAGCAACACCAGGGGGTGGGGCTCTTTCCACTCCAGGTGGTAGCCTCTGGGCATAATGGTGCTGGCAACCACATGGCCCCCAAGAGCAACAACTTTTTCTTTTCCTGTTTGAGGATTCTCCCTGCCTCCCGCCACAGGATGTGAGATCAGAAGGACCTCTGGACTGCTCACCTGACCAAGTTCCACCAATCACTTCGCTGGATTGTGGCTTTACATCATTTCCTCCCCACCTCCACTGACTGCTGTATTTAAGCCTGGGAAAATTAAACTCTGTCTCTTTTTTCCAACTGGTCCCTGCCTCCCGCCTCCTGCCTTATCTCTCATCCCCATCCCCCATTTTCTAGCTTACTCAGGGTCAGGCATGCTTGATCCCTGGTTATCTGGGCCAGTCAGATAATTGGAAAAACTTTCGTAATGGCAGGCAATCAGGGGCAGCAGCAATCAGCTGCTGTTCCCCATTTCCCAGAGCCCTCGCATTCATCGCATAAGCCAGATACCCGATACCTGATACACCTCAAGGTGGAGATCATTCCATAATCTAGGAGACACATCACTGAGAAATACAGTACAGGTAGTAGAAAATAAAACAGAAACAACACCAATAGTGGTCTTCTCCTCTCATCCCAAGCCCAAATCAGCCACTGTGGTTGTATGTGTCTTAGTGGTAGAAGCAAACCAGCAGCTCCAAACAGAGATGGTCTTCTCCAATCATCCCAAAACAAAGTAGCCACAGTTCTTAGACATACATGGGAGAGGCAAACAGGCTTAGCAGAAGGTCTGAACAAACATGATCTCTTGTTCTCTCAACCTTAGCCCAATAGCAGCACAATTCTTATACATGCATGGGAAAGGGTGTGGTAGAGGCAAACTGATTCAGCTGCCTCTCCTCTGCATTTGATTGCTATATATAACTTGTACTCTTGAGTTTGATAACTTATGATCCTGGATTTGCCTTTCTAAGAAAGAACCTGCTGAACAAATCTATGAATTTTAATGGGGGCATCGGGATTTCATAGCACAAGGGTACCTGTCTGTAAGGAATACTAGTGGGGAGAAGAATTCTCATTGGGATTGAGGCTGGCGATGAACAAATTAATCTCTAATCAGATTTCACCCATAGCTTAATACTCTTGAAAGAAGAGGTAGTGTGCAGGATGAAGGTGTTATATCATGAGTTAAGTTCTGTGCTCATAATAAAAGACATGCTGGGTTTTTAGATCAATCATATCAGTAGCATCTGTGCACCTTTCTTTTGGACATTGTTTCATTTGGGAAAAGCTCAAGAACCACCAGCTCCACCCAGCCAGGGCTAATACATTTGAAACTGCACTGAGGGATTTTCCTTTTAGAACTTCTGACTTTTAACAGCAAATTGGGGCAGGGCAGCAGAACCATAACACTCTGAGAAAGCTGAACTAAAAATGGCAACACTTTTGGCTCTTAATAACAATAAGTGAACAAGGAACTGTTTCAAGCATAAAAAGGGGGGGAAGGGGGGGTAACTCTGGAACCATTTTTCGTATTTATGTCTTTTCTGCCCATTTGAGCTGTACAACTGGGCTGCAGTTATGCAGTAATGTTTCATAATTCTAGAGTGGTGATGGCCAACCTATGACACGCATGTCACAAGTGACACGCCAAGCCCTTTTGGGTGACACACATGGTCACCCTGGTACCTGGGTGTATAGTGCTTGCTTGTTCTTGAAGTGTATGAAATACCAACTTTCAATTGAAGATTTAGCAACAAAAGTCACTAATGTAAAGAATTATTTGCTTTTGCTTTTAATAAAATACATATATCAAAAATACAACTTTTTTACTAGAGCTACAAATATCACAAAATTATGGATATTTCTAGATGTGACACAGCACCCGAGTTAAGCTAGGTTTTCTTGCAAATTTTGACACACCGAGCTCAAAAGTTTCACCACCACTGTTCTAGAAGAATGAAAAAAGTCAAACCTATTTTAGAAATTAGCTTAAGTGTGCAAAGTTTCACCAGAAATATGACATAATTCTTATCAAATTATCAGCCCATAGTTTTTTGATCTTTTGCTTGATGTATCTTCAACTTTCTAGCCTATACCTTCTCCTTTCGTAAGCCTTTCGTTCCAAAATAAAGTACAATCTGTATATAATAAAGTATATCATATTATCTCCAGTGAGTGTTCTTTTTGCCTCAACAAGTCACCCTTTTCTTCCATGACTTTCAGTTAGTTAAAGATAACTAGTTTTAGGATTGGTGCTGCTGAAGAAATGTATTTCAATGGAAATTGTGATCTTTTTCTTTCTCTCTTTTGCAGGCTGTACAGAGAACAATTGTAGTTGGACATTTAAGGAATGGAATAAAAGAATCATCAGGGCTGAAGTACTGTTTTGAAGAGATTTTAGTAGCTAAAAAGTTTGATAGGTTAAGATATGAATGGGGAAGAATCCAATATCATAGAAACAGAAATGAGGTAAGTGCTGCCAGAATGATGCTTTGAATACTGTGAAATTTACATTAATTTAGAATATGCTCCTGTTTAAAAAATCTCGTGGCTGCTTTGATCATTTGAGTTTAGTACCTAACAGTAGTTGAATTAGAATATTAGCAGAGTATTTTCCACAACGACCTTTCATTTGCAGCAATAATGGGGATGTCAGCTTTATCAAAGGCTTTCAGCAGTAGTGCCCTATTTTCTGCTGGGCGAGCTAGACTTTTAAAAGATTGAGTTTGTATCACAAAAGATCCTGCTTTTTGTTCCCCAAGGAGGTTAAAAATTTTCATTGACTCTCCTTCATTATATATACTGTATTTTCTGGCATATAAGACTACTTTTTAACCCAGGAAAATCTTCTCAGAAGTCGGGGTCATCTTATACGCCGGGTGTTGTCTCCTTATACGGCGAGTATATCCCAAACTCTATATTTTAACTGGAAAGTTGGGGGTCATCTTATATGCCCAGTTGTCTTATACGCCGGAAAATACGGTACTTTTACATCAGAGGAGGAAACCAGAAGATATCTAAATGGTACAGATTTGAATTTTTAGTGAATTTTTACTGCAGGTAAGTGCCAAAAGTCCCTGTTTTATTTCCTAGATTGTTTGGGCTGAAGAGAAAGAAGCTTGCATTGAATGGTTAAATCTACCACAATATCTGATGCTAATTTTTAATGCAGAGTTGCACAGGAGCAATGTTTAGTAAACCCTTGAAGAAGAAACGAAAAAAAAACTTTTGGTCAGTTTCACTAATAAAGAGACCTCTGAGAGATGGCTTTTGCCTTTTGAAGAAATCTGCTTTAAAACATTCTGTGAAAGAAATTCATTTTAGGATTCTGCTCTGGTGCCTACCCATTCAAATGGGGCCCTTCTAAATTCTTCTTTCATAGATCATTTTATGTTCTATAATGACTGAGACAAAGCCAGGAGCATACCAACTCATGTGTTAACTGCACAGACGAACATTTGATCAGAAAAGCCAGTTTACAATACAGAGCCAAGCAAATGTTTAAACAAAACCTGTGACAAGAAATTGTCTATATTGTGTATGATCACCTATAAATTGACCATGTATTATGAATCTGTTGGAAAGGGAAGAAGGTGTCTGGCTGTGTGTTATCATTCCCAAGTCCTTTCACTGCCTGTAGGCTGCAAGCTGTGGAGCCACAATGGAATTCTTCTAGAAGCACCCGTGTGACATTGAGAATTGCAAATAATCCTTTTGCTTCAACAAGCATTAGTACTGGCTGTCACGTGCGCCCTGGCAGACGGTCATTTTGCACTGTAATGACTGTTCCAATAGGAAGTAGAGGGAGCAGACCTGACACCCTGACCCTGACCAAAATGTCCCTTGTGCTGTTAAGCCAAGCAAGCAATCCAATACTGAGGAACGGTGGGTCTGGTGTCCTTTTGGCCCCAAAGGCCATTCCTGTCACTCTTCTAATGTACTCAGACTAATCTTGCTCAGAACAAGAAATTCCCAGCGCTGTCTTTCACTTTACATTTGACCATTTAACTGACTCCAGGTCTTGACATTTATCCGGGCAAATAATTTCCATTTATTGAACTGTCCAGCTGCTAGTGGTCAGACGGCCAGCAAAGCACCAGATGTGCACTTGAAACATTTCTTGTAATCAGATGAGCCTGTGTGCTCATTTCGTTGATGGATTCATTTCTATTGTTCCCCATCTCCTCCTTCTCTCTTCTGAATATCATGGATCCCTTAGCAGTACACTGACTTTTTGTGGATGTCTATTGCAGAAAAGGGAAATGTACCTAACACACAAAAGCACACCAGTGAAGCTAGCACTAGAAGTAGCTGGGGTGATAGATGCTAATACTGGTCTTGAAGATTCCATGCAAGAGGTGCTGTAACAGTGAAATAATCTTAAATTTATGCATTTGTCTTTTGGTCTTAATATAACTCCTATTCTGTCTACTCCACATGAACTATATACCAAAATAATTTCCCACTAAGATCAGAAGGACCGGTGAAAGCAGTGTTGACCTTCTGGTAAAATAACAGAATAATTCTGGGGCTTGTTAAATTGGCCTACTGCAGGTGTGTCATTGGAGCTCAAAATATGACATTTTACCGTCATGTGCTGTGATTTATGGCCTTAATTGCAGCATCTGGTCTGATCCTGTGCTGGTCCATGGAGTTCTGAATGCATCTTTGTCTGAGGGTGTGGCCCCATTGGCCTTGAAAAAGGCAATGGTGTATCCACTCCTGCAAAAGCCCTCCCTAAACCTTCTGTTCTAAGTACTGCCTGTTAGCCAACACCCCCTTTCTGCATAAAGTTCTGGAGAAGGTGGTAGTTGTAAAATTGCAGGCATTCTTGAATGAAACTGATTATCTGGATCCATTTCAATTTGGGTTCAGGCTGAAGTTTGGACAGAATCAGTCCTATTGGTATTTTTATCCTGCTCCATACCTGAAGGTCTCAGGGTAAAACTGAGGCTGCATCCCCAAATGACTTATTTGCCTCTCTAGTCTCCCTCTACTGTCACTCTATTCAAGCAGACTTTAAAAGTGCTCAGAAAAATGCACATTTAAAACGCACTGTCCATCCCCACAGAAGAGTGTTTTCTTTCCCTGCATCTTTTTTGCCCCGCCCCCTCTCTTGTTCAAAGGAAAAATAGCCATCGGTTCTGTTTGTCTCCCAGATCTCCGTCCCCTGAAATGGCTTCCCGTGTGAGCTGCAGCCATACGCCGGGCGATGGTTTGCTCATTCACTAGGACTTTCACAGATCACTGTCTAAATCCACCTGGTAGTGCAGCGGTGACTTTAAGTACACCCACTTCACACCTGATAACAATGTTGCAATCCATCCACTTCACACCTGATAACACTTCACGCCTGATAACAATGTTGCAATTCTTCACAGTTCTGGCTCTTTGAAAGTTCTGTGCTTTAGAGAAGGAAGGAGGGAAACTGCAGCAGGGGTGTGAATGCTTTCTGGCTGGCTTTCTGGCAGGCAGCAATCCCTGCCGCTTTTGCCATGGAGCGTCCCCAAGGTAAATGCTGTGAGGAAAACCCGCAACTTCCCAAAAGAGCAATGAAAGTCTTCTTTAAAGGGCAGGTATTTTGTCATGGATTTTCTTGCTTTTGTAGCGCTGGAAGCTCGTTAAAAACCTGCTGGGAACTTCTGGGAGCCAGCAAGTGGACAAAAAACATAAAAGAAGGCTGGGTGGGTGGCCACTTGTCTGGAAGTTCCCTGGAAAGCAACTTCCTCTTCACCTCTTCTTATGTGCAGGTATGCTGGGTTTCCAGACCTTCCAAGTAGTCTTGTAAGAAACCTCATTGCTGTGGATGGCAGTTCCACCACAACCGCTGCTTTCAAGACTTGTGGTTACTCCCACAGCAGGAGGCAGCGTCACTGGTGATTAAAATTAAGGGAAGTTGAATGTAAAAGCTTCTGAAGCAGAAGGAACTAGGGGCCTATTCACACTTCGCTTTATTCTGGAATATATCCTGGAATAGGGACTTGCCATCCATATGCCAGTGTAGGCTTCAGCAGGCCCAACGTGAGATCTGCTAGAGTCTGCATTAGCATGTGGACCACTGACCCCTATGCTGAAATATACTCCAGAAAAAGGCCAAGTGCGAATAGGCCCCAGTATAAGGAAGACACTTTTATCAGTATAAAACATCAAGATAGTGCCAGTACTTTCTGTGGGCAGCCCACCCAATGATTTACAGATTTTATGGGGACAGACAGATTAAAAACTGTTGCTGTGCAACAAACATAAATAAGTCATCCAGTCAAATATTTGGTTCTCTTGTATTCCTTTAAAATAAGATGTCTGAAGAAATTGAGCTGTATGCAGAATAAATACTTTGGGGCTCCAGAAATGAAAAAATACATTTTAAATCCTATTGCACTCCTTTCCATATATCTTGCAAGCATTTTTAACAGAAGAATGACCTAATTTAGCAAGGCTTTGAAACTTATTTCAGTCCATAGAATTCTTATAGGGCTCTGCCTCTAAATTCTTAAACTTAATTTTCAATTAATGATTTCTTTAGCAATTTATTGATTTTTATTACTCTCGGAGTCTTCATCTTACACTGAGAAAAAATGTTCTCAAGTAAATTTACAATTCTGCTATATGTTCCATTATTATAAGAGTGATAAAGAAAAATTATTCATTTTCCCACACGGTTTATAGTACTTTTGATACATTTAATTCTGACTAGACTAAGAACATAATAGCAATTTTCAAAGTTAACTAGATATGAGATTCTTCTAAATTAATTCTTACTATTTCTAGGCAGAGCGTGTGTTGCACAGAGATATGGAAAAGCAAGGACTATGATTTAATTTATCGATATTACTATTTCTGTAGCATGTTAATGTATTGTTATGGATATTAGAATGTCTGTCCAAGAGGTGTAGCTGTGATGAACTGCCAAGTGACAAAAATGTATTCTGATAATGGACCTTCATAAAATGAGGGGATGTGGAAAATGAAGCCTAATCCAGGGTTAAAATAAATTCCTCAGGAAACATAATAACCACATTACAGCATATGAGATTTCTATGAATGCTTCTGTTACAGTTTTCCCATTTTAATCAGCATTATGCCTGTTATATTTTTGTCATTAGAGCTTAACACAGAAATAAAATACATTTTAAAAAGGAAATAGGTTCAGAATTGGCACATTGAACCTGTTTTAATGTTCATTACAGATGCCTTTATGCCTTGTAAGAAACTTTAAAAAAAACCCTACCAGATTATTTAGCATTTGATTTTTGTTTCCTGGCCCTATGAAATAGAGTGAATCCTTGAGCCAAAGGAGGGAAATAAGAAGAAATCAGCACTGGAAAAGAAATAGTGCATAAACTATAAGAATTGTTACATTATCAACAGCATGTGTAAAAAATGACATTTCATATACTCTTGGTATTTTTTATTTTCATAAGGATCATGTTTAAAAGCTCATTTAAATTTTCTTCTTTTGGTCTCCAGGTTCAAGCTATGTCTACACTCCTGTTAAGAGTGATTTTTGGCTGCCCAAGGGATAGAGGAGACTTGCAGCTGATTTGCACTTCAGCTCATAGTCCACATCAGGTGAACATCTGGGCAAGTGTATGTGTACTTGGAGGAGATGCTTACTGCCTACAAGCACCCCCTTCCTTCCCAGATGCTCACCTATTGTGCACCTAGCTCTTTCACACTCAAGATGGTGGCGCCCAGAAGAGGATCAGCCCAGGGATTAATCACAGGTAAGCGATCAATCATATGGGGGGTAGGCTAATGTTGACTAGCATTTGCAAGTATGAGCACTAGTCAATGTTAGGGCTTGTCCCCAAGGAATAAAAAGTCTGCCAAGACTCTCCTTTTGCCTCTGAGCGTCCCCAAGCCAGGGTTTTTAGCGAGGTTCCAGCGCTACAAAACGTGGAAATCGCGCGACAAAATACATGCACTTTAAACAACTCTTCCAGCGCTCTTTCTGTAAGTCGCGGGTTTTCCTCGCTACATTTACCTTGAGGACGCTCCGTGGCAAAAGGGGGGGGGATTGCTTGCTTGCACACACAGCCAAAAAGCATTCACACATCTGAGAAATGCAGCAGGTTCACTTCCTTTCCTTTGTAAAAAGAGCCAGAATTGCTCAGAATGGCAACATTGTTTTCAAGGGAAGCCTTAAAAGAGAATGAGCGAAGGATCGCGCTCCCGATCCTGCAGCCTTTTCTAACAGAGAACAAAGTGAAAGTAACTGCTGAAAGTGAGCGCTCATATGCTTTGCTAGAGGCAGGAAGCAGTTTCAAGAGACGGAGATCCGGCGATTTTTCCTTTTAACAAGAGAGGGGGCGGGGGGGGGGATGCCTGGAAAGAGAAAACTGCTACCACGGGGACGGAAAGTCCGTTTAGATCGCGGCTGCCAGGGGGACGCTTATTCTGGAAGTGGAGGGGACTTTTAAAGTCAGCTATAACAGAGTGACTGCAGAGGAATCCGAGAGGGGCTAATAAGTCTTTTGGGGATTCAGCCTTAGTTCATCACCTTTCCTGTCCACAGGATACAAAGGGAAATGCAATGTCACCCCTTATGCCAACTCAACAGCTACAGATTTAGGCTGCATCCAGACACCACTTACATATTCTGCTATATTTGGATATTCCAGAATATCCACAATTTATTCTGGAGTATTCAGATACAACCGATACCTGGATGCAGCCCTAGTTGGACTTTTTGAGCTGTCGCAGATGGTGTTCCTCCTGTAGCTTACTTCCAGCCCCTCAGACAGATAGATATTATTACAGGGTTAGACAAATTCATGGAGGTCAGGTGTATCAATTACTACTAGAATGAATGCCCAAGTACTTCCTCCAGGCTGGAGAGAAAACCAGGATGTCTCTACAGGATGTTTTCAGGGAGTTGAGAGCAGGTGTCGATTTTGTCTTTCAGGTGCCCAGAAGCAGTTAGTGGGCCACAAGGTGAGACAGGATGCTGGTCTAGATGGACTGTGGCCTAATCCAGCAAAGTTCCCCTTACGTTCTTAAATGCAGGAGAAGGACTGATAATGTGAAGAACCCAGTACACGTCCATGAACAGAGATATAAAACCAAAGTGCCTGCAATGGGAGCCTTGGCTCTAAGTGTTTCTGTGTGTACATTTTTCAAGTGCCTGACTTCCAAAAATCTTTCAAATTGTTGGTTTTAAAGGTTGGGCAGAGTCCTTTTCAGATTTAAGAAACTGCATCTTGGCTCCACACGGAGCCAAATAAAGACTTCCTCTATGAGCACCTTGGTTTTATGTCAGTACAGTCTGTACCTGCCTCCTTCCTACTTTAGTCCTTATTGCCTGTGGCAGGTCAGGAATTGGGCCCTTGTGGCAGTGAGGGAGAGGGCTTGCTCTAATTGATAGCCTTGCTTTCATATTCCCAATCCAAACTTTGATCTGCAGTGAATAAAAATGCAGTTCCCATATCTCATATAGATAGAAGGGAAGCCAAAAAGTGTTCTGTTGGGCCTATGGGGATATTTTGTGTACAGACACCACCATTTCAGTGGACAGGAGCAGGTCATATGTGTTTTATTGAAGAGAATTTTACCAGGAGATGATAGTGTTCATCTCAGCAAAACTATAGTTATTTCTGACGGGAACAAGCAGTGTTTCAGTCAATTTATCAAACTGCTTTCACTTTTCCATTTCAAGACAAGTGAAACAATAATAAATATTGTGGAGAAGAAATGAATTTGCAGTCAGGCATTTGGTAAAATATATAAAGGAAACCTTCCAAGCAAAAACCAATGCAAATCTATTTGCTATTTTGTGTGCTCTCTCTCCACCACTGTCTCCCCCCCCCCCCCCCGCCATGCTTCATTTTATACTGGTGATGACTTCTGCATTGCCTATCTCCTTATTGATTGATATGATAACGTATCTTGTCAGGCTGCCAAATTTTGTTCAGGTGCCATTAAGGTATGTCCTCCTCAGCCTACATACGGCTGATGTTGTTTTTTTATTGGGTTCCAACCCCTTTTGTTCTTGTCAGTTGTTGTTTAAATTGTTGTGTGTTTATGTGTGGTAACTTACTATATATTATGTTTTATTGATCTAAAATCATAGTAAATAACTGGTGGACTTATATTTATAAGATATTAGCCCTCAAAACAGAGCAGATACTGTGGCAATACAGTCCATTAGCAAAAGTAAGACTGAGGCCCTTTCTGCACTCCCCCTATTGTTCCAGGACAGGGCAGGACACACTTGGATCACTTGTCCTGCTCTACTTCGGGTCACTACCTCTGAAGTGCCCACAGGGGCAGGACTGAGCTTTCAGTGTTTTGGGGAGAGACTATTTTGTGTGGTGCCAGTCCCAGCAGCACTTCCTGGAGTGCCAATACCAGGATTTGACTGTGTTATATCAAGCCATGGGGGCATGACATTCACACACTTGTGGTCCTGTGTACCAGAAGAAGTCTGATTATAGACTTCTTTAGCCGTGTCCCCATGCAAGCTGTTTGGCCACCTATTGGGCTCACATGGGACTGAGTGTGGACCGAGATCGAATCTCGGGCATCCCCATGCCATTCCCTGTAATGCGGGCTGGGGGTGGATTCAGACGTCCCCATGCAAACAGTATCATGATTTTACTTCCTTTCCGAGGCAGAATCCTTGCTTGCTTGCCTTGAAAGGGGACTAAAAGCAAGCCTGTTAGCCTGGGAAAGGGAGTAAGGGGGTGCAGAGGCTTGAGATTTTTCTCTTTTCTGGGGGACAACCAGAGGAGTAAAGCCAAGCCTCTTTCCTGTCAGCAGATCTGGAAGAGGGGGTGCAGAGGCTTGAGTTTTCTCTTATTTTCCAGGGAGGCAATGTTATTACCCCTCCAGAAAAGAGAGAAATCTCAAGCTTCTGCACCCCTTCTTCCTGGTTTGCTGACAGGAAAGAGGCGTGGCTTTACTCCCAAGCCTCTTTCCTGTCAGCTGAAGTCCAGGACCATCCCCATGCGCAGGCTTGGCTCAGATCAAATCACCCAAATCTAAAACGCATGGGGACACCCCTTGCCGAACCTGATTTCGGTACTGAACCAATCATGCATGAGGACACGCCCTTTGAAAAGGTCTGCTCATAGATAGGGATAGGGTATCTTCTTTTACCCTACCCAAGCCACAACCTAGTCCAAAACAGACAGGCTGTATCAAGGTTGTGGGTGAGGCCTGTGCTGATCTGCACTAGTGTGTGGATGATAGGCCCCTGGCCTGTCCCAAACCTCTCCTTGATTCAGTATACCAAGAAGTCAGACATATTAGCTTCTGAGAGGCTTTACATTTCTCCAACAATTGTTTCCAGAGAACCACCTGGTCCTGTTATGAGATCAGTTACTATTCTTGCAGTCTGATGATGTGAACCAACTACTTGCCTGAGTTCATGGTACTACCTTGACCCTCTCCTGTCCTGACTTGTTAAATCATAGACAATAGGCTGTGAGTATTCAGTTACTGATCAATGCCTCACTGTTTACGGTTAAATTTTTGCCAGCCTTTAAGGAGGGTATAATTTGCCAGTGGCTTAAGAAGAGTTCTCCAGATCTGGGAAAGTTGAATAATTATTGCCCCCATAGCCAGTCTTACATTCTTAGACAAGGTGTTTTAGAGGGTAGTTTTGACACAATTGCAGACATTTTTAGATGATATGGAGTATCTGGATACTTTTTAGTCTGACTTCAATTTCCCAGGGAAGTGAAGGTGTGAAAAGGGCCCCAGAGATGATGGTCATGGTGTTTGTCCCAGGATCTCAATTCAGAGAAGTTTCTCAGCATCCTATGCCAAACATTATTCTCCTTGAGAAAGAGCAGTTGAGCCCTTTGTCATTCTCTGGGATTCATCACTGTCTCTTGAAGCTCAGGTGGCAGTTGTGACCAACAGCACCTATGATCAGCTTTGCCTCATTAGGCAACTGTACCCCTTCCCTGGTAGAGATCATGCGGTTATTCTAATCCATGCTCTTTGCTGCCAAAGGTGGGTGTTTTCACATTGCATGATGCCATCATGTGGTGATGCTCATTTTGAGGGCTGCTTAGATTTCCTCAGACCCAGAAATGCCAAATAATGCTTTATTTTAGCTAGTACATCTAAACGCTGTCCCCTACAAAGGAAGTGCACAGCTGCTTCAAGTAATGTGAAACAGTAGTTTGTACACTCCTACATTTATTGTCTATCAACCTCACTTTGGGGGCTAAGTGCATGCAGATAAACACAGCACTGTCCCTCTGATAGATATTCTTCTTTCTTACCATGCTCTGGTAAAAGAAACTGTTCCATGCACAAGGAATAGACATCACCTTGCCACTAAGTATGGGGATACGGGCGCGTCCACATGCTCAAAATAATCTGAAAGGATTCCGTGTCTGCCTCAGGCATGTCCGCATGAAAGCCCCTAATTCGCGCTGCATCTGAGTCAATATGTGTTTAAAAAAACCCACTTAACAAGTGTACTGAATTCAAAATAAGGGGCTAACACGTATTGTCACGGGGGGTCATGGGGATGCTCCCGGGTTACTTGGCAGCCGCAGTATTAGCAAGTGGGGTTTTTGACTGTGCTCCATGTTCCTGCAGTGCATGCTGTGATCAGCAGCTGCTTGGGTTTTTTTTTTTTTCACATGAACTGAGGGAAGAAGTAGATGAGCTGTCATGTGAAGCTGATGGGCAGACGTGCACACATTTGCTCGACAGCTCATCTGCTTCAGCGCAAACTTATTGCCATCCCAGAAATGTGAATAGAGGTAACGTTACCAGCAGAGTGAGCAAGCGAGGTTATTTTCCAGTTCATCCCCTCCTTGTCCACGGCCAGCAGGGGAGGAGGGGATGAAAGGGAAAATAACCTCGCTCACTCATTCACTTTGCCGGTGGGCAGATGAGGGAATATTGCAATGCTCCTCTTGCCGCCATCACCACTGCCGCTGTTCCTGCCATTCCATGGGGACAGGCAGTTGTGGTTTGGATCCGCGTTGCCCCAAACCACATGGGGACGCTTTATTCTGCGTTACAACACGGATTTTTATCACATGTGTTCAAATCGCAACAGCTGGCTTGCCTGCAGATGCAGTCGACCTGTGTGTTTGGAACATTGTGCAGCTTTGATTGGCCTATATAAGCGGGAAGGAAGCTGCCAGAATTATGAGACATTAGACTATCTTCTTCAAGGGGAAAGACTAAAAGTTTGAAACTTTTAATTTGGAAAAAGAGACTAAGGAGAGAGACAATTTGTTAAATTTTGCATGTCATGAAAAACTAAATACAGAGGTTTTCTCTTTTATAATACTAACACTTGGGATCATCTGATATAATTGGTGATTATAATTTAGGAAAGAACAAAAGTGCTTCTCCCTTCAGTGGAACTGATTAATGAAATTTACTACCACAGGATGTGTAATGGCTTCTGTATCAACAAGCCTTCAAGTGAACTACAAAAATTGACAGGGATTAAACACTACAGCTATATGGAATCTTCATGTTTAGAAATAATAAGGTATGATATAGAAATGAGAATATAAGATACACTGCCTTGGATAGGTTCATGCACCCTCCACATGGCACTGGAAAAAGTCAGGATCCAGGAGCTACCAAGTGTTGTGTCCGGAGCAGGCAGCAGCAGCAAGCACACGCACACATACAGCTGTTGGAACCAAGTCAGTTTCAAGAGTCAATCAGGATATAGGCTGCGTCCCCACTGCACAATTTAGTACAACTTTAAATCTGGATAAATTTAATCTTCATTGAGCTCCATTTTTTCACATCCCCAATTATGCAGATTTATGGGGGGACCCCATCCCCCCTCTGTTTTGCATCATACCCTGACTTTATGGGGCAGGGACCCAAACCCCATCCCCCACGTGAGCCTGCTCCTGATTAAAATTATAGAATAGCTATGGGGAAGGGAGTGAGAAAGGCAAGGGACAAAGTATAATCTTGTATACAGTGTTACAAGGAAGAAAGGATGAAGTAGGCACCAGCTTTGAATGGAATTGGCTGAGCGTGAGAGGGCAAAGTCTTTCTGATTGCTGGATCACCATAAAGCAGCAAGGAGATGGGAGGGGAGAGATAAAATGGCAAAGTCTTTCTGATCGCTGTGTCTTTAAAATCAGACTCTCCAGGCATAATGCTGCAAGGGGATGGGAGGTGAGAAGAAAAAAAGAGTCTACTTTCTCTGTGATTGTCAGAATTTCCCTGCTGTTACAATGTAATGTATCTCTTGTAACATTGCAACAGCAGCTTCCAGCTCTGCTCTCGCCACAACAGGCAGGAGAAAAAGGAGGGAGATTCTGGGTGATTATTGGGTCAGGGGGAAGTGAAGAGAATGCCCTTTCCTGCCCCCCAAAAAACATGTGCGTTCCCATTCACAAAAAGTGAGAATTATTTCTAAATCCTGTTATGAGACTACTTTTTATCCAAATATAGATAGTCCACATTTGGGGACCTTTAATCCTCAAAAACTATGGATTCCTCTAATCCTTCAGAAACAGATTCAGTTCGCTTAAAAACTTCAATGGAAACACAGCCATAAAGTTACACAGAGTCAAACAGGCTAGGGTCAGGTTACCAGAGATTTGTTATCAGGAGTATGTCAGAGTCAAGAATCCAGAGGCTGCTCAAGCTGGAGGTTGCCAAAAGATCCTTTGTTTGTAACGGAGGTGGCTGAGCGTGACTTCCTTATGTTGGGCTCAGAATGTGCCGCCCCCACCAATGCAGCTGTTTGGCATGTAGGCATGCTGAGTGTTTCAGATATTCCTGTCTCCAGAGAGAACTCGGCTCTGGGCATTGCTCAGTGTCTGAGTCTGAACTGTCCCCCCTCTGGGGGGGACAGAATCAGTTTCCATGTTTGGCCCCTGAGGTGCAGATCCCCTGTCTTGACTGGCATGGGCAAGGACCTCACCATCCAAGGAGTCAGAGAGGGCAAGAGGCATGACACCATGGAAACAAGTTTGTGCCAAGACTAATCATAGCTGCCAACTGGAAACTGAAGAACCCAATCTGGACCCAGTTATTTGTTATGTTGAATAAACAACAAGAATAAAAGATATCCCAGACCCTTGACTAGGACCCAGAATGCTGTAATAGACAGAACTCTGCTTGCAGCTGTGAAGATCACAGTGGGACTTTCAGAGACAGATGGAAATATGGCCAGCAATTGGCCATCCTCTGTTTTTTACAGCGAGTACTGACCAAATGTTTGGCTTCCTTGTCCCCACTGTACATCTGCAAGGGAACATAGTCAGAGGAGCATAGTCCAATTTAAATTTAGGTTGCTCCTGGCCAATCAGAGGCCTGTTGCTATTGGTCGATGTAAATACATCTCAGAATTTTGAATTCCCACTTTGCCATGAAGGTTATACAGGGGGTTTTTTCCCCCTAGTAAATTCTATCTCACAGCTTTGTTGTGAGGCAGAAATGTGAAGAAATATGTATGTCACTTTGAGCTTCTTAAAAAAGGGTGGAATGTAAATGTAATAAAGAGACGAACAGCAGGGTATTGCTATTGCTTCCAAGCTCTGCTTGTGGAATTCCTAAAGGGATCAAGTTTGCTACTCTGGGAAACAGATGCTGAGTTAGATGGAGGTTCTTAAATATTGCCTGAACAATAAACAATTGCCTGAATTGCAAGTCAGCAAGAATCTGAATTTTTTCAAGGAGATAATTGTTTCAGCTACTTCTTTGGGCAGACTCTTCAGTGATGCTATTATAAAAACCCATTATTCTTTCCAAGTATACTTCATCTTTATTTTGCAGAAAATAGGTTCACTTACAGCACCATTAAATATATCACAGCAGCCTTTTAATTGCACAAGTGACCCTCCCATAGCTATGTTTTTTCTGAGGTAGAGTTGTCTTAGATTTACTTCTTATACTTGAAAAATTATTTCCATGTAATTTGTAAATGGTGTGCACATGACTGAGCATGGCCTCCTTGTACATTATTTATTTATTCATTTAAAATATTTATATACTGCTTCCCACTGTGGTGTAATTTTTTTCCCCAAAATAGAAAAGAAAAGGTGTGAACAGTCAGATCTGAAGATGGACTGAAGAAGATGAACATACGATCACAACCTTAGTGCCATCCCGACCTCTCCCTCTCTAATAACTAGGCTTCTTAGATACCTCCTGTGTCTAAATAGAGAGGTCAACATATAGGCAGTGCCCAGAACCTGATAGGGAGGAAGTTAAGTGGCCAGACCAGATTCTACTATGGTTGTGTTTATTCAGCCTCGCTGGGGTCAGCTGAAAGTCAACCATCTTGGGTGACCTTTCAGATTGCTGCTGCCAGGGTCAATTTGAGGTTTGCTAACTGTGCTGCTTTACAGTCACTTTTATGTCCATTTGAGACCACTGATCACATTCTGCAGGAACCCAGCCCCTGATCTCAGTTGAGATAAAAGGGCATCCTCAGAAGGCTAAAATCCTGGATTCATATCAGGGTAGTCTGTCCCTTGCCTCAGGTAGGAAAAAGGAACTTCGTGATGATTTGGGTTTAATACACTCAAGATCACATTGAAGCTTCCAAATTTCTGCTACTTATTCCACTATAGTTGGATGTTTGGAATACAATACAGATATTCCAGAATGTCCATGCTTTAGTCCAGAATATCCAAATGTAGTAGAATAAGTAACCAATGTCTGGATGCAGGAAAGTCAAAGGCAAGTTTCCATGTGGAGTCAGCCATCCTCACTAGTCCCACTGGGCAAGTCTCAGTTGACTTCAATAATTTTCTTCTCAATATATAATTAGTGCATGTTCATACACCTTTTTCTTGGTTCTTGCTGCATGAGTGTTATGCAAAATGCCCACTGCCTCTATTTCTGGCTGTAGTACAGCATCTTTGGATGCATTAAATCAATGAAATGATTTTCCACGCATAGCAATTTGCTACAAGAAGCTTCAGCTGGAGGATAGAATCCCAAGCATATAAAATTAAGATTCCGGTGCCCACATATGGTCATGAAATTCAGCAGCTATTTTAGGGAAATAAAGTCTTTGAAACTTAACTGGCATTTTGATTTGTTTTGAGGTAATTTGGAATATCAGTTGTAATAAATGCAGAGTTGGACAGCTTGATAATTCAAAGTAATACAGCTTATCTGTTTCTGAAGTGTTATTATAAGAATGCTTTACACTTTGTGTAAATTGCAAAAAACAGTATCTTGAATGGTGCTTTCAAACCAACTATTTATCCTGCAGCTTACCTTACGTTAGTCGAGCCAAAACAATAATTTGAACAACTTATCACTTGCTAGTCAATGAACTTTCTCATTGTTCTGTGTCTTTGAGTCAAACTATATCTTACTCCATTGGGCTGGCACAGTAAAAGCACACCTGTCTCTAAGGTTTATGATTAAGGCTTTTTTTTAAAGGATGGTTTCAAGTAATGTAGAAATTTGCAGTGGAGTGGGAATTTGCAAGACAGTATTATTTCTCATCACTCTGAAGTTAAAAGTTAATAGAGCTATGCAGTCAAAGGTTAAAAGTTTCAAAGGCTGCAACAATATGATCTTTGGCTGGCCTTTAGCTGGTCAAGGTGTTTGGTGCAGAAAATCTAGGGAGTGAGCAGGGCTGCTACAAAGTTCGGCACATTTGCCCACTGCCCTCTCATCCCCATGATGACTTCTGGATTGGATGGTTCCATCCAGCACCAAGGAGATCCATATAGCCCTGGTCACACAAGTGTAAGACAGGGCATCCTATTCATTAATTCAAACTGAGGTTGTACCAGTCCTGGTCATAACCTAGATCATCCTCAGGCCGTCCTCACTTTGGGCCACTTTGGTCACACCTTTCTCCGTGATTGACTTGAGCCTCCTCCATGAAACCCGCTTTGCTGCGTCAAATCTATCTCCTTTCTTATTGGATGCCACCATTGTGTCATTCAAGGGAAGCGAGCATGTGAGTCTGCGGTTCTTTTTTAAGCCTGCTCCACCAACTCCACACCCCTTCCTTTTTTATGTCCTTTTCTTCTCGATGTGATTAATTTTAAAAAAAATAAATTTGCAGGAAAACACTAGAGGAATCATACACAAACTTAGGAGAGAAGGGGAGGTGCCTCACAAACTCCACACGTGCACATTGGCTGAAAAGAAAGACTGGGCCCACTCACCACAGCACAGTCCAGCCTACTTTAGCCCGTCCCCTCTGCTCACAACTGAGGAAGCAAAGATGTCCTGGCATGCCAGGGCGGGCTGAGTCTTGTAAAATTGAGGATTCCAGTTAAAACAGTCTAACAGGGATAGGCCTGTTAATGCGAGTAACACGACCTGAAGATGACCTGTGGTTGTCCTAAACTGCTAGTGTGACCAGGGCCTATGTGAACAGAGCATAAGGCAGGATCTGCATGTCCGTGATACCCAGTACGATGTAGGTCCAATCTTGGTTGGATTGAATAATGCAGCCCAAGAGTAGAGGGGCAGGTGGTTGTATGTGCCAAATGCCATCCTCTGAACAAAACTTCCCAGTTTCCTAAGTTGCTGGGCAGGGTTTTTTTTAGCCGTGTGCCTAGAAGTGACATGTTTCTGGGAGCCCTGCAAAATGTTGCCATGCCCCTTGTGCCTAGTAAACTGGCCCAACAGCTTGCTGCCCTCTGCATGCAATTGCTAGGTTGGCCTACCTCCAGGAAATGCCTGAGTTGCTGCTTCTAAGCAGTCTCCCATTGGAGCAGTCTCTCACAGTCCTGCTCCAGCACAGCATTCCGTGTAGATATGGTGTTCTCCCAGGAAGCGTGGCCTTCTGGTAGACCAGTCTACCATGTGGATGCAACATTATTTGGGGCTGCTTTTGTGGACCAGCAGCCCATTTTGGAAGCAGCATAACTTCACTTATACTATTGCTTGGTTCCTCCCATGCTCTTCTCTTCCTTTGACAGTGTGTCATCTCCAGCTGTGGTGGCTGTAGATCAAGACACAGATAGGGGCTGACTGCAGATTTTCTTCTGGGTGTTTTGTCCACACCATTAATGTTTGTCCTGCAATACAGCTGGTTCAGTTCCCAGTATTGACACATCTGCATTCCACAGAAGCTGAACCCCTGTCCTCAATCCACCCCAGGCTTCCATTTTTATGTCAGAGAATGAGGGGAGTGAACATACATCAGGCCATTCCTGGGCCAAATGTGTGCAGGTAAGGGAGGTGGACAATGAAGCCACTTCTGCATCAGCCATACATGCTAGCAAGGGACTTGTTTCTAAGCATCCTGGCTCCTTTCTTCAACATTAAGTAAGTAGCACTATTCTTAATGAATTGGCATGATGTCTGCACACTACCCTTGGCCTGCCTGTTGAGATCAAAGCCAAGGCTACCCTGGCTTTGATCATGACAAATGGGGGAAGATGATGTCTCTTATCTTTCAGGCAGGAACCCAGCCACCTTTGATCGTGATGGTGGGGGTGGGAGAGCCATCATCCCCACCATCAGAATTGAAGTGAAGGAATCCCAGGCTTTGATCCCAGTGACAGGGAGTGTTTTTCCACTGTCACTAGAAGTACCCATTAAGTACCCATTAATGGGTACTTAATGGGTACTTCTAGTGACAGTGGAAAAACACCCAGGGTTTCTTTCTCAAACACAGGGAATTGCCCCATGGGCTGGAAGAAATACTGCTGAGGACAACTCCTCTGGAGCAATGGCAACATGGCAGTAGCATGATCCCTACCACAAAGGGAAGAGCAGGGCAAGCTGCTCTGTAATGTGTTATAGCAGTGCTTGTGTTGGACTGCTAGGGAAAGAGTCTTCCTGCACACTGAATACACAACAAGGAGACAGTGTCATGCATGCACTGCACCCATGACACATTCAAAGCACCATCAAGGCACTGAGCAGATCCTACCTAAGTCTCAAACCTAGGTCGAATTCCTAGTTTGCAGGGGAAGCATGAGGCAGCACATGGGTCCAGAAGCTGTCTTCAAGCTCATCATCTGCTTTTATATCAGAAATTTACCATGGCTGCACATGACTATATTGGTTGTGGAAAGAGATGAGGCAGTGGACACCCCTTCCCAAAGCCTCTATGCTGGTGCTTTGTTTCCTGTAGGCCTATCCCTCCGGAGGTAGGCAGTAGCAAATAATTTTGTATCTCCACCATGGAAACTGCATATAGATGCCCATGAAGACACTCATACAGTCAACCAGGAATAGGCCATGGCATGGAGGTAACCCATAAGGTCTATTCCAGGCCCCACTGGTAGCACGTCTCAGGTCACCAAGCTGTAGTCCTTGAATTTCCTTCTTCTCACATGTGTGGGTGGATTCAGCTCTGCATATGCTAGGGCATCCTAGCACCGTGTTGGGCCCACAAGGTGTTAGGGCAAGAGGGGTGATGCCAAAGCAAACGGTGGTGTCAAACCTACATGGAGAGGCAGCCTCATTCTTAGCATGTGCTTTTTTTCTTTGTTTTTATTGTTATTTATAAATGTTGTGGAACCGATTTTGCTGGTTGATTTCTATAGCTGTACAAAGGACAATTGTCTGTGCCCTCAGATTTTAGCTATGATTGAACTCCCTGTGTTAAATTATTTGAAATTAAGGGTTATAATTTAAGGATACTCAAACTTGTTATTGGGTACCACAGAGTTGTGACTGACTCCTGATTGACTGCAGGGGCTCCTCTATGCAGTTTTTTTGGCAGATTCACAGGAGTGGTTTGCCATTGCCTACTTTTGGTGGAGAGGCTGGGGACTGAACCAGAAAGCCTCTGCCCTCCAGGCAGTTTGCTCTGGTTCTTTCTCCGTTTCACTCTTTCTCCCTTTCCTAATCTTGTCTTTCATTTAAGATGTCACACTGTGGTATCCTTATGCTAAAAAAACTTTGCTCTCAAGGACCAGTGACATATGGAGGCAAGACAACGCCATCCCTCTTCAAATGTTGCTGTGTTCAAAGATGATGACAACTGGTGTTTTTAACTGCTGCTTTACGGCACATTAAACATTAGTGCGTGGGTAAAAAAATGCAATGTATGAAGTATCTGATCAGTCCCTGGCAAAATATACACCAAAGCTTTAATGCATGTTTTTACACTCTAAATTCACTTTTGCAGTGGATGCTGTTTCAGCAGGCTGCACAGTGAAAGCTCTTGATTCACAGAGCCCTAAATGAAGTTTGCCTTTCCAGAACCAGTGACCTTGACAGGGGAGATGCAATAAAGAATGACACCGCATATTGTTAGAAACCTGTTTTACAATAGCATCATACATCCCTGTCCTTTAAAAGATGAGCCTTTTTGAAGGAAACATGGGAGCCGCTTTTGTTTTTCTTATTTACGATGAGTTTTATTTAAATTTGAACAATGCCATAAAGAATTCTCAAATGAACCTTTGCCATTATTACAATGACTTCTTTATTGGCTGCATTTGTGCCTGCAAATGCAGTCTAATATCTGAAAATCCTATTCAAGGATTTCTTTTATTTTATTACTGCTCACCTGTATAATCTGCATCTATTAACTTGTCCTTTCTAATGTAATGAAAAACTAAGCACTTTATTATTATTATTATTATACAGTGAAAAAAGCCCAGAGCCATTCCACTTCTCAGCCTTGGAGCAACCAACTTGGAGAGATAAAAATGCAAAACAGGAAGACTCCCCAGGGACTAGAATTGGTTTCAGAGCCAGATGCTTCCCTGGACAAAGCCATATATCCAGCTCGCAATACAAACTGCTTTATTGATTTATAGAAATTAGTTTGCCATGATTCCCTGGTAATTACTTTGAAGTCTCGGTAGCCCATTCATGTTCCCCACCTTTTAAATTTTGCGTCCTTATTTTTCTGTCACCAGCTCTTAGTTTCTTCCATTCATCAGCTGTTACTTTTCATTTCATGGCTCAGTGATAAAACTCTCCAACTTTTTTTTCTTCTTAAACATCCAACCTGTTTTCTTCAGTGCTTTGACTTTCTCAAGGACTCATCTGTTATCACATTAAACCTTGCAGGCTGGCTAATAAATGCTCCACTTCATGATGTGCAGGCAGGGATCTGAATTCTAATAATATTAAACCAGATCTCTAGAAAAACACATGGAGTGTTTGCTGCATACTGTAAAGCAACAAATTCAGGTTGTCAACAGGCCTTAACCCCAACATGCATTACACTCCCCCCCCCCTTATACATGAGCAGTACAGTGCATGGGCCTGGGTTCTAATCTTCACTTGACCATGAAACCATTGATTAGGAGTAGGGATCTGCACAATTGCGGGGTTTTTTGGCATTTGATTTGTAACAAATTGAATGTTAGAAAATTCTATTTGTTCAAATAGATCCACTTCAAATGTGGTAGGGATCTATTCGATGCAAATGTATTCATACGAATCTCAGATATGAACCAGTACATATCTGATACAAACGGATACGTGTCCAATACTTACCCGATATGAACACATACTTATTGGATACGTATCTGATATGTACCCCCAGTTTAACTAATGTCTGAACTATTCGTACAAATGTTTTGAAACATTCATATTCGTGTGAATGTTAATGTACAGATCGATGTTATAAGTTTCGATTCGGGTACAAGTGTCTGAATTCGTATGAATTTGTATGAATAACGAACGTTATGAATATTAATGCACATATAGGAGTGAAGATATGACTGTGATCAGGAAGCTGTTGCCTTTCAGCCTAATCTATTGCATGCAAGTATGATGATGATAAAATGGAGGACAGTATGGGTACCACCTTGGGCTCTGTGCGGAAAAGACAGAATATAAATGACATGAGAACAAGGATGACGAACCAGTGGGCTATGCATCTATTCCCATTAGGTCTTGCCAGCATAGTCCTTGCACCAGAAATGAGGCTCAGTGGTAAAAAATAAAAAAAAAAGTCTGAATTGTTTCCGCACATCCTACATGGAATACTGGTCAGCTGAATACGGTAGGATTTACTCTTAAAGGGTGCATAGGATTGGTGAAGACAGAGGAAATCCTCTGTTTGACCATCAAAACCACCATGATAAGACTAGGAGGGAACAGGCAATCTACATGGGTTCAATACAGAATTTGTTACCATTCATCATCCATGATGTTGCCCCCATCAATAGTCCCATTGTACCTATTGACTGATCTCAGTGTCACCTGTTCCCTATGATCTACTTGTCCTTCTGCTACCTTCAGGTGGGTTTCTTCATTTGATGTCTGTGTTTGCCTAGGAGCTTCTGTTTGCTCTTGCATCATGTGGTGAGATGATGCAACAAATCACGGCACAGATAACATTTCAAAACAAGCATGCAGACACTTAACAATTAATAGTTATGAATAGCAGTAGGTAAAAATGTGAACAACCCTCTCAGATATTAAAATGAGCTCTAGGAGGTAAATAGGCACAAACACACCCAGCTGATCTATTCTGAATGTCCTCCTTGACAACTCTTCCTTGTTTTCAGCTGAATAGCAGAAGTAAGAATCAGATTTCTGCAAATCCATCCTCAAAAACTGCAAGGGGAAGTAAGAGGTTTCTCCTTATCAAATGCAGTGTACAATTTGCCATCTACTGGGTTACTGGGTTTTTCCTTCCCTAGCCCATTCCATTGTTCTAGGGTTCAGTTCTTAGAAGAAATTCAACTATCAGTGATTTCTGGCAGCCCAACATTTTTTCTGTGGACTCTCCTGACAGCCCTCCTGCTCATTTTTGGCACTAGCTCAGCAAACTCCATGTTGATAGAACAATGTTCCACCCAGGGCCATTCATTGAGGGAGTGGGGGAATATACTGTCAGACGGTCCATAGTGGAGGGGATGCTGACCCATTGTAAACTCATTTTTCAGGGAGAAGTGGGCTGAGGATCAACTTCTGTTAAGAAGTTTATAATTCTCGTGGGTGAGCCTTGTCTCACCCTCTCCTAGGTATTTCAGCTTGTGCTGTTGAACTGCCAACAGTAGTGAGCCAGTCTGGTCTAGTGGTTAGGGAGCTGGACTCTTATCCAGGAATACTGGGTTCGATTCCACCCTCCCCCATGAAACCAGCTGGGTGACCTTGGGCTAGTCACAGCTCTATTCTGAGCTCTCACAGCCCCATCTACCTCACGGGGTGTCTGTTGTGGGGAGAAGAACAGAAAGCTTTGTCAGCTGCTTTGAGTCCCCTTAAATGGGTGAGAAAAGTGAGGTAGAAAAACCAACTCTTCTTCTACCAAAGCATGGGGGGGGGGAGAGAGAGTGAGGCTCCCTGCTAAAGGCTCATCTTAATCTCCCTGGCCATGGTCATTCCTTCACTTTGAACTTTCTACATTTCTGTTCATTCTATTTGTGGACTTTCCATTCAGGGGAGTCAAAAAGGAGGGTGGAAAGTCCACAAATAAAAGTGATAGAGATGAAAAGAGGTGAGCAGTCAGACCTGAAGATGGACTGAAGAAGGTTTAAAATGGAGATGTGACCATGGGCCCTGAATTCTTTTCCTACTTTCATGGTAAATGCTTGTTTTAGAAATGGCCCACACTTCATCTGGTTTAGCTAAGACCATTTGGGCCATAGGTCAGATGTTAGGAGGCAAGATATCACAAGGATGCCCCACATGCGCCACGTCTGAATTTCCTAACATATTAAATGACAGCAGCAAATTAATTGAGAGCAAATACCAACCAGAGAAATGCAATTCCCATCAAAACTATCAGAAACCATCCCAGTACACCTGCAGCTACACACACAAGACTATAGCATAGAACTCACCAGAGATCTTCATTTCTAGGCTGCCACTGCCTCATTTTCCCAATAGAAAGAATCCCCAAGCTCTGGCCCTTTCTGCACTGCACCTTATTTCAGATTATACTGTAGAATAAGGACTTGCTATCTGCAAACAACTACAAGATACAATAGGCCCTACCTGGGACCTGCCACAGCGGGCGCTAGCATGTGGATGATAGGTCCCTATTCTGGGATATAATCTGGAATAAGGCCCAGTGCAGAGGGGACCTCTGTCTCTGTAAACCCTCCTGCTAGTCACCACTAGGGGTGTGCACAAATGCAGTTTTTGGAATTCAATTCGAATCAAATGTCCTAAAATTCGAATCCATTTGAATGTTTAAAATTCGAATGTATTCACATTTGATTTGATTCAAATACATTCAAATCTGTTCCTGCAAATTTTCTATCTGTATTTGCAAATATGAATGTCAACAACATTTGTACGTGCCCGTATGCATCCATACACATCCCGTGTTTATCTCATGTTGATCCCATACGGATCTGTACAAATGCGTATGGATGCAAGAAAGATATGTACGGGCAAGTACACATTGTGTACGTATCTGTACATGTACAAATGTATGTACAAATGATTCAAAAATTCAAAATGTGTTTGAATGTTTAAATTCAAATTTATAGACAGTCAATTCGAATTCGAATATCCAAATTCAAACGAATTCGATCGAATTTTGAATGTTTCAAATATACCACCTATCCCTCTCCCTTTGCAGTGGACAGGATGCAGGTTTTGCACATGGTTCTCTATCTTCTTCTCCCCTTCCCTGCGTGCTTAATGCTGCCAATGTAAAACTGAAAACATGGTTGGAAATTTCTCCCCCCCTTTGTCTCAAATGCTGCACGTTTACTTTTGACTGAGAAGAGAAACACAGCTGTTTTGAAAGGGAAACATTATTGTGATTCTGTCCCCTTACACTCAGTGCCTGATGCTCATTCTTATACCAAATTGCCTCTTCACTATATGACGGTGATGGCCAACCTATGACACACGTGTCACAGGTGACACGCCAAGCCATTTTGGGTGACACACATGGTCACCCTGGCACCTGGGCATGTAGTGCTTGCTTGTTTTTGAAGTGTACAAAATACCAACTTTCATTTGAAGATTTAGCAAATGTAAAGAATTATTTGTTTTTGCTTTAAAAAAAATACATATATCAAAAATATAACTTTTTTACTAGAGCTACAAATATCACGAAATTATGGATATTTCTAGATGTGACACAGCACCCGAGTTAAGCTAGGTTTTCTTGCGAATTTTGACAGACCGAGCTCAAAAGGTTCGCCATCACTGCTATATGACTTGGGCCTGCCTAAGAACATAATATCTCTTGGTCTCAATGCCCCATGTAGGGCCTGCTACAGACCTTCAGTTTAGAAGCCCCCCAACAGCTGGGGTACCCCTACACACGTGCACAGTAATAAGACACTGCACAGATAATTTCAAGGTTCTGGTATTCTAAATTATAGGTAAGCATCCTTTAGCCTGGGAAAATGCCAGGAAGGTATACAGAAGGATTTCTCTTTAGGTCTTAATAATGTTATCAGCTTCATGGTTTGGGGAAAAGCATGCACATAGAACTGGTATTTGACAGCTCCACACATTAAGCTCATTAAAGTTTGGCTTGGAATAAAAACCTTGGCACTGATGTTTGAAAATTTCTTTAAACATTCTGTTCCACTGCCAACCACTTTTGCAATCAGAGGATTTTCCTGAAATATTCAAAGCCCAAACCAGCTCTGTTCAATTTTTATTTACTTGTGCGAAATGTATTTCATTTTTATTCATAGCTGTTTTCAAGTTCTCTTAGTACAGTTTAAAATGTCTTGCTGTGATTCCTCTGTTCCTGCTTTTAATTTCTAAATGGATTGAAAATCCTTCCTTCATCTTAATTTTTGGAAATCAGAATTGTTATTGGTTTGGGTTTGTTAAGGATCCTTCTGAACAGAAGGCTGCATTCAAACATAGTAAGGATAATAAGAAATTTGCACAGAAGCAGCCAGGATGTGGTAGCATCCACGTGATATAGCCCTAATCTACATTAAGAGGCCAGAAAACGCATCCCAGAGTTGGGATGGAAACATTAGCATCCATATGCTACCTTTAAGCTGCTTTTGAGCTTCTTTTTTAATGTGTGGTGATCCATCCTTATTAGAATCTTTGAATATAACAGAATTGAAAGTATTATGAGCAGCGGTCTGGGACTAACTGGTTTTAATGGGGAAAAGAGCCCTATCCAGCCACAAAATCTAAAATGCAGGATCTAAGTAAAGGCTTTAAAAACAATAAATTGGCTCAGCGAACCATAAAATAAAGACACGGTAAAAAGGAAACACTTTGACTCAATCTCCTTTGAAAAGAGTAGGCAAACTTTATTAAAACACAAGAAAAAGCTTTTAAAAAGACGTAATGGCAACTCTGACAGACATCAGCTATCAATGTTAAAAGGCAGTGAAAATGTAGCCAGAAATAGTACAGTGGCAGGGTAGCCCTGAAAGAGATCTTGTTTAAAGATTTAATGTGTTGCACAAGGTTCAACAAGGTGAAAAACACATTAGCAGTGGCTTTTTATGAAAGAACAGACTAATTGAGGACACGTTCAACAGTGTATCTGTGACTGAAAATAATCAGGGAGGGAAAGAAGTGAGAGGAAATGGACCTAGATCTACCCTAGCTTAACCCAGGGAAACCCTAATCTAGCCAGGAATACACAGTTCTCACCCACAAAGTCTAGGAAAGACTTTCAATAGTAAAGTTTGCTGTCAAGGGGGTGCTCTGAAGTCCGGGACAGTTACAATTGGAGTTGCTATGCTCAGGAAGAGTGCAACTCTGTATCAGCAAAGCTACAAGATCACAATTCATTGGCTCTGTGCCTCAGCCAAAGCACAGATGAGGATCTGAGTTCAGTGGAGCTGATTTGGGCTGAAGTAGCAAGGCAAACAGCAAGTCGCAAATTTAAAATGCAAAATTTCCTTTGTTGGGACAGCATGGCAGGAACCATACGCAACAGACTCAGGTAACAGGGACCATATAGAATCACTTCCTGGCACCTGGTCTAAGGGTCTTTTATCCACATTGGACACTGGGGCTGTCTCTGACTCCCAATTCAATCCAAGGGGCAGGGCTTCCACATGAGAGAGGTACTGCACTTAGGAATTTTCTCAGTGGGAAAAACATGACGGGCACATGTAGGAGATGTAACTGTGCAACTTATGTCAAATAAGGTGTTTCCTTCCCCTGGCAGATGTACCCAACTGGAAGTTTGCACCTCTGGACATGTGGATGAGTCTGTATTTGCAGATCCCTGCAAACACAAAGGTATGAGTGGATGCAAATAAGTGACATCTGGTTGAACAAAGCCAATCATGGTTGGGACATTTTTCCACCTAAAATTCCATCAACGGACTGCCATTTCTGGTAGGTGTTGATAATTCTTTCAACACATCCTTTTAGATTCTGCTAAGAACATATATCAACAACAATCAAGCCATTTAAACAGAATATTCTTCTTCCTCCAAGTCAGTCTGCTTCTGTAAATGTCTCTTTTCCATGTGTCTGCTTTAGGGAGAAACAGAATATTATGCTAACTTTTCCTTGTCCTTTTGAATCAAGGTCTGATTTTCCCAATATGGATCCCGGCATACCAAAATGGAACCTGGTCTGATACAGTGATTCAGTCTCTGTGGTTCACTTCCATGCATTTCCAAGCTATACACCAATTAGAATGTCAAGCATGAGATTCAAGTCTTTAGTCTGGGAGTAACTGTGTCTCAGCAGATCCCAGCCTTTAGTAGCGCACCACCCTAAAACTACATGTTTCTGGGGTACAGGGCCATATCACCCCTTGCTTCTCAAATGCATCTGCTTTAATCAGTGAAGTATTACAGAATGTTAACTGTGAATACTTAAGACTCTCCTATTCTCTCTTCTACCTAAGTGCAATAAGTGAGGTGAAAACTAGCCATGGAAATATCCCCTCTTCCAACACTATGTTTTGGTAACTATGCAGCCATAGAATTGTTCCTAGAAGACATTGCTCATTGTTACTGTCATTAATATTTGTACCCTGGATTATAATATGAACCTGAATGTGCTCTGTCACTAAGTGTCAAAAACAATCAAGAATTTTGAAACAGAAGAAAAATGATTGCAACATTCTGTAGATAACCTATTTCTTTTTTACTTCTGGCTAGTCTAAGGGACAAACTATGCATTTACCGATTAATCAGATTTGATCATTTTCAGAATTTTCAGTCCAAATGGACTAGCAATTCTAATGTCACTAAAAGATGATAGGGCTACCCTGGAATATGGACAAGAAGTGGCACGTTTTGTAGAATATGGTCAGCCCAAGTTCTTCAAAGATTATGTATAGCAATTTCATAATTTTAGGACATTTCCCTGGGGACAATCCCCACAGGAATCAGGCCAAGGGCACACCTCCTTTGGCTGCCAGAATTAAAAACAAGTGAGGTACCAAACAATTCCATCATCTACAAACATATTTTTACCCAAACTGGTGTCTCCCATATGGATCTGTTAGAATGCTGTATGTCAGAGGACTGTAAGGGTGGGTTATAAATCTGAACAAACAGCTACATTTTATCAGCTGTATTTGTAGTAGCCTTAAAATACTTCTATTGATACATGTATGGCACAAGAGAACATACCCCAATCTTTTACAGAATTTCAGGCCAAATTGACACAATCTTAGACATGAGGAAACAAGATGAAGCAAAGAAAGAAGCAACAGTGAGCCAAGGATATGAATTCAGTGTTTAGCCGTAATCTGAGTTAAAAGGATCCATCAAAATCTCTTGTGGGAAAAAGAGTGGGTAATTTGAAACAGACAAGCTTTATTAAATCATTATAAAAAGAGGATGTGGTAGTTTAAAAGATCGTTCTAATGCTTGATATCATTCCTGCATAGTAATTGAAAGCCATGGACAGAGATATATTGTGATCTAAGAATACAGATATATACTGTAAGATTCTTAGGAAAAACCAATTGTTTTTCATTATTGCGTTCTGGTAGGGGTGTGTACGAAATTTGATTCAAACTCGAAAATACGAATATTGGCAACATTTGTATCCAATTTTCGAATTCATGCACATCCCATTTGCACCCCATATTATAAGTGCAATAAATACGATATTCGGATGTGATATGATGTTCTATTCAAATTATTTGAAAATCCGAAATCTGTTTGAATTTGAAAATTCGGATTTTTGAAAATCCGATTCAAATCTAAATGTTGATATTTGTCAAATTTGAATTGGATTTTCAAATTTTTGAATATCCATGCACATCCCTACTTTCTGGCAATACAATACTAAATATTAGTGACGTGATTATTTTCTTCTTTGCAGTTGGAATTGCAAAACCTGTCAAATTGAACTGTATGACATCATGACACAAACTCCTGATTTCATTGCCTACTTTTAGAAAGAAAAGTTTGTTTTATGTTTGTAAGGATAGCAAACAATAGTTCCATCTGAGTTTGTCACAACCTTAATTTAATGGAAATACTTTGGTTTTATTTGTATCTGTTAACCTCCCTTGTTATTATTTCTGCAGCTTAGTCTTCTAATCATACCAGGCATTGAATCTTATAAACCTACTAATTATGAAATGTGACTGTTTAACAGCATTAAAACAATCACTTTATCATGTTTTTGTTCTCTGAGTAGCTGGATGACGTTTTTAATTAATGGTAGTAGCAAATCTATTATATGCAATATAACACAAGTAGCTTTTCATAGTTTAGATTATTTAGATGGTTCTGGCAATTATTTAGTCTTGTTACATAGGTAAGTAATTTATCAAAATAGTACAACACTGACAGGATTCCAAAACTGGTTGTATTTTATGAATTTAGTACAGCCAAAAATAATTCTAAAAACCCCATCTCATCCAATTTAAGAGCATATTCTATACAAACACCTTCTGCATAAGATTTATTTAAAAAACAAACAAACCACAATTCAGTGACCAAATGCTTTTCATTTTTAAGACCAAGTTCATAAAATTATATTATTGGAAGAGACTTGATCCATACATAATCACAATGTAACTATATTTAACTGATCGCACAGTAATCATTTTAACTTCACCTTTAAAACAACAAAAGCTAAAGGGGTGTCCTGTCCTTGCTGGGAAGATAAAAGTTCAGTTAGGTTTCTTCATCACAGAAACCAATTACAAATGGAATCGCGTACAACGGTAGGCAAGCATTTCTTTCCAACACTAGATGGTGCTAAAAGAAAATCAGTTTGGACCTTGACAAGAATGTGGTTGCCTTTACCACCATCCAGTGGCAGCAAGAAATGCTTACCTGTTTTCTCCCTTCTCTATATTTTTTTCATTTTTAATGAGTTTCCATGCATATCAGCAGAGAAGGTGGCAAACTGCCATACAGCCTTAATTCTGAGGTACACATAATCTCTTGTACATCATTGTCAAGGTCTCTTATACAAAATATGTTGTTACATCAGTTTTCATAACACATCTGAGATGACTCGGTATTTTAATTTAATTGGAACAAAATGTAAATATTTTTCAGGTTTAGCAATATGAAACCTACAATTGGTTTGAAATATTCAGTTATGTATTTTATCCAAAATGTCTGACGTTTTTATTATCACATTTAATGTTTCATAAGCCACACCGCAGAGACTGATAAACAGCACACTGTCAGCAGCACAGACAATATTTATGTGAGTATAAAATTTTCTAAATGTATAATTTATATAGAAAAATTCTAGATACCATGTGAGAATCAGAACAATTTAAGGAGACTTTACAAAACTGTTAACACAGGAAGCAACTTAGATAGAAAGATATTCTTTCAGTTTATCCATAATGTCATTCATCCTATCAGCAGGAATTATCATAACAGTTCGTAAAGGTTTCATGGGTACATCGTCAAAAGACCATCTGCCACCCAAACACGAGTCACTCTCCTCTTCTACAGAGTAATTGAACTTCAGAAGTGATTTCTGCAACAGATACAAACTCCAATTAATAACATTCAACCAAACCAATCAAAGGTATCAATTCAGTTTCTGTAGCCTGTAAATAAGTCATTTCATGAAAGTCAATTCTAACTGAAGATGAATAAACTCTTAATAGAACTTACCATGGAAAGGTCTACCATATACTCAAAATCACAAATATATTAACATGGAGTCATTAAAGGCCACTTTGCAAACTCTGCAGCTAACTCTTGACAGGCATGATAAAATAGCTGTTTAATCCACATGAACATAAAAAGTCTGTGAACATGAACTTGTAAACCATCAGTCTAAACTAATAACGCCCTTGAATTAAAAAAACAAAAACAATTTTGTTACTGTATATTCCAGCGTATAAGATGACTGGGCATATAAGACAACCCCCAACTTTTCCAGTTAAAATATAGAGTTTGGGATATACTCACCGTAGTGGCCTAACACCTTGATAGGGATATAGGTTCTGTACTTGCCTTTAGCTGACCCCAGTAGGATAGAGGACTCCAAACATGAAATGAGATGGTTCATACTGGGACAGCCTGATTTAAGACTCTCTTTAAGACTACAATTTTCTACAAACCTATATAAACAGGGACCCCACCAGACACAGTGCCTGCTTTAGGAAGGCTCCTTCCTGGCCACGCCTGATAACTCTGCAGATGCTGAAAGACAGGAAACTCTGCCAAGGGCCGACAGCGATTAAAGCTTTTAATCCCAAAGTGAACTGAAGAATCTTTCCTGTCAGTCTAGACCTGAACGGGGTGGTGGTGGTGAAGAGGCTGCAGTGCTGTCCATTTTCCAGGGGGCCCCTGGAAAAGCAGGAACATTCAAGCCTCCCCCCCCATTCCGATCTAGGCTTACAGAAAGAAGCTTAAGTTAACTTCGGGAGTAAAGTTTTTAATCCTGAAGTGAAGAATCTTTACTGGCAGCCTAGATCTGAGTTTTTTTTTGGGGGGGGGGGCACACAAAGAGGCTTGAAGAGGCTGCAGTGCTGTCACTTTTCCAGGAGGCCAAACTTATTGCCCCACCCCACCCCCTGCTCTTGGAAGGCGAGAATGCTTGCCTGCAACTGAGGGTCTCTTGGCTGGGTAAAAGAGGGAGATCAGGGAGTGTAGGCCTGTGTTTGTGTGTGTTTCCTTGCAGTATCAGGGAGGAGAAGAGCCTTGATTAGGGACTGGTGCCTGAGGGCACAGTGGAGGGAAAAGTTAGGTTTTGCTTGAGAGCAAAGTCGGGGGGGGGGGCTGGGCAGCAGCGGCAGCAGCAACTTCCAAGGGGACAAGAGGAGAGAGGACACAGCTGCTGCAACGCCCTGCCTTGTCCTGCCCACCATCCTGTCTTCAATCCGCCAAGACGGCAGTGAGCACAGTCCTCTCCTCTTGTCCCGTCCAGACCGGTCTCTCCTCCCACCGCCTCCGCACTCAGAAGGCCAAGCAGGGGAGAGAGGGTAAAGCAAAAAGGGCTTTAGATTAGAAAAGGGGACTGGGAAGCTGAGTCCTCTCGTCTCGTCCCCTCGTAAGTTGCTGCTGCTGCACCTGTTGGTTTACTGGCAGCTGCTCTCTCTCCCCTGCTTGGCCTTCTGAGCATAGAGGCGGGAGGTGGAGAGAGCGGTCTGGACGCAACGAGAAGAGAGGACTGTGCTCGCTACGGTCTTTTAACCTTACGCCATCGCCAGTGGATCAAAGGCAGGCTGGCGGGCAGGATGAGGCAGGGCATTGCAGCAGCAGCCTCTCCAGGATCAGGCGTATAAGGTGATCCATGACTTTTCAGAAGATTCTTCTGGGTTAAAAAGTCATCTTATACGCCGGAATATAAAAGTATGTCTTTTTTCATTTAACAGTATTTTAGTATAATTAAATTCATTTCCGTATACATATATACAAATCAATTTTCATTTACTAACCAACCGCCCCTTCCCCTCCCACGTGCATTCCCTCCATTCTTCAAAATTCATTTTTAGCAGCAAATGTTTCCAATACACTTTCAATTTTTTGCTTCCCTTACTTTAATATCTTTTATTAAACATTTCAAGAACACATTGAAGACATTACAGATTGTACTATCGACCAGTATCCCAAGTCATTTTCCCAGTTAATTATAATGAGCTGATTGTTTCAGAGAGAGTCACACTAAGCTTTTAAAAAATCTCTGCCATCTCAAAAAGTACATGCACAAAATAAAAATCCCACCTCATAAAAGAATTCCTCTTCAGCATTTGAAAACATCAGTTCTTCTTTCTGGTGTGTGTTGCTTCCTTTTTTTCTAGCATTATTCTTACTAGTAAACGTTTTGCTAACTAGAAGATAGAAGTAGCATTTTCCACAAGGTTTGTTTGTTCTTTGAGCTTCCAGCAGTTCTTTCCTAGAAATAAACATGTATTTTATCCAACGGCTCTTCATGTTACATACAAATGCTACAGTCTAAAAACTCCTGTTATGCCTGGTCCTTGCATTTGTTTTGCTTTATTGCAACCCAGTGTGCAGCAGCAGCAGCGAAAAAAGCAAATTCAATGCTGGGAATAATTAGGAAGGGAATAGAAAATAACCCAGCAAGTGTCATTTTGCCTCTTTATAAATCTATGGTGAGGCCACATTTGGAATATTATGTACAATTCTGGTCACCACACCTCAAAAAGGATATTGTGGAACTAGAGAAGGTTCAGAGAAGGGCAACCTGAATGATTAAGGGACTGGAACACCCCCCCTTACGAAACCAGGCTGCAACGTCTAGGCCTCTTCAGTCTGGAGAGACGGCGTTTAAGAGGGGAACTGATTGAAGTATATAAAATTATGCATGGTATAGAAAAGGTGGATAGAGAACACTTCTTTTCTCTATCGCACAACACTAGAATCAGGGGGCACTCTATGAAGCTGATGGGTAGGAGAGTCAGATGCGACAAGGGGAAGTATTTCTTCACGCAGAGGGTCATCAGTTTATGGAATGTGCTGCCAGAAGAGGTGTTGACAGCTACCAGTCTAGATTGCTTCAAGGTAGGGTTAGACAAATTTATGGATGACAGATGTATCAATGGCTACTAGAATGAATTCCTAGGTATATCTTTCAGGCTGGGGTGGGTGGTTGTGGGGGAAGCAAGACGCTTCTAATGCCATTTGCTGGGATTCAAGAGCAGGAGAAGGTTTGTCCTTGTCTCTGCTTGAGATGCCCGTGAGCATTTGGCGGGCCACTGTGTGCAACAGGATGCTGGAATAGATGGGCTGTGGCCTGATCCAGCAGGGCCTCTCTTATGTTCTTATGTTCTAACTGTGCTCTTCCTATGTGCCACTATGATCCTTAGAGGTGTAAACAAACATATTTGGGGTTTCTGGCTATCTGCACACATTGCAAAGATGTTCCTCACAAGTATCTTAGAGATAGTAGCATGTGGCACTCATGTTCATTCTATCACTAATTCAGCTTTTCTAGCCTAAAATATTCAAGGGAGAGAGGGAGGAATAGATTGGTATGTGAACAATCCCACCTACATACCAATGTGTTGCTGTTTTTAACTGTGAATGAAACTTTTGATTATTTGGTCAAGTCTTGCTGAATTTTTTACTGACCATATAACAGTTTATAGTTTTGAATTCAATTTCAAACATACATTCAAAGTTTATAAATATGTATAAACTTCTATAACCAGCCAGTCATTTCTTATTCAGGAGCAGGAAATACTGTAATAAATACACTGTATTGTTTAGAACATCTCATGGGTGCTTTTCTTGTGTATTTTCCCAGTTACAACCCAGCTCCAATCTGCAGACTTTTCAGCAGCTTTTTTCATCCTATACAAAGATGTGTATGTAAAGGTACTGTATTTTTTTTTCCATATAGGATTGACATTTTCCCAAAAGAATGTATCCTAAAATCATCCTGTGGCCTATTTTTAATTTCATATTCCTAAATATTTCTTTGGCTGGTTTTATATAGGTGTGTCCCGTATAGCATAGAGTACAGTAATTTATTTTGCATAATCTGAAACAATGAGTGTACAAAGATCATGCAAGGTAACAATATATAAAAAATGTTGGTATTAGTTTTTAAGCTGTGTTCTTTTAAGATACACAAGTTTCTCTTTTTTGTTCCATTCTACACATTTCTTTTTAAAGAGACATAAGAGAAGCCCTGCTGGATCAGGCCATAGCCCATCTAGTCCAGCATCCTGTCCCACATAGTGGCCCACCAATTGCCCATGGGCATCTCAAGCAGAGAGAAGGTCAAATGTCCTGCTCTCAAATCCCAGCAAATGGCCTTAGAAGCATCCTGCTTGTCCATCCTAGCCTCAAAGATGTACTTAGGCATCCATTCTAGTAGGCATTGATACATCTGCCATCCATAAATTTGTCTAACCCTTCTTTAAAGCCATCTAGGCTGGTTGCTGTTACCACCACTTCTGGCAGCAAATTCCATAGACCGATTCAGAGGTCATCCAAGGACAACAAGTTCAACTATGATTTTGGAACAGTTCTTACTGTAATTGTTGATGCATGGGTAGAGCAATCTGAGGTGGTACATTAATGAATCTTTCACTTAATAGGAAGCCTACAGGCTTGGTGGTGTCACTTAAGAGTTTATCCAACTGTTCAACTGTGCTCTGATCACAGTTCTTCTCACACTGGCTTAAAACCAGCTCTTTAATTTGTTCAGCACATTCAGTACCCTAGGAATCAAAGGAAAAGATTATCGTTGTATTACAGAACAATTATTTACACAGAATTATTTGCAAAGAGCTCTTTCAGGCACTGTTTCACAGGAAATTTAATATTTTGCCTTCCAATGATTTGTATGGACTTCTTTAACTAATTGAAAAACCACTGATGGAAGGTTAATTCTCACTTTCTACTCCTTTTTAGATCCGCAAGAAAATTCTTTTGTACTCTTGCTTAGATCCACTATCAAAACACTGAAATTTTTTTATTGACATAAATTTCCTCATGTGAGATAACAGAAGACAGAAAGTTTCCCCTTCCCTTTAAACTCTTGTTTATTTTCCACAATTATTTTCATGATTATACAACAATTTTATGTAAGCCACTTTGAGGTCTGACTGAAAAGCAGCATATAATTCATTTACTGCTACTCTTAGCTACAGAAAGGTTGTGGCAGATGAATGCTTTTGAAGGTATTCTAAAACAGCATCATGGATCATGAAACCAAAAGAAAGCCAACCACCCCTTACTTGGAGGGAAAACAAGCACTGTAATTCCTACTGACCTCATATTTTACACTTTCTTCTTCAGGTTTGTTTTGTGCCTATATTCTGCTTTAGGTTAACGTACTTCATCCGAAGGGTCAGCTTTAGTAAGGAGAAAAGCTCTCAAACAGTAGATGTAGTATTTTAATGATTACATAATTATAGTTTAATCCTCGCCTTCATTTTTGCTGAAAACATTGTCCCTTTATCTGGTGTAGTTCTGAACCCCAGCACACCATGCTATTGTCCTCCTAGTGAACAATGATTCTTCCCATAAGATTAGAAACATCCAGAGGAAAATGAGGACAACACTCCTGCAGAGGAATCTCAGCAAGTGGTGCCTGCGTGATGATCTACTTTTGATGCATTTCTCTCTTGTAAGCATCCAGTAAAAGGTTAAGTAGTTCGTTCCTCTCTCTCATTTGTCTGCTCTAATCCTAACTGTAGGAGCATGATGATAAATATAACCCATCCCTTAAACCATATGATGACATATAACATTACTATTTATTTTTATGTGGCTATTCCCCTTTAAGACCTGCTGAGAATTCAGTGTTGGAGTTATGCTAATATAAAAATTCAGAAGTAGGAAAGAAAAGCCAGAATGGATTATTATTATTCTAGGTAGATTTAAGGGTCAGGAAAATACTGGATCAGAAGTGTTAAACTGCCAGGATTTAGGGGCAAAAAGACAGCCAAGGAATTCAACAGGAAGGAATGCTATAATTCAACTTATATATTCACTTTACCTTTTGATATGATTTATTCCTGACATATATGTTGTTTTATGGTTTTCTCCCTGTGTTCTTCTGTTATAGTCTCCACACACCACACACCCACTACTGGAATTCCTCAGGCTAGGGGAAAAGGATACCAACCATATACTTTTCTACCCTAAACTAGATAAAAGGTCTTATTTTGATTTAAGGGGACACTGGGGAAGTGTCTCTATGATAAGCCTCACTGGAGGGCATTTCCAGAGATACCACCTCTACTACAAGAACACCTGAAGGGCTGCAAATGTTCCTTGTATACAAATATAGGGTCTTTCTGCACTGGGCCTTATTCCAGATTATATCCATGAATAGGTATCACATGCTAATGTAGGCTGCCTCAAGCTTTTGGCAGGGCCTGCCATGGTCTGCACCAGCATGTGCATGGCAGGTCCCTATTCTAAGATATGATCCTGAATAAGATCCAGAACTTGTTCTTTGTAGATTCCGTACCAAAGGAAGAAAGGACAAGAATTCTTTCAGTTATAATGATGGAGCAATATCAAATCAGAACAGTCTTGATACAGTCAATCTGATTTCTATTAAGAGACGGAAGAAGAAAACCAAATCACTGGAACTGAAGTGTCCATGGTTTTTCTGAAATGTATTTTCATCTTAAGACATTCAGATTACCATCCTAATTTAAAAAAAAAGCATAACTAACCTTTCTTTCAGTTAAGTTTAAAAGGCTTATGAAGCCAAACACCTCATCATCATTTTCATCGTCATCATCGCTTTCTTCCAAGACTTCAGCTTGCTGTTAGAAAGAAAAGATAAGCCTTATCACGCACCTGTTCTCTTAATGTATGTTATTAAGTCTTTTCATACAACAGGCTACAAACCCCAGCTTAACTTTCATGGCAATAATAACCACAGAGCCCAAAGGGCCCATTTCTGAGAAGAAATGATTATGGCATGCAATAGAACCTGCTCAATCCTTTGCCTTTGTTCTTACAAATAGCCTTTAAAACACAGTGGACTTTATTTCCACATTAACACAGAATAGAAAAATCCTGATTTCTGTACCCACATTAGCTACATATGTGCTTTCCTTTTTATTCCACAAATCACCTAATAGGGGAATTTATATTCTGGATACAGGAATTTTGAAAATGCTGGAATAATGCAGAAAAAAATAAATGCTAAAATTCACACTGCAGGTTGTATTTTGTCAGACTTCAGGAAATTATAGGTACCTGAAATTGAAATACTTTAAACAGATCTGTCTAGTCAGTCAAACATCATTTTAATACATCATTTATGATCAATGGTACATGCCATTATATCCACCACTTGTAACCTATTGGCTTTATGATTCCATTAGATAAATGTCTCTCCCTGAAATAATGAACCATATGAATCAGAAATTGGTTATCAGACCAGAACCATCCCACTTTCCCTGACATTTTGAATCCTACTCCTCTGTATGACACAAAAATTAGAGCTTTTTGCCAATGCAAGCATTTGCCATGTTTATTTGAAAATATTTTAAGAAATGCACATTTATGGCTTTGCAATCACAGGCTTGCCCCCATATCTGCGAGGGGTAGGTTCTATGACATACCATGGATGCCAAAACCCGCTGATAATACAAATGCCTGCATCAGCCTCCCTGACCCCTGGCAGTGGATTAGAGATCTGCATTAGGGCTACCCTCCCATCTTGCATTTCCCACGGCCACTCTCCCCTTACTTTGAAGTCTGGCCTGACACCAGAGGCTCAACTCAGGTCTCCTAGAGGCTCAAGCACAGCTAGAATGGCCCTCCTCAGTTATTGGGCAAGATTTCCCTGAATTCCTGATCCCTGGCTGAGGGTGGCAACTCCAGCCACACGTGTGCCTCCAGGATGCCTGGACTGAGCTTCTGAGGAGGGCGTGATGCCAGACATGGCCATAGCAGCCAAAATTCAAGGTGAGGAGGGGAAGTCGTGGGGGATGTGCGGTGGGGTGGGCAGATCCCATTTCATCAAAGCTTCATCCCTAACCACAGTGGACCCACTGCTGGGGGGTGGGGGGAGATTGGTGCAGTCAACTGCAGATGAGTGAATCCACAGTTACTGCATCAGCAGATATGGGGAGCACACTTGTGATACGCTCTTCCACATTTCTATTTTGATATGTCATTTACTGTACAAGGTGTAGGGTATTTGTTTTTGCAAATAAATATTAATAAGCATAAATAATAATATATACTCAGGCAATCTATTAAAAAAGAGAAAAAAGATTATTCCTTCCCTATAATACTCTGTGAACTCCATGTCATCTGTGGTCTTTAATCCTACAGTCTTGTAAATTGATGGTATTGTCAGGAATGCCCTTGAGAACAAACCCAGCAAAAATCTGTCCCTTAGGTTTTTCAATCTCTAGGAAAGAAAAAAAACACTAGGTTTTTCAGATTAAAAGTATAATAGAATTTGCCTACTTTAGTTGCAGCCTATTTTCCTGAAGTACTGAACTTTCCAACCAAAGAAGGGCAAAGCTTCGAAAACTCATTTTATATTGATTTTTTCAAGATTTGTAATTCTGGAGTAGAAATAATTCCACAGATGTAAAACTGTGATTTTTAAAAACTCACTTAGGTGAATGAGGGTTAATTTCTCTTCAGAAACAAAGCTACCAGGATATAATCTACCTCACTGGCCTCTCTGTTGGCAGCTAGTTCTGTTAAACTGATTTGACTAGCTGAAAGATTTGCATTGTTTTGACTCGGGAATCAGACACAAACACAAAATGTACTACAATGGAGAATTTAATTAACTCACACATACATTAATTACAGTTAAAGAGTACACGTACAAAAACTATTAAAGGATGTTTATTTTGAAGCCTTTGCTAGCCAGTATCAAAAAGCAAAAATAAAACAAGATCAATGTAACAGGGAATAGCTCTAATGCTGTTTGGGCACATAAACCAGCAGTTTTCCAGAGGACTGTTTCAAGTGAGCGGTATTACAGTGGTACCTTGACATACGAGTTTAATTCATTCCGTAACCTTGCTCTTATGTCAAATCGCTCGTATCTCAAAGCAATTTTCCCATTAATCCATTCCAGCTCCCAAAACACCACCTCAGTTGTTTTTGTTATGTACTGTACTGTATTTACATACTCGTATCTCAAATCTTGCTCTCATCTCAAAGCAAAATATCACTCGCTCGGCGGCTTGTATCTCAAAACACTTGTATGTCAGGGCACTTGTATGTCGAGGTACCACTGTATTCTTGAATCCTCAATATTTGCAAACTTTGAGATTCCTGGCATTCTGCCAGATCCTAACCTTTATAATCACTTAGGCACTATCCTCTGTTTGTATGTCTATGAACATGTATGTTATAAATGAACTTAAAAACTTAATGTAAAGTTTGAAGAAACCTTACCTTGATAACACTCCCAATATGATTTTGTTGTATCAATATATCAGTCAGGTCACCTGTATTTATTGGGGCCTTCAGAAACAGCTAGAACAGGGAAAAAATGCTGTAGAATTTTATTAAAAATGCATTTTCTGCCATAGATCATTTACTGTATTAATGCTGTTCTACACAAGTATGATTTAAGAGCCATAACTATTTTGTTGTAGTTCAGCTTTCTGTAAGGAATGAGGCAGGGTGTTTATATGAAACAGGACATAAACATAAAAATGCACTTTGGGATAAAAAGATAACAAACAAAATGGCAGGAAAATATGCCCAAAGTTCCCATGCATTCATACTTGAGGTATAATTATAAAGTTAAGCTAAGTTGGAGACGTATGGATAATTCTTAAGTTGTCCCTCCTCTCCTGAGGGTAAAGTCAACACTATTTTCTATACATTACTCGGTTTGCACATTTTTATTTATTATTTGCATTTTTATTCCACTTTAAACCCAAAGGTCTTGCAGTGGGTTACAACATTTAAAACCAAATGTAAACAGATTAAAATATCAGCAAAAATAGACTCAAGAATCTTATTTTAGAATAGCAACAATATCCCAAATCCATTCCTCAACCAGACAGTTTGTGACAAAGGAAGAGCTTTTGCTCCAATGATTTTTAAAATACCAAAGTAACAATGAAACATCAGCAGATTTGTCACTCACCTGTTGTAGTAATTTCTTAATTCCATCCCTATCATTATCAGATATTGAATGGGCCTCAAATTCTACATTCACTTCCTGTGGATTGACAAAAAAAGAGAGGAATCATACAGAAGCTCATCAAGAAATATTTAATTCCAAAAGCAGATTGTAATATATGTAAAATTCTACTCTATCTGAACTGGGTGGGTAAGAAACTACGTCGAGTTCCTTCTTCTTGGTTGTCCTTGCACCATTAACTAAAGTATGTAACATCCTGCAAAGAAGCAGCTGTAGCTTAGTGGTAGAGCAAACTGCCTGGAAAGCAGAGAGTTGCCAGTTCAATCCCCAGCCTCCTACTGCAATTCGGCAATGGCAAACCACTTCTGCATCTCTGCCAACAAAATGGCACAGAAGTACAACCAGGAATTGGCCACAACTCAGTGGTACCCAACAACAATGAAAACACTCTGCATTCTCTTCAGTAATACACAGAAAGGATTTTGCCATTCAGTCATTTTCAACAATTACCTTTCCTATCCACTTTTATATTTCATCCTTGTGTAATATCTGCTGTACAAAAGAATTAATAATTATTAAGGGTTTGCACCCAATAGCTATACTGGTCTTAATAATCAGCCACCAAGAAAACACTGCTTGCATATGTCCAGCACCTCATTCTTACTTATATAGTCTTGGACTGAGTCCTCACATTGGGAATAAAATAGGAAGTCAGAACTTCCCCAAATCTGTTAAAAAATCCAACTGCTATAGATCTCTGTAATCAAAGTGATTAGAAAAAATAGCTCACACACAAAAAAAGAATTTGTTGAAGAAAAACATCTTAATGGAACGACAGCACTGAGAAATGAAAAGCCTGACTTTTTATTTAGCTTTGTGTATAAATTTGTTGGTGTTGCACTTTTTTTATGTGATGGATCACAAGATAGCATTCACAGAACATCCAACCAAACACTATACGCCTGCAGTCCTACGCCCTACCCATGATGCATCTACTCATCCCAATCCACCCAATTTTTAAGGTGTTTTAAACAAATAGCCTATTATTTTAATTCATTTTGATAGTCACTTTGTTTTTGTATACCACACAGATTATTTTAAAATAATGGATTTTGTAATTCACCAACAGCCGGAGAGAAAAATGTGGCCAGACTAGTTTCAAACCATATTTCCTACAGCTGGAAACCTGTGACCCTCAAAATACTGCTGAGCTTTTGTACCTCTTATTGATGCCTTCTTAATTAGTTTCTATGCTTATCCTGCCCTATACCTGAAAGTCTTAGGGCGGGTTATAATAGTAAAATACAATAACAGTGCCTGAAAGTCAAACATCTGGTGGTCTACACTTCCCCATCCCTAGCTGAGAAAGAAACGTGAAGACAAACATGCATGCCAGGGAAGGGAGAGGGAGGAGAGAAGGGGTAAAAAAACCCAGAGGAAATGTGGGGCTCTTGTGCAGAGAAGTAGAACTACAGGTCCTACTGGGCCTCGGGAGAGGCAGCTGATGAGCACTAAGAGGCTGTGGTCACACTTAAGGTTTAATGCAGCTTCGGTCCACTTTTGGAGTGGGAGAATACATCAGCAAAGTGACAAGCTGTTTTCTTTCAGTGTTAAATAAATCAGAAAATTCACCTTCGGGATAGATAATGTGGAAAGAAAATCGCTGGTCCCTTTGCTGATGTGTCCTCTCGCTCTGAAGCTGGACTGAAGCTGGATTAAACCTTAAGTGTGACCTCAGCCAACGTGGCCCTGACACGGATAGGGTTCCTTCCTGGGTCCTTCCTGCACTGGGTCTTCTCTGGATTATATTCCTGGTGCAGAATACAGCAGGGCCCAAGGTCCCTATTCTGGAATAAGACCCAGTACAGAAAGGGGTCCTGGAAGCCCAAGAAAGCCCGCGATGGGAAGACTCCCGTGCATTTCCTTACCCCCTGAAACGTTTCTTCCTCCTCCTCCTCACTGTCCACTTCCGAACTCGACTCCTCTTCCACATCCTCCCCAGAACCTCCTTGGTCTTCGTCCTCTTCCTTCTCCCGATACTCGGGCTCCCCGGCGCCCCTCCTCCGCTTCGCCCGAGCGGCCATGCCGGACGCTACTCCCGAAGCCGTTCCAGTTCTGCGCATGCGCCAGCCAGCCAGCCGGAAACGAGCCGCTTCGGCTTCAGGCAGGAAAGGCACGGAGCGGGAAGGGAAGTTTAGGTAGCAGGGGAAGCGCGTTCTGTCCCCGCCCCTTTCCCCGCGCAGGTGGGGGACTCGGAAGCGCTCACTGCCACCTCCGGGGACGCTGCGAGTGGTGAGCGGAGGGGAAACGTTGCCGTGACGTCAGCAATGCTGTTCCTGGCTCCGTCGTTTGCTCCTTTCCGCCGACTCTGAGCGAGAGCCTGGGGAGCCCCTGGCAGGCGCAGGCGCGTAAGTGTGGACGGGGCGTCTTCCGCCCGTCCTTAACAGGAGCTGCTGCAGTATGTCTGGCTTCCTCAGACCTGCTTGTTTTGACGGCTCTGTGAGCTGTGAAATGAAACGGGTGACTCTTGGCATCGTTCTCATAATCTCTGTATGAGTCTTGCCTCAAGTGTGTGTGTGCCTGCGATTTTAAAAAGCTTGTCTCATGTCATGTGTGCACCCGCAAACACGTGTACAGTTAAGAAAAAAAATACTACGGACCCTAAGACCTCGGATTCACATTCGAACACTGCCATGGTTTTAATATGCTTCATACATTACTGGTTTTAATGTGTTCATTTTTTATGTCATAACCCTCCCTGAGGCCCTTGAGTATAGGGCGGGATAAAAATGCAAATAAAAACATGGTTGGCACAGTTTTGAGCTGAGGATCAGCGATGGGCATCGTGGGTGCCCTTTGTTCTTTGCTGTTAGTGCCATCAGCCCTTCGTCCTGTCCAGGGTAGGGTTTGGAGCAAGCGAAGTTTCTGTTCTTACGCTTGCAAGGGGTTCTGGCCGACACAGACTTAATAGATGCATTGATTTTAGAAGACATATACATGGCTGAAGAGTCTTGCAGGCTGTACTTTTTCTTGACTGACTTATTAATATACCTTCATCCTTTCATGACTGCAGTGCTGCTGTGGTTGAGCTGTTGCAGATCAGATATTGCTAAATCTGCTGATACCGTCTAGAGCCAGTCTACCTACAGAAAACAGCTGTGATTAATCATAAGTGATACCTATACAAGTGAACTGGACTACTTACAGCATTATTATCTGTGGTGGAAGGATACTCTATGGGCAGCTGAATCGTGTTACTCAGTTATGATTTGTACCAAGCCTTTCCTTGTATTTGCATGAAGTTGCCCGGCACAGTGAAGCCCAGAAAGGTGCTCCTCTATTAATATACTGAGGGACTGTGTTTTTGTAAACGCCACAATCCTTCCTTCCTTCCCCTCTGCTTTGAAAGAGGCTATGGAATAGTCTTCCCCTTGAGGTGTGTCAGGCCCCTTCCTTGTATATGTTTAGGAGGGCAGTGAAGATGCATCTATTTGCACTGGTCTTTGGTTAAATGAGAATATACTGCCTCTTCCCACTTTACAGACACTGTTATTGTTTCAATATATACTGTTGCTGTTTTAATATATGTCTGATTTTAAATGTTGTTACAGATATAGGGCAGGATAGAAATACAAATAATGAATAAATACATAATTTATTTTCTGCTAGCAGCAGTTTTCTACTAGCAGTTCTCTTTCTCTTTCCTTATATCAGTGGTTCTCAACCTGGGGGTTGGGACCCCTTTGGGGGTTGAACTACCCTTTCAGAGGGGTCGCGATGAGTCTCCCGCCACCCTTCCCTCCCACCTCCCAGCTGCTCCACCCCTGTGGTTGGGGGTCTCCACAACATGAGGAACTCCATTAAGGGGTCGCGGCATTAGGAAGGTTGAGAACTGCTGCCTTATATAATTGCATAAGAGGAGCCCTGCTGGATCAGGTCACAGCCCATCTAGTCCATTGTCCCATCTCACACAGTGGGCCACCAATTGCTTTTGGGCTTCAAGCAGAAGACAAGGCAAAACCTTCACTTGCTTTCACTGCAAATGGCCTTGAGGGACCTCCTGCCCATCTCTCCAACCCAGAGCCAGTACTAGGCATCCATTCTAATAGCCATTGATACATCTGTCCTCCATGAGTTTATCTAATCCGATTTCAAAACCATTCAGACTGGTTACTGTCACCACCTCTTCTGGTAGTAAATTCCATAGACCGATGGCCCTCCTAACTCTCTAGCTCATCAGCTTCATAGAGTGCCCGCTGGTTCTAGTATATTGGTTTTCAGAGTCCAAGCTCTACTGGTGAGCATGCTTTCCTCTCTAGATGGAGTGTTTAGGACTTCAGTCTGATAGCCATATGTTCAAAGAATAGTTCAGAATATGAAATGGGGACAGTATGTTGTGCAAAACATAGTTCACAAGTTTTTTTTAAACAACCCCCATTCCACCTGTGATGCAGCTCAAACTAATGCTGAAGTATACAGGAAAAACAAAGGCCTCAAGCTTTGCAGAGGCACCTTTAGCCCATGAGCTGAAAAAGTGTGGATCAGCTATTTTTAACAGTATAGAGGAAGCTCCAGGAGTCTAGTCAGCATCAACTGTATTAGTGGAGAAGGCACTCGTATGTTCTCCCTGTCTAAGAGCTATGTGGTTGTCTCTGTTTTCGTGTTCACGTATGTGTTACTGGTTTAACAGCATGGTGCTATAAATGTGAGCAATATGGACTGAGTTTTTTCCTGGTTCACATGTTGTTAACCACAAATTCACTGGGTGGCCTTAGGTAAGCTATTACTGCAGTATCTTTTTTCTCTGTGTGGGGATAATGTTTGATGTTTGTGGATTGGTTTGAAGATAGGAGTAGTGTGGCATGTTATCATTCACACAAAATAGTTCATATTCACAGGATTAGGAGAGAATGAAGGCAATACTCCAAAAGTCATTTGGAACCATTTTGAAATGCAAATTTTCATTTACACACATGGTATAGCAAGTCATAGAGGCTCGCCTGAAAGGGACAGGCCAGAAAAACAAAAAGCTGATACCCAGAAAAAAGCATAAATTGATGAGCTTTTAAATCATATTGATTTCAGCTGTGAAAGCTTAAATCTGTTTTGTATAAACTTATGTATGGTCTTATAAGGACACTGGAGAGGAAAGCAGGCTGGACAATACAGTGCAACTTCTTAGAATACAAGATTAGATTTTTCCAAAATGGTGTATTCTGGGAAAATGTACGAGAGCAATCAAAAGAATAGAAATCCCAGGGTAGGGGAACATCTCAGAGGGTAACTGGCCTGAAGAGGGGTTCAGATGGAATTGGGGGTGAAGGAGGACAATTGGTGGGCCACTGTGCAAGACAGAATGTTAGACTAGATACACTGTGTCCTGAGCAGACAAGGCTTTTATGTCTCTCTCTGAGCTCTTGCTTTGATAAATTGAGGCACTGAGGGTCCTTCATGGTTGCCTCACACAATGGCTGTTCTATGTTCAATCTCATAGATTCTCTGTGTCCTTGTATCCCTGCTTTCAGCAGTTAGGTACTCTGCAAACTTAGCTTGGATGTTGGTAGTCGCTTCACACTTTCAGGCGCTGTTACGGTTTTTATGGGCTGTAGCCCACCCTGAGATCTTCCACTATAGGGTGGGATAAAAATTCAAATAAAAAATTCTGCACTAGTTCCAGCTTTTAGACTGTTTTTAAGGGTAGCTCCATGTAAAGAGCATTTCAGTAGTCTAGTCTGGAGGTTACAACAAGCATGAATCATTGTGGCCACGTTGTTCCCATCCAAAAGTACTGAAGCTGGCAGACCAGTCAGGGCACTCCTGACTAGTATTGATGCCTGAAGGATCAATAATCATCCTTAGAGCACTGCTGTTTCTGCAGCAAAACAAACACATTCAGAGTCAGGTACCTTCTAGCTTCCTGGACTTGGGTTCTCATATCTCCATCTTCACTGGATCCAGGCTCAATTTATTGGTCTGTATTGAGCCCATTACTGCCTCCAGACAGTGATCAAGCACCTAAACTGCCTCCCCTGACTCAGATGGAATGGAGTTAGGTGTCATCAGCAAACTAGTGGTATCTCCCTCCAAATCTCCTGGTGGTTTGAACAGCATAGTGGAGAGAACCAACCCCTGAGGAACTACACATGAGAGTTCCCAAGGTGCTGAGCTAAAGCTCCCCATTTCCACTCTTGGAACCTAACTCAGAGATAGTCGGCCTAGCCTAGCGGTTCCTTTGTGTTCAACTATGAAACTATAAAATAGTGTTTCTAAATTCCAGTTCCTGAAGCTGGATTTCAGCTTATTTCACATCTACATTCTGTGAAGAATTCATAAAAACTTGGCAAAATTTGAATTTTAAGTTTTTTTTCTTCCAGCTGCATTTTGAACATACTCCTTTTTAAAACCCCAGGGGACCTGCTAATGCTACAATGCATTTTGAAAAACAATTATGGTCTAGTTACATTTTTACTGAATGGAAGTGGAGCTGAAACGCCTGTCAAGCATTGCCTTATCTATTTTGTGCAGGGCTGCAAACTAGCGAGGGATAGATTTGCTTGGGAGCATCTATGCAAAAATACTAAATAATGTTTCCCAATGAAGTTCTTCCTCATAATAATTAGATGGTATTTTGTAATGCTTCTGCAGCTTTGGTAAAGTTTTAGACTTATAATGTATCTTTGTACATTATAAACCCTTTGAAAAAGGCAAAATGAAGACATTTCTTCTCTTTATCTTTTTGTTCCTTTTGTTTTGTTCATATCTTCTAAAAACCATATGTATTTCGTTAGCCTTATCAGAATAGATGTTGGTTTCTTGAGAAGACACATTAACTGCTTATTCATTGTGTGACCAATGACACTTTGGTGCAGCTATTAATGATGTTATTTCTTGTACTGAGTAGACTGCTGCAGATCTAATTTAGATATTATCTGCGTTGTATTTTAGCATTCTTTACCTTTTCTTCAGAAAACAATGAAGGTTCTGCTACTGAAAGATCCCAAAGAAAGTGAAAATGGACTGGATCCATACGTAAAAGTGAGTAAAATGTGAAAAATGTTTGTAAGAGCTTTAAATATTTGAATTGTCTACCTACTGTCTGTCAGAATAATTTTAAATGAAATGACTCAAACAAGAGGTGTTTTCCCACCGCGCTCCTTTAATCCGGTTCTATATCTGTTGAGTATTTTCTGTTTATGGGAAAATGTGTTCTGTTTTCAATCTTATCGAAAATGTTTTTTGGAAATAAAATGCAGACATTGTTTCGGAAGTGTATGACCTAGGTAAATGACATACATTTTGAGTTTCAGTGAAACCTATATCTTTATGGAGCCACTTATAAAACGTTTTTAAACTTTGTACTGGTTTTAGCATTGTCTTATATAGTTTTGATATGCGTGTTTTTAAATGTTGTGAGCTGCCCAGAGACCCTTGGGTATGGGGTGGGATATAAATATAAATAAATAAATAAATAAATAAATAAATAAATAAATAAATAAATAAATAAATAAATAAATAAATAAATAAATAAATAAATAAATAAATAAATAAATAAATAAATAAATAAATAAATAAATAAATAAATATGCTATTTGCTCAAAATACCTTCATTTCCATATGGAGGGGTGCTGCTAAAAATACTTGTAACTCTTGACGGAAGAAGAAGACTTGGCTTTTCTACCCCACTTTTCTCACCCATTTAAGGGGACTAAAAACAGCTGACAAAGCTTTCTATTCTTCCCACAACAGATGCCATGTAAGGTAGGTGGGGCTATGAGAGATCAGAGGAGAGCTGTCACTAGCCCAAGGTTACCCAACTTGCTTCATGCAGGAGTGCAGAATCAAGCCTGGTATTCCCAGATAAGAGTCTGGCTCCCTAACCACTAGGCTAAACTGGCTCACAAGGAACATGATGGTTTTGTTTATATGGATTTGAATTCTAAGGGAGCCCTTCAAACTCACTCTTCATGGGACTTAAGGAAAAGATTAAGCAGTGGCTTTGAAGGGAAACATTTGCTACAGTGTAATACCGAATGATTTGTAGACAGCGGTTTTAGTTAACAGATGTGACTTTTCATTATAAAAGAGACCATAGGCAAATGCGATATGGATTCTCTTGCATTCAAAATAGTTCAAGACCCATATTTTATCTTTGTAGCAGCTTGTGTAGTAGATTAGGCTGTGGCAGTTGGCCTACAGTCATCCACTGAGTTTTATGGCTGTGGAAGGCTGAGTCAAATTTGAACCTATAGATGATTCTGCACTGGGCCGTATATCACATCAGCAAGTATTTTAGGAGCCTCTCTTCCACATGCCGGTAAGGTCTAAGGGAGGCCCCAGCATGTGGAAGAGAGGCTTCTGTTACACTTCCTGATATAGAATCGCCAGTGCAGAATCGCAGTATGTCTCTCAAATCCCAGTCCACTCTTTAACTATTGGACCATGCTGGCTCTTCTCTTGATCACGTTCCCCACCTCCCAAGCCATGCTGGTTGCTAAATAATGAGATCCAATACAGTTTAGTTCTGATTACAAATAAATCTCACTTCAAATTATTAGACAGAAGTCCCCTTGAAATATGTTTAGGTTTGGAGCCTAAGTTGCCTTGCTAGTTGAAGAACTCCAGAATTAATTTTAAAAGATGATTCCTGGTGCATAGGTGATTTCCTGATTCTGAAACCTTTTGCTTTTATTTTTAGGAACTGGGTTTATGTAGCCTTGAAGCAACTATGATCCCTGTTCTGACATTTGAATTTATTTCTCTTCAAGCTTTGTTTGACAGGGTAAGTTTTACCTTCTTTTATGGTACGTTTCTTTCCTGCAACTAACATGCACTTATTTTACATATTTTTATCTTTTATCTAATTAATAAAACACACAATAACTTTCTGAAAAGTCACCGTTTTCAATGCATTGACTGTGAATACGGAGAGAATGGGGATGTGGACATTCAGTTATCTGCCAACTGTTTTACCAAAAAATAAAAGATCATGAGTGCTTAGCACCCAGGGGACTGTGGCTTCATTACAGTTCCAAATGCTTCAAGGTGGAATTATTTCATGACATAAAGGAAATTAAGTTTTACTTTGGAGACCTTAAAAAACAAAACAAAACACAGGCAAGAAGAAGAAGAAGAAGAAGAAGAAGAAGAGGCTTTTCATTTAAGGCAGTGGTTCTCAACCTGGGGGTCGGGACCCCTTTGGGGGTCGAACTACCCTTTCAGAGGGGTCGCGACAAGTCTTCCACCGCCCTTCCCTCCCACTTCCCAGCTGCTCTACCCCCATGGTTGGGGGTCTCCACAACATGAGGAACTCCATTAAGGGGTCGCAGCATTAGGAAGGTTGAGAACCACTGATTTAAGGGGACTCAAAGCGGCTGACAAAGCTTTCTATTCTTCTCCCCACAACAGACATCCTGTGAGGTAGGTGGGGCTGTGAGAGCTCAGAAGTTAGCCCAGGGTTACCCAGCTGGCTTCATGTAGGAGAGCAAAATCAAACTCGGTATTCCCAGATAAGAGTACGGCTCCTTAACCACTAGACCAAGGAGTGTAAGGAGATCAAGGGTGTTTTCCCACTGTCACTAGAAGTACCCATTAATGGGTACAAAAATGCCATTATGTACCCATTAATGGGTACTTAATGCGTACTTTTAGTGACAGTGGGAAAACAACCCAAATCAGTCAATGCTAAAAGAAATCAGCCCTGACTGGAAGGACAAATACTGAAGCTAAAGCTCAAATACTTTGGCCACATAATGAGAAAACTGGATTCGGTGGAAAAGACCCTCAAAAGTTTGAAAGCAAAAGGAGGGGACTGCAGGGGGTGAGATGAATAGTTTGTGTCATGGTGATAACGAACATGAGTTTGGGAAGACTCTGGGAGGTAGCAGGCAACAGACGGGCCTGATGTGCCATGATCATGAAGAGTCAAACATGACTGAATGACGGAACAACAACAGTGATGGTAACTTGAGGGAGCAGCTGTGTTTGCTGTACCACCGTACTGCAGATACCTTGTTTGGAGACACTCATAATAGTAATGGAAAATTGTTTTCTTCATGTTTGAAGTTCAGGTGGTTCCTGTGGAAATGCTTGTTTATCAGTAATCATATTGATTAGTACAGTATTCCAAATGAATTGAGATTTCTTCCAAAATGAACCGTTTCTTGCATGTAAATAATGTCTGTATGTAAAATTGCTGCCTGTTATCATTTTGTTCCCTTTATGGTAAAGTGGGCAGGAAATCATATGATTTTTGAATATTATTTTGTTTAACTGTTTAGAAACTTTTAATGTGCTGTGAAATTACTGAAACTGTCCATGAAGAACCTTATTTCTGCACTCAAGAGCTAGAAATACATACTAGAATCAAAGAATCCTAGTTCCAAGGAACACATATTTCCAATTTCATTCCACATTTCAGAGGTAGGTCCACTGTTACAGTCCCTGAGTTCAAGAACTGCAAACTGTTGTAGAAAATAAATATTATAAAATTCCCCTTGGCTAAGCAGGTATGGATTAAATTGTTTCCACCTTGTGATTTAGCTTTATCTACAAATGAGCAGCTTTTTCAATATGTTTCGGAGTATGTGAACTAAATGGTTCTGTCAAAGTTAGCAAGAGTGTAAATATGCTGTAAACACCGGCTTTAAATATAAATGGCAGTTGTATTTGATTCTCGTCTGAAGCTGTAGATCTGACAATCACACTCATGTCTGCCCCAGGACCAAAGGACATGTTTTTTAAATTATTTGGTTATAAAATTTGAGCAATGAAGCCCCCTTACTAGCTGCTTCTCATGCACAGGCAAGAGCTGTTAGCTACCATTTAAATGAAATCTAAAAGCTGGCATGTCTGCTAGCCTGCTATAAATGGACGGGGAACATTTCATTTTCTAAATGCTGCTTGAGATTATGCCCGAGCAGCTTATTAGCACAACCTTTCCATTTTCACAAGGCTTGCCATATCCTGCAGCCATAAAACCAAGGCTACAGGGATGCCTAGCAATCTGATGATGCCCACAGCTAAGATTATGAGCCAGGGATGATCACAGGTACAACTCCTTTGAGCTAGTAATAGGCTGTGACTGTCGTTATAATTGCACTGGCATTACAAAAATAGTATGCTGAAGGCTGCTCCAATAATTCCTTCAAACATATTTGTCGAACAGGATCTGAAGTTGTAAGTGCTTGCTAAAGGTGTGGACTCTACAGTGATTTTAGTTTTGTCACATAAATATATAAAGTAAACTAAGTGCCTAAATAGTTGTACCACCACTTACAGCAGCAAAAGGGGTGGGCACCCAGGATAGGACCTTTTCAGTGATGGCTCCTAAACTGTGGAATAGTGTCCCTCTTGAGGTGTGACAGGCATCTTCACTCTATGTGTTTAGACAAGCTGTGAAGATGCACTTCTTTACCCTGGCCTTTGCCTATGTAAAGGAGCAGCCTTTTCCTCCCCACATTCAGTCCCTGCCATGATTTTAATATGTTATTGGTTTTAACGTTATTGGTTCATTTTCTATGTTGTAACCTGCCCTGAGACTCAGGTATAGGGCGGGATAAAAATGCAAATAAATAAATAACATACAGAGTGGACTTTTTAAATGTAAGCAGTATTACTTTTTGAGGCTAAGACTGTTTTGTATTCCCTGCATGCAGAGAATCTAGGGGTGCAGCTCAAGATTTCTTTGCTGGCTGTAACAGATGAAGTTCTTTGAGCTTGTGGAGTTCCTTCCCTACCTTGTTATTATTTTGGAGCTGATTTTTTTAAAAATAATTTTGCCTTGACTTTGGCATGTAATTATATTATAAATTTGGAGCTTTCTGGAAGGAGTCAAATCTAATGTGAGTAAAGTGTTCACTCCTTCTTTTCCATTCTCATGGGCATTAAATGGCACTAGAAATCAGGCCATAAAATCCCATGGCCATCCTCAAGACACCCCGCCTTCCCAGTTTCTTTTCAGTTGCTCCCTTATTGCACTTCAAACTCCAGCAGGAGCTTAGCACTGAAGAGAGCATAAGGGTCCTGTGGATGGCACCTCAGTCAAGACCCAGAAGTGGACCCAATAAGCAACACCTGCACATAGTTTGCATGCTCGGTTTGGAAGGGATCTCTGAGGGCCCTCCACGGGCCTTCAGTCCACCCTCTTGCATGTGAAAGTCTAGGCCTTATAATCCTTTGCCAGAGTCCTCCCTTCCCCAGTTGATCATTCCTCCCCATCCAGGAGGGACATCTTGCCCATCACTGCTGCTTCTCCAGCACTGCCAGCTTTTGTTTGCAAACCCCCCTCAGATGAGAGGGACAACTTGTTGCTACCATGCAGTTCTTAGCCGTCTTTCTATCAGCCTGTTCATGCCTCTTCCATCCAACCACCCACTCTCATTTAGCCATGGCTTCAGCTTCGACCATGCTCTTGTTTCAGTCTCTTTTCTAACCTCCATGGGTGTTAGTTCCATTTTGAAACCAGTGGATACCATGTGGACTGAATAAATGCTCTTGCCCCACAGATGCAGTGGATTTTGCAGGAGCTTTCACCCCTTTCGGAAGCAGAACTGCCTCCCCCCCCCAGCCAACAGTTGGGTTCATTTATGAAAACATTCAAATCCATGATGTATTCAGAGTCCCAACTTGGCTTAGAAACCAAAAAATTATAAGAAGAAGTGCAGGGCTCCATCCTCTTCCTCTTCTTTTAGATCTCATTCTTCCTTCTCCAGCAAAAAAAAAAGGTGGGGGGAGAAGGGAAAATGGCAAATGCAGGAAATATCTCAAGAGGATTGGGGGAAGCATCACCACTCATAGTAGCAAGTCCTCTTATGCCTGCACCAGCCCTGCTTAATCTTCCATTAGCTGCTCCTCTTATTCTCTGGATTGTAGGACAGTCCCTGACCCAGAGGCTTTTTCCTGAAAGTTTTCTGGAAGAGGAAACCGTTCTGAAGAGTTCCTCAGATGTCAACCATGGCCTAAATTAAGAAGATAGAGAGCTAGAGACATCAGAGGCAGGAGAAGTCACAGAACAACAGCTCTCTGCTATACTACTCACCCCTAGACTTTTCTGCCTAGAAGGCTTTTCTGTGGCAATCTCAACATAGCCTCAGAAGAAGAGCAAGAGTAAATGAATCTAGGACCTGCTTTAAGAGGAATTTTAAGGGTCAATTTAAATGTCAGCTTTTTTCCTTTTCTAGCACCCAGTCTTGGTATTGAAGTGTATATGAGAGCATATAAAAGCAGAGGGAACGGAATGGCCTCTTTCTTTGATTGCACTCACACCTAAGTTTTAATCCAGTCTCAGTCCACTTTCAGAATCAGAGAACACATCAGCAAAATGATGAACCGTTTTCTGTCCACTTTATCTAACCCAAGGGTGAATCTTCGGTGTTAGATAATGCTGAAAGGAAACAGCTTGATGCTTTACTGATGCATTCTTTCACTTTGAAATTGGCCTAAAACTGTATTAAAGCTTGGGTGTGAACACAGCCTTAGGGTTTCTCTGTGATGTATAGAGACAGGACCAGACAGCTGAATCTACACACGATATTTCAAAAATCCTTCCAAGGTGAGGATGTGGGGATCAATCACAAGCCATTTCTGGGAAAACCTAGGCAAATGATGACTCTAGTCGACCACTTCATTTTCCTCACCCTTTGCCATTTGTAGGCAGTGTCAGCGGTAAGCCGGCAAAGTTACATGCTGCTTGTTGTACTCAAATCCCTTTTAGAGATTAAAAATTTCATGCTACATTATGCTTTAGAATTTGGATAATAACACCATTTTAGCTTGTTCCCTTCTAAAAACAGAACATGAAAGATTTCTTACTGAGTAGTATTTGTCAAAGTTAATCAACATTCTTGTTTTTCAATTGCAGCTCTCCCATCCTGAGCAGTATGGTGGCTTAATTTTAACCAGCCCAAGAGCTGTAGAAGCCCTGAAACTCTGTTTAAGTGATAAAACAGAAGGTACGTAGGAATCCAGGCAGCATCGATGAAAATACTACAATATTCTTCTGTCCCTGTCTCGGTGTATATCATAACTCAGATTAGCCAGAGATTATGGGTTTTTTTCCCACTGTCACTAGAAGTACCCATTAATGGGTACTTAATGGGTACTTCTAGTGACAGTGGAAAAACACCCTAAATGTAACATCTGAGAAACTGTAGACTTCAACATAATGTTTAGGAACACTTTTTTATGGGAGTGAACTTTGATAGTTATTGCTTCAGATATTTTAATATCTTTCCTTTCCTCTGAGGGATAGAATTGGCAGGTAGACTAATGTATGTGTGTAAATTGTTCTACTAAAATATTAGTTAACTATTTTACATACTAAAATTTTAGTCATCTCATTTTTAAAACATCTCCAAATCTTTAGAGATCAAACAAAAATATAAAAAGATTTAAAAAGGAAAAATAGGAAGCAAAACGTTCAGATATTGGAAGTATGTAAGGTCCTTGCATATTCATTCCTTTGAATGAGATATATAGAATTATGTTAAAATCCAATATTATTCGACTGAGACTGGGTGAAAATTGCATAAAATCTATATTTCTTAAAAGGACTCTTCAGGGTATTCAGTTATTTTCAAAGAGACCACAAGCAGGATAAATGTTCTCAGTTTATCTATTGGCATCCTTTTGTAAATTAAATGAATTAATAATAATAATAATAATTTTGTTGGATCAGTCATATGGCCATTTCAAAATACTGATAAATAGCAGTAAAAACAAAGCAAAACAGAATAAAGGAGGGCAGCTGACATTCCATTTACAAATTAAATGAATTACTTAAAGCCTTATATGCTTTGACTCTTGTTCTTTTGAGCAATGCTAAGTTAATGGCTAACTTTCCTATGTGGAAAGTTTGACACGGGCTATACCCAGACATCACTTACATATTCTGCTACGGTATATTTGGATATTCCAGAATAAAGCTTGCATATTCCAAAATATCCAGAATAAAGCATGCTTTATTCCAGAACATCCAAATATCGGAATAAATATGTGATGTCTGGATGCAGCCACAGTCTATCACACCAAGCCAATGTCTGCCTAACTTTGCGGTTCTGCTATCTCCACTATGCCAAGCCAGTTCAGCTGTTTGAGATGGTTGGCGTGGTTCACATAACCGTCTACCTGGGCATACAGCAACAAAGGGCAACAAAAGGATGGATTTGTCCAAGTCTCTTGTTTGCTTTCTTTTTGCAGTTCATATCTTGGCCCTTCAGAAATCCTCTGTTTGAAATGGGGAAACTTGATACCACTAGGTATTAAAGTGCTGGTATCATTTCACTGTCTTCTGCTACTGTGAGTTTGACTGTTAAGAGTGCTAATTTCATGTGCTCTTTGCACATCACACATACTAGCTCAGTACAGCCCTTAAATATGTATGCATCACTCTCTTAATAACTAAGCTGCCAGGCTAAGAGTGAAGGTTGATGGACACTGTTTGTTACACAGAATCACTTCAGATTCAAACAGCTTTTTTGACCTTCTGCTTACTTCCAGCTTAATTTTTCAAATAAGCTGCCAGTTTTCATGTTCAGTAACTGTAGATACCCATAGATCATGTGTGTGAGAGAGTGAGTGAAAGAGAAACAACTTGTTCCTCAAAATTGAAGGATGAGCATTTTATGACTGTCACTCTCTTTTTATTAAAACTTCCAGAGAAATTTATTGCTAAAATGAAATATCAGCTTTATTATTATATGCTGTGTGTTGTTGTACAGCAATACAAGCTTGTCTTGGAGACTTAAAATGTGACTCTGATGTTTCTTCCTGTAGCTCATAAACATTTAATATCTCAAATGAAGAGTACTGGAGTCTTATTCTTATTTAGTTGTATAATTCCTTGGTAGCACCTATCTTTGAATGGTTCTTGACCCAGAAAGTCTGTAATATCTCAAAAGTCCTTCTGTGTGTTTAGACTCCGGCATCAGTCATCATTCCAGGAAAGGGGGCATTTAATTATTAATCTAGTTAAAAGAAAAACCCAATTTTGCCCCAAACTGAAAAATAAACAATTATACCATTATCTACCACAAAGAGCTGTTCTTGTGAGTAAACAAAAGGATGTTGACCAAGGAGAGAAAGGAAAAAATATAAATCCCAGTCTTTTGCAGCAAGTACCTTGATGGAAAATCAAGAGAAAATGTGAAGTCCCAAGTTTCATTTCATCACATTAACGCAGAAATATTCCTTTTTTATTTCTCCCCTATGAATGAGATCTTTGGCATGGACCCAAAGCCCCATATTTCTGTTTTAACTTTTTCCCTTTATTCTTATTGCAAATAACTTTCGATCAATTTCTCTTGATCCCCTTTTTTAAACAAAATACCTATATGTTTAAAACATTCTTAACATAAATAAGTCATGTAGTTAGGTTAAGAGAAACCTGAAGTCCTCTACACACCTAATATAAAATAAACTTGCAAATTTACAATTGATAAAGTATTTTCTGCTGAATAGGATTTTTTCATTATTGAAAGAATGCCCAGGAGAGGCTGACTATATACAAGGCGTTTGTGTGTGTGTGTGTGTGTGTGTGTGTTAGAGAGAGAGAGAGAGAGAGAGAGAGAGAGAGAATCTATTTCCTTTGTTTTGGTTTAAAAACAAGAGTAAGCCAAATCAGCTGGATTTAAATTCTAGTCATACTGCTATGCTCTGAATGGGCATTTCACAGATTCAATAATGAGACACAGAATGGCTCCCTTCTTCTTGGAAGCATTCTTTCCCCCTCTCTTTCTTGGGAGGGATCTGGAGTGATTTTGAAACCTCCAAACAGGTAGCTATATATTCTTTAGTCTTTAAGTTTCCTGCTTATAAGTTAGACCTGACTAATACTACATAGCTTCAGGTTTACTGAGAACAAAGCATAAAAGTGCTGTGCCTTCAACACAGCAGTAGTTCTTACTTTATTATTTATTCTTCTATTCTGCACTATACCCAAAGGTCTCAGGGTGGATTGCAACAGAATCATAATAAAAATGGATTTTTAAAAAAGCTTCACTATAACACTGACAGTACCTGCATGGGGGAGTTGATGTTCCCTCAGTCAAAGAGATGCATCTTCCCCAGTCATCTGATCACATACAATGAGGATGTCTGATGCAGGGTGTCAGAAGGGAGACTGTAACCTGAGGGCTACAACTAAAAATGCCTTCCCATGTTTTCCCATTCCTCACTAGCAATTCACAGCTTAAGAGAACCTAGGGCATGGGCAAGTCTATATGGGAGGAGGTGTTCCTTTAGATTTTGGTGCCCAAGCCATTTAAAGCCTTATAAGTTAATATTAGTATCTTGAACTGGGCTTGGTGGCAAGTAAGTAGCCAGTGAGGCTCATTTAGGTCTGGTGTGATATGCATCAGGCCAACATTGTTAGTTAGTTGCCTAGCTACTGCATGCTACACCAGCTTCAGATTCTGAAGTGTGTTCAAGAACAGCCTCACATAGAATATGTTGCAGTAGCCTAATCTGGAAGTTACCAGAGCTTAGATAACTGTGGCCAGACTGTCTCCAACCAAAAAGGGCCATAGCTGGCTAACCAGCTATAGTTGGAAACAGGCACTCTTAGCCATCACTTTTACCTGAGCTTCAAGTGTGAGCACAGAGTCCTAGAGCACTCCCAAATTACAACCTTGTCTCTTCTGGGACAAAGAAACCCCATCAAGGACAGGATGCC